>OY728157.1:718766925-719966925 GCA_963277665.1 Viscum album | reverse complement strand
TTATTTCACTCACACCATTCTACTGGGTAATGTAAGGAGGAGTGAGTTTGGATAGGATCCCAAAATTCTGTAAGTAATCTATGTTGTCTTGATTATGATATTCTCCCCCTTGGTCTGAGGGGTGTTTCTTAATTAACGTACCAAGCTGGTTCTCAAATCTAATCTTGTATTCTTTGAACTTATCAATACAATTTTACTTAAACCTCATTAAGTAAATATATCCATATCTACTAAAATTATCAGTAAAAGTTATAAAGTATGAGAAAAAACTGGAAATGGTCCACACACATCAGTGTAAACCAATTCAATAAGATCTTTATCCCATTAACCATTCCCACTAAATGGGGTTTGGTAATTTTTCCTTGTAAACATGCATGACATATGCCATCACTACCACAAAAACAGTTTTTCGCAGCGCCCCCCCCCCCCCCCGTTATCAGTGCTAACGAAAAAGCGCTGATAAAGGGGGTTCCTTTATCAGCGCTCAAAAAAACGCTGATAAAGGGTGTCTTTATCAGTGCTAAAAAAGGCGCTGATAAAAGCACCCCTTTATCAGCGCTTTTTTGAGCGCTGATAAAGGGACCCCCTTTATGAGCGCTTGTTTTATAGCGCTGATAAAGGGGGGGGGACTTTATCCGCGCTTTTTTTAAAAGCGCTGATAAAGGGTCGGCTTCAAAAAAATTAAAAAAATATTAATATATTAATATATAAATATTTTTATATTTATATATAAATATAATATATAATTTTTAAATATATTTTAGATAAGTATAAATGTACATTTACACTTAATATACTTAATATATAGGATATTTAGTGAAAATGGCTTCTTATAAAATTTTTAAAAAAAATTAATTAATAATTTGCTAATTATTATGGATTAATAGTCATTTAATAACAATTTGAAGACAAACTAAATTAAAAAAAATTAAAAAAAGATCCTAAATATGTTGAAAACACAACTCAAACTTCAAACGACCCTAACTTTTGATCCGAGTGTCCGTTTGAGCTCTACCACATATCAAATCGAAGCCTGTGATGAGCTCTACGTCATTATGATTGGGGAGCCCCAGTCAAGGGAATTTCGTGGCCAAAAGAGGCCTAGAAGGCCTCCAAAACTGAGTTTTTAGTCGGGGTACGCCGATTTTTTTAACATTTTGTGGATTTTCAGCCTCGTTTAAGGGGGTATTATTGGATTTTTTTGGTGGGGTCTAAATTTATTCCAAGGTATTAAATTCATATTGATATTATGTCTTTGAAATTTCATCATTTTTTTATAATGCACTTCTATTTATTATCAAATATAAAACAATATATTCATATTTAGTATATATTCACACCTAAAAATTTAATTATAATTATAAATAATAAAATATATTTACATATAAAATATAATAGCTTTATCTAAATAATAACTAACATCCATTTTATTTAAAATACAAATATATGATTATTTATATACCTATATATTAATCTAACTATATATATATATATATATTAATCTAACTATATATATATATTAATCTAACTATATATATATATTAATCTAATAACTATATATATATTAATATAACTACATATATATATATATTAGTATTACTATAAATATATATAATAATATCACTATAAATATTTATATTAATATAACTATATATATGTTAATATAACTATATATATGTTAATATAACTATATATATGTTAATATAAATATATATATATTAATATAAATATATATTACTATACGAATAAATATAACTATATATATATTAATATGACTATATATATATATATATTATAATATAACTATATATATATATTTTATAATATAACTATATAAATATATATTAATATAAATATATATTACTATACGAATAAATATAACTAAATATATATATATAGAGAGATATCATGAATAGGAAGACAAATTAAAATAGAGTAGTGGTAAAGGCTTAGGCACGCAGGGGGGGTCTCGAGTTCAAATCCTGGTGGAGGCAGGGGCGCGCGCGCATGGGGGAATATAGTAGCAAGCACTGTTAAAGGGTTAAGGGGGTGTGTGGGGTGCTGTACAGGGGTAGAAAACTGCTGTAAAAGGGGGCTCAAGCGCTATAAAAGCCCCGCCGATTGGCAGTATTTTTTAATTTTTTTTAATTTTTTTTAATTTTTTTAACTTTTATCAGTGTTTTTTTAAAAGCACTGATAATCGAGTCCATTATCAGCGCTAA
Source organism: Viscum album (assembly GCA_963277665.1). Classification (NCBI taxonomy): domain Eukaryota; kingdom Viridiplantae; phylum Streptophyta; class Magnoliopsida; order Santalales; family Viscaceae; genus Viscum; species Viscum album. The sequence goes on along the minus strand of OY728157.1, from coordinate 719,964,703 downwards.
AATGAAAGCGCTAATATAGGACCCCTTTATCAGTGCTTAAAAAAGTGCTGATAAAGGGGTACTTTTATCTGCGCTTTTTTAGCGCTGATAAAGGGGACCCCCCCTTTATCTTCGCCGGCTTTATCATCGCTTTTTCTAGTGCTGATAAAGGCCATTTTTAGTACTAATAAAGGTTGTATTTGTAGTGGTACATGTGTTTTTAGATCGAAATAATATAAATATCCATCTTGATGTAACTTTTTCAAGCATTTCTCATTTACATGACCTAATCGGTGATGCCAAATATGGGTGTTGTATGAGTCATGTGAATTATCTTTGTTATCAATTTCCATTACATGGTTTGTGTAATGCAACACATAAAGACCATTGTATAAATGTTCCCTACCAAAATAAATTCTATCTCTGCAAAAAGAAGTAACAGTCATTTAAAAACATGAAAACAAATCCATCTGTATCTAATATGGATACAAAAATAATGTTTTTTGTTATATACGACACATAATAACAACTCTTTAACACCAAGATCATCCCAGTTGGAAACATGAGGTGGTAGTCCCCAAAAACTACAACAGCAATTCTGTCTCTATTGGTTGCTCATAGATCTACCTCCCCTTGGTCAATCTTTCTAAATATACTTTGTTCCTATATTTTGATACAAATGTGATCACCACAGGCTGTATCGAATACCTAATGTTTTGAAACAGATTTATTGCATTCAATAAAAAACAAACCTGAACCTTCCCCTTGCTTCTTAGGCTAGGTGTATTTTTTCTTCCAGTGGCCCTTCCTTCCATATGCAAAACAAACATCCTCTCATTCCCTTTCCTCCACTTTGATCTTATTTTTCTTGGAAGGGAATAAAGAAGCTTTGGTCTTAAATCTCTTTTTCTTCCCTTTCCTCTTATTCACCATTATGACCGAAGGTTTGTCACGCTTCATATGTTTATCTACATGGAAAATGAGGATAATAAGATCAAATAGATACTTATGAATGTTTTTCATACTAAAATTAACAACAATCTGGAGAAGCTCTGAGGGAGTGATGCGAGAATGAGACTGGTTCCCAACTATTAGGGGATTTTAAACCCTAGAACCTATAGATGCTCAATATATCCAATGAGCATGACAACATGAGTCTCGTCTAGGGCACCCTCTCCAAGATTTCTCCGAAAGAGTACCATGGAGATCTCAAACCTTTCTTATCTTGGTCACTCCTGGTAAAGACCACAGAGGTGATCGAGCATGCTATAAGCATCCATGTTTTGTGAGACATCATTATCTCAATAGACATTGATTATAGCATAAAACATTGAATGTTGACCGTGTTGTTCACATTTTTCTCGTAGACCAAGAAATCATCATCACTTGACTCTTTGGAAAGAGGATCAGGTAATGCTGGTCCAACACGTAAGACTTTCGTTAATTTCATAGGACAACCCAAATCCATCTAAACCATTCCTAGATATTATTGATGGTGAATATGTTGTATTTAACTAGAATTTATCATAGGGATAGTGTGTTTGATGAGCTTTTCATTTTTATTATAAAATTAAAAGATCATATCATTAGTACTTTTTTTGTTACATTTTATGAGAAATAATAAATTAATTATGTCTCCCACAATTTCATCAAGTCCCAATGGCCCTCACCATTGAACTCGGAATGTCCAGCTTCCATGAAATTCTAGTGGAAAGGATCCATATTACCCTTTGAATAAACCCAAAAAGTGTTGTTCAAGCTTTTTGAAGGTATTTAGGTAGGCATATCTTTTCCAAATGCAATCTTGTAGCTCTTTGATATGTTAAGTGGACTCCCTAATCCGGAAATCCTCACTTTGGATTTCCTCAACTCTTGCCTCCAATATTACAGCAAGTCTAACAAGGAATACTCCTATTGATGTAATATGGTTAATTAAATTCAAAACCTTTCATAATGGCTTCCTATATAAAAGTAAGCATCCCAAGAAGGGTATATCCAACACATAGTTTCATTAAGTTTTTCTCTTAATCAAGTAACAAAAGTCTTAGTCTAACTTAATTTTTTTATTTTAGGGATTTTTATCTCTTATGCGTGAATTGATTATTATCATTATCACATGACTGTAAATATTAAGTTGAAATTACTTAAGTGATTAACCATATCTTGATAATATTTACGGATAAGCCTGGTTTTTTTAGTTCCATCTTGCATGATTTTTTAATTCAGTAATTATGTGACCGTGAAAACACATCCATAATGATAAACCATGAAACTGATAGAAATAAAATAAATAAAATGGAATGATCAAGATATTTTATAATGGTTAGTTTATCTAGAAGTTGATAAACTTTCCCTAATCTAGGGGATAAACACCTTGAACCTTTTAGGTTAATGATTACATATTTCCACTTGTCCAGCTCTTTACCTATTGGGATTGGTTTCATCTCAGCTCTAGCTTAAAAACCTCCACTATCATGTGAGTTCCATCCATTACATAGGATTTTAAAATCACATATAAGTGAGTGGTAAAATGGTGTTTTACATAAAAGAAACCTTGGGAACGCATGCCCTAGTTGTTAATGAGGAGAAGTCTCGTAGACCAACAAATTTAATTTAAATAAATAAATTAAAAGAAATCATCCACATAAAATGGTCTTGGTCTACCTCATGACCATCCATACATGCAATTATATTTACACATAAATAAACTAGAATTAAGTTCTTTAATCATTCTTGTTTAAGATAAATTATGCTCGAATCAATTAATTATCATCTTTAATTAATCAATCCTTTTATCTTAAACCCTTTTCAAAATTTACTTGAGATTTTCATCCATCATAATTTTAAACAAATAAATAAATTTAAACCTATATTTTTATGTAACTTGTACACTGGAGGCAACCCACTTAATTCTTTTTTAAAACTACCCAATGAGTAGAAATGAACATTACACTGATGTTAAATTAAACACATATATATAAAACATCTATCATTTGTTGTGTCTCAACTTTATGCTCTCACTATGGTACATGCCTCAAGGGTTTATATAATATAATAATAAATTTAATAAATCTGCATAATTTGGATGAGTACATGGAGTGTAGTTCCAACCTCATGACCGGTACAATTTTTCATAGTCCATCCATAGTACACAGCTGTGGATACGGCGTGAGAGTGTACTTTGTAAATATTCAGAGTACACGGCGTGTCTAGTAGTCCACACGTTGTGTACTTTCCACATAACACAGTCTCTAGCTGGGCAAGCCATGTATGGAGTACACGGTACAACCCTAACCTGAAGGGACTACATATTTTATCTAGTGGGCCACATGGTTTGTAATTTGTAATCCACATGACACTTGTTCCTAGTCAACACACAGAGTCATTAAGACTTAGACAAACTCCATTGATACAACTTGGTTTGGTAAACAAGACCTGGTTCATTGAACCTTGACTACAAGGCATGTATTTTGAAATACACTTCTTGTGTTCAAGTGTTGTAAGGCCAGGAACCTTTGGCACCTCAGGATGAGATCCTATATTGTATTTTAATCAAAATTAAAAGAAAAAGATATTTTCTGTAAGGTTAATGAGAAATGAAAGAGGAGGAACATATCTCAAGATTCAAATTTGAATAAAGATTTACTTTAATTGAAAAAACTAAATTATTAAATTCATAAATCATCAATGAAATATTTAAATATTTATAAACTATGATGTAACCCCTATGATACCACAATAAGGTACCGGGCACAGAGGAAGCGCAAATGGGCTGGCACCCAATTTTAATTTCTACCATAATCAATAATTATTCCATGATCAATACGATGATGAACACAAGATTACATGGAATAGAATCAAAGATTTAGATAAAGAAAGAAGTGGGCTGAAACCATTATAGAGGATCTTTCACATCATGTTTATAGATAATTTAATTAATTTCATAAAGAAAATAATACCTGGATCTTCAGTTCCTTCTTCGTTGATGATGTTGATCATTTGGAATGACCCTTCTGGATTATCTCATTGTGATTGCAAGGAACCAAACTAGAATCCATCTAGTAGTGGTCCACAGATGCTCTGATGGCCTCCAATTGACACCACACATTCTTTGGGTGAAATAACAGTAATGTGAGTTTCTTGTGTCCGTCATTCTGGGTCACTTGTTCATCAGCCTTGAAGAACATATCTTGTTCTTGAGAGGGGTGGTAAGAGGATTCGAGAGAGAAATTTTTTAGCTCAACAATTCTCAATTCACCAGGCGTGAAGTTCGGTACATGGCATAATAGATGTACCTATCTCTTTATCGTCATGGGTCTTTGGTTACAATATTTAACTGTGTAACAATTATTAAATGCATTCATAAACTTAGAGAAAACCAATTATTTTAATAATAATTCCCTATCATTATATATGGTGTGCCAAATTTCACAAAATGGAATTATAAATAAAATTTCACATCACAAAATAATATCAGCATTATTATTATTTTCATTTGTGCAAACTAGTTAAATAATTATTTACCATCTTAAAAATAATTATTTTAATACCAGACCGACCTTAGTCTGCTCGAACTCCACTTTAATTTATTGAACACCTATATAAATAAATAAATAATTTATTCTCTTATATAAATATTTTATTTATAAACTTGTAAATAAACTTTTATTAAAAATTCAATAAAGTAAATAAATATATTTTACCCACAATCCAGGAAATAAATATTTATTTAATTTAGGAAATCAATTTATCTTAAATAAAATTATTTCATTGCCTTGAGAATAATATTTATTCCATTAATTAACATCAAATAGAATTTTACCGAGACCACCAGAATAACTTAGTGTGTGACCCTCTAGAATGTTTTTTCATTGGCATTATGTGGGCTTTCCTAAAGTCCAGAAGTACTATCTAGAAATGGTTCAAGGCACCCAAGAGAAAGAATATAAATTCGCAACAACTACATCCACATATGAACTCTCACTGTGTAATATAATCCTTTTGTCTCAATATCTCATCAAGAAGGTTTCATGATAGTGTCATCAACCTTTGTGCTTGATACATCGTTCTTTGAATACCTAAAATAAACTCTTCGTTACACCATGGGCATGGAACTTAGTTTGATGGATCTATTTCAATGAGAGGTCTGAGATATCAAATTCCATAAATGGATGCGAAAGATCATTCCTCGACTTAACCATTAATAACATGAACTTGTGACGCACTCAATGTACTATACTTCCCACCAACTGTCTATCTGATGGTTTTAGTCAGAAAATCAAAGTGTGTGAGTCATGACATGTATTAATGATAATCTTAAAGTCTAAGGGTCATTACACATGCTTCAATATATGAATATATAATGACACCAAAACATGTGGAATTCCTTCTTGCGTGTTTGTTCTCATAATCTCTTGTATTGGAGATTACCAAGTACAAACATCATCATAGGAAGTATCATCTTCTTATGAGTACTCGCACCTAACGGTTTATATACTATGTGTCCCATTATAGTATCCCATCTATCTAAAGAACTATATTTAATAATATTTTCATTTCACTTCATGGTTCTCATTATAGCGAGGAACTGATATGACCTTGTCAATGTGAAAAATACTCCAGGTAATTATTACACTATAGTCATGGAGAAAAATAAACTATATGTAATAAGATGTTTAATATTTAAATATATAAAATATTCATGTAATTAATGTTCCACCAGATGGTTCTAGGACACCAACTCTTAAAAAAGACATAGGTTTCATATAAATCAAATAATAACCCAAGAAATGAAATGGGTATCATTAAAATTTCATCACATCATAACCTATGGAATATAGATAGTTTTCTTAACCATTTCATCTAAGAAACACCCATGAAAAGAGTGGGTTTCATAAACATGTAACCTATTAAAGTGAAACAGGCTTTATAAATACCATTACATTGATCACAACCAATTCATAGAAAGGATATGAATGGAACCATTATATTATTTCTTATAAGTTCATGATTAATATAAAATTATTTCATGTTATATGGAAAATAAATCTTAAAAATTTCTTGAGGGAAATATGTTTTTTTCTTCTAAAAATTATTTTTAATACATAAAACCATTTAAAATTAAATTTCCTATAAAATACCTTGACAAAATATAAATTAGACATGAAATAATTCTAAGAACCCTTTTCCTTTAAATTTTATTTTAAAAACGTTTTCTTAAATATTATCCTTTTAAAAATGTAAAGGAATCTTCAATGGAATGACTATTGGTGAATCCTTACATATAATACAAGGTAAAAAGAACATTCCTTTTTCATGGTAAGAATGTCAGAAAAATGCCCTGTTCTGAAAGAGACATAAATATTCCTTTGAAAATATTGATAAAATAAAATAACTGAAAAAATATGTTACTTGTTATAGGAGGATGATACAATATTCTTGGGAACCCATTTTAGAAAAAATAGATTTCCGATCGAAGGGAGGGTAATGTCAGGCTTCGTTAAAAACACATTATTAACTATATTATGTACCAAAGAGTAATGATATAGTACCAATATATGATTAAAACCTGTATAAATAAAGAAGAATTAAATTCATGAATTTTATTGAGATATGGATCATATGATTTCATAAAAAGAATCATAAACATAAACAATCTCCAAAAGTGATGATATTGTCTTAATAAAATCTTATAACTTGATAACTTGGGATCATACTCTCTACGTAAGAAATTAAATTACATGAAGCTTAAAATATAACCAAAATATTTAGATTCATGACATAAAATTTAAAATTTAAGTATATACACCTCAAAGAAAGATTTTAGGTGCATAACAAAACATGAGTCTCAGAGAAAAAAAATTGACGTAAAACTATTTTACAAATTTGGTAACATTTGAAAGATAAACCCCATTAAAGAAGGATCATAAAATGGGAATTTTAATACCCATAAATTAAATTATAATTTACCTAGAATAAAATCATGGGAATTACCTCCACCACACAAAAGGAAAGAGTATAAAACATACCATGTATCTTATAAAAATTAAAAGTGAGATGAAATCCCCATATCTTGTGTCTTGACTCTCGTAGTACTCATTAAAACAACCTATATAAAAAATATAAATTTATTTTAAATATTTTAAATAACCATATTATTATATCTAATACAATATATAGTTTTATTATGACTTTTTATTACCCTCTTGTTAATGATCCTATGTTAAGGTTTCACTTTTGTTAATATTCACTTTGTTCTTCACAGGTGTTTTAATTTGTTATATCATTGGTTATTATAATTATGTCAGGATTACAAAAATTAAATCATGATATAATTATCATTAATATCTATTATATTTATTTTATAATAATATATATAATAAATAACTACAAAATTTAATACATCGTTTATGGAGACGGTAAATCGTACCTACGCATGAACGTTGTTTTCATTTTTTGTTGTCATGTTGAAAAAAAGTATGTAAATGACATATGTATATATATATATATATATTTATTATATCGTGTAATTTCATTAAACCCATCATGAATACGTTCCATGTGGTGTGTGAACAAATCACATAACATTAAGGGGGTGATAGTCCACACTTCCTCAAATGAGATTATCGTATTAACGCCAAATGGAAAGTAAAGAGATGTGTGTTTTAAAAAAATACATAAGACTAAATAAATAATAAATACAATATAAGAAATATATAAATGTATTGTTTTTCATAAAAGCCACCATGATTGGTGGTAAACAAAAATAGAATAATCATCGTTTCGTGAGACAGTAATTCTCCATACATAAAAATAGTATGCTCGATATCCATTAGATGGAGGTGTGTGTAAATGTAGGTCAAAAATTTAACATTACATCATACTAATTTATTTAGGATACTTTAGTTTTCATACAATAATGTAATAAAGATAGTGGAGGGTTGTAGAAGGAAAATAGTTAAATGAGATTGATATAAGTCGTTATCTCTTAATCGGGTAACTCCTTTTGGATTATGGAAAAAGGCTTCTTGAGAGGATTTCTTCACAAAGGGAGGCTTCAGGATAGAATGGGGGTTGTTGGGGGAGTTTAGTTGGTAGGTATTGGCCGAACATAAGTGGTTTGATATGTATTAGGAATTGGTAGAGGTGGTGGCCTTTTATAGGGATGGAAAAAGACTCACGTGGAATTATTTAAATAAATTTCGGTGTGCACATGTCCTTAGCTAAAAAAGTCATAAAAACCCAACAAGACTAAATAATTGATGGTTTATGGAAGAAATATGGACATAAAAGTGTTTTTTTAAAAGTTTCTCAGTCATTTGGGTGCTTAATTTTAAGATTTAATCGCTATTTAAGCTTAATTTGGCCTTAACTTTTTTGATTAGTTTTATTCACTTTAGCTATTCATTTTGGTCCAAAATTAACATTATATTATTAGAATTTAAATATTAGACTGAAAAAATGGTTTTTTTTGGATTTTAAATTTTAATTCACAGTAGCATAAAATTTATGATTAGTGTTAATCCTAGAGATGAGATGAAATAATGGGGTCTTAAAGTTGGAAAAAGTTTGAAAATTTGTTAAGATTCTATATTCAGTCTCAAAGTGAAATTGATTGAAATGAATTAAATTGTATTAATAGATGTAATATTTAATAAATTTGACCTTAAAAAGAAATTTATAATATCATTTAGAATTAATAATTAATTATAAAAAAGCTAGTTTCGAACTAAAAGAAGTATTCTTCACTATTCATCGAAAATTGATGCTTCTCAGAAAAATCCCAAAAATTAACCCTAGGATAATTTTGATATTTTTAATTCAAAAATAATGTTTATTTTATCAAATTAAATTTATAAATTTGATTAAATTAATGTTATAATTAAAATTGGTTCATTTAAGAAAATGTTATTTTTAACATAAAAGGACTTTACGAAAAATATTATCTTTCATTATCAATATCTATTATTTATATAAATTGATTATAAAAAATATTTGAAAAGTTGTTATTACTGTTATTATTACTAATATTAAAGATTGGGTTATAATTATCTCATTTAAATACTTATATATATGTGTGTGTGTGTGTGTGTGTGTGTTTCTTAGAAACTCAGTGTTGCGTGCATTGTACGCCAAGTGGGTGTTCCATGTAATGTACACCAAGTCAGTGTTACATGTAACTCATGAAAAGTCGGTGGTGTGGGTAGCCCAATTAAAGTAGGTTTTGCATGTAGCGCAATCCATGTCAGTATTGCGTGTAGTTCAAGCCAAGTCGGTATTGCATGTAGCACAAGCCAAGTCGGTATTTCATGTGAAAATAACGTTTGACTTAGTGTTTTAAAATATATAAATAAATATATATATATATATATAATAACTACTTATAGTGTCATGTGAAATAAAAAAACATAAAATGATTAAATTAATTCTATAAAAATATTCAATAAATCTCAGGGTGTTACCCCCCTTAAAATGAACTTCGACCACAAAATGCATTTGGGTTATCAAAGGTTTTAATACTTTCAAGATTAATTCATTGAACCCCACATAAAAAATTAATACTAAAAAATCAATTAAAAAGGTAATGTTAGAAGCATAACGGTTAACCAAAGTAACATATAAGTAGGTTTCCACATAGAAGAACATAGGTTGGGAGTAATGATTGGACATAGAGGGAAAGTGAAACTATTTATAGGGAGTGATTGAGGCCATCAATCACAAACAAGTGAATGATAAAAGGAATGTTGGGGGCCTCAAAGACATAAATCTTTTATTATTCCAGAAGCCATTGGTTCAACAAAATTAAGGGTATTAGGAAAACTCATTTTTTATTATTAAACTATCACTGATTAATTCTATTTAATGACCAAGAATATAAGAAAATATAATTACATGGTTTTTTCCTCTTCCTTCTACACAATCACAACCATTGGATATTCCTTGATAGATTTCCACTTCATCTTTTACCCTAAAAAATGAATGCTTTTTTTCTTGATTAATTTATAGATCATGAGATACATGATATGTCAACCCAACTATCTTTAGTTACCATAGACACAAATAGGTTATTCAATATGCATAAGTCCTCATGTGGTGAGATAATACATTAATCTCAAAAACATTATTTTAATATTGACATAAACGTTCCATTAATGGTGACCCTTATAACCATTATGGAATAAAAAATTCAAAAACATTAGAAAGAGAGTCACAAAATAATATTAAGATTTATTCCCATATATATCACAATGTATAAAATTGTTGTCGCATTACAATCATGTGAATACCCACATTGTATATTTCCATGAAATATGGTAACGACCCTAATTTCCATAAATCCTTTTAAAAAACATGAATTCTTACATATTCCAAAGGATACATGATATATTCATTAAATACAAGAAGTTTTAAACTTCATCCAATATGACATAGACCAATTTGTCAACAAATCAATAATAATATCCCTAATAATCATTTTTATACAATTTACTTTATCCAAATCAATAATATCTTTGTCCAAGAGAAATTTGATTTTCTCAACAACTTTATCACATTATGGTTCACCTTCCCATAATCGAAATATCACTTTTATAAGTAATCATCACCATTAAAAATATCCTTTTCAATCCTTAATGAAAACTTATACTGAAAATACTTATATATGTCATGATATATTTAACATAATCTTTGAATTCTAAAACAAAATTACTTCATTCATCTAAAATTATTATTAAACCATTACTCATTTTTCATCAACTTATTACTTATTACTTTATTCCCAGAATATGAAATATGAATCATGTATTAAGGTTCCTAAACATCAATCTAATCATGCTTCTTATGATCAATGTAAAAATAATCAAATAACATCACATACCTTTCACATGTTGGTTGTGATCTCTTTATCTTTAGAAGTATAACCAATATTAATACCACCTTCCTGATACTCTTTATGAGATTTCCATTTGAGAAATTTATTTTCATAGTTCCCATTATTTACACATCTAAAACATTCAATGTTAACCTTGTTCCTTCTAGTTCTCTCCATTGACTTAAACCATAAATCATGGGGTGAGTAACACATATCATTGAAGATAACCACATAATCATGAAAATAATTACTTATAGGGTTTATAAATTGTGACACCAACCTTTTTAATATAAGTAAACTTAGGTTTATCCTAGGTTATTCATATTAAACTTATATATAAATCATTCAAGATGTTTCATGAAGAGTTTGTGAATTCCCAAAGCATATCCCCTGAGAGTGTCAAACTAGGTGTGAATAAAGGCTCATTATTGTGTATTATATTACCTCGAGTCAGGGCTGAAACATCTTTTCAGAGTTGTTACCCCAAGGTAAAAATGTTATAGATCAATATACACATGTAGTATCCATATATTGATATATTACATGGAAACCTCTTACTCTATCCTTTACCAAAATTCTAGGACATTTTCCTAAATGTTAACTCATCCTTATACTTATCCATAGAGACATCCTTAGACAAATCCTTAGAAATATTCCTAGCGATCTCAGTAAAATAATCTCATCTTAGTTTCCAGAGGTTGACTAAACCTTTCCTCTAATACCAAATATAGAATCCCAGGATAAACATACATATATATTACTCCATTTGAGAGAAATATTCAGTATATTACAAAATGCATTCCCGAGGACCGTAATAGTTTTGTGTATTTGGAATCATGGAAAAAAAATATTCTATCATGGTGAAAGATCTTCATCATCTCCGATAAATATATCCACCTTTATTAGTTCTACATAAAACCATTATTAATACCCTGGAGAAAGGAAACATAAGAAAGGGGTGACATCAGATGCATAGTAATGGTAACTAAAGGAAATGAATAATAATAATACAAACAAAATGTTAAGGAACATGATCGTAACATTTGAAGATCATGACCTTAATATTAGAGAACGTAACAAAAATGGAAGGTTATAAGACATGAGTCATAAGGAAGTAAAGAACATAGGATAAGGTAGCATAACATTGGAAAAGACATATAATTTATGGCATGTACATTGGTTTATAACATCTTGACCATGTAAAAGTAGAAATAGGTTCACTTGTTAAGTTAAGTACATGAAATTAGGCCACAACATCAACATGTGGACATAAAACTGGGTCCACACTTAAAATTTTGAACATTTAATTTGGTTCATTCTTAACTTTTTTGACGTAAAACTAAGTTCATGCATAACATTATGAACATGTTATTAGGTTCATGCATAACATTGTAAACATGTAATCAGGTTCATGAATAAACCTATGGACATGCAACCAAGTACATTCATAACATTTTGAACATGTGATAAGGTTCACTAATAACATTGTGAACATGTAATCCAGTTCACTCATAAAATTATGGGTATGCAACCAGGTCCATGAAAAACATTATGAACATGTAATAAGGTTCACTCATAACATTGTTAACATGTAATCAGGTTTACGCATAAACTTATGAACATGAAACCATGTCCATGAATAATATGTTGATCATTTAATCAGGTTCACAGATAACATTTATACTCATGATTCATCCATAATTACCAAATTCATTGGACGAGATATAGTTCACACCCATCACATAATAAAATGATTCCAAAATGTGCCACAACATAATAAAACATTGATCATATCGTGACCCATAAAAAGACATAGCTTTTATAAAAATTAAATCATAACCCATAAAATGAAATGGGTATCATTAAAATTTCATCACATCATAACTTATGGAATATATATAGGTTTCATAACCATTTCATCAATGTAAAACCCATGAAAAGAAGCACGTTCCATATACATATAACCCGTGAAAGGGAAATGGGATTCATAAAGACCATGATATTAAGCATAAACTATTCAAAGAAAAGATATTAATGGAACCTTTATATAATTTCTTATATGGTAATGAGTAACATAAACAGATTTCATCTTAGATGAAAAATAATTTAGAAACATTTCTTGAGAAAAATATCTTTTCTTCTTCTAAAAATGCTTTTTAATACATTAAACCATTTAAAAATAATTTTTATATAAAATACATTGAAAACATATAAAGAATACATGAACTAATTTTTATCTCCTTTTTCCTTGAAAATTTATTTCAAAAACATTTTCTTTAAGATTAACCTTTTAAAAATTAAAAGTAAAGGAATGACATCTGGTCAATCTGTACATGTCGTACAAGGTAAAAAGAACATTCATTTTTCATGGAAAATAGGATAGAAATTGCTTTTTTAAAAAGATACAAGAATATTACTTTTAAGAGGTATTTAAAGGACAAAAAATGGTAAATAATTTATTTTAATTATTATAGGAGGATTCTACAATATTCTTGGGAACCCTTTCAAAAAACATATATTTTTGACCGAAGATAGGGTAAAGTCAGGCTTCCTTAAAAATAAATTCTTAATTATATTATGAACCAAATAGTATAGATATGGTACCAATACATTAGTATATCATAAATATCTTGAGGGGAATAAAATATATAACTGGTCTTGAGATATGGATCATACTATTACCTCAAAAGAAGCATAAACATAAACAATCTCCAAAAGCGATGATATTGTCTTCATAAACACTTATAACTTGATAACATGAGATCAAACTCTACCTAAAATAAATTAAATTACATGATGCTTAAAATATAATTAAATTATTTATTTTCTTGATATAACATGTAAAATAGAAGTATGTACACTTTTAACAAATAGTTTAACCGAATAATAAACCATGAGTCTCAGAGAATGCTATTTGAGACAAAACTATTTTACCGATTTGATAACTTTTGAAAAATAAACCCCATGAAAGAAGGATCATAAAATTGAAATTTTAATAACCATAAATTTATGTATAATATTCCTATAATAAAATAATGTTCATTACATACACCAAAAAAAGCAAAGAGTGCAGAACATAATATGTATCTCACAGAAATTAAAAATGAGATGAAATCCCCTTACCTTTTGTCTTGAATCTTATCGTACTCATTAAAACCACATGTATAATAAATATAAATTTATTATAAATATTTTAAAGAACCATATTATTATATCTAATACCTTATATGGTTTGATAATAACCTTATATTACCCTATAGTTAACAATGCTATGTAAAGGTTTCACTTCGGGTAATATTCACTATGTTCTTCGCATGTGTCTTAATTTGTTATCTTGTTGGTTATTATACTTATATCACAATTACATAATGAAAATAATGATATAAAAATAATGTCTTTTCTGTATATTTATATTATAATAATCTATATAATAAATAATTACAAAATGGTATACATTGTACATGGAAACGGTAAATTGTATGTACGCGTGAACGTTGTTTCTGTTTTTTATTGTTATATTGAAATAATATATGAAAATGACATATGTATATATATATATATATGTATATATATATGTATATATATATGTATATATATATATATATGTATATAGATATATGTATATATATATGTATATATATATCTGTATAAATATATGTATATATATATATATATATATGTATATATATATGTATATATATGTATATATATATATGTATATATGTATATATATATATGTATATATATGTGTATATATATTTATATCACAGTATAATTATCATATAATTTCATTAAAAATATCCTTAATACATTCCATGTGGTATGTGAATGAATAAAAATGCTTTGAGGGGCCAGCATTCCACACTTCCTCAAATGAGATTATCGCATTAACAACAAATGGAAAGTGAATAGATGTGTATTTTAAAAGGAATAAATAATCTTAAAGAAATAATAAATACAATATATGACATATATAAATATATTTTACACTATAATGGCCACCATGATTGGTGGTAAATGAAAAACAAAAAATCATTGTTTCGTGAGGCAGTAGATCACCACACACAGAAACAACATGCTCAATATCCATTAGATGAAGGTGTGTGTAATTTTAGGTAAAAAATAGAATAAAAAATCCTTTTATATTTCATATACTATATTTATAATAGAATGTTTTAATAAATATAGTGGAGGGTGTGGAGAAAAAAATAAAGGAAAGGAGCTTGAGAGAAGATGTTACCTCTTAATCGGGTAACTCCTTCTGGTTTGTGTCAAAAGGCTTCCTTGAGAAGATTTATTTAAAAATGTAGGCTTCAAGATCTAAGGGAGGATTTTTGTAAAGTATATTAGGTAGTTATTTTCCTAACATAAGTGTTTTGAGAGGTTTTATGAATGGGTAGAGGTGGTGGCCTTTTATAGGGAATGAAAAGTACACACCTGGAATTCTTTTAGAAACAAGTTTGGTGTGCACATGTCCGTACCTAAAAAGTCATAAAAACAAATAAGACTCAATAATAGAAGGTGTATTACCGAAATATGAATATAAAATGGCTTGTTTTACAACTTTCTAGGTCATTTGGGCCCTTAATTTTAAGGTTTAACCCCTATTTATGCTTAATTTGGCCTTAACTACTACGATTAATTTTAATCACTTTTACTAATAATTTTGATCAAAAATTAAATTAGTCTTATAATAATCAAAATATTAGACTGAATTAAATGTTTTATGTAATATTTTAAAATTTCAATTCACCTAAGAGTAAAAATTATGATTAGTTCTCTTCCCGTAGATGGGACGAAATCATGGGGATTAAACTAGGAAAAAGTTTAAACGTTTGTTAAAATTTTATATTCAGTTTTCAAGTGAAATAGATTATAAGAAATTAAATTTTATTCATAGAATTAATATTTATCTAATTGGACCTAAAATAATTTATAATATCATTTATAATTAATAATTAATAAGAAAAAAAGGTAGTTTTTAACTAAAAGCATTATTCTTCACTATTCATCAAAAAATGAAGTTTCTTAGAAAAATCGCAAAAACTCACCCTAGGATAATTTCAACATTTTAAATTCAAAAATGAAGTTTATTTTATTAAATTAAGTTTCTAAAAGTGTTTATAATTAATTGTATTATTAAAAGTGGTACATTCAAGAAAATGGTAATTTTAACATAAAAGGACTTTACCAAAAATATTATCTTTCATTATCAATATATTATATATATATATATTATAAATGGTATTTGAAATTTTTTTATTACTATTCCTATAAATAGGTTTAATAGTTAGGCTATAATTATCTCATTTAAATAATTATATATATATATATATGTTTCCTAGAAACTCAAAGTTGTGTGCATTAGACGCCAAGTCGGTGTTCCATGTAATATATGCCAAGTTAGTGTTGCATGAAACGCACTCCAAGTTAGTATTGGGGGTAATGCAAGACAATTACGTATTGCTTGTAGCAGTAGCCAAGTCGGTATTGCATTTTCCATAAGAAAAGTATGTATTTTGTGTAGCATAATCCCAGTTGGTATTACATATGAAAGGATGGTTTGACATAGTGTTTTAATATATATATATATATATATATATTTAAGAACTACTTCTAGTTTCATGTGAATCGAAAAACATAAAAAGATTAAATTAATTCAAAAAATCACAAAATATCAGGGTGTTACATTAGGATTGTATTATACCCCTTTAGATTGTTTCTTTTATGATCAAACACTAATATATTCCCTAGAGGTTATTGCTTATGTGGTTTTACCCTAGATTCTAAAATCATTTTTTATTCCTCTACACTTTTTCATGGAGAAGGATGGGTGATTGAATACAGGTATGTTATAAAAAAATTCCTCCCATTTTAGTTATTCTTTCTTAGTTCTTGTCTCCATCCCTAAGATTATCGGTTGTGGGCATGGGGTTTCCACACCTTTCCTTCAATAGTTAAGATGGACTGTAGTGGTTTGTGTAATAATAGTGTCCCTCCTAAGGCCTACAGATAATACTCTTAGGGATGATGACCATAACCAATAAGTCTTATCTTAAAAATTTCCTGTATTAGACTAATGAACCAGTACAATAACACATATATCTAGAATAAAATATAATAATGTAATACTTGATATAATAACCAAAATTAGTGTAAGACTCATGAAATTCTTGATAAAGATCCATAGTTTTATGATAACTGAAACTCTATAAAAAAAGATACATAAGATCAATATTCAAAATAAAGATATATCTAGAGAATATGGAAATTGAAACTCATTATTACATCATATACTAACATGAATAATAATAATTTCCATTACAATCAAGTACTACTATGCTCTGGATCCCCCATCACCACAACCACCGTGATCACCTCTGAATAGTCTATCATCTTCAAAAGACTCAACATGTGTTGGTTGAAGTAACTTGCAAGGATGGGTATAAATATACCCAATTGGATACCCCAAAAACAAATATGGAGGAGAAACATACATGTTAACTCAAGGCCAATGTTGAAGGAAATATAATAAGAAACCTGATATTCTTGTAATGGTATTGATCTATGGATATAGAGAGGTCCTAATCTTTACATCCCATCTACATTGGGATAAAATTGAAAGCACACCAACCAATATAAAAAACCCAACTCTAAAAAACCCTTGTGCCCCATAGAATCTGTATTGGGGGCCCATTCCTTGCTAAGATATGTGTATTGATTTATAGATTACTAACCTAAATAGGGGACCCATGCATGTTCAGTCAACATATGTAAATCATGGTATTATTTACACCATATATAGAGGACTCATACCCTTTAAGTGGAAGATTTCTTAACTCCATGAATTGTATTGGGGGCTTGTAGAAACTTGACCCGATCACTTAAACAACATCAACTTAATACCCACATGACCCTCAGTGAATTTCTTAAAACCTGGGGTCTATAAACTAGAACTGGAGGTTGTAACAAATTATTGACAAATAATTTTCCCATAGAGGAAAATGAGGTAATTATACCATAATAAAATAAACACAAAGAAAAACATCTTGTTATATAAATATTGAATATAAAAAATTACAATCAAGTTAGACCCAAAATTAAGAAAATTAACATCCACTTCAATAATAAAATAGTGATAGATAATTTCCAAATTTGACCACTAGTATCAACCTATAACACTAAGTGTAACTTGACTTATACCAAAACCTATAGTACGTAGTAAGGAAAATAATAAATATATTTACTAATACATATAGGTAGCTATAAAACAATCCCTTAAATCAACATGTCCACTAAATCTCGCATGTTGGTTTTGAGAATATAATACTTTATAAGAAACGAGATTGGTTTTAACACCCATGGAATAACATAGTTGTGTGTATCAGATCAATATACTAATTTACATGAATATATAAAATAATTTTAACATAGATATTTAAATAGCACGAATGTAATTAAAATCACAAAATTGTATAAAAATATTTTTAATACATAACTTAATATATTGTAAGGGTCCATACTTTTAATTAGTACTCTAATCCAAGTGATCATATATAAGATGCACTAGGTAGGGAAATGTGTTTTTCATTCTAATTAAACCTTTACCAAAGTTATTTAGTTAACATTACCATCATAGAGGAAAGATAATAGTGTATGTAATATTTAAGACATTTCATCACTCATCCATCCTATAGGATTGAGAAAAGGGGTATAGTGGGATTGTTATCATCATCCAGACACTCCTTATCCTCCATAAAAGTTATAACTATTTATAGTTCATGAAAAAAATATACCCCTTTTTGAACATTCTCTTCATAATCAAATCAGTAACCATGATCAAGATAACACTTATAGAAATATCAATCCATACTCTCAATTTACTAATAAATATCCATAAATAAATTAATTCTTAACTATAGAATCCATCATGGATGAAATGGAAAGAGGTGGAGATGATTTAATATGCTACACTAGATATTGTATAAGAAAAACATAATTCCATGTTTTAAAAAAAACTAAACATAGAGCATAAATAACCCTTGAATGTGACATTATTGATACCAACAAATTATATTAACATCAAGAAAAACATGGAATAGGTTATGAGATAAAATTACTTTCAAGACACTCTAGGGAAAATTATACTATTTTAATGATAGAAATATAAGAGTAATCCCAGGATTATTAAAACCTAGAAAAACAAAGATTTAACTCATTTCTTGGTAGTAATAAATGTTCACTAATATAATTTTAGGGAAAATACAAAATACAGTACCATTCATAACCCTTATTTAATTACATAATATATTTTTTTAAAAAAATAGGTGTATTAATTGAATTTAAAATAAAATAAATAACACTAAAATAATAATGTTTCTAAAATGGGTTATCAAATTTATAGACCATTTTAAGGAAATATGTATTCAAGTAAAAGGTTCAACACATTTAGTGTATTAACCAAATACCTATTCTATAAATAACATTGTATACAATTTTTATAGTGAAAAGAAAATTTAAAGTGATTTCTCTTAATAAATATGTTTCATTTGAGACATAACCCATTTTTCTAATTCAAAGTTCTCAAAAATATTATCATTATTTTCCACTAAATTAACCCATCCATCACTTCACCACTATTTCAACCTATTAACATTGGATAAGTGTGGATCACTAAATTTTGGATCATGAAATCTATGGTGGACAGGAATAACCACTTTAGTAATATATTTAAGGAATCAAAGAAGAATGATAAAAATAAAATATAATAACATAATCTAGGCCTTATGGTATATTCTAATGGAATTAAATAAAAACCATTTCCATTGTAAGTATACCATGATTCAAGATAACCATATTAAGGTGTTGTAAGAAGTTATACCAACATAAAAAAGATGAGTTAATATCTCAAAGAAATTGAATTCTTCACAAAACTTAGTACACAGTTTGTATTTTACCAGTCAATTTATAAGACTTAAAAATTATTAATCTTTTAAAAATTTCATTAAAATTAATAAAAAAGATAGTGACATTACCTAATTCACTAGGGAAAAACGTGTTCATTATTGTTCACGAAAAATTATTTATATCCCAAGGAATACCCTATATTACACTTTAATAATTTAATCAATGAAGATAAAGGAATATATTTCAATAAATAAATATGAATATATGGATAAGAAATTAGATATGATACCAATATCAAAAATTTATGAACAATTATTGATTTACCTATATTTATTTTATCAATAATTCATAAAAAAATTAAACCTTAATCTAAAACCAAAGTTGTAAAAATGAATTTTTATTCCATGTATAAAAGTAATGATATTATATACAAGAAATTTTATTGAACATCTATGTTTTTCATTGAAAACTATAAATTAAAGTTGTTAGAAAACTTGTTTAATTTGGTTTATTAACTTAAGAAAAATAGTGCCATAAAAATTCAATGAAATTATTAATAATTTTAGTATGGATCAGAACAATTTACCATTTACTTAGCCTTTAAATTTCATTACCCTTACTAAAATAGTGCCACAATAACCCCTAATAATCATCAAACCATAATCAATCATCATTTAAAATAAATTACCTAAAAACCGCAGTAGCCTTAATTAAAATAATGTAAAAACTAACCAAACCCCAAGAAGAATACAAAAATATCATGTTAATATTTAATAATTATAAATACCTAATTAAATTAGAATAAAATAGAGATAATTAAAAGGCCCAAATAAATAAAAAAATTAAAGATTCATTATATAAATAAATGTTATAAAATTGTCATCAAAGGTTGAGAAAACACACATCAAGTCTCCATTAATCCAATAAAGAAAGAAGGAAGGAATTAGAATGGTTTTCCACCATGGATTCCTTGAAATTTAAAATAAGGGGATCTATTTATAGTAATGGAGTGGAAGAAAATCAAGTTAATGAGAGAGGATAATGGAAGAGGACTATTACCTAGGCATAGAAATGAATAAATCAATTCAAATCAAATATAATTCTTAAAGGGGGTGAAATTCAATTGAAATATGAAGGATATACTCCAAGGGGAAATTTATCCTAGTGTAAATGAGGGAAAATTGTGGTTAGTTATATGGTATAAATGAGGTATCCCAAAGTACACTTTTTACCTTGATAAAATTTTAACAAAATTTCACTCGACATACCACTAGAGTTCCTGTATCCCACACTGAAATTCTAGTTGTACTACACTGTCTACATTGCCACTAATTTTTCATTAGGATTATAGTGTACTACCAAAAAACCTTTTATAATCAACAGAAAAATATACATCTTTCTTTTTCTTTAACATTCCTTCACTATTCAACATCAAAACTCTTCTCATTCCCAATTAAACTTCAATATACCATTTTAGACACTCTTAAATCATAAAACATAGGTGTATTTTCAATATAAAAAAATTTCAAAATTTATCATAATTATTGAACTAATTTTATTAAAAAAATACAATGACCAAGGTAAGGATCATTACGAGACCTATTCTTTATTAATACTAATATATTACATACTTCAATCTCTAAATAGAGGACCCTCACTAGGGTATGTCGGGGAGTACCAAACTCCATAATTTGTGTGGGGTACGAGCTACCTATAACAAGACTATAGAAAATGGAGTACTAAACCCCTTGTGAAATCTGATCATCGAACCCTAATCAAATATTTCACCTTATATATATTAATATATCAAACTAACAAAAAAACCATAAAAATATTATGAAAGAAAAATCAATATCATACCATCATATTATATGTGTAAAAAGGATGAAGATAGGGTATTTAATTATCCCATTATGATATATAGGGAAAATGTGAAGACATTTAAAATGGTGAGAATCATGACACGTATTTTCCCATGGATCATATCATGTGGAATTATGGGATGGGGAAGTTTCTAGGAGGTCCATGGATACCCTACTCATGGGAAAAAATTGGTATGTCATGCCACGCATTCCTTGCCCAACATGTCGGGTTATGGAAAACCTAACATAGCCCCATCACCCCACCCAACCACATGGTCAGGAAAAATTAGTGTTGGGAATAACCATCAGGGCATAACCATACCTCATAGTATTCTTGGGAGTGAGGTCTACTTGTATGCTTCCTACGTTGGGTAAGCTGGCATACCCAACCCTCTTGAGTTTCCCATCCTATTCTATACGGTTGGCCCTTCTAGTCAAACCAATATGCTTATCCCAACATGACGTCGGGCCTATTAAATTTCATATGAGACAATTCCCACTATCTTTTCTTGCATCACATTCTATGTTGTGGGAAGGGACACCTCAAATATAGTCACATCCAAGGAATAATATCAAAACTTTAGTTTCCCAATCCCTTATAAAACCCTAACCACTGTCATGAGTCACATAATACTTTTCAAATGACTACCTATGATGTCTCCCAACCACCCCCATCATAAAACAACCAAAATCATAAACCACCCTAACTATTTGATATGTAATTCCTCATAAGATTCCAATACACAACACTCAATTCCCACTATCTAAATTCTCTTTAAAAACATGACATGATTTTATTCAGTATTCCCTGACCATGACCTACCATTTTTTTCTATTAATTTAATCCAAATACCAGTAGAGGAGTTTGTGGTATCTAATTTTTTATTAAAGTAATAAGGGGGAGGTACCAGAGTTATGGAGGAAAATATGGGTACATTCAGGGAATCCCAATCACCATTCATTATCCCATTACTTTCCCACAGCAATCAGTGGTGTGAGGTCACACCAAAAGCATGGCCTGGGAGATAAAGTGAGGGTGTCTGGTGTAATTGGGACCAATAATATTTTTTTCTGGGACTAAAATTATAAATCATAATTCCCAAAAATTAAAAAAAACAATATCAATCTAATAAATGGAATCATCAATGTGGATTTTTTTATGAAATCTTCAACCAATAGAAATTTGAATAACATAACATAAAAAATGAGGTAGTTTGTTTGAATATATTTCAACCTAAATATTATATCATTGTTCCTTTAAATTCATTCCCATTGGGATATCATTCATTGAAGTCCATACCTACTCTGAGTTTTATTTTTGATTCCTTCCAGAACATGTGCACGGATCTCAAATGCCTTAAACTCTATCTCGATTAGATATTATGTTAAAATGGTGGATAACACTAATCAAGAAGGATGAGGAATAATTTATAGATTTTTATTAGTTTTTGACCCATTTTAGTTTAATATCTCTTGATGGTATTTGACCAGCACCTGAGACCCATACAAAAAATGACACAAACCCTAAGCTAAATCCCCACCCCAATTCAAACTATGGTGATTGATTTTCCAATCAGGTCTTTGTTTAAAGGATTATATTGATTTATATCATTCACAAACATTTAATATTGAAATAATATATTTGAAAAAAATAAATATTTAATTCAATTCTCATGACACTGTAAAGGAAAAACTACTACATTTCTATTTCATTAAAAGGTAATAAAAATATTTAAAGCATTCAATGAAAATTTCTTGGCCACTACATCACATGGTGTAAGAAACTTATATTAAATAAAGGGAAATTATATGTACCACCAAGATTGTTGTGGTATAATTATTTCCATCTAAAATATTTAAGTGATTAATCCTCAATTAGTGAAAATCACTAAGGAAAGTGAAAAACAAGAATTTACGTATTTTAGATAGAAAAAAATTAAATAATAAGAGAAAACCTTAATTGAGGGAAGGAGAATATTATAATCAACTAAAGTGATCCAATGAGATATATGGTGTGTGAATTTATACTCATATAAGGAAAATCCTTACAAATAATGAAAAAATATGGAGAGAGGGATTCAGTTTATATGACTAGAATAAGGATAAGTGGTCTGATTATAAAATAATTAACAATAATTTTAATTCAATTAAATTTTTTAAAAATGAATGAGGATTCCATCAGTTACCCAGTGACCCTCAATGTGTACCCAATATCCACAAAAAACCTGGCCTGATACCATCGACTAGATAGTGGCCTAACTAAGTTGTAACAGCCCTAACTCGAGAATCTAAACCCTTAGACCCAATCTAGAATCACCATATGACCTCAGTTATGTTCCTCAATCACCAAAGGTTGATAAATAGTAAAAAGTGTAAATATAATCAGTATGGAATGAATTTCTATTATGTAAACAATCATAATAATAAAACATTATTTAAATAGTAAAAATATTTTGAGAAATACAATTTAGAGTCAACTAAAATCAAAATAGAGTGTAGTGGAAAATAAAAACTGATATGAAATGATGGTTTAGCCAATTAAACCCACCCAAATTGAATGTTATAACTCATATTATAATTCATGTAACAACATATCCATGACCACCATGAACTCAACTCCTATGGTCCATCACTAAAGGGAATCAAATCCTTATCCATTCCTGTATCATAACATAATACATATATAGGAACACTGATATGGGTGGGTATGGGTGAGTATGAATACCTAGTAAAATTTCCACAACTCACTCTCATTTAACCCCTGTAGTCCTATTCATAAATCTATAACCAATTCCATTAAAATAGGTTATAACATTTAAAACAATGTAAATTTTCACAAAGAAAGAAAAATCCAGGATATTAGATAAAATAATATAACCAATAATTTTCATGACCAAGTAAACCCTTCTTAACTCCACCATAATAAAGATCAAATAAATAAATAATATAATTTCAATAGGAAAGTGGAATAAATTACTACATGATGTAAATTATTACCTATGATCATCGCATACACCTATTTTGGATTATCACCACATGATTTGTTCTTGATTTCACAACTCATCTCATCTGTATCACACATAATAATAGAACATATATTCCGTCCCAAATACATAGACATTATATCAATATGAAACTCTTCTTTGTTATTTCTCATACCCAAGATATTAAATTTCCCAAAATATTGTTTCTTCTATAAAAAATATAACCCAAACATCTCACTGAAAGAGAATCTTAAATCCACCAATTTAAGATTATAGAAATTCCATATTCTCAAAAACACTTTTCCCAAAACAAAAACCCATAGTTTAAATTCAAAATCTCAAATCCAAGTTCGTACCCAAAACCCAATTTCCCAACATTTTTCAAATATGATAAATGCTAATTTAACTAGACAATTTAAACCAATTTATTTAATAATCATTCAATCTAGGAAATGGAATGAATTATATCAACAAAAGGGGTGAATAAGATGATCTTTCCCTTTAAAAATTGAAAAATAATACTAAAACCCTAGAACCAATATCTAAAATTGAAATCTAATCATCTAAACTAGAGTTGAAAAAATATGAGATCATGATTCTTCTATTCATGGTTCCAATTTATAATATAAGGAATAAGATATATTTTGCTGAAGTTGATTAATCTAGTGAAAATAAATTGAAAGAGATATAAATATTTATATTGAATAACATGTGAGATCATTGCAATTAAAAATTATTTCCAATATTAATTTGATCCATAATAGAGATAATTACATTATTTCACAAAGGATAATCCTCATTTTCATTCCAAAGGATCCATGCAATGAAAACCAAACTGTGTGGTCATTAATAAACATGTTCACGCTATGAAAGAACCTTTTCCCACAAATCCTAAGTATCATATTTACCCAATACCATTCATTGACTATACACTCACCATTGCCTCCTCATTTGACCAAAAAAATTATGTTTCATTGTCACTAGAACCATGCGCCCCAAACATGAAATTTTTATCGCACCACAAAATGCTCAAAAATATAAAAATATAAAAATATCAATGGGGGTATCTATAAAATCAATTACATCATAATTCTCCCCAAAATATGACTTCCATTAGTTATTACATATGATCCTCTCTCTCCTATGTCTCCTTTTGAATTAGACCAAGTTATAATAACACTATCATATGATAAATATTCTTTCCCCACAATATCTTCTCCAACTTAATATAAATCTTCACTGGTATTTCTATGAAGGTCACATCTTGCTCTAAATTGACTATAACATAGGGAACAACCTGATATGAGTTCAGTTCAAACTTACCTCATCTGATAGACATGAAATGTGTTTTTTACTACAATATATTTCATTATAAGATCCAAGATATATATAATATGACTAATTTACTCAACAATCATGAACAGAACCATATATTAGTGTTCCAATTTCACTTTATTCCCAAGTAATTTGTGTCGTAACATTAGTTACACTCACAAGAAGACTCGATCCCCAATCACAAACACCAATGGGCATCGAAGAAGATCAACAAAATAATTTTTCCAAGAATAAGCTATAACTAATCACTTATAAATTATTTGATCCTAATTTATCATCTCATATAATAATCTAGGCCTCATACTAGATATCTCTCCCAATTCATCCAAGAACAACATTTCATGAAATGATCTTCTATATAGTTTTTTAAATGAATCCATATGAATCAAATATTGATAACTATTGTTGTTTAATATCTTTTCCAAATCCATTTGATCCTCCATTGACCTCTAAAAATCTAACACATAATCTAGAACCATTGACTCAAAGTTTTGTGGGTATCACTCCATCTAGTCATCCATCTGAGGGTGATATGGAATAATCGTCTTCAACTAAGTCCCATCACCTTCTACGAAAATCCCCAAAATATAAAACTAAATTGATGGTATTAATTTTACATGATACATAAAGTAATTGAATTTAAAAAACCCACCTCATTCAAAAATATCTTACTCAAGTCCTTAATCGAGAATATATCCCAAATAAGAATGAAATGGGCTGACATTGTGACTCTATCCATAATCACCAATATCAAATCATGTTTCTATGGTTAACATGAGAAAACAACCCTGAAATTAATCCCTATATATTCTCACCTCCACGTAGGCATGTTCAATGGAAATAAATCCCAACTGTTTACAGATACTCTACCATCACTTACTAAAAAAGCACTAAGAGTCATAATCAGTTGTGTCCCTCTTCATCCATGACAACCAAAATTGTCATATAATTCCATGATACATCCTCTCCACTCCATGTAGAACTACACAACTTGAGTTACGGAACACATCCATAACATCCTTCCTCAAACCTGAAGGAACCACAACTCTATTTGAGAGATAAAATTTTGATTCTACCACTAATGACCACTCTTTTATGGCCTCTAGAATATTTAATTCACCACTAGACTTACATTCCAAATTGGTATTTTTTACCTCTTTAAATTTTTTAAAAGTGCATACTAAAATTGTTGTGTTATAACATCAAATTAATTACCTCTTCGTTGGATTCCAAATGAAACCTTGACATCAATCCTTTCAATTACCATTGTACCCCTAATTTTTTTTAACATTTTAGGTTTCTTAATCAATGAATTTATTAAAAAAATTATCTTATTTTATGTATACGATTACATTAAGTAAAAGGTATAATTATATTGCACTATTTCATCCCTTGGATTAAAATCCCTTGAAGAAAAATATACATCAAAATATTTTGCTAAAAATACACTATGAACCTCTCCTTGAAGAGGTAATTTATCTATTTCATTAATCTATGAAAAAATAAAGCTAACTCGAGATATTATGTGTCATAAATACTATCATTTGGTTCTGACTACCTTGATCCATAAACAACAACATTATCGTCTTACATGAGCACACAACCCATTCTGGATCTAAAAGCATCATAATACATGAATAACCACTCACTAAACTCAAGAAAGATCAACCTTAATATAGACATAGGCCTCCCTTTTTGTTTATTATAATCTCTTTATACTTTCTTTACCCACTAATAATTCACATACTTTTTAGTCGATTCCATCATTTTAGAATCTAACTTTGAAATATTTTGAACAAAAATTAAATAGTATCCCACCAATCTAAAGAAACATTGATTTTAAAAGTCATCCGTGGGATTATCTGAAAAAAAAAATTAATGCCAATATTTTATCTGGATTCTTTGAGAAAACATTTTAACAAATCAAATTTCCCATGATCTATACTTCTTGTATCCAAAAATTTTTTAGATAGCTTCATATATTACCTATTCACTCAAAGAATCTCTAACATGACCCTTAAATTCTCTCCATGATTATCCTCTAAACTAGAATAAACCAAAATGTCATACACCAACACAATAATAAATTAAAAAGGGTATTTATAGAAGATATGTTTCATGAAGGTCATAAAAAATTTAAAGAATTAGTAATGTTAAATGAAATCACTAGGAACTAAAAAATTTAGTAATTTCTCCCAAACATTATAGTTGGACTCTATACCATTATCACAATCAAATAAAGATATCATAATCATAAATTTATCTTAAAATATAATTTATCTCATTTAAAATAAATAAATAGATAATCAATGTGTGGTATAGAGTATTTATTCTTCACCATTTTCTAGATTAAAAATCTAATAATTAATTTAAAATAAAGAGATATCATCACCTTTCTGGTTAAATAGAATTGGAATTTTCCAATGTTAAATGATTGGTTAAAAATATTTTTCCCTCTAAATAATCTAACTGATTATTTATCTCTCATAGATTTAAAATCCTCATATGATATGAAGGAAGCTAGATCAGACTCATCCCTACAAAAAAATTGTTGGATAACACTACATATATCTCTAGAGAAATACTTAATTAGTATTTTAAGAATACATCTATGAAATCCTTTACCAGTATCAATAACTGAAAGAATCCTTGGATTCATCTCATCTATGAATAAATAATAATATTTTACATGTTAAACCCCCCCAATGTCAAAAATTATTGAACCCCACACAACTAGTGCAGATTTTCTAATCCCTATAAAAAGATTAATCAATTCTATCTAGTTAAGTAAAAGAAATTGTCCACTCATAGTGGTCAAAATGGGCCTCAAAGTTAACCATCCAACCTATCCCAATTAAGACATAAAATGTTTATATTTCAAAATTCATAAAGTACTATAATATCTCTATATCACTAATCATAATATAATAGGATGGAAAAATAAAACCTCATTCTACACTTTCTCTAAGAGGCATCTCAATATTCAAGGAATAAGAAATGTACTCGTCATTAACATTCTCCTAGAAAACCACTCATGTAGATATCAGTGAATGAGGTGAACTCATATAAAATAATATAGATATCATAGCATAATCCATAAGTAGGGTAAATATCACTATAATAGGTTTACCTTAGACTCTGTTAGTACATGATCATTAGAAAACATCTATTTATAAACATTCAAGGTCTATCCCTAAAAAAGGATTATCACAAGTCCTCGTTTGTGATTTTCCTCCAACCTACGTCCACATTTTTAAAGAAATCCTTAATCAATGGATCTAGTTATAACCCCTAATGCTATGAAACCGAGAGGGAAAATTACATAACTTCTTTAGATACTCAACCCTCCCACACTAGTGACATATCCTACTATTATTAGGCCAGTTCCAATCCAATGTTTCATGATACCACATTATTAACACCCTAGTATCCTCTTCGCATGAAAAGAAACTAAACACACCTATTTCTTATGATTTCCTCTTTTCTTATAATTTTCCCTCAACCACTTTTCCCTATAGAAAAATTATTTCCTCTCTCAAGACGAGGAATAAAAGTATCAATTCCTTTAACATCAACCATGTCCTCAATATCAATCAAAAATAAATTTAACACTACCATATATGATGGTAAACCATGTAATATTACCCTCAATGGGATCTAAAATTGAAGATTCATATCAAAACTTATTTCCTAGAGACTACCATTGGTGATAAACTCTTGTAAAAAGCATGCCAACTCCAAAAAATAATAATCATACTCAGACACTATCATGTTCTATTGTTTTAGTTTTAAGGAAACTAGTGCCTTACTAGGATATAGTGTGTCAATATTGAATGAATAAATAAATAACATTTGAATCAAATTTAAAATCATGTTACTAGTTTTTAGGTACTCTTTAACCCTCCTTTTTATCATGATTTTTTGGGTCTTGTTTATGGGTTCTTCGGGAGAAATTTGAAAAAATATGGAGTCTCTTTGGGTTGTGCATAGTTGGAAAATAGTTTACCCAAACCGTGTTCCCTACTAGTGAAAAAATTGAAACCATGGATAGTGGGGGTTTATATGGTTTTCACAATGTTTGAAAAATCATGCATCCAACTATTAGAAACTTTTCACCCCAATTTAGGGGAACATACTCAGGGCACATGGTATTTCTAACCATGTGGAATTTCCCCGCTGACCATGCATGTGGGACTTTTTTATTAAAAAATATAAAAAAAAATCCCCAAACCACTATTTAAGAATCCACTCAACCCTAAATTCACCCAAATTTATTTCACATGACTTGGAGGATCTAGGGGATCAATTTTGGATCCTCTAATTCCATTACTTAGACGATCGAAGCATAGTAGATCTCATCTGATCTCCTCTGGGTAAGTGGATCCCCTCTTGTGTGTTTTATACCACTCTCTCTATCTCTACGCATTAGAAAGTGTTTTATTATCATGTAATTGATGGATATGAGTAACTTTATTCACCTTATATGTATTTAATGAATTCTCCTGTTCAAAAAAATAGTAAAAATGAATTTAAATCCAATTACTATAAAATAATATAAAAATTAGAAACCTTTTTTTAATCACCTATAAACCACCTTCAGATAATGAAACTCTTAAAAATCAAATTCACATTTATATTATACCTTAACATATAGTTTCTGATGCATGGATATACTACCCATATTGAGTTATCATCCTTATAGACCTATAGAGCACAACATACCATCATCTTACCTAGAATACGTCATATCAAATTTCCTACCCGAACTCCATGTAAATTCATTTTTTCTATAAAAACATTATTTATTCCATTTTTTGGGAATATGTTGATGTTTTCCCCCTAAAATCATTTACTAACAACATCTAATGACTCAAAATTAAAGAATTGTCTCTAAAATTATTTTCTAACAACGCTGACCAAGGATCATGAACCTTGTGTCCTATGTTGATATCTCTACAATACATAAGTCACATCTAAAGGCTCAAAATTTGGGTATGTGGTTCATGAATACCTATACGTTACAGATTTTGGAAAGGTAAATTTCATACAAGGGTTATTATTGAAAAGTCATCCCAAAAATAACTGATGATCTTGAAGAGGATTTCCAATGATCTACTCCTTTCATGAAACATATCAGGTTGTAGATGCATTAAAATCAACCAAACCCCCTCGTAATATAAGGAAATAATGCTGAAAAAGGGGGAGGCTTAATGATATTATAGTTATGATATTTTTCAATTGACGTGGTTATGCCCCTAGTGTGATTAGGTAATTGATCTCTCAAATGGAATTTGGAATTCTGTCTGGATCTCATTAAGGAATCTGAAAACATAGCTTGATATCATGATGGGTCCCAAACAAGTCTCCTTGATTATGTGAAAGGATCTTCAACAGACATCCAGATCACATGAAAAATATTAAACATATCAGGTTGATATTTTTTACTTCCCATTTATTTATCTATGTGATCATGTGAGGCACCATAGACAAGATGTGTGATTTTCCATGATAATTCTCATACACCATCGTGAGATCCTCTACTTATCATGTGATTAACTAATGGAAAACTTATGGGAAAATTCCACACTCCATGTAAAATAAGGAATAATATATGAAAAAATAAATATACTCTCACAAAATATCTCTTCATTTTCATGTGAATGGGTTATGTTCCTTTTTTAATCACCGAGGATTATGTGAAGGAAGTTTTAAATGTCAACCTAGTCTCACAGAATCCCCATTGAAAAGTCTGATTGGTCTCGAGAATGGTCTTTGAAAATAAAACTTGATCTCATGAAAGGCCTTAGAGAAGTATCCCTTGATCATGTGAAAGAATATTTGATAGGAATCTTAATCTCACAAAGACTCATAGACACATCATCTTAATATCATGAAGGATCTTTGACATGTTGACATTATTATGTGAATCCATTTGACAAGATGAGGGTCTAATAAATACAGTGATGATGAATTGATCTCGTGATCTTTTTTATAATGTGATATCATAGATGACCCATGGAAGGATATTACAAATAATGTGATATGATATTCCCTCCACCTAATCAATCCCATATATGTGATATATGTGTTGTTTAAGGCATTCTAAAACTAGGGTGTCCAGGCCTATAAATTCCTCACCCATGACATAACAATCTACAACATGCACCCACAAAAGCATAGAATAAAGGAATTATCAGAGTAGAAATACATGAAATCGTAAGGTTCTACCACTAGGTAATTATTGGGGATTGACCTATGGGATTACATGGAATGAATATATGCTTTTCTTGATCAATGTATTTCTCATTTGAGGGAGCTCAGATATGCAATCTAGATTATGAAAAGGCATTTTCGTTTGTCTACCTGGTTACATGAGACCTCAACAAGATAATTTTTGAAAAAATATGAGAAATATATGAAATAAAGTCCCAAAAATATGGTATATTAATGTAAAGATAGATATGATAGTTTTCATGTGAATACATCAAGCACTTCACATGAACTATCCAAATAAAGTGCTTCTCATGACATATCTAGATCACGTGATAACAAAATTACATGTCAAATGAGCCATGTTAAGTACTCAAGGCATGTCATCCAATTCATGATAAGAACTCTATACATGTTCACCATGTCATGAAACGTTTTCAAGACATGTAATCCAAGTCATTTAAAGTACTCCAGAAATGGAACCCATGTCAAGTGAATTCATCCATACATGTTGGTCTAATCATGTGATGGCCTCTTTACATATTAGCCTTGATCATGAGATACCCTTGGATGTGTCTGTATTGATCATGTGAAGACCTCAGATGTGTCAGTCGAGTCATGTGATAGTCCTCTGTATATGTCATTCAAATCATGTGGTAATCCTCCAACATGACTGATTCAATCATACAAGCACTCTAGGACACGTTTTCCTGGTTATAAAGACAAGTAGGATATAACAGGAAAACACTTAGGACATGTCAAGCAGACAACCAAGACCTGTCCAAAAGACATCCCTAACATGATAACCATGTTCAGATGACACACTTGGTCACATGTCAAATTGAAGTATGAGAACTATGATTTACTCCCAAATAGGATACATGGGATACCTTCCAAAGGAAAAAATCTATTATTGGGCATCCACATTGGTTTATTACCATTTATATCTAATACACTCTAACTATTTGACCTAAAGACTCCTATGGGTTTATCGTTCTTCCACATCCACCAAAATATTGAAAATATTGTTGAACTATAAATACTCTAATTATTTCAATAACCAAGATACATAAGATTCAATCTTATGTCCCAAGATCAACATCAAGAACCTCATAATGGTCTCCCCAGTTCATAAATCACATATCCACATTTGGCGAGTCTAATAACTTGTTATCCCTTGTTTCTCACACTGATCTTGAATTACGTAGGCTTTTGTATTTTCGATGACCAAATAACTCACATCATAAATTTCCCCCATCAAGGGAAACCATAGTGTGTAGTCCAAGTTCATTAACATGATATTATTTCCCCCATACAAATGTATCCACCTTAGTGTTTATCCTTAAGGAATCCCATATTGATAAATCTTACGGTGATAAACCTCATGGACCTCAATTTTCTATTATCGCTCATCAGTGGGATTAGAGAAGATATAACTATAATGAATCTGATTCCATCTATAAATAGGATATGTAGGAAACTTTCTTATGGATTAATCTCCATACCTGGTTCATATTTTCCCTCATATATGTTCTTTTTGCATGACGTTAAACTATATGTATTCATTGAACTATGTGGGTTTTGATTCATGTTATACATAGGATATGTATGATACCTCATAAAGGTATAATCTCATCCTAAAAACACCAATCACCTCCCTATATGTCAGTATACTTCAGAGTTCCTAGTTATATGGGATTAAAATACAAGAATCTACCAATTATTGAGAAATAATGAGAAACGGAGAGTGAACCTCGAATACATACAAATTATATCATTAATAAACCCCCCTTTACACGTAAAAGGATTTAGCACCTGATAATTTTGTTAGGGTAACCAGTCCAACAATGATATTTGGAATATATTTAAGAACATATCTTAAATGTATAAGTAACTCTCATAATTGGAAATAATTCACCCCAATAGGGTGTAATGATCCCAACCTCCCATCCTCTCAACCATTGTGTGTTTCTAAGTGACATTTGGATTGAAACCTCAATTGGTCTCCTACCTTTGGAAATAAGGTTTGAACCTAGTTATGGATGTGGGAGACATTGGGAGTTTCTATGAAAAAAGAAAAACGTAAACCTGATGTGAATGATTGTGTAACCATACATGAAATAGGATAAAAATATGGTGAACCTAGTGTGAAATCATATAATGAAAGCATAACTGAATCATTAAAGTTATTGGGAATCTATCTTAAAAACCCTAGGGATATAATATACAACTCGTAGTTTGTCGATGCAAAAAAAAATTACCGTGATGTGAATCTCTCAAATAATAAAAACCATAAATTGACCATGCATCAAGCTATTTTTTCATTGTTTCTATTTTTAAATGAAAATGGTATGCCTAACGTGAATCCCTTTATAACCAGGGTTCCCATGAAATAAGTCCATCATCAAATTGAAACTACAATGTAAGAAAAATGGATATAATAGGAATAATAGTAGAAAATTTTATTACTTTTGTGATATTGTTTGATAGTGTTTCATACTATTTATGATGAACTTATCAGTGACCTTGTTAGTTTTTTCCTTTTGACTGTAGAAACTTTTCTCATATAAATCATAATTCGATATCTGGTCTTCCTTAAGAAAATATTATAGAACATCATCTATGATAGTAACCTCCACGAGTCAGAAAAAAAACCTCACCCATCCAATAATTCCAACTTTGGGTGGTAAACAAGGTCGTTTATGAATACCACCAACATGGTATGATCCCATCCCTTGAGGCTACACAAAAAGGACCCCAGACTTTGATGCTAGAAACATCATCTCTTTTAGGGAAAGCTCCAATAAAAATAATGGAACCTATCACCCACACCAAATTATTTATAAGACTATCCATAGAATGTGGATATCAGAAACTTCCATATCTAAGAAGAATTGTAAATGGAGTCTTGAATGGCTTCATCATGGTTTAGGATCCACTAAAGAGGGATCCAGTCAACCACTGTCACTAGCTTCATCCCACCAGTGAGGGAACCACCTAAAAAATTGATACCCTGGACACTCATATATAGGTACCAATGAGGTATCACTATGTGTTGTATGCTTATGATAAATGGGAGGGGGTTCATATACCCACTTCCACTGAAGAAGTCTATCAGAATATTCTGGTAGTATCTAGTGGGAAAGATCATATCTCTACTCACTCGAATCAAGGGCTAACACATATTCCAACTGAAAGCATGGGGGGGGGGGGGAACATATACCTTCCCCACACATAAAGTCCATCCTCATATTCCAATGGCACAATGTGTAAAGGAGTGTGTTTATATCCCCAATTCAATATAATATATATTTTATTATATTTCAGAGACTTAAAACATTGAGGCCAATATTTTTGCAAAAACATTGCAAAAGTGCCACTGTGTTCTAGAAACCATTGAAGAGATTTGTTAGAATATTCATACCCTAGTAAAGATAAAAATATGGGCACATATTATTATCCCAATATCCAGAATATCACATCCCTATGATCAATATAAATAGGTTTAAACTTCATAAAAATCACACATTCTTGCATCCATCTAAGAGGATTATTAGCATATTCTAAGAGGGGTTGACGCATTGGATCAGGATCATATACCCATTCCAACTTGGACTCACCAACTCATTTTTTCATGTGCCTCAGGATAGGAGAACATTCATGTTGTAAAATAATGACAGTATACTCTAGAGGTATAAGATCAGAATCATATCCCCATTCCTAGTGGTTCGTACCAAGTTGGTTTGGAATATTCCTTGGGATAGGGACATATTATTATAAAAAAGACTAGTAGAATATTAAAAAGGAATATGATAGGGTTTATATTCCTACTCCAACCTAGGTTTATCAAGAAAATATAAAAATAACTTCAAATTAAAATTATATCCCTGCCAGTGAAGCTACTCTACAAATTCCCATAGCTCAAGGAAGTCATGCTCATATCCATACTTCTACTGATGAATGCCAACACTAGAATCCTTCATAGGCTATATAGGGGTAGGATCACATCTCTTCTCCCATTCCAAAGTTATGTTTAAATTCTATGATGGTTAATTCATGTTTTAACTAAGCTCATATATTCTCTTCATCTAGTATTGATCAACATATTCTAAAAATCACCTATAGAAAGGCTCATATTCCTATTGATAATATAGAAGATCATCAACATAATCTAGTTGATTCCCAGTATATGGATCATATTCACATAGCACCATATTGTTATCAACATATTCTAGTATTCTTCATGCAGTATACTCTTATTACTACTCAACCCCAAAAGGCAGTTTGATATATTCGACCCATGATACAGAATGAGGCTCATGTCCTTGATCTATTGAAAACATATGTCCTAGAGGATGCTTGATTCATATTGACAACACCTCAAGGATCCTTAGACTCTTATAATAATGTATAAGTACATCATTTCCTCAATATACCGTTTCCTAGTAGTGCAGAGATAGATCATAGGGACTCTACTCCTAAAATATGTCATGGTAAACCTCCCCATGGTGATATTTCACTCTGATAATGAAATCCACCACTTTCCAAGATACCTCTATAAGGAGAGGTTCTAGAAACATAGACAAATTTTTATAGAGACTTTCTAAAAGCACTGGGGTCAACCATATATAGTTCCCCATAATCTATCACCATCACTTCACTGTGATCATCAGATGTCCCAGATAAGTAACCTTTATGGTTTGACCAGGTAGATTTCTAGAGATCCATCAAATCTCTATATATGAGGATGAGGGAAATATGGATCATTTCACATGACTATGTACAAGGAATATCATAACTCTATAGATACGTAGTCCAACAATGTTATATCCGTGGGAGAAAACAATGGACTGAGTAACTAAAGAGAAAGTTGGTCAATATAGTGAAATTGCTCCACTTTAATGGTGAAATGATGTTGTTAAAAAAGGTATATGGATACCATGAAATTCTTCAATTGGTAACATAGAAAAAATAGGAATTTATTTCAGACACGGAAACTAAATTTGTTTCCAACCCAACACCATACCATAGGAAATTACTTCCATAATGGGTTATCATTACACCAAGATAATTAATAATCACAATTAAAACAAATTAAATGTATCTCAATAATAACTTCCACAAAATCCATCCAAGAGAAAAACTGACCAACAAGGCTGGGGTTATTTTTTTCACCACCTCAAACCCTCAGGTAATCAATCCCTAATAGAGTCTAGGAAATATTTTTAGTTCCTGAAAACCAACCACAACCCACATGGTTGGAGGAATTTTGATCTCAATCACCATCAGTGGGTTCATCACACCCTGTTAGGCTCTTGTTGATTTTTTTTGGTAATTCCTTATCCACCCAAGCTAGTAAGGTAGGGGGAATTTATATCTCACTTTCTATTTCATTATCCATCAAATACTTGATCAAAATCATCTGATCCTCATCAATAGGATCAAAAAGATCCAATAGAAACACTAAATTTCCTCCATCCCATTGGGATGCAGGGTTTATCATCATTATCTTTATCATGGAAGGAATCAGTCTTCAAAAAATTGGGATGTAAATATCAATGGTTGGTATCCCATTTTTTTCCACCATAATATACACCTTTTATATTTCTGGCCAATTTAGTAAACATGATCAGAAAATAACTTAAGGGTTTTATTTATAAATAGATACATGATGATTGTATGATGAAGGCAATAAAACTGCATAAGGGTTATAATACAAAATGGTATAATATGGATAGGTTATAGAAATGAACCTGATTCAACCTTAAAAGGATGGTTAAGCGATCTAAAATCACCCTATTTTAATAAGAGTAATGTGACAAATACCATTTCCCAATACACCTTTGTTAATGTTATCACAATCACACACAAAAGACTTAGTGGGTAAAGATTAAAATACATAGGGATGAAATATAGGAAACATACATTAAAAGGAGGGTAATCTTGAGGCACAAACATAGACTACACGTATAAAGAATCAGAGAAGGAGATATAACATGGCATCTCCAAATAATGAACTTACACCTCCATGGTGGAACACCACCAAGGATAAAGGGAAAATTTTAGCTACATACTAATCACAACATAGAGGATCTAAAATTCCATCCATAGAGGAATGAATGGAACATTATGATAATGATATAAAAAATCACATATAAATCAATGAGTAACTACTCATAGGAAACATTCTCATATGGTATTTTCTGCCTATAGAGATGAATAACCCTACTCCCACATATCAGGAGAGATCAAATATTCCTATATGAATTAAAATATGAACATAAATCTACCTATAAGTTTAGTAAACTAATCTATATAGATGAGAATGTTGACGATGATTATGACTTTTCTCTATTGTGGAGACAGGTTCTCCCTCATCATGGTGATCATGTTCCTAGGATGGATTAAGAATCTGTGGGATATGAAATGGGGCTACATCATCAAGCCTCACCCACTCCATTTAAATGGGAGGTTTCTTAGATATCAGTACCTCCAGAACTTATCAAGGCCATTGAATCCATGGATTCTCCAATACCTCCCAGGGAAGGGAATCACACACTTATGCGGACTAAGAAGAAGCCATATCCCGAATAGGTGAATGACACTTTCCCCCACCCAATTTTGGAAATCCTACCTTCTCAATATTTGAAAACATAGGAGATCCATAACAATATATTAAACACATCGTGTCCCCATTCCGCCCAATGATGGGCCCTTGAGACCAGAAGGAGGTAACTAAACTAAGATGTTTTGTGCAGACTCTAATAGGGACACCCTTCATTTGGTACAATAGCCTTACAAATAGATCCTTTGTGGTATGGGAATATTGTCTTCGTCAATTATTTTATTAGTTCAGCCCCATGTTGAGGAAGGCTACAATTTTGGTCCACAAAAACATGAAAAAACATGAAAATTAGAAGGATTATGGCTTCATCACTAGATGAAAGGATCTATCCTTTTCACTTAGTATCACTCTCTCACAAGATAAAATTTTGGATCTCTATTCTAAAAAAACTTTAGGATGAGATAAAAACACCTTTTATCCTTATGAAATAACCATATGGATTCTATGATTTTGTAGAAATGGCATAACACCTAGAATATTTCATTTAGTGGACCCGAGTAAAATCTTGTCCCATGCCCTAAGTATATGGAAAAGATCTTAATAAGTCCAAAACATAAAATATTACCATCAAAGTATTAGTAGTTCATATTGAATAACCTATAAAGTCTATGAATCATTCATAACCTCCCATTGAGTAATATAAGCAACAAAATATCCCCCGATTAGAGGAAAAAGATATCAAGGTTGCCTCTGATTTGAGGAATGGATGAATAATTATTACTCCTTTTAAAATGAGTAAGTCCCTGATTAATTACTTACATCCATGGAAAATAATCTACTTAAGATACCATATCCAAAGAAACCTTATGAGTTCAACATCACTGATCATCCTAAATACTTCCCTTCCCATATAAGGTTGGGCCACAACATTCAAGACTGCATTTTCTTTAGATACATCCTTTAAAAAATTATTTATTCTAGATAGGTAATTCTAGAGAATTATTTGAAATAGGTGACTTGTGTAACCATTTTCCAACAATAATAAGAGGGTGACCTGAAATAAGCCCTATCCAAGTATGGAGAAAAGTTTGATAACTGGAGGACTCAAAAGATAGTTGATTGAGCACTTCCCACCCTAAAAGAATATCATTTAAAAGAAATAATGATCACATATTCTCATGTGAAAAAATTGAATACACCACTTGAGGATATGCATAATCATCATACATAAGAGAAGTCCTAGGAGGAAGATCCATATCCAACTCATGCACAAGATCTGACTCTTAAAGACTTCTCACTGTCAATATTTGGAGAATAGGAACTGCCCCGTCAAACAGAACCCCCATTGGATTATGTGATCATTTTTTGTTCTATTAACGTAGTTAACTTACTAGATACCTTCATTGATGATGAATACACCAATATGTATTATTTACTCATACCTGACCAGGGTATTTAAGGTTGAGGATGTTAGAGACAAGTATAAAGGGGATGGTATGGGAACAGTTGAACCCAATATTTTGGTCACATATCCACTGAGTAAATATAAGAAGTTGATACCCATATTAAATCACTCCAGTAAGCTCAGAAAAAACATAGAGATTCCTCATAGTCCTCTGGTGGTTGTCCAAGCCCAATCATCTTCCATGATTAACTAGATGGGGTGGGATTTTCTAATCATCCCTGAAAAAGTGGATGGATGGTCAAACCTACAAAATTGGTAGAAGAGATGCCCTAAACCTCTATTCAAGCACCAAGAACATATACCTCAAAAAAATAAATTCACAAGCCATGTAATAGTGATAATACATACATTTGGATGTGAAAACCTCTAGAACAAATGTACGACATCCTAAAACTACTATCGTTTTACCAGCCAATCCTTCAATCCTGAATGTTCTCTATATTTTAAAAGAACTTATAAATTCCCTTTTCAAGGCCCTTTAGAGAATATTTGAATTTGGTACCGAAGTTACTATAGGAAAATATTCCGAAATAAAGACTATGACATCAGAATTTCATATTGGCATCTTGTTCACAGAAAATAATGTGGAATAATTTTTCTAGAGATATATTAGACCCATATATGTTTTAGGAAAAATATATAATGTTGAAATCCAAAGGTAACTGATTAAAAATAGTATTGAGATCAACCTCATCTTTATTCAGACCCTCTAACATTTGGGATATTGAATGTGGGACTTATCTCCAACAAAACTGACCATTCAATGGTATGAGAAGAGTGAGAAATTGTCTCTACAGAAGATCAAGATCACTGATCAATTTAGGGATCTCACATCTAACAGCAAGATCGTGGTGATCCAGTAAGACACAGCCTATAATTTCTTTATTGGAAGACATTGGATTCACATCTATGTAGTTTTAACTTCAATATATTATCATATCTTGAAATTCCCTATCGATTGAAATGCTGATTTTCTATACAGTGATAGTTACACCCTTTGAGTCTTATAAATCCATATATGTTGAAGTTTGTCTCTTTAAAAGGGAAGATAAACCACAATTGGTGGATGATGATATGTAGGTTGCAGCCACCAATGGCATGGGGTCCCCTATAAATCCTAAGAAATGATTTCTCTATGTTGTCCTCGCATTGAAAAATGATGTGGAGAATGAAAAAATCTCTACTACATTATTTGAATGATTCAAGGTATTGAGAGCTAATATTATGATATCTATAAGAATTTATCTTAACTTTTATTTATGGTGAAAAATATTAGGCCTTACTTAAAGCATCATAAAGTCCACTTGTTCTCTCATATTGATCCAAATAGGTACATCGTAAATCATCCTATATTGACTGGGTGTTTGACCCGATGGGTAATTATTCTGAAAAAATAATATGACATAAAGTTCATGTCATAAAAAGTAGTCACAGGGTAGGACCTAACATATTTCCTTGTAGCACATCCCACACTAGAAATTATACCAACAGATACCAAAATTTCAGATGAATCGGGTTTCTATGCCTATGACACTCCCTAGACATTAGATATATCTTCTGATAGTTCCTCCAGATTTTATATTGTAAAGAGGATATAAAACCTAAATATCAACGTTTTTGGTCTGGGTACTGTATTTTTTTTACCAGGAAAAGAAATTTTTCTCTACTCATTCTCACTATCCAAAGGCTGCACTAATAATGAGGTTGGAGACAAAGCCCTTTTTACTAGTTTCTAACTATCCCTAGAGCTACAGAGAGCCTATATGAACATCAATGGGGATACAAAGGAAGTGATAAAAAAATTAAAGGTTAATATTCCCTTGAGAAGAATGAATTGTCCAATATCATCGGTTAAAAAATATTACTAATGGAAGAGTTCCCATTTTAAATAACACTTTATGATTTCCCTTGATCAAAAAATATTCATGCTGATACACTGGATAAAGAAACCACATTCCTATCCTACCCTGATCATGATAAAGATGTTTTCTACATCAAACACCATAGAATGGTTTATTTAGTCATCATCTATTATAAGTATAAAATCAATTGGTTCCACACATCCCCAAATATTGATGAGTCGATATCCACCCCTAGATAGATGAATCCCACAGTCAATTATCTCCAAAATGGGACCCTGTATTTAGATTGATCCAAAAGGGAACATAATTGACACTATGCAGCGAAATTTACCCTTATATAAGGGGAAAATGAGAAAAATAACACTATAAATGATACTTTAATTAATTAATCCTCAGTTTCATAGTATAAGAAGTTATTCCCACTATTATATAAGAATTCCATATAGAAAATTGTGGTTCTCATAAATCCAGGACCAGTCTCTCCTGAAAAACTAAGAGTCTTGGCTAATAATGAAAGAATGATATAAGACTATGTGGGATTCACTATGAAATGTCATTCTTTACAAATTCATGAAAACTTCATCCATGAACCCCTATAATTGATACATACAGCTAAATATTCTTGGACATATGTTGTATAGGGGATGGACATTCTACACCCTTATCCCACAGCCATAACTAAGTTGATTAAGTACATCCTCACTACTACTGACTTAT
The DNA here is from genome assembly GCA_963277665.1 of Viscum album. Classification (NCBI taxonomy): domain Eukaryota; kingdom Viridiplantae; phylum Streptophyta; class Magnoliopsida; order Santalales; family Viscaceae; genus Viscum; species Viscum album. The sequence goes on along the minus strand of OY728157.1, from coordinate 719,921,947 downwards.
TTTGAAAATGGGCCAAGAAAATTCCCCTCAAGTAAGTAGGGAAGAATAATATCATTAACTTCATAACTTCAACTTTCAACACTATATTTTGTTTCCCTCACATGATATAAACAAAAAAACACCAAATTTTGTTTTACCAAGTTGAAGAAATTGTTCCATGAGCACAACATCAAATTCAACCATTAATCTCACTATCATGTAGTGGAAAATGGAAATATTTGATGTATTCAATTGGAATAAATTTAATATAATATATAGGATGGTGATAAAATATAACATGTCTTGTCCTAACAATATCTTTCATGCTTTATGGGCATATCATACCACTACACCCAAAGAAACACATGTGACGCCATATTACATAGTCTACAAAATTGAGGAATTATTTTCCATTAATGTTCATTTTACTTCACCTTGAATACATATATGTGGGAAAATATTAGATGATGATCAATCATAAAAGAGGGTGGATGTGTTGTAATGGTTCTATGAGAAAAGTTTATATATCCTGCATAACCTCAAAGTTCATCAGAATTAGATCATACAAGCCTTCAATAAAAAGGTATTCCTCCACTCATTCATTCAAGGAGAAATGGAATTTCCAATTTTAATAACAATGATATATGAAGGAAACCTAAGAATATAAAACTCAAATTGTAATGTTTTTATGTCTTACATAAGTCGATTCCAATGGAACTTACTCATTAGCATCAGTGGTTTGGGAATGCATTTTTTCCCCACGAATTCATGGTTTATCAAGAAGTAAATTGAATAGATTTCATCATGAATATATTTTCACAGTCACATGAATTTAAATTACAATAATATTCCAAATCATATGACATGAAACTACAAGACACCATTCTTCCTAGTCGCATGGTGTTAAACTGCACGATACATATTTTCTACATGACACTAAAAGGAATGAACCATATCATCCTAGTAAAAAGACATTGAATTATATTATGAAGTATTCAAAAACTAACATTAAAATGTTTTATTGCATGATATACCAATCATAGGATGCCTTGGGAAACCAGATCATGAAACATCATACTAAAAACATGGGGATTCCTCTCATGAGATGATTTCTCGAATGTCTGGATAGCGCTTATGGGCATACATGCCATATTTTTCAAATATTGAAACCTTCATGATTACCACATGATATTAAACTACATGGTTTACAAGAACTATGTGTGTCTTAATTCCTTACATAAAAAGATATGTTGTCTTTTTTGGATCTCCAATCCAAGGTATAGTCATAACATCATTAGAAAAAAATCCCCCATCTGCATATTGGTTAGTATTATGTAGATAGTTTTCCATTCAATAACTATGTGTGTCTTGAATCCTTCCATAACAGGATGTGTAGGGATTCCTCAGTCTCCATTACATAGTCCATACACGGTATTGATGAAAAAAAATTCCTCGCCGGCATATAGGCCAGACCTATATGGAGAGTTTTCTATTCATGAACTATGAGTGGCTTAATTCATGCCATCACAGGATACATAGTGACGCCAAAATATCTAATCTTTGGTCCATCTACAACATCATCAGAAAATCCCCCCTATTCATGTGGTTCAGACCTACATGGAGTGTTTTACATTAAATAACTGTATGTGGCTTGATTCCTACTATCATAGGATACTTAGTGATGCCACAATATTATTTCTATCTATAATATAAAAATGTTCCCCCAAACTGTGTGTGAGTCATAATTTTTTATAGAATGTTCCTACAAGAACTAAATATTACATGATCCCAATTATTGGAGGATATATAGTGATTCATGGATCCTCTATTTCAATCCCACACATGATTTGTTGTCACTCCCAATCACATCCCATGCTTGTGAGTCTGATCTACATAGATGGATACCCTTGAATGAGATAATTTGTGCCAGATTTCTCCCATACAATGTGCATAAGAAAACCCAAGAGATCTCAGTGAATGAAATTGAGTATACCTTTATTTAAATAGGGAAAATGCATATATACTTTCTTTTCTTATGAATGAGTTGTATCTGTTTATGTATTTTTGGTGCACATAATAAATCTATGCAATATGGGATCTGAAATATGGATTCCCATCAATAATCTTATGCCTAGATAAATGGTGTTTCTCACATATAAATTCCCCAGACTAGTGAAAACATTCTCCAAGTATTTTTTTCAAAATTTCATGTCATTTATTATATAATTTTGTATGATGTTAAACTGCATGGAAAATGTACTTAATGCATATCATTAAACAACAAGGAAAAATTATCCTCACATGATGTTATGTTGAATGATAGATACATCCCCACTACGTGAAATAAAATTGTATTGACCATCACCCATCTTTATTCATTACCAAAGTACCACAAGAGAATGGCCCTAGTCAACCAGAGTATGGGGTTCTTTCTTCATCTTTTAAGCACACCAACCCATGAAACACACTTCATGTCATGAATTCCTTGGAATTTTTAAATCCTATCATGGTACCTATAAATGAGATAGATCTCCCTATTTGACCATGTTAGAGTTGGATCTTCATAAGATCTTTGACCCACCATCCAATTAAAACATTACCATATATAAAGTTCTTTCATGTCCTTGTGAGACATGACATCATAGTGGTGGAACTCATAACCTTATCTTGTTTTGGTTTATCCCTATAATGATTTTAATATACCATAACTCATAACCTGATAACCCAGATCCATACTGTACAACATTTTCATCTCCCTCTCAAAATGATTTTATAATAATCTTGACCCTGGATTTCATAATTAGTATATTGTGTAACATCCCACTCATACTACATCCACATTCATTATGACCTTAAATTTTGTGCACTTTATTCAAAGTTGTGTGAACATAAATGTTATCCTTTATGGTCCAAATCATAAGACCCTCAAATACTAATGAAACATACATTAAAATTTTTAGGATGAAAACTAGAAAAGGGAGGCCTCAGAAAAAGTAAAATATCCACTTTCTAAATACTTCAACTCTAGAGTTTATTCCAAATTTAGAGCATAAATAGACAATTCATAAAGCTCATAGGGCCTAGTTTTGGCTATAGTAAAAGTTAATTTGTCATTTATGGGTTCCGTATTCTAGGAAAAATTAAGATTATTGATTTTTAAAATATATTCACTATGAAAATGTGTCCACTATATGGTGAAAAAACGTTTTTGTTTCTTAAATACTTATTTAATATTATGAATTATATAAACCAAATTCATGTATTTGAAGTCTTTACTAACATAAATATTTCTTCTAGTTGGTATCCTTTTATTGGAACCCCATGGACCTTAGGCTACCTTGCTCCTGGTTTGTCTATGTAGTAAGATAGTAATAGGGACTATCTAATTCAAATGGACCCTTTGGTCCCAGAAAGGATTCCCTTAAATCTAGGAGTTATTTTCCAGACAACATGGAATATGGGATTCTTCCATTACAAATTGTTGACCTATACCCATTGGTTTCCACAAATCTCTAACTAAAATATTCCTAGACCATGAATTAAAATCCCCATAACCATAATATTAAAGATGATTTGACATCCTTGACATCGTCTCACAATGTTTTTTACCCTTCTTTAAAGCAGTAATGTGACACTACATTACCTAACCATTTAATAGCCCACACAACATGACTCAAAACCACATGTAATAGATCTATATCCTTCCAACTAAAATATAAACTTCTCTAGAGTGCCATAACACTTCTTAGATATCCTTGATCTCACTTCTGTCATCATTTCCCAAATGTTGAGTCTTCAAAAATATTTCGTGTCCCATGGAAAAGAGTGGGGACTCCTTTACTTGAACATGAATGTAAGTTAAAGGGGCCCAAGATTAATGGATTTTAACCTACTAAATAGAAAAATCTAATCCTTAAAAAAAGTTACTCTAATCGTCATGAGCCCCAGTAACACCACAGTGGAACTCAGCACCTTAGGGAGTTTTAGTTTATCCCAGGTATGTCTTCCCATTCTATTAGTGATCCCTAACAACACCATGGTAAAACTTAGCAACTAAGGGTGTTTTGGATCATCCCTTAATTTCCATCCCATTACATAGTTCATTTAGTCAAACTCATCGAAATATGATATACCCAACCCATATTCCAACTATCTTGGTGGATCCATATTCTCCAATATTTTACCATCCACTAATACCATCTTCACAAAAACACCCATGGCCCCTGGAATATATTGGGGATCCCATTTATTTGACCAGTCATGTAATCCCTATAGTTCCATGTATAAGGTACTATAACCTACAAGCTATAGGAGTCAATAACTTCTAAGAAAGGACCTCCAATCATTGGGAGCCCTAGTAACACCATGGAGAAACTTATCACCTTTGGGTGTTTCGGTCTATACTTAGTATATCTACTCTATGCCTCTTATGTGCCCCAAAAACACCATAATGGAACACTTCAACATAGGGTGTTTTGGGTCATCCTCAAAATTTATTCCCCATTCCCATATTATTTGCAAGTACTGGGAAAAATACTTTAAACTGAATTGAATTTTTTTCCCCTACCAAATGATATTAAACACCTTGAAATAAATCTTGAACAAATTCTGGTAAACTATATATAGAATGTTACTTCTCTAATGGTACACTAAATATATTAAAAGTTATGATCTAGAAAACCATAAAATAAAGCAATAGATGGTCTAAGATATAATCCCTTAAACTAAATTAACAAAATATTCTAGTTTTCAATTCCCTAAAACAACCAATTAAAATTGACACAATTCTCTCCAAGATAAAAATATGAAAAGGGAACCATAGGAAAAATCAACTCTCTACTCTTTATACATGAACATTGTGTTTTCCACAAAATATTTAGAATTTAAAGAAAGAAAAAGTCATAAAACTTTTCTGGAAAAAACCCCATAATAGGGATGGTGGAGAAAAAGAAAATTTCATAGCCACTAAACTTTCTCTATTTAAAACATAGTAAAAATATAGTTCAATAAAATAAGAAAGATACAAATCATGTATAGATCACTATTTTTTCATAGATAAAATAAATATATCCTTGTTGAGTACGTGTACTTTGTCATAAATTAGTGTTTTCTCCCTCTAGAACATATGTTTACCTAAATTTTTCTTTTTAAACCAAGTGATATTAGGATGAATGAAGAAGACACATCAATGAGGAATCTCATTATGGTAGGCATTCAGGAGCAATTCTCAAGAGAGATCTATTATTATATAGGCATTAAAATCTAGGTTTTTAGGTTAACTTTGTATCATAATAAAGATGGGTATCATTTTCTATCCAAATTATATCAAGGAAATGAAATTTGATGCACATAATAATTGAATGAATAATTGATAACATCGTGTAAATTTAAAAATATTTATTCACTGGAAAAGTGAAAAATGTAAAATCTTCAAATTTTGAAGTGTCTCCTGTGAATCAAAAAATATATATGGAAGTTCATGAAACTATACGTCCATGTAGTTCATGTTCTTGGAATATTCATTGAGCTCTTGAAAATTATACTCTAGTGAGTCTCTGGATTGGAAAAATTGATCAATAGATTCAGTTATTTCTTCTTCATACCACTACAATGCTTTTTCCTTGGAAACAACATCATGTCCTTCCTTGTCCTCTAGGTCGAAGATCCCCACTTTCTCTAGTATATTTTTATCCAAGACATTTTGTGTGTTTTGAAACTAATATGTATCATCCTATAGATGAATTATTTTAGGTTGTAATCGTCTAATTTCAAACATCCTAGTGCTGATCACATTTCATTACGCATTCGCCTCCACTACATGTCGGTAAACCTTCTTCAAGGCCTCATACCATCTTTGTTTTACCAATGACAAAGCCTCTGTTGTAGTTATCCTCAATTCAAGATCCCTTATTTTCACCCTTAGGGAAATCACTTCATTCAATCAGGAATAAAGAAAAGTATAGTAAAAAACCCCATAGTAATGGGTGGCGAACCTAAAACTAAGATGAACGCGTTAGTCCTTCAGCTCTACCAAATGGGATTCTAAAATTAGGGTCTTAATATACATACACACTTTCATCTACATGTGTATATAGAGTGACATGAATTTTGATCCTTGAATCCAGAACAGTTTTGGAATGGTAATATTTTCTGGTACTAACTTAGAAAGTGAAGTAATCATGTTTAAATCCTTAAATGATGTGGGTATGGAGATGAACTCTACATTGGTTGACTCAATCTAAGGGATTTCTATAGAATAATGGATTAGAACCTCTGAGATCCAAGGTGAACATACTGAATTAAGAGGCATAAAGGATTATCAGTTAGTAGGTAAATAATGTATTACTAAAACATAATCAAAATATTTGATCAATGTTGGAAACATATCTTTCCTAGTTTCATCACTGGAAATGTCTATTTCCCAAACCCCATCATTAGGTGAAGAGGAAATACCGTCTTATAACAAGCAGTCTGGTGACAACACTGATGTTTTATCTATCTTCATACATTTCTCTCTACCTTTAAGGGCTATAGGAATGAAATAAATTTCAAAGGACATAACAAAATGTTCCATGTATTGATTTTATAAAGAAGTTATCACCTTTTCTTAGAGATATCTCCATCTAGTATAAATTTATAATGGAGTAGCCACTAGCATCAGCCTCTTCTAGAAATGTGATTTTTTGTTCCTAGTCAAATGGAACGACCATTTGAACATCAGTAGAAAGCACTATGCCAAAAAAAATTGCACATAAATAATATCCACTTATTAATGGGATGGGTTTAATAGTGAAGGTTCTACTAAAGAAACAGAACACTGAACCATATTCTTAGGAGAATATGTATGTTCTTCCTAGTGTGCTGGGTGGGGACCATTATATTTTTTTAAATTAGAATGAGTTACAAAAATTTTCTTAAATATGAAAATAATTAAAATTTAAGTTTTACATGAGGATTCTATGTAATGGTACTTTTATAGTTGTGATAACATACTTTTCCATTTACTCTCTAATTAAGGGACCTCAAAAGGGTCCAATGCTGAAGGAATTGAGGATTTTATTAATGGGATTTTATATTGTGACACCTCAGAAATGGTAGTTTCTGCATTAATCAGATCTATTTGACCCAGAGAACCCTCATCATCAGTTACTTGGTCACCACTTAAGTCATCCTTGGTAACCAAACCCACTCGAGAATATAGTAGGGATGGACAGAGTGAATCGTCTCTTCAATCTTCCTTCCATATGCATGAAAATGAAAAAGATATTAGAATGGTCACAACAACACCATAGGCTTTTTAATATAGTATTAAGAATAGTCTTACGAATTCCATGATTATGGGATGACCCTTTTCGTCCATTAAAACCCCCATAATTCTAAGAACCACCATCTAAAGCACTAATGGTGAGTATAAGATCTGTCCCTTCACACATTCCATCATCATGTTTTGGTCTTGAAGGAAATCACTAACATTAGTGGTATGGCCTTTAAAAAAGACTCGTAGAAGTTTTAAGATGTGAAAATCCTTTAATGTGCATCTTCTCTGGGTGTTGTATTCCCAAGAACATAACATATATGTTCTCTTCCCTCCATATCATCCATTATTTAAATTTAATAGAAAATAATAGTGCATGCACCATGATCACCAGAGCCACACTGGTTGACCATTCTCCTAGTAAAAAAACTAATGGTAAATGTATCACCTATTTGATAAGAATATTCATGGGTATTAGTCTTCTCTATGAAATATGGATTCTAGGCTTCATTTCATCTTCAATGATCAGTGGAAGCAGTACAACATTAGGTACTAATGTGGAAAAGTTTCCATTTGGATATGCGTCGATCCATATATAGGAAAAATGTTGAGATAAACTGATATCATTATTATTTTAAGTAAAGTATATATGGGCATGATTCTAATTCTTGTTAAACAACAACTGGATCTTGTGATCCACCATTGGTTCATTTTTTGATCAAATGTAAAGAGGGATAGGGCATTTTTTCTTAATTCACCAAAACTGATGACTTAACTGACAGGTAACATATCATTCACAGAAAATTCTATTCCAAATTCAGGTATAAAGGAAAAACTCACATATAAACATAATATAAGCATGAGATTCATATCTACCACTTCCATTGTCAGTTATACTACCTCTAGAAAAATTATAGGTTTTGAAAGAGAAGATGACAGGAAACTCAGGTAGGAAATGATCTCCCGATCCTTTAATGTGATAGGCCACACCACACCGATACACAATATAAAATGCATGAAACTAATTCCATGAATAATCTGAATTCATATGTATTCATATCCTCACAGGTGATCCGCCATCAAGCCCCATAGAACCAATAAAGGACCATAAATTCAATATGGGTCTCTTCCCATATAAATTTGACATAGGAGGCAGTATATTTTGTCCAACATAAGGAAAGTCAACGTGATGCACATCCTGGTTACCATATATTATACCGTTATAAAGGCAGAAACTCTGAATCCACCCTTCTCTATTATTGGGATCATGTACCCTCTTAAGTGTATAGTATGAAAAATGACCAATTGAATGACCGGTTGATATCAAGAATAACCTATCGCCCTCAATTGATAAATGAACCCTCATTAACTATTGTCAAAGAGGTTCCCTCTTCACTATGAGAATGTTTTATGGTAAAAACCTTAGGCCACTTTGATTTGGATTCAAAAAGGACTTTATTGGTAAAATATCCCACCCATTTCTTGAATGAGATGTCTTCCCTAGGAAATTAGGACATCTGGAGGGTCTTCCAAATTGAACAGTTATATGGAAAAGTGGTGGAATTCACTTTTCATCATACGATGTAGAAATATGAGGGGGAACCTCACCTAATATATATCCTAAAATTAGTTCTTTGAAAATATGATCTATGTCTGTGAGAATGATACCTACCTCACCATACATTAGATGAAATGGATTTATGTATAGAATTCATCATCTAACAAAGATCACCACCAAGACCTTATTATATAAGGTAGATTTCTGTGAGATCCAGATAGATTTATACATCTCGATACTTTTTAGGACCATGGAAAATTGATAAGCGATATACTACACACAGAAGGTCCATCCTCAGTCTATCTTGAATCATCTTTGGATAGATGTTCTTATCTAGAAAACCAACCAAACATTTTGTTTTTTATATATTTCAACGTTATTGATCAGTACATATGGATGCTGAGATCAGATTCACTATGATCCTTTTCAAGTTCTATTGGAACAAACATCATCATGTACTATTATGAGTGCTATTCGTCAGCAATAAATTGGCTGATATGGGATATATTTTCTCTAATGGTATTATGAGTCCTCAAGACCCAATAAGTAGCCATGATCAATGAATGTGGTGAAATAATATGAACATCATTTTTAAGACCAGACTCATAAAGAGGTATAAAGTATGATAGAGGATATTCTATAAGAATTATCCACATCATGTCTAGCAGTTTTGTATGTGATTACATGAAAATAGAATGATATATACCATATATTATTGTGATAATGGAATTTTGATGAGGCGCACTATTAGAACAACATTATTTAAAGACATACACAAACTGGAATCCATGTGTACAAAATAAGAAGCATATGTTTGATTAGTGATGAACCCTTCCAAAATAGGTGCATCACTCAGAAAATATCATGTGAATAACATGAACCAACAAAGGATTCAATATCTCATGACATGTTATAGGTCTCACAAATCACATGACCCATAGTGAATCTCACAATCACATGACCCGATGAAATACTTGTGATCGTGTGACCATAAGTGGGTCACAAGAACCACATAAAGATCATTATATAAAATGATAAAATTGTCCAATTATGTGAATCTCATGGTATATCCATACAATCATGTCATGTGTTAATGTTTAAAAAACTATAAATTGTTTTTTGGTTCATTTGAATATGTACTACAAAAAAGATATTGTGTGCCACGATCATATAGTGGAATCTTGTGAAGCAGACTTGCAAAATGGTTCTTGCGAAAATATTATTTCAAAGAGTTATTTAAAATCAATCATATGATAGATTAAATTGAAAGATCTCTATGAGGCTCAATCACCAAGGAAATGAGTGACTCCCTCACTCCCCTGTTTATATGATGTCCCATTCAATACCAAAGGTTACCTGGAAGACCAAATTCCACTTAGGACACTGATCAGTGGAAGTCTCAAGGACTCAATCAAGTATTTACATTCATCATAATCAAGTCTTTATCCTTGTAAACCTCACTTTTGAGGGGTGGATTCATTCCGAACCTCCAAATGATCATTGAAAATTCAAGAATCAAATAATACATAAAGCATGGGTATTTTTTCCACAAGATAGAGGAATGATCAGCATTGTTACATGAAGACCAAGTGTCTAGGGAACATGAATAGTGTGACCCCGAAGAAGACACTTGATTCAATGACCATGAGAGGGTCATGTGAAGGGGTTATGTTTTTCACAGGATATTGTCATGATCATGAAAAACCCCCTCTAAAAATATATCATATTCTTGTAAAGGCACCTGAACAAGCATGGATGATCACGTAGAGGTTTTCCTATGATCTATTGTAATCATGTAAAATATCATGAAATAGAGGTCTTAAAATAAACTTAATAACCTCATAAAACAAGGAAATAAAGATAAAAAATGTTAATGCTTAATGTGGCCAGGTTTATGATGTTTTTCATGTGAAGGGTGTATGCACCTCATGTGATCCGCTCATCGATCTCACGAATGGCCTTTGGAAGGACATCTTGATCACACAAAGGATCTTTGACAAGCCATATTGATCTCAATAATGGTTTTATAAAATTATCATTGATCATAATAAATCCTCTTCAATAGGAATCATGATCTTGTGATACTCCCAGACATGTTCACCCAGTCTTCTAAAGCCCCTTTGAAATGTTGATTTGATAATGAAATGAACCACATACAAGAAAAGTAAATGTCCATGATAATTATCACATTCCATCTCAATATCCTCTAAAGATAATGGGATTATATTATTGAAAAATAATTTGAGAAGGCCAAAATCCTTGTAAAATAAGGAATAAAAGCTGGAAAAGGTAGAAGAATCTCCTGAAATGAGGTTGTTCTATTTTTAAGGGAAAGGGGTTAGGTGCCTCATGTGATCACCAATAATTTCATGAAGGACCATATACATTTCATCCTGATCTCACATAATCCCCCTTGATAAGAAATCATGGTCTTGTGAATATCCTCTGACAAGTGGGCTGGATCTTTGAAAGGGTTCCAGACAATTCTCCATTGATCATGTAAAATCCTCTTTGACGGGTGTTGTGATCTCATGAAGACTACTAGATACATTAGCCAAATTCTATGATGTCTCTTTGAAATGTCAACATGATTATGTGAAATCCTTTTAACAAGACGAGTGACCAATAAATATAGTGAGGATGTAGTGATTTCACAGTTGTTGTTTATCATGCGATGCAATGGATGACCCATTGTAGGATCATGTGAAGCACATGATATGATATTTCCTCCACCAACTCCATACCATATCTACGATATATGATTTGTATAAGGTGTTGTATAATAGAGGGGGTGAGGCCTATAAATTCCTCCCCCTTAATAAAAAACAAATACACACACCCATGGGAGTGTAGAAGAGTAGACTTCTCAAAGAAAAAAGACATGCAATCTCAAGGGTATTCCACTAGGTAAAGTCTGTGGAATGATTTAAGAAGTTATGTGGCATGAATATGCACTTTACATTATCAAATTATTGATCATGAAAAATACCTATGTTTTGTCAACCATATTATGAAAAAGATTTTACATATATCTACTTGGTAACATGAAACCATAACAAGAAAATTCTTGAGAAAACATTGAGGAATATATGAAATAAAGGATGAAAAATATGAGAACTTTACATGAATATGGATATGTTTATTTTCATATAAAGTCATCTTGTAATTCACATGATATATCCATATCATGTGTTTCAGATAACCTATCCATAACATGTTAAAACACCAAGACATGTCAGCCAAGCCATGCAAAGTACTCTAGACATGTCACATGAATCATGTGAAGTACTCTAAATATGTCAACCAAGACACGTAAGGTCCAATATACATATTGTCCAAGTCATTAAAAGTCCTAAATACATGTTTTACAAGTCATGAGAAGTCCTCTAGACATGTCGGTCAGATCATGAAATGTATTTTAGACATATCATCTTTGATAATATGACCCCGTGGATGTGTCTCCATTGATCATGCAAAGATCCCCGAACGTGTCAGACGAGTCATTCAAAATTCCTATAGAAATGTTAGTCAAATCATATGGAAGGAATCCAATATGTTTGATTCAATAATTTAATTATCCTTGGGAAATTTCAGCCTTTCCAGAAAGACAGTCCAGATGTGACTGGAACACACTCAGGACATGTTAGGCAAAAAAACAGAACATGTCCACTAGATATCCCTGATATGGTAACCTTGTCCAATAGATACAATCAAGAATATATCATATTGAACTAAGAGAATTCTAGTTCCTTCCCAAATAAGATATGTAGGATGCCTTCCAAGTGAACATTATTAAATTGGGAATCCACATTAGTGTAAGTACCTGTATATCTCGGACACTCTAACCCTTAGGATCCAAACTGTACTATCAGTTTGTCTTTCTTCCTCATCCATTAGTAGATTGAGAAGATTATTGATCTATGAGGGCTCTTATTCCTTATATAAACTGGATATTTAGGATTTCTCCCTATGAAATAAGATTCATATCAAGAACCTTATAAGGGTTCCCTAGTTCATATCCAGAAATGGTGACTTTGATCACATGTTAACCCATTTTTCTCGCACCAAGCAGGACCACATGGGCTTTGGGATCTGCAATGATCATATCACTCACATAATAAATTTTCCATAGCAAAGGAAACCTTAGTGTGTAATCCTAATTCAGCGATATGATATGATTTTCCCCACACAAGGGCTTCCACATTGGTTAAATTCTCAAATGCATTCCCATATTGGTAAATTCATGGGTGATAACCCTCATGGCTATTAATTACTTATTACTACCCATAAAATGGGTGAGGGAAGATCAAACTATGATGAATCTGATTCATTATATAATAAGGATACATATAATTCCATACTAAAGATTTCTCTCTACAAATAGTTCCTAGGTTCCCTCATATATATCATTTATGTACGACCTTAAACTACCAAAAATTCAAAAAACTATGTGGGTTTTGATTTCATTATAAATAGGATTTGAAGGACACCTCATGAAGGTTCAATCCCATCCTCAAGAAACCTATCATCTCCCAATATGGAAATAAAACCTAGAGTGTCTACTAATATATCTTCAAAAAAAATAAGCTACCCATTTCTAAGAAATAATAGGAAATATATAGAGAACCTCAGATACATACAGATAGTCTCATAAATACCCCCTACAAATAAAAGCATTCAACACCTGATCATTTTTTAGGGTAACCAGTCTTGTATACATATTTGGAATATATTTAAAAAATATATTAAATTTATATGAGTATAATAGAATAAGAAATACTTCCCCCCAAAAGGGTGGGATGAGCCTGACCTCCTATCCTCTCTACCAATGTGAGTTATAAAATTTCATTGGGTTTGAAAACCCAATTGGATTCCTTATTTTGGAAGGAAAGTTTGTTCCTTGTTATCGATGTGGGATCCATTGCATGATTCTATAAAAGATATAAATGGTAAAACTGGTGTGAATGACTATGAAACAATACATAAACCCACCACAATCAATCCAAAAATAGAAAACAACGATGGAGTACCAAGTTTGAAAGCACATAATGATATAATAAATGAATCATTAAAGGAATTGAGAATCATGTTTCCTTAACCCTATGGATATACCAAATAAACCATCATATTTAAAAGGAAATAGTGGATTCATTTAGGTATTATAATTTTTAAATGTTGCCTTTTTCACGGCTGGTCATTCACATATGCGGAACCTGCACTAAAGTGATTTTTCCAAATTTCCAGTATCGTGAACTGGGGATCCTCTAGTCCCTCTCCATAAATTCTAAACTATTAATTAACAATAAAATACACCTTTTAAAATTTATGAAGCTTACTCATCACTTTAAAATGATTCCCAATGGATTTGTAGTATATGAACTCCCCTCTTTGAGTTATTCAATTTCACACATGACACATTATATTTCAATCAAACCAAAACTAAATATTAGCCATCATACTTGTACATTTTTTCATTAAATTCTATATGCCTTAAATCGTAGGAATGTTAGTATGGAATCTCCTATTCCACTAGATGCATATCTAAGCTATGAAATTTTTTTACATGTGTTCTTCACATTTATCCAAGAAGTCCATTTAAGGTGTAGCACCTAACTCTCTATGAATTTTTCTTCAATAATTGAACTATTATATGAATCACTCAAGATTTTTTGTGAAAATATAAGACATAAGGACTATATATTTTAATTATCTAATTTTAATGGGTTATCCACATTCATTTATCTTGTAAGATATTTAAGGAATGTCATAATTTATTTCATCATTACCCAATATAAGTGTAGAGACTCTTATTCAATAGTGGTTTGATACTCAATCAATCACCCATAATATCTTTCCATGAGTTACATTGGAAAGACTGATTGAAAAAAAATAAACTAATTGCATTTTGGGTAATTAAATATCCCCCTTTTTATTTTTTGTAAATTTCAAATTTAATTTCAAATAAACATCAATAGTCATTATAATTAATCTCCAAATAATTTAAAATGAATTCACATGGGAGTTAATTTTTATCTCTTTAAATTTATGGGTCACTTAATTCTCCCCCAAATAGAAATGGTTGGTATTTAGGAGGAATTCCTCAACTTTCAATTTCTTCTCCCAAAAAAATGACTGATACCACGTGAGATATTATACCACTTGAAATATTAGTTTAGATATAAAATGATTCCAATTGAAATACATGGGGTGGATCTTCATTAACTTGATTTTCCAACATCCTCTCCCTCTGGTATTCTATTATCCGAAGACAAGAAATAATTCTTGAATTGTTGTGTATAAATTTCATGTAATTTTAAGAACTATAGAACACCATATAATCTTATGAATTTTACTTGGAATCACATTTCTATTAGTAACGTTTCATAAAATAATAAACACTAAGTCTATGTGGTCTAACTTTTAGAGAAAAAAAGAGTGAAAACATTACACAAAAATCTAGTTAATATTTTTACATGTGATACCAATTATTTATATTTCACTTTTGGGGAAGCACATATATATGTATATTATATAAAATTAAAGAAACTATGCTCACTTAAACTAATATATCAAATGATTCCATGTTTTAGGTCATCTCCATTGGTTATATAAACACTCCCCCATTAAAAACGTAATATGTTTATGTTAAAATAAAATTGGGAGAGGGAAATCATACCTAATTTATTGAATTTAACCAAATCTATCCAAAATTATAAATTTAGTATATATTTATATACCTCCAGAAAATTGGCTTTTTTCTATCACCCCCTCAAGGGATTATTTCCATACAACATCAAAATACATTCCCATATATAAAATCAATTTTATATTGACTAAGGAGTAAGGTGGATCTCAAAATAGCTCTTCAACTTTGGAAGGAGGGTTGAGATAGATTTATCAACCCATGACTTTCAACTAGTGTTCTATTAATTATTAAATTCTTAGATTTCCATTTCTGTTGACCTTTTTCTAGATTTTTTTTACCTTAGGTGTTGATAGCTTATTTAAAGAAATTATTTTATAACTTGATCCCACTTTTTCTTTCCTTTTATCTTTCAACAGTACTTCTTATATACGTATTCATTCCATACATATGATGGCACTGCGGAGTGAATTTTTCACCTTCTACAGACCTATTTATCAACATTTTCCTTACCCATTTTGGTTAGATTCTAAAAGTCATCATCATTGATTTCTTACATCATGAAAATATTCATGTTTATATACTTGATTTACTTCCTATTTATTTTTATATTTCTCTATCCAACATCTCATTCGATATATTTTCTATAATAATCCATTGTATTCCCTCTCATACGACAATTAAAGCATCTTCTACTTGTTGGTTGGAAATACTATTTAGAATTCTTATTAGTATATTCAAATTTATCCTTGTTTTATTTTCATGAGATGACTAAGCATCCACTTTTTTCTTCTTTGACTTATTATAATCTCCTTTATTTCCCAATGTAGACTTTTCCTTCCTTCCAATATTTATTTTCATCTACTATTATGTCATATTTCATTCATCAACATGGGTGATATAGCTAGTTAGAACATGCCAGAATTAATCATATATGTTTCCATAAATATTAAAAAACTTACATAAATGATTATAAATTTAAAATCAATTATTCATTTTCAGATTAATTAGTTTATATTAATTATTCACCTTCTGTACAGTATGTTTGCTTTCAATATTATGTAATATCCCCTATCTCTTGGCCTTATATAACATCCATAAGTTTAAATTTTAGTCCAATAATCTATATAAATATTATCAAACGTCTAGAAACACAAACAATAGATATCAAACAAAATTTTCTTCTCCTTGAGATAAATATGTTTTCATTTTTTGTATTCTATTTTTGATTTGGTTCTATACTCTTTTGGGGTCATTTTTTGGGATTAATATTCATTTATATTCTCACACATACACTTGATGATGTAATAGAAATATAAATATTTTTTCAAACTCACATTTGTACATAATTTACTATTTCTGTGTATTTTTTTACAATACATATTTGGTTCTTGCATGTACTTTTGAATTGTGGGTGTTCCTCTTCAATGTTCTTGAGGTGGAAGCTTCTCTTCATGATATAAATCTCTTTATGAAAACATTTTCAATCTTAATTGATAGTGTAATCACTTCCAAATTATGGTAATTATCACATAATTTCTCAACATAATGGGAAGTTTTATATTTTTCCTCAACCATATTTTTCAACTTCACTTCTATCTTAAAGAACTTTATATTGAAGGTGTAATTATAATCATTTAATGATCTCATAACTCCATACTAATCAATCTTAATATTTTCATTTCCCTTTTAGTTTTAAATCATTGACATTCTTAATTACTATATGTAACTTCTCAAGAGCAAGGAGTGCTTCATTAATAGCATCTTAATACATTTTCTTTACAATATATTTTATTGGTAAATTTTCAACAACCAAGTTCTTATTGTCATTGAAAAGATAAATTATATCACTATTAGAGTGTACCATGTTTTAGAGGTTTTTTCATCTTCCAATATATTTTTCCAAGTTATCCTCCATTTCATCACCTTCATTCACATGATATTATTTTCATCAAATAGCTCCTTGGTAAAACCAAATATATATGAAATAACATCATCTTGAATATTTTTCAGATAAACTTCAACATGAGAGTATCATTTTTTCATAGTTTTAATATCTTAATGTTCTTTATAGATTTAACTATCATTATTTAAGGAATTAAAATAAATAAATTTAACAACTTAATCCTTGTGATTGTAATTACCTTCATTTAATATAGTTTCCTCTTCCTTTATTGAGATTATTTCTTCTTTCATTACACTTTCTTCATTCCATTTTTTAGTTTCTTATAAAATAAATCCATATATTAATTGAATGAGATATACATTTGTTTGTTTTTATTCAGATATAACTTGTGTTGGATCTGATACCACTTGATTTTGTCATAGAATAGATGGACCACCAAGAGGGGAGAGGCGAACTAGTGATCCATTAAATCTTTACAGAATTTATTTCCTCTTAAATTCCAACTCCTTAAATTATTTAATCTCAATTAAATTATTCTAACATAACATATCCTCACTTGGATAATTATTAAATAAAGGCACATGAACACAAGAATTTTCATGGTTCGATACAAAGGCCTACTCTTTACCTTGATTGGTTGTTGACACCAATCAAGGATTCTCCACAACCATCAAAAAGTATAATTATATATGGAGGGTTCTTCACACACCAAAAAAATATCAGAGTGTCACTAATCTTATCCCAACAAGAGTATCAACAATAAATTGTGTACATATTAAAAGACTTCTCTTACATGATTCCCACTAAACTTCTTTGATAACTTCATAGTAAAGTCACCATGTTTCATGGTGGTTTTCTTACATGCCCTGAGACTTATAGGTTTGAAAACTTTACAACATGTATATAATTGATTTTATATCTAGATATTCCTTGGAATTAAATCTATTATTAGTATAAGGATGAAATTTTATCCATATAATAGATATTATTCAACACACAAGAATATTTTTCAAATGCTAGAAATTCATTAAGAAAACCCATCAACCATGTCACTTCTTACATGCCAGGTTCATAGAACTTATGAATATATCCACCTAACTATCTCACTCACATTGTGCCTATATTATTTTATATCTAGTATCTCCCCATATTTCTAAATTCATGAACCAATTTTTGAAAACATTCATAGGATGTTAACTTCATAGTTAATCTTCTTCTTTAAAAACATAAACAACCAAAAATGTTGTAGGATCTTCTTAATCTATCTTCATCATCCCTCTTAAAATAATTTCAGAATGATTTCTAGATCCTTATTCTTCTTCTTCACAACATTATGGATTGAATACTTATTTGATATTTTTCTTCAAATATTCCACATATTATCTCTCAACTTATCTATGTTTCAAACACTCCTCTCAGTTAAAATTTGTTTCCCATTATATTTAAGTTAGAAGAATTCATTTTCTACCTTAGAAAACATAAAATACCTTCAAATTTTATGTCCAACATATTCACAATTCTCAAAATCTTACAAGTGGAATTTTCTAGGATCTATATTTTTGTACTAGTGTCTACGAGATTTTGGTTTTTATTACCTCCTTTTTTCAGTATTATAAATGTTACATAAAATATTTGTAATAAAATCACATGCCTAGGTCGAACTCAACAGTTCTCCCAGTAACTGTTATCTTTTTCAGTGACTACCCTCATAAAAATGATATCATTGAACTCAACTTCTTGTTTCTCTTTTTTTTATGATTTATCAAATATATCATTAGATAAAATCACCATTAGTCTTGGACTCTTCTTCTTTAATAATATCTCTTCTAAAAACTGAAGCTTTCATTTTTTATAGCCTTATAAAACATATAATAATCTAATAAGAAGTGGAACTCATTATGTAATGTGACAATTTCCATGAAAAAAATACAACATTTAATCTTTATTTTGTACACAGCAGTAGCTCAACCCATCTTTATTCTCTTTCATATAGTCTTGTATGAAATTAATTTTACTCTTTGATGATCAGTTAGGTTTCGAAGTAACATCATCTATATTTATATTGAAAACAAAATAAATTCATTTTCTTCATCATGGGGTATATTTAGTGGTTAGGATTGGCTCAAATCATGGATTAAATATGCATTATGATATTTCAATCATTATTTCATAGCTTAAGAATCGTCAAATTTTATTTTCTTCTTTGATTTTTTAAATCTTTAAATTTATAATTTACACCCATTACATAAGGGAAACTCAGTTACCTGACTTTCCATTTCACATATGCAACCCAAACTATGTGAATAATTCCCATACAATAGTTCAAATTTTCTTAGGTAGTCTGAATTTTCATAAATGGGATTGGTTATGCAGCATTTTTCTATGTTCTCTAGATTTATCTCTATAGAGACTCATTCTGGTATGTGGTTCTTGAAATAGAATACATAGATGATTTTGGATATATAAATTACATAAGGGTCATTCAAATTCATCATTTAACTCTCATATATGGATCATCATGTATGAAAATTTTTTCACATGTAGTGACTCTGGCTACATAGATTCAATTAAGATTGGAATTCAGGTATGTTCCCCTTTATGTATGTGACTATTCATGTATGTGGAACCTAAAAATAAGTGACTTTTCTATTTTTCCTCCATTTCTAACCAGGGATACTACAATATATCTTTATACATTATAATCTACTAATTAACACTTCAAAACACCTTTTGAAATTAATGAAACTTACTCAACACTTGAAAAAAATCCCAAGGATGTTACAACATCTGAACTCACCACTTTGATTTATTCAATATCACATATTCCACTTAATATTTTACTCTAACTGATTCTTTATTTCATCCATCATCCATGTCAATTTTATCATCGATTTTTAGTTTCCTTCAATCATAGAAACATAGGGATAGATTCACCCATTATGTAACATCACGATCACACTTATTATTTATTCATTTATTGAACAATTATAGACAACAATAAAAAAAATTTGTACTAGTACAAGACATGGTGAAAATCTCTTTCAATTGACTATTTTTATTTAACTTCCCTCTCGAATCTATCGATCCAGGTATTCATGGGTAGCTATATCTTTTTTTCTCATTTCCAAATGTCTGGGAAATATCAATTATTCGATGGTGGAGAGATAATCAATCCATCACATGACTTATCATTTCATGAATTACATTTAAAAATTAATTGAAAGTAAATTATATCAAACACCTTTGAGTAATTCAACTCTTTATGACCAATGAAGACATCTAAAACCATGATATTGTCCACTTTGGTGTTTAACCCACATGAATTTATTTTTACTAAGGGTTCTAGCCATATGAAAAATGCCTCTTGTATGTTGGAGAGCTGACTTGATCTTATTAGTCACATTATAAAACACTATTTTCCCTATCCAGGACTCGATATTTGACACCTACACCACTACCTTTTTTAGGTTAGAGTGTAAATTAAAGATAAAATAATGCTACTTAGTCCCAATTTAGGACACCTAGGGAAGAACTAAACAAACACAGATGCGACAAACTCCCCATTAGGGTTTCCTAAGATTGTCTAAAGCTTTTTTCTACACTCAGATACCATGACAGAACCAGTAACAATCCCTAAAACCATGATATTATATATATATTGGTGTTCAAAAAAACCAATTTTTTTCTTAAGAGTTTCTCCCAATTGGAAAAGGAATCTTGTATGTGGGGTCGAGTTGAATTGATCTTATCAATTTCATTAGTAAACCCCCTATAACCCATGTGGGTCTTAAGATGTGGCACAAATTCTTCTACCTTATATTATATAAAGTAAGGATACTAAAAAGTATCTGGGTGGTTAGTTCTTATCAGATATAGCTATTGTACTATCATAAAACCCTATGTAAAATAAAATCACATCTATTATTACCTTAGGGTGATTGATTCTACATATTTCACTCTAATACCATGTCATGATAGGTCCACAAAATTATATCCATGATTTTATTTTCTTTGGTGTTCAAACCGCATAATTTTTTCCCTAGGATGACCACCCATTTAAAAAATTCCTCATGTATTTTGGGGGTAGCTAACTAGATCTTATCAACAAAATTATAAATCCTAATTTTCCCCATGTGGTACTCAATATATGTATATTATTCCACTACCTTCTACGAGACATATCATGATGCTCAGAAAGTAGTAAGGCGGTTAGCTCCAATCTTAGACACCTAGGATATTTCCATATAAACATGGGTGAAATAATCCCTACCCACTTAAACTATCTTCTAATATTATGATACATCAGACACATTCTAGTATAGACTACCCAACTAATGTAATGGAATTAACCTATAACATCCTTCCTTAAACCCAAAGGAACACCCACTCTATCCTAGAAATAAGGAATTGATACCTCAATTAATGATCAACCTTATATAGCCTCTTTTCCATTTAAGGTATAACTAAATTTATTAAATTTAAAATAACTATTTTTTTATTTTTTACATGATATATAAGAGTATAAGTATAATAAGTATAATGTGACATCACAAGGGTTCCTTATTAACTTGTTTCCATATGTAACCATGTTATCAATCACTACACCTAACACTACTCCCCTGATTCCTCCATAACTTGAGATTTTTGACTCATGGATTATTCCCAACATTACACTTTCCTTGTTTATAGGATTACTTGAAATGAAATTTATAAATATGTTACACTAATCGTTGTAGCCTCATGTTAAAAATTCCATTAATAAAATATGTGCAATTGAATCTTTGATTGGAATAACCCATAAACCTCTCACCAAATAGCTAATTTATATAATTATTAGGGCTTACAAAACCAATACTAACCACGTATATTGGTCAGGAATGATATTATCATGTGTTTATAACTACCTCAACTTATACACAACCACATTATCCCATTTCAGAAGTACACACCCTATTCTAGCTCAAAAGGAATGACAGTATAAGAAGAACCCCTCTCTTGACTCATTAAAGATCAAAAATGGAATACATATCATCTATATATTTATCTCATCAAAATATCTCTATAAATTATATCCCCACCAAAATTCTTCACCCTTTCAAGTCCAAGTGATCATCATAGATTCCAACCTCAAACAATTTCAAATAAAACATCGGTAGTATACTTCAAATCTAAGGAAAATATGAACCACAAAAAAATTATTTGCCCAATCCTAAGGCATTACCAAGTCAAAAATCTTTAGATAAAATAAGACACCCTTCTTATAAATAATTTCCCCCAAGAAATTTACTTCTTACATCGACAACTGTAATTTACATAGATTCTCATTTTACCTGTGTTCTCACAACATCTCTTGAATAGTCTTTAAATACATTCCATGATCCTCCTCCAATCTAGAATGAACAAAAAATTTATACAAAAACAAAAAATTAATGAATCAATGTATTTATAGAAGACATGATTCATCAGAAACAAAAAATAAGAGGAACATTATTAACCCCAAATGTAATCACAAAAATACATAATGTTTATACCAACTCCTAAATGTATTCTATGGAATATCCACTCACATAACCCTTGATTGATAACATTATGATAACAATTAGAACTTAAAATCCCACTTAACTAATTTATATGGATTTAATGGATCATTTAAATGAGGTAGAGGGTATTTATTATTCATTGGTACTTTCTTCATCTTTTGTTGGTCATGTATAAAGGAAATCTACTACTAGAAATCTTAGAAAAGAAAACTAGAACTTAAAAGTGATAAATTATTATTCATATAAATGTATTTAACTATAAATTTGATTAATAAATACTCAATATTCATATGTCTGGAGTGTTGATCATGTATTGTTTCAACAATACTCTATATTTTTATGGTGATCTTGTTTCTCACAAAAACCCTTATTTTTTATTCTAATGATTTTAATTTAAGTATATTTTAGGAAATTAATATTCATTATATTCCAAATTTTGTCACAATTTTAAAGCATATTATTCATGTGAAATATTTTTCAAAGTGTTCAGAAAGCTATTCAGCATGTTCTGGAAACATTTTTCATACCGTACGTTTGAGAGCATAGTGTATGGTTTAAATCCTACGTTTATTTTATGGGAGTTTTGAAAATTATGGTAAATGAACCTTATGTTTGGAAGGAACCTTACATTTGTTATATGAGAAAATTTCGGATTAAGAAGCTTACGTAATTATGAAACCTTACATTTGCTTCAAAAAAATATGGATCATCAACCCTACTTTTGTAATGAACCTTACGTTCTATCAAACAGTATGGATCATGTACCTTACATTCTGAAGAAAATAAAAGTATGAATTATAAACCATATGTTTTGAAGGCAAAGAAAAAACTATGGATCATCAAGCTTATATTTTTAATAAACATTACATTTGGAACCTTAAATTTGACTTCTTTAAGTGTTATAGATTTGAATTTACAACTTTATTGTGCAATGGCCTTTTGCAGAATATCATGCTGATATCAAGCTAGATTTAAGGCCCGATTATATAGCACATTTTAACCATTTTAAATCCATTTATTCCCAATTCAATGTATCGATTTAAGAGGAGGATTTCATGTTGTTTTTTAAGGCAAGTAATGAATCCTCTGTTATTCAATCATTTTAATATTATGATTTATCATGCAACTTTTTTGGATCTAAATTTATGAATAAAGCACTCATCTTTATTCTATATATTCTGTGAATATTTTTCTTTATAATATACTTGGGTTAAAAAATATCTATTGAATTCATAGTGATTACAAGATTCAAATATAGAGATATTTGAGTTTCAAAAAAATAGAGATATAATAATTATTTAAAGAGATATTTCATATATCTAATGCTATAAAGAATGATTAGATTCTATTTTATGTATAAAAAAAGAAAAAATGAAGATTTATTTATTCTTCATTGGAAATCTATCGTTAATATACTGATGATTTGTTGCTAAATATATTTAAAGTTCAAATTCAAATGGGAAAATTCATAACTACTCTTATCTGAAGAACAACCTTTCTGAAAATGATGATTTATTCACTATCATTTGTGTATTGATGCAAATGTAAAGATCAACTAAAAAGTTTTTTTCAAATATTCTTTTATTTTGAGTAATGATTTCTCATTTTAAGTTGTTTGATTGGTTCTGTTTTTAGAACCAGAAGGATATTTTTTGGCCTTAAAATGTAAAGGTGTCAACTACTTGCACTCAGTTGTGGATAGTCTTGTGAAAAGAGGAATGACTAGTGAAAATAACAATGTTCAGGAAGAAGAGCGTTGGTGGAGTGGACTATGGGATCTTTGTGCCCTGAACAACTATAAATATTTACATCTTTATATCTATTTATTTTCACTTCATAAAAATCTGATAAAGGTAAAAGGACATAATTAATTATCATTAATATTTCTTGAGAAGTTTTGAAAGACACAATTCACCCCCCGCCCCCACCCACACTCTTGTGAATATTTTTTAATACACGCTCTAATAATTGGCATCAGAGGTGGTTCTTTTGTTAAAGCTATAGAAAACTAAAAGTGAAGGATTATATAGATATATCAGTGGATGAAACACGAGAGGGAAAGTATATGATCTGATCTTCATA
The DNA here is from genome assembly GCA_963277665.1 of Viscum album. Classification (NCBI taxonomy): domain Eukaryota; kingdom Viridiplantae; phylum Streptophyta; class Magnoliopsida; order Santalales; family Viscaceae; genus Viscum; species Viscum album. The sequence continues at coordinate 719,896,984 of OY728157.1, read as the reverse complement.
CTTAGATGGTGAAAACTATGCATGTAGTAAATCAAGGGTGATCATCTACCTGAAGAATCTTGGATACAGAGTTTACTCAAAAATTATTACTCCTTATGAAATTCTTGAGAAATATGAAACATGGAGTGCATCAATTGAAGTAGAGTACGACATAAAATTAAAAGATATGAATTCTATCTTCTATGGTCTAGGATCAAATGAAATTAATCGAGTATCTCAATGCCCTACTACATATGAGATGTGGCAGACAATTGCAGTTTTCTATAAAGGAATTGACAATGTTATACAAATGAGGTATGCTACAGCTAAACTAAAATTTGATACATTTATAATTATTAATGGTGAAAGTATCAATCAGATGAATGGGATCCTTACACAGATAGTCAACAACATTTCTTCCTTTGGAGAACCTATTAAATAAGAAGATAAAGCATTAAAAGTACTGAGAGTACTTCAAACCCAATGGAATGGGATATCAACAGTCATTAGGAAATAACCACCTGTTAAAAATATAACCATGAGATAATTGATTGGAAACCTAATAATATATGAAGTTGAGATGGAAGATGTAGCCAATGAGCATAATGTATTGATAAAAAGAGAAAATAATGCTCTGAAAGTTACATCTTAGAAGAGGAATAGCAGAAAGATAAAATAAGAGATCAAAAAGGAAGAAGGTTCTGACACATCTAATTCAGAAATGAAACTGGTATAGATGTCTAGAAAATTCAACAAATTTTATAAAAAGAAGAAATCATTCATAAAATCCTTCAAGAAATATTTGAAAAATCCAAACGAAGTCAGATTCTATGAATGCAATAAAATGGGTCGCATAGGACCTGACTATCCTGTGCTAAATAGAGAGGGAAAAAGAATACTTTCAATAATACTCATTATGAGCAGAAAGATAAAAGTGCAATGAAATCTACATGTAGTGTTTTGGAAGAATCTAGCATCTCATCAAAGTCTGACTGAGAAAAATAAGAAACAAATCTAAAAGCAAACATGTGCTTCATGGTGGAAGATAATGAGGTACAATCTTATGACTCTTCAAATTATGATTCTGACCCTAGATGTTCAAATGAAAAACATGCAGCCTACTGTAATATGATAGAATAAATATATGATTCATTATTAAAAAAGCATAAATCACTGAAAAACATTCACAATGTAATTTTAAGAGAAAGATTCACTTTGCTAAAATAGAATCAAGAGTTAATTGAAAAATATAACTCATCTAACACAAATAGTGTATATTATGAAACCAAGATCAAAACACAACAAGATGAAGTAGAAACCAAGAAAAGTACAAAACTCCTTTTTACAAAAGGAGAAAATACGTTAAATGAAATTCTTGGTAAGAATGTGATTAAGAAATAAAGATATGGAATAGGCAGTAAATGTGAAGAACCTAAACAGTATGAAAACCATTTTTTTCCAAATTCAAAAAGTGTAATTTATAATTACTATAGAAAAAAAGTTCATATGACAAAAAATTGTTATTTAATAAATCCCCAAATAATTGGAATTAAAAAAGTCTTTATTTCAAAATGTTTATTTGACTCAAATGATTATAGAAAAGCAAAGAAAATCTGGATACCCATATCACTGCTATCTAACACTGCTGGACCCAAGGAAATATGGATACCAAAAAACCATTATTTAAATACATTTTATGGAAGAAATACATAGAATAAGAAAAAAATGATCCATGGATTATGCCTGCTTTAGGCATATGAGTGGAAACTCATTGAACTTTAATACCTTAACTCAAAAGGATGGTGGATTAGTCACCTTTGGTGACAATGCCAAAGTAAAAATTATTGTTATTTGAACTGTTGGAGATCCATAAGATGTCTCAATCAATAAATTAATTTATGTACAAGTATTTAAACATAACATGATAAGTATTTCTCAACTTTGTGATGATGGTTATTATGTTGATTTTTCTAGAAACTGTTATTCTGTTTTTAAATATTATTTTCTTAAATTTAGAGCACCCAGAACACACAATGTTTACACCATCGACTTAAATTACTTGTGTAAAAAAAATTAAATTGTTTAACTACTAAAATAAATGAATCCCGGATCTGGCATAGAATACTTATACATTTCAATATTTATACTTCATATAAGTTATCTAAGAAACAATTAGTTTCTGATTTTCCTCGACTTAAATTTGATAGTGAAATATTCTGTGATGCATATCAAATTAGAAATCAACATATATCATCCTTCAAATCAATTAACTAAATTTCTACACATAAACCTTTAGAACTTATTTATATGGATCTATTTGGACCTTCAAGAGTAGCAAGTTTGGATGGTAAATTATATGTATATGTTTTAGTTTATGACTATTCAATATTTACATGGATATATTTTAAAAAATATAAAATTGAAGATTTTACCATATTGGAAAGTTGTTGTAAATACGTTCAAAATTAAAAAGTTTTTAAAATAATTTCACTAAGAAGTGATCATGGTGGAGAATTTGAGAATTAGGAATTCAATTACTTTTGATCAAATCTATGTATTAAAGACATCTTTTCTGCACTAATAACACCTCAATAGAATTGAATTGTTGAAAGAAGAAATATAACTATTTAGGAAATGGAAAGGAATATGCTAAATGAATAGAGTCTTCTTACCTATTTTTGGGAAGAATCTATAAGCACAACCTGCTATATAATGAATAGTGTTTTAATCAGACCAATTTTTAAAAAGACACACTATGAACTTTGGAATAATAGAAAACCTAAAGTAAAATACTTTAAAGTTTTTGAATGAAAGTTTTATATCTTGAATCCTAAGGACAATGTTAGTATCTTTTATCCAAAATTTTATGAAGGAATTTTCTAAGGATATCCGGCTACCTCCAAAGGATATAGAGTTTTTAATAAAAATTCAAGGATTGTTGAAAAATCGATTCATGTGAAATTTGATGAATCTAACCCTTTTGAAAAAAGGAATGATAAAATTGATTAATATGGCCCTAATAATAACATGAGACTCTAAAACATAAAAGATGATTTTAAAAATAATATTAAAAAAATTCAGTCTAGTTCATAAGAACATGAAACTAATATAATTTATAGATTTTTACCTAGACAGTCAACAACTCTAAAGAATCACCCTTTAAAAACTATTATATGAGAACTAGGCATAGGAATAAAAACTAGAAGAATATATGATGTCTTGTTAAGTTTTATGTGTTTCAATCCCAATCAAAAACTAAGTCAATTGAAGAAGCCTTAGTTGATGAATGTTGAATGATAGCAATGTAAGAAGAACTAAACCAATTCAAAAGAAATGATGTTTGGAAATTAGTTGAAAGAACAAAGAACTATCATGTTATTAGAATTGAATGGGTCCTTATAAATAAGCAAGATGATCAAGGAATTATAACTAGAAAATAAAGTATGACTAGTAGGTAAAGGATATAATCAAGAAGAAAGTATATATTATGATGATACCTTTTCCTCTGTAGCAATATTAGAATTCATTATAATCTTTTTAGAATATGCGTCTCATATGAACATTAAATTATTTCAGATGGATGTTAACTCTGTCTTTTTAAATGGTTATTTAATGGAGTATGTTTATGTAGAACAACCTCCTGGTTTTGAAAATTCTCAAAAACTAGATTTTTTTTAAAACTTACTAAAGTACTTTATGGTCTTAAACAAGCACCTAGATATTTGTATGAGAGATTAAGTTCTATTATTTTGAAAAATTATTTTACTATTGGTATGGAAGCTCCAACACTTTTTAAGAAAAATATAAATTCTAATATTCTATTGGTTCAAGTTTATGTTGATGATGTAATTTTTGGATCAACAAATAAAAATCTTTTTCATGAGTTTTCAAACTTAATAAAAAAAATTGAAATGAGTATGATGGGAGAACCAAATTTCTTTTTAGGACATCAAATATATCAAAAAGATTTTGGAAATGTTTTGAATCAAATAAAATACAATACTAAATTACTAAAAAAAATTGGACTTGAAAACAGCAAGACATATACAACTCCTATGTGTATTAATATAAAACTTGATTTGGATGAAACTATAAAACTAGTAGACAAAAAGTTATATAGAGGTATGATTAGTAGTTTATTATAATTTACTGCTAGTAGGACAAATATTATGTATTTAGTATGTCTTTGTGAAAGGTTTTAGTCAAATCCTATGTAATCTCATCTTACAACTGTCAAAATAATTTTTAGACATTTAAAAGTAACTATTTTTTCAATGTCTTCTTTATCCAAAAACTTCTTATTTTATTTTAATATCATATTCAGATGCCAATTTTTGAAGTTTTAGATTATATAGAAAAATCACCTCTAAAACCTTTCACTTTTCAAGAAAATATTTAGTATCATGGTCTAGTAAGAAACAACACTCAGTTGCTTTGTTCAAAGATGAGGCAGAATATGTATCTACAAGCAGTTGTTGTGAACAAGTTTTGTGGATGAAAATCACTCTTATAGGATTTGGACTAAATTTCAATAATACAACTATTTTATGTGATAATACTAGTGCTATAAATATTTCAAAAAACCTATAAGTCATTCTATAACTAAGAATATCGATATTAGACATCATTTTCAAAGAGATATTGTTCTTAAAAAGGATATAATTTTATAATTTATAAATAATGGTTTTCAATTAGCTGATATTTTTTCTAGAACACTTCCCACTTCAATTTTTGAGTTTATTAAGGGGGAGTTATGTTTATTTAATTTTAAATATTTTTTTTAATTTTTATTTATCATTGATCTTAATTTTATTTGATCGTATTGTTTTAAAATAATTTAGTTATTCATATTTTAATAACTTATTGTTTTATTTTTATCTTGTAATATTTATTTTAAATATGACGCATGCAGTTTTATTTATTTTTAAATTCTGTAAGGATTATTATGTGTGTAATGACCTAGGAATTAAGGCTCTATCAGAAACCATTTTGAATTCCAAAAACTGATCTTTTTCTCAAAACCTTTCGAACTACTGAAACCCTTCACCTCTTTCATCTTCCTTTGATCACACCTTCAAAACCCTATAATCTGAAACCCTCCAAAATTTTCAATGAAAATGGAAAAAACAATGAGAATAAATGAAGGAGAACCCAGTGATACGAAGCGTCAATGGTCAACTGGACAAAAAATCATTTACGGAAAAGTTTTTTATTTGGAATGGTTGTATCAGATGAATTATATTGAAGCAAGCGTTATACTTTCAATTTATTGAAATGATGTTTAGTGAGGACTGCACTGAATTTATATATGAAGTTCAGTTGAGAATTTTCTTTAAATCTGTTAAATTTAGTTTTGGATATATGGAATATTAGATAGTTGCGAAGATCGAAGACAGACAGTTATGGATCTCTTTTGTTGAAATTGCAAAAATCTTGAACTGCCCTCCTGAGGGAGTTTTTCATTTTGAATTAAAGACTATCAGGGGTAATAGAAATAAAATTGAAAATATAATGTCTTTTCTGTTTGGTTCTACTACCATCAAAAAAATGTTAGTCAATGATTTATAACCTGATCTGAAAAATTTGGTTAAATTTTTTCAAACTTGGATAACCCTAAGGAAGTCATAAATGGAGAAAATACTATTTCCGGATATTTATATTATGTTTCTATTTCTAAGTGTTATAAATCAAAATTTTCAAAGCTACGTGATTAGATATTTGAGTTATTACTGTCTATTTGAGGCTAGGATGAGTTTTTATCCTTATGGAAGGATTATGTCAAAGCTTTTATTTAATAAATGCATGGTGAGGCTGATTGATTCAAGAGTCAGATGCCATCATAGTAATGTCATTAATGCTGGAACATTGTGAAAGCTCAGATTTCTCCAGAGCACTATAAAATGTAAAATCATGCATGTTGGAGATGATGAGGATCAGGAATCTACTCAAGGGGTGAAACATTGAAAATATAAAGAAGGTATGGATGAATCCATAATAGGGGATGTTTCTATGACTGCAAGAAAACTTAGATTTGAAATAGAATATGAACCTGCTGATGATGAAAGTCAGGGAGGACTTTTTTTCTCAATAAAGTGAACAGTTGGTCAAGAACCTACTAGAGATATATTTCTTGAAACTATAGACGTTTTATGTTATAATTTTTTGAGAGAATATTGAAGAATAAATTTAAGAGGAAGCTGCTTCTCGATCAGAAGTAGAAATTTTTCCTCTGGATGAGGCAGCATCAATAACTGAGGAAGTACCTCAGGTTGAAAAATAATTGGAAATGAAAATTATAAGTCAATATGTGGATCATATTGAATCTGTCTAACAAATTCAAGAGTAAATCCAAGAATAAATTTCTCAAGATGAGCAGCAGCCTTTTGAAGTAGAGAATGAAGAATCACCAATTCACGAAATTTTTTCTGAAATATATACAGAATTTATGAATGAATCCATCTCAGTTGAGAATTCTAAAGATAAATCAGTTGAGTAACCAATGGATCAGCATGAAGAAGAGAATTAATATGCTCAATCTTTACTACTAATTTTAGTATATTCCATTGTGAATCAAACACAGGGTGCCTCTAATTCTATGTATGATCATGTTGAGAAACTTTCCAAACAATTTAACAGAGCTAAAGATGAGAATGCTCCTTTAAGAAGAGAATTAGAGAAAGAGAAATAGAGATTTCAAAATCTAAAAGATAGTTCTATTTCAAACAATGAAGTTGATGTTTTTAAGAATGAATTACTGATAGAAGTTTCAAAGTTGAAATATAATGTTACGCTGAAATATGATTTGGCAGATTTGAACAAATTTATGGAGAAATAGTTTTCAATTGTCATAGGAAGTCAGGAAATTACATTGGGTACTTCACCTGATTTAATCAAGAGATTCCAAGCCATTACATCTGTAATGAGAAACACGAATGATAGGTTGTAGGATTTATAGTTTAATAGAGCTCCTTTGTTTGTCTTGCAGGATAATCAAAAATTCCTTATTGATCAGCTTACCTCAGGTGAACAGAGTATTAGAAAATTACTGAATAGATTCACTGAGAAGCTAAATCAATTTTTGGAGAGGGATTAATGATTGCATGAATTTTTCAAATTAAACCTCAGTGAAGATATTCATTTGACCCATTAAAGAAGGAATCTGGTCATTCAGATTGGAGATTGTGTAATGATACGATTAAGGTTACAGTTGGCAGAGTTAAGAGATGTTATTCAGAGTTGTTAAAATGCCCTTTTTCCAAACCCTTATCCTAACAACCTTGAATCATGTTCATTCATGTACATGTAAATTCTTTCAACAATTAAATTTATTGTTTATCCTCTTTAATGGGTATTTACTTTTGTTTATTTCTAAGTCTGATTACCTCCAAACATCTAGATTTCTTTTTTGTTAAACAGTTTCTTATATAATTTTATTAAAAGTTTAGTACTAAATCAAATGTGTTATATTAATTTTTCTATCATTCCTTTTTATATTAGAAAACAAGGGTTAAATTTGGATAAACACAACATGTTATAATGAAAGTTTTATAAAGGAAAAGGAAGATATATTTTTTTATAGACATTTGGGGGAGGTGAAAGACTTTTTTTAAAGATAAATATTTGTGAAGTTACAATTAAACATATTTTTTCCTTATAAAAGTATACATTTCATGTAAATAATTTTTATAGTTTATGTGATCATCAAAAAGGGGGATATCATTGATCTTGTTTTGTTTCAAAAATATTCTATATTTTTATGATGATTTTGATGCTCAGAAATACCCTTATTTGTTATTATATTACTTTTACTTTAAGTTTATTTTAGAAATTTAATAAAATTTATATTTATAATTTTGGAATAATATTAATGCATATGATTCATGTGAAATATTTTTCAAATTGTTCGGAATGCTATTCAGCGTGTTCTGGAAACATTGTTCATACTGTAAGTTAGAGAACGTAGCATAAGAATTAAATCATGCATTTATTTTATAGGAGTTCAGAAATGTATGGTTACTAAAACATACATTTGGAAGGAACCCTAAGTTTTTTATATGAGAAAAGTTTTGATGAAGAACATTATGTAAGTATGGAACCTCAAGTTTGATTCATAAAATTATAGACCATCAACACTACATTTCTAATGAATCTTACGTTTTATCAAAAATTATGGATCATGTACCTTACGTTCTGATAATAAGAAAAGTATGAATTATATACCATAGGTTTTGAAGGTGAAGACAAAATTTTGGATAATCAACCATGCATTTGTAATCAACCTTACATTTGGAACCCTACGTTTCACTTCTTCAAGTGTCGGATATTTGAATTTATGACTTTATTGTGCAATAGTGTTCTGCAGAATATCAGGCTAATTTCAAAATAGATTCAAGGCCTGATTTTAAAGCCCATTTTTATCCATTTTAAAAGTATTTATTCTCTATTCAACAAATAAATTTAAGAGGAGTATTTTGTGTCATTTTTAAATAGAAGTAATGATTGGTCTATTATTCAAACATTTGAATATTATGATCTTTTAGGCGACTTTTGTGGGTCTTAATTTATGAATAATGCGCTCGGCTTTATTCTATATATTCTATGAATATTTATATTTGTAATATACATGGGTGGAAATATATCTCTTGAATTCACTGAGATTACAATATTCAAATCTGGAGATATTCGAGATTCACAAAAACAGATATATACTGATTCTTTAATGATATCTTTTGCATATCTGCTTCTATAAAGAATTATTAGATTCTATTTTATGTCAAAAAAAATGATGAATATTTACTTATTCTTCATCGGATGTCTATCAAGAATCTACTGTTTATTGGTGGATGAATATATTTCAAGATCAAATGAAACTAGTTCAATTCAGAACTCCTATTATCTGAAGAACGAGCTTTTTGAAAATGATGATCTTTTCCCGGTCAGTTGTGTACAACTGCAATTGTGAAGATCAACAAGAATGTATTATTAAAATACTATATTATTTTGAGTACCAGATTCTCTTTTCATAGTTGTTTGAACAATTCTGTGTTTAGAACCAGAAGGCTCTGTTTTAGCCTTAAACTGTAAAGGTGTCAACTTCCTGTACTCAATTGTGGATGGTATTGTGAAAAGAGGAATGACTAGTGAAAATCACCAAGCTCGTATAGAAGATAATTGGTGGAGTGGACATGGGGATCCTTGTAACACCCCGAGTTTCCACGATACGTTTCTCATTCAATAATGCAATAGCTTGCATTGTACGCAACTTCGAGTTCTAAAACACCACGACTAATCAAAGTAGCCGTTATGAATAGTAATAACCACTTTTTAAAATTATAGAAATTTTATATTTCAAAATGGACTTCATTTTTGGATTCGGAATATCGAAATTAGCCTATGTTGAATTTTTAGTATTTTTCTGAGAACTTCTAATTTTTTATGAATAGTGAAAAATACTTAAAAACAACTTTTTTAATCAAAATAATTTATAGTGATAAATTATAATATTTAGTTGTTTTAAAGTATAATTAGAATATATTTTTACAATTTTATCCAATGGTGGTCATTAGAATTAATTTAACATTGAAATTGGACATAAACAATTGCCAATCTTTTGATATAAATTGTTTCTTAAAAACACGCTATTTGTTGTGACAGCGGGAATTAATTATAAAATTAAATAATGCAAATTATATGTTTGGAATTTTGTAAAATAGACATCATTTTTGAATTTGTAATATCAATTATAGCTTAGGGTGAAATTTTGGCATTGTTCTGAAAAACTTCAATTTTTGATGAATAGTGAAACCACTAAGTGGTAGTTAAATAACTGATTTTTCGTTTAAATGAAATATTACCACTTCTGTGATTTGATTTTCAAAAATCCGACATACATGGTTGTCATTAATAAGTAAAATGTGGTTCAATGAGATTAAAATAATTTTTTTGGTGAATAGTAACTTTTAAGTTCTTAATCGCGATTAGAGATAATTAGTGTAGTTTAAGGTAAAAACAATATTTTAATAATATGATATGAGCTTTAAACTTGTCCTACTCCCATTGGATGAGTCATGGCCGACAAAGACAACCCATGGGTCAACTTGGGGACCCCATGGAGCCACTTTGGTTGGAAAATGACATTAATATATATTTATTTAATGTTAAAATTAAATTGACACAAACATGAGTTGTTTTACTAAAACAGTTTTTAAGTGGGGTTACACAAGTCCAAATTTTGACTATAAATATTCATTAGAAAGCTAAAAAGATTTCATACATCATAGTAGTTTTTTTATAATTTTTATAAATTATATAAATTAAATTATTTATGACATAATTATGATGCAGCGATGACCTCATTATTTAACGATTTAAATAAAATGAGAAGATAATGCAAAATACAAGGCTTACACTTGTCCAAAGCCTATTGGATGAGGATATTTAGAACCCTTATCACCTTATCCACGAATTATATAAGTTTGGGACCTTTAGAATCCTAAAATCATTGTATAATAATGTAACATTTCAATCTTTCCAAAAGAGCCCCTCCTCTCCACTTATAAAAGGCCCCCACCTCTCCCACCTTATTCACACCTTCAAGCCATTTGGCTCGGCCAACCTCTGCCCAAATACTCTCCCAACATCCCTCTATTACTCCTAGAAGCCTCACATTGGGCAGAACTCTTCTCAAAGAATCCTTTGGCTCAAATCAAAAAGAGTTACCCGATTTTGAGGTAATGTCTTCTCTAATGTTGTTTTGTTTTATTTTTCTTCTACAACCCCCTAAACTATTTTTATTCATTTATTTTGTAACAACACCAGTATCCTCAATATACTAGGATGTTTTTATAAGAAGTATTCGAGCTACACTTACACACACCTACATCTAATGGTTAAAGAACATACGGTTTCTGTGGATGGCGAATTTCTGTCTCACGAAACGATGATTGTTCAACACTCATATAACACCTTCAAAGGTGGCCATTAAGATGTCACTATTTTTATATATGATATATAATATGTTTATGTTTTACTTATGCTTATGTATTTCTCATTTATGGCATATTTTATGATTTCCATTATGGGTAAACGCGATAATTTCATTTTAGTAAATGCGGACTACCGCCCCCTCAAAGGGATTTGAATCGTTAATGCCATATGTGGGATGTATAAAGGATGGAGTAAATGGTATTATACACTATATTATACTGGAATTATATTATACATTTATATCATTATGATTTCATTCCATTAAATATGAAATAGAAATTAAAGTAGCGTTCATGCGTACGTACGGCTTACCGTCTCCATGAACGGTGCATTTTATTTCTTACCTCTAAATGGTACGTAATGTTATAAATGAATGTATATACTGGATATATATGATATATATGACATATAAATCATGAATATAATTCTGGAGATAATGGATATTCTACCACATAAACAACTTGTAATTATAAGAAGGTTATTGTTGACTCAAGTACCAAAGATCGACAAAACAACCGTTATTAACTTAAATAATTACATAATGTTCATATCATTGTAATAAGTGAAATAAAAAGGATAATGAAATTGAAAATGGTTCTTAATAAGGTATATATTAACTCTAGTTTATTATTCATGAGGTTAAATAATGGTTGAGTCAAGTCAGACACGAGGTAAGGGAATTTCTTAACCCAACTTCCATTCTTTGGGTTAATCTCCTACTTTCAAATTATGTCATGATATTATTATGTCCTATTTTGTATTTTTACATTATTTATGTGTAACTATAGTGAATACACATAATAGATCTATTTTATTTTAAAAATGATCTTTTTAAGGACTTCGTCTCAATCCCCTTTCATTGAGGCATATTTGGTTTTATACACAACTTTCTTTTATACGGTGTATAAACCCCTTTGACTTTTACGTTTATTCAAAAGGAATATTTTTTATACGAAGCGTTTACTAAACGACAAAAGGGAATGTTTTTGTCGTACGTATGCGGCGACAACGACTTCTCCGCCGCCGTGACCACTATTTGAGTTACGGCTTCCTCTACAAGCCATACCCTTTTTTTTAATGAAAAATAAATACCATGTTATACTTTTCTTTTATTTTGGTATTGAAAATGGTTTTGAAAGCGTTTTTATTATATCAATGTGTTGTATTGATATCTTGTGATTGAAATGTGGAAATGTTATGTTACCTTTATGCATGTTTTATGTCATACGATTATGTTATGGTTTATGATATGTTTAAACCTATTCATATGAGGAGTGTATTGGACTTAATAAGTGACGGGTGGAGCCCGCTATAGCTCCTCGATGCATCGGTAGGTCTCATGAGAAAACTAGACGTGGAATTGGCCGAGGCCCTTCCCCAATTTGATTTGTGGTTTTGGCCGAGGCCTTAATCATTTTAGATGTCTTGGCCGAGGCCTTGACAAAATGTTTCAGAATTTCTGGCATTATACATTCCCTCATTATGAAAGTGGTTATTGATATTGCATGTGATTATTCGACTAGTAGAATATCCATGTGAGTAAGTAAATGGAATTATTTAATTTTATTTTTGCCATATTATGCTGAAGTTCAAGTTTAAAAAGGCTTTTGTTTTAGTTATACATTGCCTTAAATGTAAATGTTTATTTATGAAAGCTTCCGCAATGTTGTTATCCTTACTGAGCATCTGAGCTCACCCCTTTCAATGTTTTAATGTTTTCCAGGATGTGAAGAAGTATTTTATGAATGACCTGTAGGGATTGTCAGAAGAGGATATGAGTGTGGACTATGGAGACTTTGTTATTGTATTTTTTCACTTTATGATGTAATGTAACGTTTACGAATGTATCTAGTGTTTCCAAGGCTACTAAACTAATCGGTCTTTCGAGACTTGATCTTTTGTGATCATGCCAATGTTACGAAGTAATGCACCGACTCTGGGTAGCTGGGGTTGGGGTGTTACAGTTGGTATCAGAGGCAGTTTAGTACTAACCTTGGAAGCTAGATTTAGATAAACTCTGATTAGAGCACATAGCCCAAAGATAGACTTTGAGGATTAGTATAGAAGAACTTCCTAGAATTTTGTTATTGTAGAGATTTTGTGAGTTTTCCGAGCAATACATCCATGTCTGGATACGAGCAGGTAGAGGCGGCTCTGGCACAGATGTACCTAGGGGTAAAACCCGAAAACACCGCTTTGAGCTAGACTCGAACGGGAACTGGTGCACGACAACGGGCCTTGCTGCACTCTTGGTTACGACACTCCCGGGGGATATGCTTAGGATAATTCTCATTTTCTTTACAAACGACTATGAAGTGTTATGAGTATATACATCCTCAAAGAAAACATTTGTATGGAATATATCCATAAATAGTTCAATTTATGTTAAGTATCTTACAAGTATGGAATTATGTATTTTGATTCATAAACTAATATAGTTTATGCCATTGTTTAGAAATGGCACCTAGTGGAAGTAATGGAAACCATATCAATGCACACACTCCCTGTAGGGATTGACCTCCTTCTCAAGATAATTATGGTGGAGCTAGTGATACAACTGGTGTTGATCAGCTTCTCACTGTACTGGGATAACTCACGCAGGTTATGAATAATAACCTTACTCGTATGGAGCACCCTGATCTGCAACGTGGAGGATCAATGCTAGATCGATTCATGAGGAAACAACCACCAACGTTCAATGGGAGTACAAATCCCTTAGTAACCGAGCAATGGATAAATTCCCTAGAGAAAATATTTCAGGATTTGGGGAGCAGTGAAAGGGAAATATTTATCATGGCATTTTACCGCCTCACTGGAGATGCTGATCAATGGTGGTCATTGATTCAAAACATGAAGGAATATGATGAAGTATCAAATATGGAATGGAGGGAGTTCAAAGATCTATTTTTAGAAAAATACTTTCCTCGAGACCATCGAGCGGATATGGAAAGGCAATTTCTGAGTCTGAGGCAGAAGGAGGATGAGAATGTCGCAAAGTATGAGGATAACTTTACAAGGTTAGCGAGGCATGCTGCAGATTATATATGTAACCCAAGAAGTAAGATTGATCATTTCTTTGATGGGTTAAAATCGTTTATCCTTCGAGCATTAGTCTCACAAACCTTCTCAACATATGAAGATATTCTCTCATGTGCTATCAAGATAGAAAAAGAATTCTCAAAGTCTTATGACAACAAAGTAAAGTAAGAGAAGAAGAGAACGGTGGAACAAGAAATGGATAAAGGGAAAAAGGGAAAGAAGGATTTTCCATTATGCGATAGTTGTGGGAAGAATCACCCCGGTGCTTGCCTAAAAGGAATGGGAGTTTGTTATAAATGTGGAGAAAAGGGTCACCAGGCTCGTGATTGCAAGGGAAAGAAAGAGGCTGCCAAAGTTGAATGCTACAATTGTAGGGAAATGGGGCATTATGAAAATGAATGTCCTAAGCGTCTAGGAAACTTACCTCAGAAAAGGCCAAGGGATCAAGGCCAATCTTATGCTGTGACTACAGTTGAATCAGAATAATTAATGTATTGGTGCTTTTGGACTCAAGGATTATATTCTGGTTATAAGAATAATGTGATATATATAAAGATTTTACTGCAGTACTTTTTGATTAAGGTAATATGATTAAGGTAATCATATTTTTAGTATGTGACAATAAGAGAAACTTTTCTTTGTTTGGGGAATCTGATGTTACAATTGAATTTCGAATTTAGAGACCTTTTAGAGAAAGTCTGGGCAGAGGTATTTTGGATAACTATTAAGGTAGGAATGGATTAAGTTGAACCATGGATAGTATTGTTTAAGGTTAAAGCATTTATGAAGATTATTTTTGGAATATTATAATACTATAGTTTTAGGAAAAGGACAACCTGCAGGGTGGGGCATTACCCGTCGCGTCGGACAAAGCTGCAGGAATCGAACCCACAACCATAGTGCGACAGGCCTTTATTTCCTACCACTAGCCTACAAGAAGTCCCCAGTTATTACAAAATAATTTTACTAATCTAAATGGTATGTGTTAACATTTGGAACCTTATACAATTAGGATAAGTATAATATTTTTGAGTTCTATTATCTTTTTGAGTGAAAGATGAGTTGAAGGTTGAAACTCTAATTGTCAAGCATAAATATATATATACCTATCTCTTATTCAAAGAATAAATTTATTCTTAGACTTTAGTAAAGGTATATTAAAAAAAATGTGTTATCCTAATACCTTATGTCTTGTTGAACTGATGATATTTTAAATCAACATAGATTGAAGGCTTTGAGGCCCTCAATTTGACAGTTGATTGTGATTGATGACCTCAATCACTCCATACAAATATTTACGTTTTTCCTCCAATTATATGTCTCTAATTGCCACCAATGTTCTCCTAATCGACATCATAATTGGGTGGTGACTTTTTCATTTCCCTTTCCCTCTTATTAAGTCTAACTTTTATTAATCTTATTTCCGATGTGGGTTTTCCTCAAAGGTATTTTCTCTTTTCAACCTTTTACTTTCAAAGAAAAATTTCAAATTGCGAGGACGCAATTTATTGAAGGAGGGGAGAATATAACACCCCGAGTTTCCACGATACGCTTCTCATTCAATAATGCAATAGCTTGCATTGTACGCAACTTCGAGTTCTAAAACACTGCGACTAATCAAAGTAGCCGTTATGAATAGTAATAACCACTTTTAAAAATTATAGAAATTTTATATTTCAAAATGGACTTCATTTTTGGATTCGGAATATCGAAATTAGCCTATGTTGAATTTTTAGTATTTTTCTGAGAACTTCTAATTTTTTATGAATAGTGAAAAATACTTAAAAACAACTTTTTTAATCAAAATAATTTATAGTGATAAATTATAATATTTAGGGGTTTTAAAGTATAATTAGAATATATTTTTACAATTTTATCCAAGGGTGGTCATTAGAATTAATTTAACATTGAAATTGGACATAAACAATTGCCAATCTTTTGATATAAATTGTTTCTTAAAAACACGCTATTTGTTTTGACAGCGGGAATTAATTATAAAATTAAATAATGCAACTTATATGTTTGGAATTTTGTAAAATAGAAATCATTTTTGAATTTGGAATATCAATTATAGCTTAGGGTGAAATTTTGGCATTGTTCTGAAAAACTTCAATTTTTGATGAATAGTGAAACCACTAAGTGGTAGTTAAATAACTGATTTTTCGTTTAAATGAAATATTACCACTTCTGTGATTTGATTTTCAAAAATCCGACATACATGGTTGTCATTAAGAAGTAAAATGTGGTTCAATGAGATTAAAATAATTTTTTTGGTGAATAGTAACTTTTAAGTTCTTAATCGCGATTAGAGGTAATTAGTGTAGTTTAAGGTAAAAAAAATATTTTAATAAGATGATATGAGCTTGACACTTGTCCTACTCCTATTGGATGAGTCATGGCCGACCAAGACAACCCATGGGTCAACTTGGGGACCCCATGGAGCCACTTTGGTTGGAAAATGACATTAATATATATTTATTTAATGTTAAAATTAAATTGACACAAACATGAGTTGTTTTACTAAAACAGTTTTTAAGTGGGGTTACACAAGTCCAAATTTTGACTATAAATATTATTTATAAAGCTAAAAAGATTTCCTACATCATATTAGTTTTTTTATAATTTTTAGACATTATATAAATTAAATTATTTATGACATAATTATGATGCAGCGATGACCTCATTATTTAACGATTAAAATAAAATGAGAAGATAATGCAAAATACAAGGAGTACACTTGTCCAAAGCCTATTGGATGAGGATATTTAGAACCCTTATCACCTTATCCACGAATTATATAAGTGTGGGACCTTTATAATCCGAAAATCATTGTATAATAATGTAACATTTCAATCTTTCCAAAAGAGCCCCTCCTCTCTACTTATAAAAGGCCCCCACCTCTCCCACCTTATTCACACCATCAAGCCATTTGGCTCGGCCAACCTCTGCCCAAATACTCTCCCAACTTCCCCATATTACTCCTAGAAGCCTCATATTGGGCAGAACTCTTCCCAAAGAAGCCTTTGTCTCAAATCAAAAAGAGTTACCCGATTTTGAGGTAATGTCTTCTCTAATGTTGTTTTGTTTTATTTTTCTTCTACAACCCCCTAAACTCTTTTTATTAATTTATTTTGTAACAACACCAGTATCCTCAATATACTAGGATGTTGTTATAAGAAGGATTCGAGCTACACTTACACACTCCTACATCTAATGGTTAAAGAACATACGGTTTCTGTGGATGGCGAATTTCTGCCTCACGAAACGATGATTGTTCAACACTCATATAACACCTTCAAAGGTGGCCATTAAGATGTCACTATTTTTATATATGATATATAATATGTTTATGTTTTACTTATGCTTCTGTATTTCTCATTTATGGCATAATATATGATTTCCATTATGGGTAAACGCGATAATTTCATTTTAGGAAGTGCGGACTACCGCCCCCTCAAAGTGATTTGAATCGTTAATGCCATATGTGGGATGTATAAAGGATGGAGTAAATGGTATTATACACTATATTATACTGGAATTATATTATAAATTTATATCATTATGATTTCATTCCATTAAATATGAAATAGAAATGAAAGTAGCGTTCATGCGTACGTACGGCTTACCGTCTCCATGAACGGTGCATTTCATTTCTTACCTCTAAATGTTACGTAATGTTATAAATGAATGTATATACTGGATATATATGATATATATGACATCTAAATCATGAATATAATTATGGAGATAATGGATATTCTACCACATAAACAACTTGTAATTATAAGAAGTTTATTGTTGACTCAAGTACCAAAGATCGACAAAACGACCGTTATTAACTTAAATAATTACATAATGTTCATATCATTGTAATAAGTTATATAAAAAGGATAATGAAATTTAAAATGGTTCTTAATAAGGTATATATTAACTCTAGTTTATTATTCAGGAGGTTAAAGAATGGTTGAGTCAAGTCAGACACGAGGTAAGGGAATTTCTTAACCTAACTTCCATTCTTTGGGTTAATCTCCTACTTTCAAATTATGTCATGATATTATTATGTCCTATTTTGTATTTTTACTTTCTTTATGTGTACCTATAGTGAATACAAATAATAGATCTATTTTATTTTAAAAATGATCTTTTTAAGGACTTCGTCTCAATCCCCTTTCATTGAGGCATATTTGGTTTTATACACAACTTTCTTTTATACGGTGTATAAACCCCTTTGACTTTTATGTTTATTCAAAAGGAATATTTTTTATACGAAGCGTTTACTAAATGACAAAAGGGAATGTTTTTTTCGTACGTATGCGGCAACAATGACTTCTACGCCGCCGTGACCACTATTTGAGTTTCGGCTTCCTCTACAAGCCATACCCTTTTTTAATGAAAAATAAATACCATGTTATACTTTTCTTTTATTTTGTTATTGAAAATGGTTTTGAAAGCGTTCTTATTATATCAATGTGTTGTATTGATATCTTGTGATTGAAATGTGGAAATGTTATGTTACCTTTATGCATGTTTTATGTGATACGATTATGTTATGGTTTATGATATGTTTAAACCTATTCATATGAGGAATGTATTGGACTTAATAAGTGACGGGTGGAGCCCGCTATAGCTCCCCGATGCATCGGTAGGTCTCATGAGACAACTAGACGTGGAATTGGCCGAGGCCCTTTCCCAATTTGATTTATGGTTTTGGCTGAGGCCTTAATCATTTTAGACGTCTTGGCCGAGGCCTTGACAAAATGTTTCAGAATGTCTGGCATTATACATTCCCTCATTATGAAAATGGTTATTGATATTTCATGTGATTATTCGACTAGTAGAATATCCATGTGAGTAAGTAAAGGGAATTATTTAATTTTATTTTTTCCATATTATGCTCAAGTTCAAGTTTAAAAAGGCTTTTGTTTTAGTTATGCATTGCCTTAAATGTAAATGTTTATTTATGAAAGCTTCCGCAATATTGTTATCCTTACTGAGCATCTGAGATCACCCCTTTAAATGTTTTAATATTTTCCAGGATGTGAAGAAGTATTTTATGAATGACCTGCAGGGATTGTCAGAAGAGGATATGAGTGTGGACTATGGAGACTTTGTTATTGTAGTTTTTCACTTTATGATGTAATGTAACGTTTACGAATGTATCTAGTGTTTCCAAGACTACTAAACTAATCGGCCTTTCGAGACTTGATATTTTGTGATCATGCCAATGTTACGAAGTAATGCACAGACTCTGGGTAGCTGGGGTTGGGGCGTTACAATCCTTGTTCCCCAAACCACTATAAATCGTTACGTCCTGATATCTATTTATTTCTACTGCATAAACAATCTGATAAAGACAAAATGGTAGAATTAATTATCATCAATATTTCTCAAGATGTTTTGAAAAAGACACATTTCACCTCCCTCTTGTGCATATTTTGTATAACACGGTCCAACATAGAGGATTCATTTGATATTAAAGAAATGAAATTTGGTTCATCCCTACTAACAAATAGATAGAGAAACCTACATCTCTCTTTAGGAGAATCCTAGAGTAGTCTTTTGAGAACCCATCATGAAATCATTTACCACAATAGGTAATTAAAATAAACCATTAGATTCTACTTATCCAACTACCAACCTAGAAATTTGACACATCAAATCCTCAAGTTCATTAATGATCATTCCCTCCCAAGTAGAATGAATTTCCCACTCCGAATGAAAAGTTTAAACACATCTATCTAGTGAAGTAAAGGAAAATGTCTATTCATATAAATACACATGGACCATGAACTACATAACTCAATAAATCCAAATTAAAAAATTCAAAAGACCATCTCCAAAACCAGAATCTCCATAGGATCTATATATCTTCAATTTCAATAGAATGATATCGATAACTAAAACCTTGTTCATAACTTTCTCCAAGAGGGATCCCAATATTTAGGGAATACAATATTAAATATATATAAAAATTCAATTAATCTAATAATCATGTATATATGAATAAATGAAATGAACTCATATCAAGAATAATATGGGGTGTATTATAAGAAATAATTATATTACCTCCCACTGTCACAGATCCTTCCTAAAACATCTCTATTCTATGCTTCATAAAAAATAGCAGTCTCTAGCTCTACTAGACGTAACCCAAATAAGTATTATCACCATTCACCACATATATTTTAACACCTTATTTCTTTATATTATTTATAGATATCCATAATCCCTATATAAATTTGAAACCTCCAATGTTAGCACCTCAAGATATAAATTATTTTAATGTTAATAGATTCCCATTATTCTTCCACTAATAAAACCTCCTAATATTATTAGGATAGTAATTCTACATATGTGTCATTCCACCTCACTAATAATTCCCAAGTTTCATTATAACGACTTGATCCCACTCTATCGGACTCAATTCTTGAAAAATTATATTTTTTTATAAAAATGAATAAACAATTACACAACACTTTAACACAAAAGAGAACCTTTTACCAATCTACGTTCTAGAGGATTAGACAAAACCTTACATATATCTTAGTTGAACAAAAAAACAATTTCTTACTAATCTTATGTGTCCCCTAACCTAAAAATTGTGAAAGTATGATTTATAACTTCTATGATTCTAGTGAAAAACATTTAAAAAACAAAGGGGTGAGCATTCAATTGCCCAGTAAGGTGGTTAAAATCGTTGAAATTCTTTTTACTAAAACTTCCTTTAAAAGTAACCTTTTAGAAATGATTTTGAAATAATTATGATAATACCATCAAAATTTATTTGTAAATAACATTTGATGAAATAATTGAAATTATTTAAGTATCAAAAGAAATTCAACATTTTGAAAATACTTACGCTCAAAAATTACTTAAAAATAGTCTAGCGGTATTTGTTAAAAAAAATTGAAAGCTTTTGAAAAAAACACTGAGACTACATGGAACATTAAGGACAACTTGGGCCTACCCACTTGATGGAGGAGTTCACTCCCCATTTCTCAATCATATTTACAATGTCCAAGTATGGGTTTCTATAAAAAGTTTAAAGGTTGCTCATATATATATATACATTAATTTCCACTGGAGTTCTAGTTTAAAGACATGAAAAAAAAATTAATATATATATATATATACATATACCCACATATATATACTTTCTAATTAATACATTTTCAAGATTTGAATTAATCAAATCTCTCATCGACTTATCATTGCATGATGAAAACAGTTTCCATTCTCATTTTCCATTAACATGAATACAAAGAATTTTTATTCATAAAACATACATTTATTAATGAAAAACACTAATGCATGCATGATGTGTCACATATTATAGGTAATAGTCATATCTTATAATGTAATTGACTTTCATGAGTGTATAAATGATTTCCACACACACAAAGTGATGTATTTAGTTTAACTATTATTGTTATAAAATTACACATGGACTTTTATAATTCAAATACAGACAAATTGATTTTGATAATATAAAATCCACTTAAATATAAACACTCTTTAATCCCTTGATAAACAAATACTTGAAAATAACTTCATGATATACATATATCTAAATGATTTGTTTATTATTATGAAACAATAAAAGCCTTTTTAGAATGGAAACATAATCACTTCAAATAACATAATATCAATTAAATAATTAATCAAAGATAAAAATTTCATTTTGAATGAAATATATTTTTCAAAACATGTTTTCAAGAATATAAACACTACAATAATTTCCCTTCCCAATGTAAAATAAAAATATGCACTGAAATCAAATATATCATTAATAAAAAAAACTCTCTTACACAAAACCGTAAAACTAAAATCATGAATTTGAAATAAATAAACTAAAATAAATCAAATAAAATTATTAATAATTATTATTTAATGAATTTAAAGAAAAAAACACATAATAGATTATAATTACTCTCTTACCTTATAAATATTTAAAAATAAATATCCATATATGTAAATATAAATTTACATATATATATGTACATCTTTATAAAAAACTGATAATTTTTTTAACAGTAGTAGACCCTTAGCATCAGAAAATTAAATTTATTAAAAATAAAATTCTATTTATACAAAAAAATCCCATACAATTAGTCTTTATATAAGAAAAAATTTTAAAAATAAATCCAAACTATCTCTTATGGAAATAAGATTTCAAAGTAATCAAATTATTGAAGATAAATATTTATCCCTTAACAAATTCTTGCGCATCCTTTATTCCTATTGCAGGTGTATCATTTCTCTTAAATTGTCTAGAAAAAACACTAAAGTGGAAAATACAATGGATTGAAGATAGGGTCATGGCCCTTTTCCCTCACTTTCCTCTGTATGAAATTTCATTTGACAACCAACGAGTCTAAACTGTTTTATAAAGCAGTTCTATTTCTCTTAATATAATTGCAAAGTGGCTGCAATTTTAGTGTCAAAGAAGATACCCACACATAAAAATGAATAGGTTGGATTTAACCTGTATAAATCAAAATTCAAACGAATCTCTACGTTAAGAAAAAATAAAATCGATGATATATAAATTACATTACGTTGATGCTTACAGTTTGGAATAAATGGAGTGGATTTCCATCTCTTGTAGTGCATGCGTTAAACAAGATAGAAAAATATACGAGTTTATATCAATTTGATGATGGGTTAAATGAAGAAGACAACCTGAATCACTTTCAAACCATTAAATCATAAGAATAAATCCTATTTTAAATAATTATGTTCGAAGAAAAAATAAAAATCTATGATAATATATACATGGAAATTACGACACTATAACTCTAAAAGGGGACATCAAACATTGACAGAAGTAGTAAGTAGATGATAATTGACAAGGATGTAAATTAATACACCGAAAAAAAACTACAAAATAGATATGGATAACAAAACTAATTAAATAAAACCTACTTTCAAGATCCAATATCTATCACTATGATTTGGACCATAAAAATAAGATAAACAGAAAGATCAAACCCTAACCGTGACTCGAAAGTTATTCTTATGCACTTGATCTTAGATCCAGACTTCCGATTAGTTTCGACCATAGAATGACTCGACTCAAGACCTACAGTCGACCTTGAATCCATCACCAAAGACTTCTGAAACCCTTTATTCATGGCTTCTCTCGATGTTCTGCTTAACCTTCATATCCCAAGCTTGAAGCCGTGGTTTCCCTTTCTGCTTTGACTCGACTCTCCCTGAAACCTAACTCTGCATCACATCTTCATTTTTTTGTTTGAAATCAATTTGTTTTTATTTTATTTTATCATTTTATGTTTATTTATTTAAATAAAACAATAATCTTAACATATGTATCATTTCATTATATATATATATATCAGATCGATATTCATTTTTTTAGTTTCATTGTTTTTATTGTAATGGTTTATTTAATTCATAATAAACATAATATTCAAACAGAATTTTATAATTTTTATACTAAAAACATATGCATTATGTTAACATAGAATTATTAATTATTTTTGTTTCAAAAGTGATTTATTATTTCTATTTCTTTTAATGTAAAAATTCAAAACTCTTTCAGATAAAAATTAAACATCAAATAATAAAATATTATTTTAAATAAAAGTTGTTTATAAAAGTATCTTTAATAAAATATTAATTTATTATTGTATCTTGTAATTATTAAAATTTAAATATTTATTTTTAGTATTTAAAATAAAATTCTAATTAAATTAATGTTTTAATTTACATTAATTGAAAATAGTACTTTTCAAAACTAAAATTGGGTTTTTAAAATATTTATATATCAATTTTTATATAGAGTTTAAAAATCATTTCATAAACGATTTTATTAAAAAATATTTTTATTATTTAATTATAATCTTATATATTTATTAATAATAATTTCATATTCCCAAAAAAATATTAGGTTTAGAAAAGTAGTATTTAATTAAAATTTATTTATGAACCTGTTTTTATAAGAATTTAATATTTATTTATACATTTGTAAAAATTAATACTGACTTAATAAAAATGAAATAAATAAATATTTTATTAAAAATCAGGGTGTTACATTCATCCTCCCTTGAGAGGAACCCAAAAATGATAATTTGTTTTAGTTTCATCTAAGATGACAATTATATCATTTCCTATTTTTTCGTCTAGAAAATACTTACCTCTCTTATGATAATAAAGCAAAATATTAATTTTTTTTTACATCCATCATGTCCACCTCATCCACCAATAACTTATTTAAAAAAATTTATGCCTAATAAAATCAATCAAGATAACCCTTAACTATATCTTAGGCTAAATATCCATCAAAAACCTTCCTAACATTACCATATTAGACACATTTCTAGCATAACATTCATAGCCATACACACCAATTACAAGTTGTTCCCTCAATCATGTAAGTATCAAATTCCACCATTGATATATTAAAAGGTCTCATCAGGATTTTTGTGATCACTCAGATGAGTAGGGGTGAATCAGTAATAATTTTTATGTTTTCTAACTTTAAAAACAACCTCCCCATCCAGATAGTGAGAATTGAATCCACTAGAAACCAACAAACAAGCACACCCATAGGAACACATGTATTTTCAAGGTTCACTGCTCAAAAATTGTATCATGTCCATGGAATTTTTTTGAAGTAATTCATGACTAAAAAACCACTAGAAATAATTTTTTTGGTTATAGCATACAGGGTATGTCCATCACATTCATAAAACTATAATCCTTTGACAGTTAATTTTCTCTTTGAATAGAAAATATGATATAATATCTTTTAAATATATATTATAACCTTCACCAAAATTATTAACTATATTTTCACTCTGAATCAAAATTTCCTTACACTTTCCTTCTTATAAGTTCTTATTCTTCCTCTTTACTTTCTTACACAACAATGAGAATTAAATTCTTTAAAAACTTCACTATCCTAACATATTCATTTAATGTATCCTACATCTGTATCATTCCATCTAGTAACCATAATCATGTCACATTGATTAAATACATATTCATCAAATTATAATTGCTAATCTAATAGCTTTTTATGGAACCCTTCATCTGGTATCTTCTTCACATTATTTATCTAATACTAATTAGTTCATACCCTGTGTCTAGTAAAACTTCATCTAGTGCTACTTCATCTTATTATTTAACACATAGTCACCCAATATTCTTAGTTGGCTCCCCAATTCTTCAAAAATTCACCTACCTGTAACAACACTTTAAAATTTTGTATTCTTCACCTTTGTATGGGTATCATCTCTATGAAAACAAAATAAGTTGTGTGAAATTCAAATTCAAAGTTACCACATAAAAATTTAATATCTTCATCAAGTATTTAAATTTTTTACAACATTTAAACTTCCTAAATAATATGAGTCAATAAACCTACATGTGAATCATTCCATAAAACTCAGCATCAACAATATTTTTCCAAATTATTTCAATTTTAGCTAGAATCATGATTCATCACTTCATAATTATTGAATAATTTAATTTATAACTCAAGATAATCACATTTATGAATTTTTAAAACTCCATAAAGTTATCCAAAATTCATTCATTGCATATTTTTAAATATCATTAATCTCATTTTTTTATAGTAACTTCTCTACCTAGTGATCATTCACAATGATCTTTGAACATTCATCTGATACTTAGTTATATATTGACTCTATTTTATATACCCTAAAAATTCTTTCCATTTTAAATTCTCATGGATCTACTTTTGTTCAATAAGTTCTTATATGGTTTCTATTTTCATCCATCCAATAAAACCTTGATGATTTTATCTGCTCATTCTATCTGATTACATTTGGCTATAATATAGTTTTTGATGGATTTGTTAGAAAGCCTTCAACTGATAGATTGTAATTCTCTATCTAAAGTTATTTTAATTACTTTTTCTGATGGCCGTATCTGTTGACTTCACTTGAAAACTTATATATGATGAAAGTTACTAATAAACATATATCTGTTTTCTTTGTAAAAATTTGTTCTCTTTGATGAAATAATTTATTTTCATGTGTATTTATTCTAACTAAAACTTCCATAAAAATTCTATGCCTGATGATATTACAAACACTATTTATTAAGTGGTCTTGATAATACTCAATTTATTGTACTTGAGTTTCTCAATTTTATGTACTTCGTAAAACAATTCCTGATGAAATCGTAACATTTTTTGATATCTATCATACTTTCTTCCATCTGATCCATCCCAATTAGTGACTTCTACAACTCTTTTTTATGATGTTTTTATAAAGATTCTTCCTTCATCAAATATAATTTAAAATTATGAATACTGTCATATAAATATGTTGTTTTATTACTTTTAAGATCATCAAATAATTTCCTAATTTTCTTTATAGGATATCTCTGTTTAATAGAAATGTGAACCTAATCAGGTAAACATTTAGAAACTTACTCTATTTGATTACTTTAGACTATTTAACTCCACGTGTTAGACATGATATATTCAAAATTGTAGGGAACGATCAAAAATTTAAATTTATTTATGTTTAACAACAAAAAATCCCTTAAAACAAATCTTTATTCTAAACCAACTTCTTCTTAGTTCCTAAAAAATTATTTTCCTTGAAAATCACCCCCTTTGTATTTTGTTGGAATCCAATGAAATAAATCATTAAATCTTTGATACTCATTCAATAAATCAATTATCCAATAAATATAATCCTATGTGAGTAAAATCAGTGTAGTAAATAAGAATAATTAACAAAAAACCATTCTTTCTATAAAGAAGTTGTCAATAATTATTTACAAACATTCTTCCCTTTCCTCATCTACATAATAGAAACATCATTAACCCAAATTCAACTGTTATATGAAAATTTACTATATCCTCTTCAAAAATCCATTAAGATTGATCACACATGATAAAATAAAAACATACCCATTTTAACAACCCCCTAAATATATACTCTCCCTTGAAAGGTAAATCACATTCCATCAGACAAATTCATGTCACATTTTTAATAACCACTTCACAGCACAATATGAATACATAATGAGTGAAGGAATTTGTATCACATACTTTAGCCATGAAGTAAGTGATTTTGGACATCCATGATCAACTTCATCTTTTTAAATGTTTCATGCTGCAATAGTTTAGTGAATATATTAACAAATTTATCTATTATACGATCAAAATATATCTTTAGTTCATTTCCTTCCACATGATACTTCATAAACTGATATTTAATATCAATGTTCTTGGAATTAAAATATTGCATTTGATTCTTATCAATATTTATATAAATTTGATCATAATATACCAAGAGAAGGTCTACCTTCACATAAATCAATTGATATCCAACTTGTATCTTCATCCATATTAATTGTATTTAAGCTTGAGTAGAAGATACATAATTATATTTTGCAGTGCTAAGAGTTATTGAATTTTTCTTCATTGTATTCCAACTCACTCCTCCTTATTTAAGGAAGAAAACTTCACAAGATGTGTATCATTTATCATCAACACTACCTACCCAATATATATTTATTTAACCAAATAGATCAATATTTTTTGTGCAATCATATTTTATTTTAAAATAAATTATTCCTTTGATATATCTGGAAATTAGTTTTTCTATCCATGAGATGATATTCCATTGGTACAATTTGATGTTAGGTAAAAAGTCTAACTACATACACTATGTCTATCCTTTAATCCATTAAATATTGAATGCATCCAATCAACTTTATAAACTCTTTAGGATCATCCTCTTTTCCTTGACATTATTTTTCCCTCATTGTTCCTATTGAAATGGATCTGTGTGAAATGATGATTAATACATCTCTCTTGAAATTTTAATTGATTTCACAAGCCTTTTTATTCCTTGAAAAAAAAATTAAAGATATAACTAATCAGAATAAGGGGGATTCACCTCATTTGAATGGTAGGGTTCTCTCACATGCTCATTCAAATTAAGGTAATGATGATTCAATTTAACCTCATGTGTATTCTGATAGGGACATTAACAATGTGATCACAAATGTTTAGAGTCGGCCTAATTTAAAGAATAAATATCTTATCTCTTATGAAGGAAGGGACTCTATTCTTTCTACTTCCTCGGATTCTTTGGAAATTAATGAAGATAAAAATGGGAATGTTACAGTGCCTGGATTTTTCATTACATCTGATCATTCTACATCATGGATTGTAAAAGATGATAATGAGGACAAATTTAGTATAATTTATACTCTTCATGTTAGTTATTATAGGGAATCATTTACTCCTATAGATCATATGGTGAATTATGATCACTCTTCTAGTAAATTTATTATACTTAGTGCATAAAATATCTTTGTGAATGATGGTATTATCATTTATATATTTACTCTACCTAGAAATAAGATCTCTATTATTATCACTACAGTATTGGTGGAGGATATTGAAGGTTCTAACAAAATATAGTAAAACATAATATATGGTACTATTAGGTTTATTTAAAATATATTTCTTTTAGAGACTATAACAGACCATGTTTCTTTGACATTTCTAGGATGTGAGGAGAATGTTCCAGTGGATGTTCAATGCCCTATCATGAACATTTCAGAGAAAATGCAGGTAGTGGGGTTCCCTATTATAGATACACAATGAAATTAAAAAAAATTAAATTCATTAAAAGGATAAAAAAAATTGTTATTAGGAAATAAACTACGAAAAAAAGTTCTCGTGGGAATAAAAAAAGGGAACTCTTTCTCCAGGATGATTAAATAAAGACCCTCTTCTTGAATTGTTCGGTCCTGGACAACCCTAAAACAATTATTTCTCTTCAACTATTTATTTCTAAAAATAATCCTGATCTCATTAGTATTTCTAAGACCCAAATAATTTTTTATGATAAGGTTTATTCATTATAGAATATGGTATACAAACTCGTTGACACTAATTAACCCAATAATGATATGAAAATTCTTTGGGTCTTTTGGCATTCGAGGTTGGATGGTATTTCATGTATCATCTCTATAGAGTAGATGGTTACTATTAGTTACACTTTTATGGTAATTCAATAAACTTTCTCTTTTATATACTCTTACAATGGATATAGAGAAATAATGGATTTATGGGGAAAAATTCCTCATATGAGTATATTAATAAGAAATTCATGGATCTTGCATGGTGACTTCATTGAAATTTACAATACTGATGAGTGTCTTGGCATGGTCTAATATTATAGCTAAATCAAAGATATTAGGGATTATATTGAGATAATTTTCCTATGTGATGTTAACTTTGGGTGTCCCAAATACACAAGGTACAAGAAACATATCAATAAAATGATAGCTACAAAATTGGATAGATTTTTTTAATGATGTTTCCTTGGATGTTTGGGCATCCATTTCCTACACTACTCCTTCTAGAGTAAACATGGATCTTCATCCTATTTTGGAAATTCTTTTCACTAGAGAGGGAAATCCACCCTTTCATTTTTTATTTAACAATTTATAGACTTTGTTTTCTGAATAAAAAAATATGGTTTGGGAAACATAAAATTAAGTTAATTAAAGGGATAATTTTTTTTCTTGTGTTTTATTGTTTAAAGTGCTTAATAAAATACTAAAAATTTGGATTCAACAATAATTTAGTCACATTGATGAAAATATTTCCTTTCTGGAATCCTTGCTTCTCACTGTGAAAGAAAATAATATCGGGTTTGAATTTTACACAGTTCTTGAGCATGAAAATGTGATAACATGTGATCTCAATATTCTTCATATCCATAAATAGGGTATTCAAAGGGAATATTTTAATGTGAAATGGCTTTAGTATGGTAATAGGAACACTAATTTATTTAAAATTCTTTAATGGGTTATGAAACTCAATAGAACTTTGGCTATTGTAAATGATAATGGGGGATTTTTGTAAAAAAAAGAGGACTTGGATGCTCATCTTGTCCATTATTATTCGAACATATACTACTAGAAAAAGGAATTTTTGTGATGATCCATTTGCGATGGGATCCCGTCGCAAATGGTCTTTCGCAATAGGGTCCTATTGAAAATGGCATGTTGCCTAAAAGGGTGTCTCAAATAGATTGAGTGTTTTTTTACCTCTATTATGATGGGCCGGTCACCCGTCAAAATAGAGTTTTCCTGATTTTAAAAAATAAACTTTTTGTGATGGACCACCGCAATTAGTATTTGGGATGCTCTATCACAAATACTATTTTAAATACAAAAAAATAAACCCTTTTCTTATAGACCGTCGTAGTTACTATTTGCTATGGGCACATCTCAAACAGTTGAGAAAAATAAAAAAATAATCTAATAATTTAATATTAATATAAATAAAATCATAATATTAATATTAGAACAATAAAATTATTTATAAAATATTACTAATAACAACAATATAATATTAATATAAATGATATAATAATATTAATATTCATAAAATAAAATTAATTATAAAATAATTAAATAATTCTAAAATATTATTATTAATATTAATGAAATAATAATATTAATATTAGTAATATAATTAAAACATCAGTATTCTAAATAATTTTAAAATATATTAATTAATAAAATAATAAATATTATAAAAAATTTAATATTCGAGCCAATATAAGATATGTACTATTTAAAACATTAAATAGTTAATATTACAAAGAAAATACATTCAAATGATTCATTATGAAATAAAAATACATAACTGAGGGGGAGAGTCATCTTGAGGAGCTAGAGGAGCTGGAGGAGATTATGGAGGGAACTCCTTCCCTAAACTGCGAGTAAGACATCGCATGTACTCTATCTGCTCCTGCTCCTACTGATTCCCCCATTGACGTATCTCATCCAGCATCTCCTACTACTGTTGCTATTATAGGAATACTTCCTACTACTTTCACTACCACTAATGCAGCTCCTCATGCCCCGTATTCATAGTCTCTAAAATATCACTCTGAGCTCGGAACTGGTTCACATACATTGCATGATATGATGATGAATCTATGAAAACACCACTAAAGTTGGACACTGACATCATATAGGTTCCATAAAAACCCCTAGGAGTCAATTGAGAGCTAATACCAACAACTCGGCCTTTCTCAAAGGCATACTGGATCATATGTATCTGTGCTGCCTCATTAAATCAGGGGCACTGGTCTGGCCATCAGTCTTGGCCTGACTCTCACTATGTGTCTAAGATTCCATGACCACATATGACTCCTTCAATTGCAATTTAAAATTAAAATAGTTAAAATATTATTTTTAGTTAAATTTAAAACTCACAAAAAAAGTTTACTGACCATAATATGATGCTCACGAGCACCACAAATCTCTCTTATGGTTGGATCACTATACATCCTCCTATAAACATCGTACTCTGTAATATCAGGTTGTGAAACTTCCTATATGTATATAAAATAAACCATTTACATTTAAATTTATATACAATATTTAAAAAATTATACTTACCATAATCTCCCGATGCGCACTGAATGTACGACTACCAGCTTGATGTGTTACCTCCTGTCTCCCCCAATTTTACTGACTTACTAATGATCTACTCAGAAACCGCCTACTCAACCAGGGTGTACATAATCCATCCCAAACCTGAGATTAAATATAATCATATCAATGGACATGACATGTCTCATCAAACTCTGTCACTCTTTATTTCTCCATTGTTTTCATTTTCAAATTGTGAGAAAACTGAGTGTAATGCGGACGTATAGCTCCCTACCATGCCTTCCAGATATCCTCACACATTCTCTCATCAATGGGATACCATAAACCCAAAAAATAATTTTTTATATCTTGTTATTAATTAAATTAATTTCCAAATAAATATTATTTATTTACGTACCAGCCAATGCTCAAACATGCAGTGTTGTACATCAATGGGAATATGATCCCATGACACATATGCATCAAAAAAATAATTACACAATATAGAGCTCCCCTTTCCAGCAACAATATGCGTAAAGCTATGAAAAAAAGAACAATTAATCAAAAAAATAAGAATATAAATTAATTAATGAAAAATAACTAAAATATATAGGTAAACACACTTATGCATGCGTGGATCCAAAAAAAGATAGTTAAATTCTTTTTTCTAGCAATTTATAATAATTTCTATTATTTTATAGTTATTTATACTATTCTTTATTATTTTATAATAATTTAAACTCATTTATAAAAATTTATACTAATTACCACTAATTATTTTTAATTATACGTATTTTTTACTAATTATTGTTAATTATCAATGACACAATTTCCAACGGATTGGCGGCAGCCTTTTTTCCCAACAACTCATCCCCTTGAAACTTTATATGACTATAATCACTAAATTTTTTTTTTCTGATGTACGAATATTGATATACATAGGTCAGAGCATACTTTTCACAGTGATTTCAGTCGAAGAAGTTCCAAAGAGATGAGTCATTGGGAAAAGAGACTCTTTTGTCAGATAGATCACCTCCTTGAAACATTCTCTAACTAAAATCACTAGGAAAAAATAATCTCTGACATATGTTAGAGTATATTTCTTATACTCATTTCAGTGGGAGAAAGTTACAAGAAGCTGAGGCGTCAATCAAAAGGAATGATGCCAATCCGTTGAAAATTGCACCAGTTTATCAGTGTACTTGAATTTATTCTAATTTATTACTAATTAATCCAAATTATTACTAATCAATTCTAATTATTACTAATTAATCATAATTATTATTAATTAATCCTAATTGTTACTAATTAATCCTAATTATTACTAATTAATCCTAATTATTACTAATTGTTACTAATTTTTACTAATTGTTACTAATTGTTACTAATTAATCATAATTAATCTTAATTATTACAAATTAATCGTATTTATTACTAACTAATCCAAATTATTACTAATTAATCCTAGTTATTACTAATTATTACAAATTAATCCTAATTATTACTAATTAATCCAAATTTTTATTAATTATTCCTAATTTTTAATAATTATTACTAATTGATACTAATTATAATTAATTAAAATTAATTATTACTAATTACTACAAATTATTACGAATTATTATGACTTATTACAATTAATTATAATTTATTACTCATTATTACTAATTAATACTAATTATTAAAAAAATTACAACTTATTAATAATTATTGAAAATTATTACTAATTATTGATAATTATTACTAATTAATCTTAATTATTGATAATTATTACTAAATATTACAAAATATTTCTAATTATTACAAATTATATCTAGTCATTGCAAATTATCACAAATTATTACTAATTATTATTAATTATTACCAATTATTACTAACATTACAAATTATTGCAAATTATTAAAATTTCATACTAATTATTAAAAATTATTACTAATTATTACATGTTATTACTAATTATTACAATTTATTGCTAATTATTATAATTTATTGCTAATTATTTAGAATTATTTATAATTATTACCAATTATTACCAATTATTTGTAATTATTTCTAATTATTTCTAATTATTTCAAATTATTACAAATTATTACAAATCATTACTAATTATTACAAATTATTGCTAATTATTACTAATTACTTTTAATTATTACCAATTATTACTAATTATTACTAATTATTAATAATTTTTTCAAATTATTTCAAATTATTACAAATTATTTTTAATTATTACAAATTACATCTAATTATAACTAATTTTTACAATTTTTACTAATTATTACAATTTTTACTAATTATTACAATATATTACTAATTATTACAATTTATTACTAATTATTATTGTATAATACTAATTATTATAATTTATTACAAATTATTTCAATTTTTTACTAATTATTACAATTTATTACTAATTATTACAATTTATTACTAATTATTACAATTTATTCCTAATTATTACAATTTATTAATAAATGTTTCTAATTATAACTAATTATTACACATTATTTGTAATTATTGCTTATTATTTCAAACTATTACTAATTATTACCAATTATTACAAATTATTACAATTTATTTCTAATTATTTCTAACTATTTGTTATTATTACTAAATATTACTAATTATTTCTAATTATATGTAATTATTTAAAATTATTAGTAATCATTACATATTATTACAAATTATTATAAATTATTAATAATTATTCATAATTATTACAAATTATTACAAATTATTTCAAATTATTACAAATTATTTGTAATTATTAATAATTATTACAAATTATTACTAATTATTACTAATTATTTCTAATTATTACTAATTATTACAAGTTATTACAATTTATAACTATTTATTACAATTTATTAATATTTATTATGAATTATTAGAATTTATTATGAATTATTACTAATTATTACAAATTATTAAAATTTACTATAATTTATTGCAATTTATTACAATTTATTAAAATTTATTACAATTTATTACAATTTATTAAAATTATAACAATTTATTACTAATTAATACAATTTATTACTAATTAATTCTAATTATTACTAATTAATAATAATTAGTACTAATTAATCCCAATTTTACTAATTAATCCTAATTATTACTAATTATTTCAATTTATTACTGATTATTTCAATTTATTACTAATTATTTCAATTTATTACTAATTATTTCAATTTATTACTAATCATTTCAATTTATTACTCATTATTAAAATTTATTAGTAATTATTATAATTTATTACTAATTAGTACAATTTATTACTAATTATTACTAATTATTTATAAGTAACACTTAGACATAATTATTCATAAAAATAAATAATTAGAAAACAAATATCTAATTCTAATTTAATTTAATTGCATCTAACTAAAAAATTATAAATATTTTAACACTAAATAAATTAACTAATCATTAAAAAATAGATTAATACCTTGAAACTGAAGCTTCTGGAGTATAAAAGCCGCAGATTATTCATCGATTTAAAAGTTTAAACAATGAAAAATATTAGAATAAAATTTTTCAGAAGAGATAGAGAATGAATTTGAGAAAGAAGTAGAATGAAAGGAAAACAGATAAGGGTATATATAGGTTAGATTATTTGGGACGAGCTTATTTGCAATAGTCAGCCCGTCGTAAAAAGTGACATTTTCCATGAGACCCGTCGCAAATGCCCACTGCCAGCATTAATTAAAGTTGGTCAAAAAATAATTATTTATGACAAGTCTAATCGTAAATGGGTACCTTCCGACATACTATTTTTGATGGGACAAGTATCCCTTACAAATACTAAAAACCATCATCGAGAATTTGCGACGGGAATAGCAACCTGTCGCAAATGCCCATGTCGTGGTCTGGCATGCATTTGGTGCCAAACCTTTTGTGACGGGTCCTAACCCCCCCCCCCCCCCCCCCCCGTTTCAAATAACCCATCGGAAATGGACTTTTCCCATTGTGATATTTAATAGTCTTAGTACTTGAATTTATTTAATCGATGAAATAATTTAATATATTTTTAGTCAAGAGGATAATTCATCTCTCACTTCAATTCCTCTAGATTTTCACATTAAAGAAGCAGCTTTTTGGGTTAAATGCAAGTAGTTCTCTTAGACGAGAGGGGTTTACAATCATTTTCTTTTAGATTTTATGGGATATCATACATTCTGATGTCTAAACACTTGTTAGTAATTTTCGTAAAGGACATCACTTGACATAGGGAATCAAACATCAATTTCCTTCCCTTATTTCTAAAGTGGATAATGAAAATGGGATTCATCTTTTCAAGCATGTCGCTCTTATCAACACTGTATATAAAATCATTAGGAAGATTCTTTCTGACAAGTTGGTTGACATTGGAAATAGGATTTTTCCCTCAAATAATTTTGGTTTCATTAAAGGTTTTTTTATTCAATATTGTCTTATGACTACCTTGGAATGTCTTAATTTTCTGAGGAAGACTAGTTAAGGAGGTAATATTTCTATAAAGAATGATGTTAAAAAGAATTTTGAAACATTATATTGGAAATTTATTTGTATGGTCTTATCAATTTTTAGATTTTGTGATGATTTTATTAAATGGGTCAGAATTGTTATGAGCTAATCCCATATATGTGTACTCATCAATTTCTCTCCTGAAAGATACTCCACATGCTCGAGAGGTGTTAGATAGGGTGACCCCATTTCTATCATTATTTTATATGTCGCTGAAGATTATTTCAGTTGCATTTTTCTCAGTGTGATTAATTCTGGAAACACAAACCCATAAAGATGTTAGAGGCATTGAGTCTTCCACTCATCTATTTTATGTGGATAATATTATCCTTTTCACTCAAGGTTATAAAAAAATGTTAGGAACATTAAAAACGATATTTTTCATTATGAAAAGGTATCAGGGATGGAGATACGTTGGAATAAATCATTCTTATTCTTTGGGAAAAAATATTCATTCTTCCAGAAAAGTGGATATCATTAATAAGTTTGGAATCAGAGAAGATGTTTTTACTTTTACTTCTCTTTGTGCTCATTTGTTTTGGTAAAACCTATGGGTCGCTCATTTTTGTCACATTTTTAGTCATATTTGAGATGAACTAATATCCTAGAAAGTAAAAACTCTTTTGATGTAAGTTAGGATTAACCTTTGTAATTTTTCTATTATTTCTTATTTTTTTTATTCATTTATGATCTACAAACAGTTGGATTCCCCCATTTAGAGTATCAAAAAATCCACTAAAAACATTCTGTGGAGTTGAATCATCCTTTAGAGAATACTTTCTATTATCCCTTTGAACCATTACTATCATGATCTTGATTATGGAGGAATTGGAATTAAAAATATCTTCAAATAAAATCAATATTTACCAGCTAATTTTATATAGAGACTCATAAATGTAAAGTCAATGGGACTTTCATTTATAAGGTGCCTATTTATTAGTGGTCTCAAAGCTGCGAATTTAAATTATGTTGATTCCTTCATATGGCCTAGTCATAAGTCTATTATTCCAACATATCAGTGAATTCCCACTGAATAGTCAATATTAATTCATCTCTGAATTTCTATTCATATGGATAGGTTCTACTCTTCTCATCTCTTTAATTTCCTATTACACGTCATTTGATACAAATGTATCAATTAAAGATCAAATGATGGTCTCCTTATAAATCCTTACTATTTAAATTAAATAAATTGTTATCGATTATAATTTTATTAATGGTGATGATATGATGGTTTGGGAGGTTTCTAAAATGGGAAAACTATTCTCAAAATCATTCTATCAAGAGATAGAATAGGGGTATACCAGAATCTAGGAAAACAATTTATATAAAACATGGATTCTTTCATCCATGTTCGAACTTTCATGGAGAGTGATTCATTCCAAGATTCCAGATGACGGCATTCTATAGTTTGTGGGAATTATTATTTACTCGATATATCTCCTATGTAATCAACATAAGGATGAAATTTATCATCTATTTCTCAGTTGTGTTATAGTTAATGCATTGTGACCAGTAGTTGGTGATCTATTCGAAGTCTTGATTCCCTATAATGTTAGACTTAGAGATCATTTTACTTCTTTCATGAGCCTACCAATCTCACAAAAACATCCGAATCTTCTCCTTACGGCTAGAACTAACATGATTTTTGTGATTTGGAGCATCCATAACAAATGGATTTACGAGGATATAAAATTATGTCTATTAACCACTCTGGGATGAATTATTACAGATGTGAAAAGAGAAAATGGCATTCAAACAAGATTGTGTGATAACACTATGCAGTAAATTTCTTTTCATAAGTGTTATGGAATTATATGTAGTTATTTACATCCCTCTAGACACATTTAAGTCAAGTGCATTCCACTATTTTCAAGCTCGATAAAATGTAGCACTAATGGAGCCTCAAGGGAAAATATAGGCCCTTCTAGGTATAGTGTCCTATTCATAAATCATATCGATGATGTTGTGGGATGTCTCTTTGGTCCATGTGGCATCACTACATCCCTTGATGCTAAAATTATCGGGATTATCAATGTCTTTGCAGTGGAAAAACAGTGATCTTGGTTTAATTTATGGTATGAATGTGATTCCACCATTTTTTTTGCGGGTGATTAGAAATGGTACCATTCCCCTATCATGGAAGTTGACTCATAAATGGATGGATTTAATGGACTTAAATTCATCAATGAATTATACCATAACACATGCATTTCATGATGAAATTATCTTCGTTGATGAGCTTGCAAATAATGAGGTAATATACACTGATTTATATTTTCTCAATGGAATACCTGAGGATATATTTTTGGAATCATGATTACTATAAAAAGAAGAATTTCAAATTTCATTAATTTTTTTATTTTCTAATAGAGAATTTTCCTTTCGGTAAATTTCTAAATATTTAATAAAATACAATTTACAACTTCTACATTATTAATTCTCTTAGAAAAATTTTCATATTGTTTGACTACAACACTTCATCATCTCTCAATATCATATCTTCAATCGACAGTGAAAATCTTCTACCAGAATATTCTTACAGATCCACATTTTTTGAGTTAAAAATATTTCATGTTTTTTATTAAAGTACTTTTATCCTATACTATTATGAGGTTATCCAAGAAAGATACCAGTAACACCTCTTTGAAAAAAAATATCAAGATTCTAACCTTCAACTTTGATAATATAGGGATTGTCAAAACCCTTGGGTATTAAAAACATGGGGTTTATTTATAATAAATATCATAAGGAGTCATACCAAGGTGTGGCCTATAAAAATACTAATTATAAATATGAACTACTACCCCAATAACTATCCTCCTAAATAATCAAGAATTATCAAGTTTAATTAGTATAATTAGATCCGTCTAAACCAAACTATTATTTATTCTTTTAGAAACATTATTATGTTATGGTGTGTATGATTCACTGAATTCATGATAAATTATATACTTTTTTAGGATATTTTTTGAACATCTGATTCTTTTACTCAAGACAATTATCAGTTTGAATTTTCTTCATGAATTATTCATATTTATTTTTTAGAACATCTCCTAAAACTTTTAAAAAAATTGAGATAATATGATTTATGTTTTAAGAGTATAATACATGTAATGTTATTAAAGTCATAAAAATGGATATAAATTACTTATCTTAGTTTTTTGATTACTTTATCATGGGCCTGAAAATATAATAATATATAATCTATAAGGGATGAGTTGAATGTATTTCAAATTTATTATAAACTGTGTTTGTAATATTCCCTTTCTCACATATCGAACAACACCAAACTCTTCTTATTTTCATGTTAGGAATATGATGAATACTTTATATCTTTGTTAGATTTATCATATTCCTCTAGAACATATGTCTAAACCCTATATTCCATAACCAATTTTCTTATATAATTCTTAGATAATAGCAATATTATGTATCTCCATCTTAAAATAAGTTTCTATTGGTTTTCTACCCTCTTTTTATAACTTTCCCACATTTAATTCTTATAAAAAAAGCATCATTTCTAAACTCAACTTTATTTCATAACCACAGAGTTGGGAAACACTTATCAAGTTTTGTTTTTATCCATCAAAAAATAAGGCTCTATGGGAATTCAAATTTCCTTCTCCAATGATAGTTGATCAAATGACTCTGATTATAAGAGACTCAACATTTAAAAATATCAATTTCCTTTATTTTTAATATTTTAAATTCTTCAAAAATCTAAAATCTCTAATAATATATGAAGGAAACTCACTATCCAATATATAGGTTCATTCTCCTTCTGTAGCTTCGAGCGCAATTTTCATTACTACAACCTTCTATTTTCATTATTACATTCCTCACATGAGGATTTTTAGATTTTCAATATAATATTTTTTGAGATAGTATCATAATGTTACCTCCCTTAAAAATATGTCTAGGATGATCACATCTTTCAAAAATTGATTTATAATAATTAAATCTATTTTCAATCATCAAACTAACTTTCTCAGTTTGTCTTCATTGTGTGAGTTGAATTCCCTTAATATTCCACCTCCAGTTCCTCTTGAATTCATTATAGTATTGATGATTGAATGAAAGAATTGTTTATATGGAAAAATTATCCACAATACCATAAATATCCCTATAAATAAAATTTTCCTCTGTTACTTACATTTTATTCAAAAGTGTGTACTATATGTTCATTGAATTTTCTACCATAAAACATGGATCCTTATTGAAACCTATGTCTTTTTTTTCTTTTAATATATTCTTATTTATAATATATTTCTTCTTAGCCAAAATATAGTCTCTTGTTGTAGATTCTATTGATTCTAACTTTTTTTCTTTAGAAATATCATAATTTTTCACTCTACTTTTTTGGCTACACACATAGTAATCCAGAAATTATTTCTCTAAACATATTGAAACCTTTTATTAACCTCTAAGGATGATACTTTATGATACTTATAAGGTATAAATTTATTATAACATTCAATAACTTTAAAAACTGAGTATTGGAATTTTAAAATTCCTTTCCATATTTAAGATTTTTTTAACAAGATCAAATTATTTCTCCTTCAACTGTATATTTATTTCAATATTGATGTTAAGATTTTTATATTCATAAATTTACTTCTTTATATTATAAATATCTTTTAGAAACAATGATTTTTCTTTAATACAAGATTCTTTATGGTTTAGTGAATGATCTTCTTTATTAAACTTCCTATTCTCTCTTTCAATTTTTAAAATCTTTAAATGACATTATCACAACACTATTTTAAGCATAAAATCCATATGAGTGGCCTCTTAATATTCTATAGAGTTTTTACATTCAACACTAATAACCTTATCATCATTTAATTTTATAATAATCATTTTTTTAGTAGAATCAAAACTATAGTTTTTGTCTTCCACTTCACTATCATCATTATGTTCCCAAAACATGGACAAAAAAATCATTTTTTAGAGCTCATTATATTTTACCTATGAATAGTAATTTTATATTTCCACCTTCTTCTTTATAGATCTTATTTATATTCTAACTTCTTCATCGCCATCTTCATATTCCTTTAATCCTGGAAAATTTCCATTAATGTCTCCATTGGATCCACATCCAAATCACATCAATGGTAACATTACATTATTATTTCATGTGCCTCTTTTCATATTTATAGAAAACTAATACACAAATTAATAAAAAAATACTAACCACATATTAGGTGTTAGATTCACTGAATTACTCATTAGTAACTTTCATTGAATTTCCTTGTATAACATCTTTGAAATAAATTTCCTGATTAGTTTTTTCTTTATGCTTGAAAAACATATCTATTCTTCTTTTGTATATGACGAGAATGTTATATAAATAATCCAAAGATATATTATAATGATATCTATATTTTAAATATGATACCTTGGTATAGCATTTGTCCAGAATAATTATTATGAGGTTCTCGACCAGATATGAATCTCCCTAATTCTCACTAGCATATATTATAGTGCTTATAATGTTATTGATTTTTGTAAAGAAGTGACAAATAGATTCATCATCTCCCATATTAATATATTCTTACTTTAATATATAGATCTATAACTTCTATTCTTGTACTATATGCCAATATATTTTCTAATACCTTTTACCCTTATAAATTCACTTTCAGAGAGTGGGGAAAGTATTGAATTTTTAGCTCGCAAATCATTATTCAAATTCTTCTTATCAATGGATATCAAGGGAGAACCCTCTGTGGGAGTGGGTAAAACATATGTAGTAGCTTCAAGAACTTCATATCTAGTTTATATAAGATTATTTTTACATTCTATACCTTCATATATGATATTTATTACCATTGATTATAGGAATATCCTTACCATTAATAGAGTTCTGAACATTCAGGACAATCATACTTCTACAAAAAATTCAGAAAAGTGATAACGAAGGAACCATGGATCTAATACCAATTTAAAAGACTAATCAGGATCTATGTGATCACTAATAGGGGGCATGGGTGAATTAGTGGTGTTACCATTTTATGATTTTTTACTTTTGAAACAACCTTCACCTTTACTTAGTGAGACTCAAATCTGTTTGAAACCAACAAACAAGCACACCCACATGATCATAGGTTTTTGAAAGTTTCACTAGCCAATAAGATTACCTAGTTCATAGCATGGTTTATATGCAAAAAAAGACCAAAAAACCACTATAAAAAATCCTTTTTATGGTTACATCAAGAATATGATATAAATCACTTATGTATCATTATAGTCCTCAGATAGTGCATGTGATCCTCACACAAAAACTATGATATAATAATATATTGTAAATGTAATAAGAATCACCAAAAAATGCCTGAGTACATTTTCACTTTCAAATAACTTTATTCGCACTTACCTTCTTGCAATTTATACATATTCTTCTTTACTTACTTTCAAAACAATGATCAAAAACTTATTTACCTAATTCTATTTTCGGGACTGTATGTTCGGTGTATCCTCTATCCAGTAGCAATACATAAATACCCTCAATCCAGTCCGTCTAATGGAAACACTATTCTTTCAATGCCAACTGATATTCTAACACAACTTTTCCATTAACGTTTATCAGGTAGCTTCTCCACACTATTCATTTAATACCAACTACCTCATACCCTCTATCCGGTAGAAAATTATTTGATGGTACTACATATGATTCTTTGAAACAAGATATATAAAGCCTTATAGGTAGGAAAACGATTCTTCATCAACTCACCTAGAAAAAAAACATAAGTAAAGTTCACATGCATTGTCTTTATATAAGCATCATCTCTCCAAAAATGTAACAACCCTCATGAACTTCAAATTCAAAGTCTCTACTTGAACATTGATGTTCCCTCCCAAATATTTCAATGTTTGAATACCTTTAAAATTTATAAAATATATCATTTAAAACCCCATCATATAAATATCTCATTAAAAATTGACATCAACATTCTTCTTCTGTGACACATGAGATTCAATTTTAGAAAGTTTTTCCTTTAAAATAAAGAATAAAAAAACACACATAGTTTTATTCAATATTAATTCCTAAATTATAAAATTTTATATATTTAATTTGATAAAATTAATTTAATTTTTTAAATTATCATATCAAAATTAAATTATGTAGAAATTGTGATTTTTTATGAAATAATAGATTTTTCAATGAATAGTGAAAAATACTGATTTCTAAAATATTATAACTTATTTTCATTAAATCAATAAATTTAAAAGTCCCATTACATTTTAAATTTTATCATAAAGTTACAAAAGTTATATTTTATTTATAATAGTCTAATTTGAATCAGTAATTTTCATGATTTTGATAAAAGATAATTTTTATGCTAAAAAATGAATTATCTAAATTATTTTTTTCATTGTGTTAAAAACATTTATATTTAAATTAATTTATACGGCTTCTAGAAAATTAATCTAGGGAAATATATACTAATATTTTAATTATGAGGTTTAAATTTTTCAAATAGTTCCCTTCTATGTTTAGGCATTATGAATAGTAACTGTGGTAATATTTATCACCCCAGTAATTGGTAAATTGAGTAATTAAGTTCCAAAATAATTTCATAAGGTATTAAAAATTAACCCATAAGTTTACTTGATTTAATTGGATTATTATATTTCATCTATAATGCTACAAACAATAAAAATATGGTTTTTTTCATTTTTCAATGATTTCAAACTTTATAATATTTAAGTGAAAGACAATGAAAAAATTATCACTTTTTTCATTTAATATCTATAATATTTTGTAATAGGAATAAAAATCACATATGTCAGATTTTATTTTTTTATTTGGAATCGGAATTAATTTTTTTATGATGGTAATTTATGTAAAAAATTTAATGATTTAATAATTATCTTAAATTCTTATGCAACACCGATATAGTATTTATTCAATTAATAATAAAATAAAATAAATGATATTAAAAATATTACAATTCATACAAATTGGAAGAATTTTTGTGTTTAAAAAAATTAATAGATAAATATTAAATTTTAGGGATGTATGAAATGATTATATTTTAATTCAATCTTTTTATTTATTTATTTAAATTCAGTTTTAATGAATTGTGTCAAAAATAAAATTAATGATATTTCATTATAAATAACATTTTATTAAAAAAATTTAAATTCATAAAAATTTTATCTTAAATAAAATTAATGGGATATAATTTGAAACATCATTCATGGTAAATTTATGAATCTTTTAACCTTTTATATTAATATTCTTGACCCTTAAGTGGTAGAAACCTTTACTGTTGTGGTAATTGTCAAAAGGGCTAATGGGGGTTAAAAATAAAAGATAAGGGTGAAACAAAAACAATAAATTATTCCATATTTATTGTATAAGTGTATTTCGACTAATCCTAATATTATATTCTAATTATATTTATTTAGATCCATTCATAAATACAAAAATAACTTTTATTAATTTAATATTTTTTTCAAATTCTAGGAATTCCCCTCGCATAACTTATAAAACGAAACCCCTTATCTCTTTTATGTATACCACATTGAGCAGACTAGATCCACCAAACCCTGAAACATTACCTTATAAAAATATTTATACATGTTATATTGGTTTTGGAACTTCCAAAAGTCCAACTATAGGTACCTTAATAGAATACCTAAAGGAATTCGACCAAAGAAAAGGTAATTGTCTTTACTGACTCTTTTATGTTTATTTATTCTTATAAATTATATTAAAGTTTTAACCATCATAAAATAATAGATAAAGTATAAAAAATATAATAAAATGGTATCATTATTATGTTAAAATTATTTTCCACATCCTATCTATCCTGTGGAAAACAAAAACATCACTTGTGCCTACGTACAGCTTATCATAGCCACATAGCGGCGCAATTCGTATTTTTCACGTTTTTACATGGATTGTTATAAAGATATAAATAGTGAATATATATGATATTTTTGAC
Source organism: Viscum album (assembly GCA_963277665.1). Taxonomy (NCBI): domain Eukaryota; kingdom Viridiplantae; phylum Streptophyta; class Magnoliopsida; order Santalales; family Viscaceae; genus Viscum; species Viscum album. Next base: position 719,852,105 of record OY728157.1, on the reverse strand, counting down.
ATATCTATGATTTTTTAATCATAATATCATATCTAACTTCTTACCAACCAATCCATTGGAAAATCATAATGTCTCTTGTGTATATGTATGGACATCCACCACCACAAAGTGATGTGATCGATTTTTCATTTACGCTTTACATGGATGGTAATAATGATTGATTTAATGAATATATATGATATTTAAATCATGATTAAAATTATGGATATGATGGAACCATAATCAAAATACACGGACCATAACTTCCATGACAAAACATGGATGAGAAAATGATGAGATTAACATGAAGAATAATGATAATAATAAAATATTGATAACAAAATGGTGATCAAATATTATAAATGGATCAAATAGGAAATTAGTGATATGTATATGGTTCTTTTATTTATTTTTATTAAATATAAATTTATTATATATGCTTTTGAAAAAACTTACAAAGAATGTCAAATATTAGGTAAGGAATTTCATCTCAATGTCTACTCCATTGATACATATTTGGTATTATATACTTATTTTTATTTATGGGGTGAATATAATATAAATTTTATGAATTTATAGTGAATATGTATTTATTATTTATGATTAATGATCCAATTCAAGTTACTATTTCAGGATAAATGTTTAAAATAAAATCCCCTCTTATTCCTCTTTTTGATTTGGGATATTTTCCTTCCATGTCAATAATTTTCAAAATTGTTTTTAAAAATCCATTTTAATTAATAAAGTGACTTAATAAAATAATTTTCAATTATCCTTGAATTTTAATATATTTTTAATTTAATATTTAAATTTTTTTCTAAAAGTTTCATTTTTTACTTTCTATACAAAAATTTAAACTGGATTTTTTTAACATATACCGAATTAATAGATTTTACAGCTACCATAACCATTTAATTGTATTAGATTATTTGTATAAAATTTAAATGGTCTTAAATAAAAAACTATTTAATGATATATTCTTGTAATAATTAGGAATTCAATTACTTTTTTTAAAAATTAAATGATATTTTTTCGACACCAGGAAGTGAGACGACATGCGATTCTGAGACCCGGAGTGCTCAGAATGTTCCATCAAAAAATGTTATGTTTTAAATAGCATGCCAAAGTATTTTTATTGAAATAGTATAATAACACTTAAACAGGTGCCCGAATTAAAAATATGAGGGCACCTTTGCATTCAGGATGGCAGGTTTACCCTAGGCACGACTTATGTTTAGTCAGAGTGGGCCTCAAGTGAGAAAACTAGAAAAATCACATAATCGTAAATAAAATAATTATATAAAATTATATTATTTTTCAAATCCCTATAACTCATGAATGGTGACTCAGATTAAAAATATAATATTAGTGTTGAATTCTTGAGAGTATTCTTTCCTTGGGTAGAGTCTAACATTGGACGGTGTAGGTCAACAGTGGAAATTAGTTTTTGGATGTAAATAAAATAATTGGATAAAGTTATTTTATTTTTCAAATCCTTATAACTCATGAATGGTTACTCATATTTAAATTTTTACACCACTATGGAGATCATGAGGGTATGCTTTTTTTTGGTAGAGACTAACATTGGTCGGCACGGGTCAATATTGGAAAGTAGTTTTTGGCCATAAATAAAATAATTGAATAATGTTATTTTGTTTTCAAATCCTTATAACTCATAAATAGTAACTTGGATTGGAAATCTGAGAGTACCATTGAGCTTGTAAGGGTATGATTACCTTATACAAAGCTTAACATTGGCTGACGAGAGTTTACATTGAGAGTTGGTTTTTGGTATGTAGCCGTAAATAAAATAATTTAAATTAAAGTTATTTTATTTTTGAATATTTGTATCTCAAAAAATGGTAACTCGGATTAAAAATCTGAGACCACCATTAAGTTTATAATAAGATGTTCTCCTTATGTAAGACTTAACCTGAACTGGCATGGGTCAAGGATGAAAGTTAGTTTTCATATTTTTTGGATAAAAAATAAAATAACTTTAAAAGTTATTTGATTTGTTTTCTTCATCGTTAAGAAGTGGCACATCAGTGCTATGGTGCAGCGATGAGGTGACTATGAATCTCATTAATGAACCTCATTAATGGGTCCGGGTGGCATTGCTGCAACGTGCACGCGTATTCCTTCATTAATTAAATAGGAAATTCAGGGTTGACAAACAACCATGGAGTTCCTCTGACAAACAACAAGAGAACCTCTCCAACGATGAATGTCGGTGAATCGGATGAAGATAAAAGCACCATTGGAGAGCGGATTCAAGATCGTAGATCGAAAAATAATGATGAACGATCATTCTTGAGCAATCTCCTTTCCCAAGTAGGGTTTAAATTATTATTTATTTTTTTCCCTACCCACCCATTCTAAACGAAGAATGCGGATTAACTCTTTAAAAATTTGATCTGTGGATGGATTTTTTTTGCCAGGTTGGGAAATATAATTTTGGGTTGATATCGAGATTAAATATTAGTGATTTATAATTTATAGCTCGGGATCCTCCTAACACGAAAATTTTTTGACCAACATAAACAATGTTTGATCGTTCGTATCGGTGTTCTTTTTGATCCTCTCCATCCCCTTCTCCTCATTCTCTGTGATGTAACGGACAACGGCGCATCGATTGTAAAAGCTCCGGGAAAAAGGGTCACGACCAGGCAGGCCCTGGCCCATGTTCGTGGTAGTGGGAGGCTGCGCACAAGTAGTGTGATGCGGTGGCGGGAGGATCATCCGGCATAGAGGCCGACTACTGGAAGCATGCGCACACGGCCACCCAGTCATGTCGGAGGCACAAGTGACCACTCGGTCGTGTTGGAGGCCCATGTGGCCACCAGATCGCATCGGAGGAATAGGTGGCATAGAGCCGTGTTCCGCAGACCAGGACGATGAGCTGGACCTCCGACAAGACATGGGGGACTAGTCCACATGAGCGGACTGACACTGGAGGGTGGCACTACTCGAGCACTATGCTGGAGGAGCAGGTCGTGATTGAGTAGAAGCCCGCACTGGCAGGCCATAGTAAGAGTTGACATGCGGTCCTTGACCATGTGTGGAGGAGGCAATCATCCTCAGCCGTCCACATGCGGTGTGAACCGGACCCCCCATGGGTGTTCGAGTAGTGGGTAAACCATCATGGAAAATGGGTCAGTGGCTTGAACTGGGCCGGTAGTGAAAACTGGGCCGATGGGCAGCCCTGGCTGGAACTCAAGTCAGCCCGCTATTGAGGGATAAGCCTGTAAGATAAAATAGGTCCGATGGGAGGCCTAATATGGGAAAGAATGGGCCCAGATATTGTGGGTTTGGCCCGATGGAACCGATTCACTGGGCGACCAGATGGGCTAGACCCATGGCTAAACTGGGCTGGATAGAACTGGGCCAGATGGAACTGGGTTGTTTAGTGACCCTGCATGCTGGACCGAAGACCGAACTGGGCTACATCCATCAAGCCCCAATGGGCCTGGCCAAGTGTCTAGGCTGGAACGGGTTGGGCTGGGTCATTCAAACCAAGATGGGTCTTGCGGGACCCCCCAAGTCAGGTTGGTTGGGTCGGTCTGACCCGTTCGGACCGGGCCTGGAAATAACCGGCCCCTATTTACTACAATGCCAATATCTTTCAAATCGCATGTCTGATTAGCGAGCTATTTGTGGCCTTGGAAACCTTGTACTAAGATGGTTTATTTGTAATGCTCTAAGGATACTTTCATTGATGCTGAAATATGACAAATGGTTTGAGGAGTGTATTCCCCCATAATCAAGAACACTACGTGAAGGAATCCTAAGGATGGTTGAGACCCAAATACTGCTGATAAGTTGGTCTAAATGACCCTGCAGTACTAGAAGATAAGCATCCATGTGTGAACCAGTTACAATTTCCACTGTGTGGATCAGCTACAAGGGACCCTATGTGGATCAGCTATAAGCGACCCTATGTGGATCAACTACAAGTGACCCTGTGTGGATTAGCTACAACCAACCCTCTGTGGAGAAGCTATAAGAGGCCCTATGTGGACCATTTATGATGGCCAATGTTGGAATCAGATCTATGTGACCCGTCTTTCCCAATGTGGGGAGTGGTTATGTGTGACCCAGCAGACCCATGGCACTCATTAAGGATGAGTACCTTAGCAGTACAAGGTGTTCAGTGTTACGACTGATAGTCCTACTTTCCATAATTTGAGTTATACAAGGTATGAGTTGTCTTTTACTTATGATATTGTTGTGTCGTATTGCTTTGTGTTCTTTTGTGGTTTTGTTTCCCTACTGAGTATTGTGTTACTCACCCCTACAAGGGCTTTCCCTATATGTGCCATGTCTTATGCCGGTGATCGATGCTTTGATGGAGACCTTGGTGGATTGGGGCCAGGTGGAGCTCAGTGAGACGGGATGGATGGGATGGACTTCTATAGATACCAAAATCTATCCTCCACCTACCCTCCAAGTGATCGATGCTTTGACAGAGACATTGGTGGACTGGGGAAAGGTTCCACTTAGTGAGATGGGACAGACGGGATGGACAGGTCGTAATTCCACGGCTACCGACAACTATCCTCCACCTACCCTCCAGGTAGGGCTTGAGAAGATAGACCTTAGCATCTGTACTTTTTCTTATAGATTTGGGAGTGTATTATGGCCCCTTTTGATTTTTTATTTGTACTATACTTTTATTAGTTTTCTTGTTAAGGTTGTGTTTTACTTATTTTTTACCTTTCCATAGTTTGTGTTGTGTGTGTGTTCTAGTTTTAAGGAAAATGCCTTCCTTTTTTGGGATATGCCTATTTGGTGCAAGTCTCTAGCCCTTGACCTATGGAATGTTGGCTCCAGGTTGTCATAACATGAACCCTAGGTGATGGGTTGGGATAAAGTGGTATCAGAAGAGGTTGGTTCTACAAGATGAACTAGGAGTCTGTAAATTTTGAGGGGGGAAACTGTGTTAAGTGTTTCGAGTTCGGTTTTCATGCCCGGGAGTCCGGTGTAGTTATGGCGGCTGACGTATCCATAAACCAAGACCTTGAATTCTATTTTCTGACTTGATACATGAAAACACTGGTTTCATGCTTATTTGAGTGTTTTCCCATGATCTTTTTTAGTGAGGATCTGCTCACTAGGTATAATAAATTGAATGTGGTTCATCTTGTTTCTATTTCAAGATGCCTCCATGCACACATCAATCTAGGATTCCAGTGTGTAACCACAAGGATGGTCCACAAAGTGATAAGGCTTTGGTACAAGGATCGTTTCCCAAGATGGCACCTTCGGGTGGTGTCCCAACGATACCACCGCCCATCGGTCTACAGTTAATACCAGCGTTATTGGTAGGGGACGCGTGTAGGATCAGTGCCTTACATGAGCTATAGTGACGGGTACCTCCCAGGTTCAGCAGAGATATGGATCCTCAAGTCATTGAGGATTGTCTAGAGGTGGTGATGTGATTCTTCTTCTTAGTGAGGACGCCACATAACCAGATGAAGGTTCTATCCACAAACCTTCTATAGGGCGACATGTTGTAAGAGATGGTTTCCTATAACCAACTATTTTTACTTTGATTAAATTGATATTTAATGTATTTAAATATTAAGCATCTTATTACATATTGTTCATTGTTCTTGTTGACTATGATGTAATAATGTGCTAGAGTATTATTTTCCTTGATACGGTCATTGAAGTTTCCCTCTATGATGAGAAACATGAAATGCAATAACAATATTCTTAAATATAGATCTGTGGTTGGATACATTCTATTATAGGACACATAGTATACATACTATCATGTGCGAGTACTCGTAAGTAGATGAGACTTCCTCTCATGAAGTTTTAACTTGGTAATCTCCATGAAAAAAGATTATAAGAACAGACCTGCGTGTAGAAATTCCACATGTTTTGGTGTCATCAGATATTCTTATCTATGAGCATGTGTAATGGTCCTTAGACTTTAATATTATCATTAATACATTTCACCACTCACACAAATTGATTTAATGAAGATAATTTTCATTCCATATATTGGCGGGAAGTAGGGTATATTGGGTGTATCACGAGTGGAACGTTATTAAAGGATTAGTCGAGGAAGGATTTTTTCCTACCATTTATGGAAGTTGATATCTCATCCCTTTGATTGAAATAGAACAGTCGCATGAAATTCCATTTCCATGGTGTAAAGTTGAGTTTATTTTATGTATTCAAAGAAAAATATATCCGGTATAATGGTTTATGACACTATCATGAATCCTTCTTGATGAGATATTCAAGAAAAAATGATTATATGAAACAGTGAGTGTTTTTATGTTGATGTCATCATTGAAACTTTTCATTCTTTCTCTTGGGTGCATTGATCCATTGCTAGATAGTACCCTTGAAATTTAGGCAAGCCCGCTTAATGCCAATGAGAAAGTATTCTAGAGGTCCACACACTAAGTGTTATTTTGTGGTATCAATTAAATTATATTTGAATTTAATTAAAGGAATAAATATTATTCTCAAGATTATGGAATAATTTTATTCAAGTTAAAATGATCGTATGAGTTAAATAAAATTTATTTATTTATTTTATTGATTATTTAATAAATATTTATTTAGTAGTTTGTAAATAAAATATTTATTTAAGAAAATAATTTATTTATTTATTTATTCAGGTGTTCAATAAATGAAAGTGGATTTCGAGCGGACCATGCCCGGTCTGGTGGTAAAATAATTATTTTCAAGATAGTAAATAATTATTTAACTAGTTGGAACAAGTTAAAATAATAATAATTCTGATATTATTTTGTGATGCATAATTGTATTTATAATTCCATTTTACACAAGTTAGTGCATCATAAATAATGGTGCGGTTTTATTATTATGAGCATGGATTTTCCCAAAGATCATGAATGTAATTGTTGTTTTGCAATTAAATATTATAACTGAATCCCCATGTATATAAATAGACATGTACGTCTATTATGACATACACCACACTACACACTTAGTGAATTGAGAATTTTTTATCCAAAAAATTTCTCTCTCGAATCATCTTCTCTCCCCTCTCAAAAACGAGATATGTTCTTTAAGACCAAATAACAAGTATTCAAGAATGACCGGCACAAGACACTCACTTCACTACACAAGCACTCGGAGAATGAGTGATGTCGATCGAAGGCCATTGGAGCATGTGTGGATCACCTCTAGCGGGATTCTCATTTGGATCCCCGGAAGTTCAAAGAGACAACCCTAAAGGGTCATTCCGGACGATCAACATCATCAATAATGAAAGTACGAAATATCCAGGTATTATTTTATTTATAAAATTTTTATTAAATTAATTATAAACATATTTTGCATGATTATTTTCTCTCTTGGATCTGGTTATTTTCTTGTTTTTTATAAATCTTTGATTTTAATCCTTAGAGACTGGAATTTATTGTTATATTGATCCTAGATTAGTCATCGATTATGGAAATCACAAATTTAGGCCCCACCCAACATTACACTTCCACTAAGTCTGGTTCTTTCAAGAGGTATCAGAGGGAGATCATCATTGTTTATAATTTTTTAATTATTGTTTATGATTTATGATTTAAAATTTTAGTTTTTCAATTCAAATTTTAATCATTCTTCTAATATTAGATTTCGAGATATGTTCTCCATTTTTTTCTTTTCTCACAGATAATACAAAAACAAATAATTTTTTGATTAAATTTAAAATAAGGAATTCATCAGGAGGAACCAACGATTCTATCTAGGTGACGCAAAAGTAAACACCCTATGATCAAACTTACACGTCGTGTTCTCTTCTATACACGTCGTGTAAACCAGACTACCAATCATGTAGTCTTGTACATCGGATCAAGAGTAATTGGGAAATTACTCAAGTCATGTGCATTTATTACATGCTGTGTAATTATTTTTATAACTCATGTTGACCAGGATAGATAGGCACACACATACAGGATCACATGTAATGTGTCCTACTAGACATGACATGTAGTCCCTTCAGGTCAGGGGAAAATCCTTGTATCTAATGACTGGATTGAGTCGATCAGTAACCATGTAATGCAGAGACAACACGATGTGTATCCCACTGTAAAGGTCGTGTACTCCAATGTTTCAAAATAATTACTCATACACCAAGTCCCTAGGAATGTACTTTAGGAAAGAAGGTGGAAGTGGTACACACTATGTAGTTGGAACTACACGTCAAGTACTTGTAGAATTAAAACTTTAATTTATGCATGATGTTTAATCTTCATATCATGTATAAATCATTACACAGGATGTTACTCTATTCATTGAAGAATATTGTATTCCATGTGTCATAAAAGTAAAATAGTGTGACAATATAATACATTTTGTGTAGAATTCGAATGGTTATCCACCAGGTTACCTCAAAGGTGAATTTATGTACAAGGATGAGAATCTCATGGAAATTCATAAAAGAATTTAGATAAAAATATTAATTAATTAAAGATAATAAATTAATTAATTTGAGCGTGATTTATCTTAATAATAATGATTAAATAATTGAAGGCATGTTTTATTAAATGCGTAACTCACTGCATGTATGTGTATGATCATGATCTAGACCATACCTTATATGTGATTTTTTCCCCATTTAATTTATTTGTTAAATTAATTTTTGGCATGCACACCATCTCTCTTTATTAATTTGTAGGGTATGTGTTCCGATGGTTTATTTTATGTAAACCCCTTTTTACCCCTCACTTGTGTTTGAGTTAAATACATATGTAATGGATGGACCTCCCAAGCTAGAGGAGGTGGTTCTATGTGGAGCCAAGACGAAACCAGTCTATAGAGATACAAAGGTGTACAGGTGGAAATCTATAAACATTACCCAAAAGTTTCAAGTTATTTCTCCCCAAGTTCAGGGTTAGTTTATCAACTTCCAGATAAAATAACTGTTATAAAATCTCAGGATCATTCCCTTTTTTTTATTTCTGTCATTTGAATGGTTTATCATTATGGATGTGTTTTCGCGATCACATAATTAATGAATTAACAAGAGTGAAATATGAAACTAAAATAAAATAGGGTTGTGTGAAGATATTATCAAGACATGGTTAATCACTTAAGTATGTTATACTTAATATTAACAAGAATGTGATATTTATTATAATAAAATATATGCATAAGAGATAAAAAATCCCTCAAATAAAATATTAAGTCAAACTAATCCATCTGTTACTTGATTAAGGGGAAGACTCAATAAAACTATGTGTTTGAGAAACCCTTTTTGGGACACTTACTTTTATATAGGAATCCCTTATGAATGGTTTTAGGTTGACTTAAACATATTGAATCAAAAGGGGTATCTGTTGCTATACTTGGTGTAATATTGGAGGCAAGTGTTGAGGAAATCCAATTTTGGATTTCAGGATTGGGGAGTCCACTCAATGGATTAAGGAGCTGCAAGCATGTAGTTGGCAAAGACATTTTTACCTAAATACCTTCAAATTTCTTGACCAACACTTTTATGGGTTATGAAAAGGTAAATACAAATCCTTGCCACTAGAATTTCATAGAAACTGGACATTTCGATTTCAATGGTGAGGTCCATTGGGACTTGATAAAATTTTGGGAGACAAAATAAAATTAATTATTTCTCATAAAATATAATGAAGAAGGTACTAATTATTTACTCTTTTAATTTTTGAATAAAATGAAAATCCCGTAAAAAACATTATCCCTGCGATCAATTCTAGATAAAGACAACATCATCACCAGCAATAACTTCTAAGAATCGTTTAGACACCTTTGGGTTATCCAACGTCATGAATGGAACTCTTACGTTCTGGAGTCAGCATTACCTTATCCACCTTCCAAAGAGGCGAGTGATGACAATTTACTAGTCTGTGAGAAATATATGAACAACGTGGTCTACGTTAAATGTTTGATGTTATCATCAATTTCTAGTGATCTCATGAAGTCTCACGAAAACATGGATTCTTATACCACGCTCGAACACCTCCGTGTTCTTTACCAGGAGAGAGAAAGATAGGAAATGTTTGAGATCTCCAAGGAACTCTTTCAGAGTAAGCATGGAGAAGGTTCCCCAGCTGGGCCCCATATAATTAAACTCTTTGGCTACATTGAGCGCCTAGAGGTTTCAGGGTTTAAAATCCCTGAAAAACCTGGCACTGATCTCATTCTTGCTTCACTCCCTCAGATATTCTCCAGCTTTGTTATTAAATTTAACATAAAGTACATTGAGAAGTCTTTATATGATCTTCTTATCCTCATTTTCTAAGTGGACAAAGATATGAAGCATGAAAATCCTTCTGTACTTATGGTTAATAAGAGGAAAGGTAAGCTGAAGAGATTTAAGCCCAAATCTTCATCATGGCCTTCCAAGAAAAATAATATCAAAGGGGAGGAAATGGAATAAGAGGCTGTTTGTTTCACATGGCAAGACAGGCCATTGGAAGAAGAATTTCACCTAGCCAAATAGGTAAGGGGGAGATTCAGGTGCATTTTTTATCAAGTGAAATCTATCAATTTCTACAAATTGTGTATTAGATATAGATTTTGGTGCTCGCATATGTATCCAAATACAGGAACCAAGTAGATTCAGGAAGATTGCTTAATGGGAGTTAGATCTACAAGCAGCCAATGGAGCCAGACTTGCTATTGTTAATATAAAGGACTACCAACTCACATTTCCAACTAGGATGATCTTGGTGTTAAAGGGTTTTTATTATATTCCTTATGTAACAAAAAACATAATTTTTTGTATCCATACATGATACAGATGGAATTGTTTTCAAGTTAGGAAATGAATATTGCTTCTTTTATAATTATAGAATTTGTTTTTGTAGAGAACATTTATACAATGGTCTTTATGTGTTGGATTACACAAACTAAGTAATGGAAATTGATAACAAAGACAATTCACATGAATCATACCACACCCAACTTTGGCATCACCAGCTAGGTCTTTTAAACAAGAAATTCTTGAAGAAGTTACATCAAGATGGATATTTAGATTATTTTGAACTAAAAACACTTGGCATATGTCATTCATGTTTATAAGGAAAAATGAACAAATCCCCATTTAGTGGGAAATGTGAAATAGGTAAAGAGATTCTTGAATTGGTTCATACAGTTGTTTGTGGACCATTTCCAATTGAAGAAAGGTGTGGGTACTCATACATCATAACTTTTACTGATGATTTTAGTAGATATGGGTATATCTACTTAATGAGGTATAAGTCGGATTCCTTTGATAAGTTTAAGGAATACAAGAATGAATTTGAGAACCATCTTGGTAAAAATATTAAAAAAACTTTTCTCAGACTGAGGTGGAGAATAACTTAATCAGAACTACATTGATTACATACGGGAGTTTGGGATCCTATCCTAACTCACTCCTCCTTGCACACCTCAATGGAATAGTGTAATAGAAAAGAGGAAAAACATATTTTTTTACATGGTGAGATAAATGATGAGTCGTGAAAGTATTCCATTATCATTTTGGGGTATAAATTACTAATATAGGAACACATACTAAACCAAGTACCAATTAAATTGATAAATGGTATTCCATACAAGTTCGGGAGTGGAAGAAAATCCATGTTATTAAATTTACAGAAGTGGGGTAGTGAAAAATACTTTAAGGCCTTTTTGGGTAACAAACTCTCACCTCGAGGAATATGTTACACAAGAGTTGGTACTGAAATAGATTCCACAAAGCCCTATGGAAGCAGAATCTATTCTAGATACACAAGTACTATTTAGGAGTACAAGAGATGTTAGAGAACTGGAAAGGTATGGTTTTCTAGTTAAAGAGGATGGTGACTCATTATTAGTTGATAATAAAAATCCTCTAACCTATATGGAAGTATTAAGTGGCATAGATGTTTCCAATTAGCAAGAAACCAAGAATTCTAAAATGGATTCCATGTACCAAAACCATGTCTGGATTTTGGTAGATCCTTCAGTTGATGTAGAGCCTATTGTTTGCAAATGGGTATTCAAGAAGAAACTGGACATGGAATGACACGTCAGTACCTATAAGGCATGACTGGTTGCAAAATGTTTTAAATAGTGTTAAGGAATTGACTATGATGAGACCATTTCTCCATTTTCAATGATGAAACCCATCAGAATTATACATTCCATTGTGTCTTACTCTGACTATGAGATTTGGAAGATGAATTTCAAAATAGCCTTCCTTTATGTTAACATTTAGGAAGATGTATACATTACAAAACCTGAAGGGCTTGTGACTCCAAAGGATTCCAATAAGATATGAAAGTTGTAGAAATCTATTTATGGATTAAATAAAGAATCCCGGCCACGGAAAATTTGTTTTGACGAATCCATAAGAGAATTTGGTTTTATCAATAATTAATGTGATCCTTGTGTCTACAAACTGTTTAGTGGGAGTGTCGTCGTTTTAAAAATAGTATATGTTGATGAAATATTACTTATTAGAGACGAGATACTAGTACTATAGTCTATTTTGGAATGGTTGAATCAATGCTTCTCCATGAATGACTTGGGTGAGGAAAAATATATTCTTGGGATCAATATCTATTGTGATAGATCTATGAAATTGTTGGGCCTCAGTCAAAGTCCATACATTGATAAGATACTAATCAGATTCAGTATGGAAAAATCCAAGAGGTCATTGTTTCCAACGTCACATGGAATTCATATTTCTAAGAAAATATTTCCTTATACACACGGGGAATGAGAGAGAATGGAAAAGACTCCATAAGATTCAGTGATTTGGTTAGTAATGTTTGCCATGATATGTACTATGCAAGATGTTGCCTACACATTGAGTTTGGTAGGTAGATATAAAGCTAACCCATGTGACCGACATTGGATGGTAGTCAAGATTATCCTTAAGTATCTGAGGCATACTAAGGATATTTTACTAGTTTATAGAGGAGATGAAGAAATAATCATAATAGGATATAAAAATTCTAGTTTCCAGACTCATCAATATGACATGAAGTGGAAAACAGGATACATATTCACATTTAATAGAGGTTATGTGAGCTGGTAGATCTCAAATTAGTGTTTTGTCACAGATTCTATAGTGGAGTCTGAGTATATTGTAGCTTCTAAGGTAGCTAAAAAAGAAGTTTGGATGCGAAGCATGTAATGACCCAAAATTTCATTAATGGAAATCCCTCTTGATCTAATTAAATGTCTCTTTATGTAAAATGTTTATATAAAATGTCAACTTCTTTGGTTTTATGTTTTTTTATTTTAAAATATTGTTAATAATTGTGACAGTTGTTAATATAGCTGTTGAATAGTGATCACATGATTAGTATAAATATAGGGCTTTAACAAATCCAATTTACTCAGACAAAGGAAGCGATGGCCTCATCCAGTAGATGTGCCCCATACAAATCCCATTTGTCAGAGCTTGAAAAGGATGTTGTTTATTTGGTCTTCTCTCTTGAACAATCCCATGAAGATCTTGAATATGTTACACTCGAGCGGGACCACCTACGATAAAAGTGGAAGTTGATAGAGATTACCACCTGAGCTATGTTATCTAAGCCACCCTAAGAGTCCTTCAACATCGCACACCTTACTCTTCAGTCTTATGAGGGTGTTATAAGGGGTTATGTAAGAAGAACTTATCAAGATGGTTATGTATATTTTTTTTTATATAACAATGAATATAATTTCAGTTTATTACCGTTACCTTGTAAATAGTTTTTAAATCACAAATACTATTTTTAGTTAATGTTCGACTAAGAAATATATTTTGATGAATTAATGGGTTTTTGAATTAAATAATATTTTAATAAAATATTATTATTTTTATTAAATTAATTTTCATTAAATATAAATGATCTTATAATTTTATGAATGCAATTGTAATTTTTATTAAGGTTTGAAAGCCATTTTTGTCAAAACCAATAAATTTTCGATAAATGTTGGTTTTTATTTTAAAAGTAAAAATTAACATATTTAGAAAATTATTTATCTAAAATGAATATTATTTATAGAATTAGGACGTTGAAATTATCCAACTGTGAAGTTTTTTCATAATTTTCTGAGATAGTCAAATTTTTTGGTAAAAATTAAATATCGTTTAAATATATAATGTGTTTTATGACATCATAATGACCCAATAGTTATGTTATAAAATAATATAAATTTTATGTTCGGCCAATATATGTTTTACCATTAAAATAATGTGATTTTTGGTTTTTTTGATTTTTTTTACAAAGATTTAGTGGACCCTTCATGACTTATAAAACATTTTGTCTTTTTAAATAGTTTTCCTTGGGAGTGTGACTCACCTCCACATAAGCAACCTCATTATTTTAAGAATTTAGGACTTTGGCCTAATAAAATATTAATTTCCACTTCCCTTTTCCAAAAACCATGGACAACAACTATGGGATAGTTTCTGGTTTGGATTAGATTAATGTGAGGTGTCCCAAACCTAAATAATAATGAATTCCCTCACCTTCCCTATATAAACCCACCCAATCTCCCACTTCCTCTTCACTCAAATACTTTAAAGTTCATCAAAACGCTTCCCTAATCTCTCTATAATCCTCCCAAGGCACCCCAAGCTCCCAAGAAGCCTCTCTCAAGCCTTTGGAAGCACACTTCAAAGTAAGGGTTTTCTTCCTTTCTCATTTTTTTCCAATATACCTTAAGTTGTTATGCCCTTTTAATTTCAATTATAAATGTTGGGGTATGGTTTCTCACCTCCCCCATACATCTCTTTTTATGTTTGAATTTTTGGAGACCCATTTCTCTCTCATTAAATTCCTTCCATGTACACCCGTTACTATGCTGAAATTCTGAAAGGAATTTCTCTCTCCTCATTTACATTCAAGCAATTCTTTTGTATCATGAATATAGAATCCATTACATTTATTGGGACTAATATATATATGAACCCCTTACTGTACACGTCATGTAAATATGATGATACACCATTTTCTCTCTCTTCAACCTTTTTTATGAGTTCTTATGTCATGTTGTTATGCTGCTGAAATTACATCGTGTTTTTCCAAGACAAAGTCATTGTGTAGTGAATACCATGCCCATTTCTCTATCAAGGGTATTCACCTTTATTCAAATTTTCTTATTGTTTAAAGTGTTTCATGTATTTATTCCACATCCGTTTATCATGGAATAAATGATTATGTTGAATAATACAATGTTTTATGATTCATGTGGCACACTTATGCATGGAGTGAAATTTTTAAGAAGGGTGTGCCCTAAAAGAACTCCAATGCATTAGGTAAAGTATAATGTCATGATACATCATGTGAAATGGGTGTCTACTCATTCTAATTAAAGTGCAATGAGGTTTTACTCGTGCTTCATGTGCAATAAGGGTTTACTCATGCTCCATGCGTAATGAGCCTTGGCACATTCTAATTCCATGTTAAGTGTTGTTGCCACATTTCCATGTTATGATTATCATGATTTATCAGGATTTTATGTTTGTTCTTCTCTTGTTCTCTATTGATATGCCTATTGTCAAACATGTATTGTATTCCTCATGTTATTCCATGATTATTCTTTTTCTGGGCTTTATAGCTCACCCTTTTCTTATGCATGTCCTTAGGTTATCCCATGAAATGTTAAGTATGAGGGAATGTAGTCATCATGTAAAATAAGTTTTCAATAAAGATGTTGTATTTCATGTTTTAAGTTGTTATGTAATGATCATAAGCCCCATAGACACTATACCTCTCGATCTTTTATGTTGCATCAAGTGATATTTATGTAATAAATTATGTCTAATTGTGTAATAAAAACCAGGGTTGTCATAAAGCATCATACAGGAACTAGATTTGGTACCTAGAAGTAAAGATCCCATCACACTCTATTGTGACAATACTGCAGTGATGGATCTTGAAAAATATCCAAGGTCACATCAACAGACAAAGCACATACTTCGGAAGTATCATCTCTTGAGAGTTTTTTCTCAGAGAGGTGAAGTTACATTGAGTAGTATTTCCATAGAAGACAATGTGGTGAACCGCTTGACTAAATCCTTGACTTAGTAGAAACATGATCATTATGTGAGGTCTAGAGGACTTAAAGTCGTTGGAAGTTGTCTCTAGTCCAAGTGGGAGTTTTTAAGAGTTGGTGTCCTTGAACCAACTATTTGTAATTTGAATACATGGATATTTAATGTATTTAAATATTAAACATCTTGTTACATATTTTTCATTTCTTTCCATGATTGTGATGTAGTAATGTCCTAGAGTATTAGTTGAATTGATAAGGTCAAGGTAGTTCCCGGCTATGATGAGAACTTTGAAATTCTATAAAAATATTCTTAAATATAGAACTAAAGTTGGATGACATACTATGATAGGACACATAGTATACAGACCATCAGGTGCGATTACTCATAAAAAAATGAGACTTCCTCTCATGAAGTTCTCACTTGGTAATCTCCAAGATGGGAGATTAGTAGAAGAGACCCACGAGTAGGATTTCCACATGTTTTTTTGTCATCAGATATTTCTATCTGCGGGCATGTGTAATGGTCTTTAGACATTAATATTATCATTAATAAATGTCACGAATCGTGCACTTTGATTTACGGATGAAAACTGGCATGCCATATGTTGGCGTGAAGTAGGATATGTTGGGTGCATTAGGAGTAGAATTTTATTAATGGATAAGTCGAGGAAGGATTTTTCCCTTCCATTTATGGAAGTTAATATCTCAGCCCTTTTATTAAAATAGAATTGTCACACGAAATTCCATGGACATGGTGTAACAGTGAGTTTATTTTAGGTAGAAAAAGAACGACATATCAAGCATAAGGTTTTATGACACTATCATGAAACCTTCTTGATGAGATATTGAGAAAAGGGGATTATATTAAACAGTGAGTGTTCGTGTGTGGATGTCGTCATTGAGACTTTTTATTCTTTTTCTTGGTTTCCATGACCTGTTGCTAGATAGTAATCTTGAAATTTAGGCCAGCTCGCCGAATTCCAATGATAAATAATCCTAGAGGTTCACACACTAAGTGTTTTGGTGGACTCGATTAAATTCTATTTGAATTTAATTAATGGAATAAATATTATTATCAAGACCATGGAATAATGTTATTCAGGTTAAAATTATCGCATAAATTAAATTAAATTTATTTATTTATTTTATTGAATATTTAATAAATATTTATTTACTGGTTTGTAAATAAATTATTTATTTAAGAGAATAATTTATTTATTTATTTATTTTGGTTTTTAATAAATGAATGTGGAGTTCGAGAAGACCAAGGACATTCTGGTAGTAAAATAATTATTTTTAAGATGGTAAATAATTAATTAACTAATTTTAAAAAGTTAAAATAATAATTATTATTATTTTATTTTCTAATGTGGATTTGTATTTATAATTCCATTTTGCGCAAGTTGGTGCACCATAAATAATGACTCACTATTATTATTATGAGCATGGATTTTCTCTAAGATCATGAATGTATTTAATTGATGTTATGCAAGTAAATATAGTTTCTGAAGCCCCGTGTATATAAATAGACAAGTGTGTCTATTGTTCCATACACCACACTACATGCCAAGTGAATTGAGAATTGTTGATCCAAACAATTTCCCTCTCAAATCCTCTTATCTCCCCTCTCAGGGAAGAGATACGTTCTTCAAGATCGAAGAACAAGTGATCAAGAACGACCGACGCAAGACACTCACTTCACCATGCTAGCACTCGGAGAATGAGTGGTGTCGATCGGAGGCCATCAAAGCACATGTGGATCACAGATAGATGGATTCTCATTTGGATCCTCCCAAGAATAACGAGACAATCAGTAAGGGTCATTTCGGATGATCAACATCATCAATGAAGAATGTTCTGAAGATCCATGTATTCTTTTTTTTTATGAAATTATAATTAAATTAATTAAAAAACATGATGTGAAATATCCTTTTCTCTCTTGGATCTAAAAAGATTCATCTTTTGTCTAAATAATTTATTTTATTCCATTTTGGCTGGAATTTATCAACTTATTGATCCTGAATTGGTCATCGACTATAGAAAAGACAAAGTTGGGCCCCACCCAACGCTACGCTTCTACTGTGTTTTGTTCCTTCACATGTTTGGCATGGGGTTTGGGAGAGTAGCAGGGGTGGTATACATTTGGTTATGTTACAACCACCTCTCAAATTTGGTCCACACCAGGCTCAGGGAGCTGGAGGATGGGGAATGGGGGTCGCTATATGTGGCCATCCTTACCCACATAGTAGTGGATGTTTTTAGTTTTCCCCTAAAATGGTGGATTATTATGAGGATGTCTTCCTAGAGGATGTTCTAGGACTACCTTCTCATAGATAGTTATAATTGTGCATTGATATGTACCCTAGGGAAACAATGATATCTAAAAATTCATATCTAATGGCTCTTGCAAAGCTCTGGGAGCTGAGGGAAATGTTTTGGGCATTGTAGAAGAAGGGTTCGTAAGGCCCAATGTTTCATCGTGGGCAAACCTAGTGTTGTTTTATAAGAAGGAAGAGATAAGCTTGAGGTTATGCGTGTACGTTCGGTGCCAGAACTAGGTGACTGTGAAGAAAAAGTATCCTATACCAAGGATTGATGACCTCTTTGATTAGCTGAATAGAGTGAGATGGTTCTTAAAGATAGACCTCGGATCAGGTTAACACCAGCTTCCAGTATGAGGTGAGGACATCTCAAAGATAACTATCAGATGTTTCTACAACAACTATGAGTACTTAGTGATGTCGTTTGGAAAGAGGAATTCCCAAGTAGTGTTCATTGGACTCATGAATAAGATCTTCCAGTTGTACATGGACGGGTTTCTGGTGGTCTTCATTGATGACATCTTAGTGTATTCACCATCCGAGAAGGAGCATGTGATATACTTGAGGATAGTTCTGGACACACTCTGGGAGAACCAACTTCACAGAAAGCTCTCGAGGTGTGATTCCTGAATAAAAAAGGTCCACTTCCTTGGACATGTCATCTCAAAGGTTGGAATTGTGGTGGATCCAGTAATGATCGACATGGTTCTTTCTTTTGATCCACCCAAAAGCATTACAGAGGTCCACAGTTTCCTTAGGTTGGCTGGGAAATATCAGAGGTTTGTACCTAAATTATCCAGAGTGTAATCACCTGTGAAAGAATTAAAAAAGAAGGGGAAACCCTTCCTGTGGATAGAAGAATTCCAGCAGAGCTTTCAACAGCTATGGCATAGCGTAACGAGTGCCCCTATCTTGAGGTTGATATAGGAGGGCGTCGACTTCATGGTGTATTATAACGCATCAGGTTCTGGGATTGGTTGTGTCTTGAGGCATGGTAAATTAGTGATTTATTATGGCACATGATAGTTGAAACTACATGAGCATAACCATGTGACTCATGACCTTGAGTTGGAATTGGTAATCTTCACACTGAAGATGTGGCAACACTACCTTATGGGTGAATGATTCATCGTCTAATCTAAACACAAGAGTCTCAAGTATATCTTTTCTCAAACTAATATGAATATGATACAATTAAATTAGATAGAATACCTCTAGTACAATGACATATAGAGAGTCTATACTCCTAGGAAGGGGATCATGGTGGCAGATGCTCGCAGTTGGAGATCGATTTCACAGTGACTAAACAACACCTCAGAGAAATTGGCCTCACTTTAGAAATCCTTTTTGGATATAGATTAGATGTATTTACTTCAGTAATTCATAGTTTCCACTACAATCCTATAGTGAGTCAAGGGGGTACAACTTTGATATCCCAACGGTGAGGCTAGATGTGCCCAAATGTTCATAGGGAATGTCCTTGATAGATATTAGAAAGTTAGGGATCACGTCATTCTTTTTTGAAGATGCACCATTGTACCAGTGGATTTTCATATGGAGGTGTTAAGGGACTTCAATAAATCCCCTTTACCAATAAATCCAGTTGTGGAGAAGACGTACCAGGATATCCAACGTCAGCACTGGTGGATGGGTATGAAGAAGGCAGTGGCAGAGTTTGTCTCGAGATGCTTCACTTGTCAGCAAGTTAAGGCTGATCCCCAAGTTCCATCATGTTTAACACAGCCCCTAGAGGTACCAAAGTGGAAGTTGGAGGTAAAATAAATAGACTTAATTATAGTATTACAACATACATGTAGGGGGCATGATACCATCTGCGTGATCATAGACCGACTCACCATGTCAGCCCACTTCCTACCGATTTGAGGGCAGGGTTCAGTGGAGATCTTGGGAAGACTCTATGTGAATAAGATAGTTCGACTCCATGGAGTTACATCTACAACAGTTTCATATCATGATGCACACATTACATCATGGTTGTGGAAGGGGTTTTCAGAGGCTTTTGGGACTCAATTGTGCTTGAGAACAGCCTTTCACCCACAGACTGATGGTCACATAGAGTGGACCATACAAAACATGGAGGAAATTATTTATTCTCACATTCTTGATTTTGATCACAGATTGAGGACCACCTATAAATGGTGGAGTTTGGTACAAAAAAAGCTACCACTCCACCAATAGAATGGCATCGTTTGGGGAACTATATGTTTCACAAACCGACCCGAGTCAACCCTGAACCGGTCACCCGAGCCGGTCTGTGACATGGCTCGAGGGGAATTATCGATCCTCACAAGTTGAAAACTAGTGTCTGGCCTCAAACAGTAACCATTAGGATTGATTTATCCCAAGAAAAAAATATAAATAGATTAACAAGAATAAAGAAACAATAAAACTAAACTCTAGTAGCAAAAAATAAATAAGCAGAATAGCTCAACATGCCTCCACATGACCTTCTAGGTCACCTCCCAACCAAAGGCTGGACTTGTTCCAATAATGATCAACTCATCCAAGAAACATGAGCAAATTAAACCTACAACTGAAATGATAAAATATACGTAAGCATTAAAAATGTTCAGTAGGGTTGCCCAGATATGTCACAGAATCCAAGAATCTCACTTCCCAAAAAAATCCAATGACACAAGTTTGAAATAAAATTATAAAATTGCGGTTTTTATATTTTAAAATAAGAAACATAACCTTTCCCATTCATAAATACAGCAGAGACTACATGTTATTTCAATAAAACCATTTTCATTTTACAAACAAAACCCAAAACAGATGATACCAAAATGGTCTAAAATAATACAGGTAGACAAGGAAAAATGGAAATAAACTAGTATGATAGAAATTAAACAAAAAATATAAATAAATGAGTAACCATGGGGGATCCAAAACATCCCTAAAATGTCCCTAGATGTACTAGGTTTTGGAACCACCTATTGGCGTATGGTGAAGCTTCTATGTCTATAACCAACTGGCTGCCCTATAACTGACCAATCCAGTGGAAAAGCCCACCTATCATAACAACCAATCCAAGGGGTACCGACCTGTCTAATTGGGGTTGATTAGAAACTACCACTCGATCATCTAAAAGATGCCCAGGAACCAATGGCGGTTATAATAGTATTGTGTAAGTAGGAGGCCCTCGCACGTGTGACTTATCTCACCACACTTTCCTACCCCAAACATGGACACCAATATGCAATAACCCATAAAAGGGAAATCCCTCTTATAATGGTGCCCCACATTTTTATCCATAGATTTAATATCACATGAAAGTGAAAAATGGTCCTTCACATCATACAATCATTAAAACCATTTGAATCATTTTACCAAACAATAGAGTTTCCAAATGGGAATATGATTGAAGAATTCATTTCAATCCTTTTTATAAATCACACAAAGAACTCAACGTCATTTAGAAAGAAATAATCATTTTAACAAAATTACCATTCATCTTTAAACCAAACCCAAACACACACCATAACACTTTTCACCCATGACACATGTTTCAAATATCCTTTAACAAATCATTTAATCATTTACTAAAACATTTCAAAAGGTCCAAACAAAGTCTTACATCACGATCTCACCAACCTTACATGCATATTCAATTTCAAAATAAAATTCATACCCAAACGCTTGGAAAAAACTACTTCACACCATTCTAAAAACTAACTCGCAATACATACACAACCAAAAAGAACTATTTCAAAATTAAAGAAATCATTTTCAATATTAAATAAATCACTATTAAAAATTATTAATAAATTTTAAGAAGAAACACATGGCCAAAAACACAAAACTTACTCAAATATTCTTTTGTGACTAATTGCACATTGATGCCACACCAAAACACATTTTGCAGTCCTTTAACAATTATGTACATTAATTACACGGTTCAATAAACACTATCAAGTGACACACTATTCTTTTTCATCAAAGAACGCACCTCATATAACATGACGTGCTACAAAAATAAGTCAATACATATTAAACCTACTTGAAAGGTGAGTTCACACCCCAAAAATTTAATTATTAAACTTGATAAAATAGTTAAATAGGTAAAAAGGTTCATCAAATAATATTTATATATGGAATCATCTACACACAATAAATGAATTTTTTAAAAACCATTTTAAACAATTTTTACTAACTCAAAAACATTTCATCAAATTAGATACTATACTTATGGAGATGAAAATGATAATTAAAAAATTATTTAAAACACACAAGTTTTATGAGTTGTGCGAGAAAGGAAAAATTATGAAATCTTCTACATCAAAGGCATGAAAATTTGATGCCGCTTCTGCGAAAGGTAGAAGTGATCCTCATAGACCCTTCACACACCTTTAAACAACAAGAAAATTTCACAATAAAACCCCCATGGTGTTAGAGTATTTCTAAATCAAATTAAAACCTCTAAAACAAAGGGAGAAAATATTGGGGGGTTTTAGACAAGGTGGGATCGCCAGAAAAGGATGCGGCTAGAAAGGGAGGTGTGGCCAGAAAGCTTCGTCTAGAATAGAAGGGTTTCAGTGCCGGTGAAAGGGAGGTCGGACTACCGGGATTCCAGTGTTGCACTATTTTCTATAAAAAAGGGAAAGTGAGAGGGAGTACTTGGCTGGTGAGGAAAAGTTAGTGTGGGGAGGCTTATACGGTGAGGCCGGTAGGGTCTGAGGAGGTTGGGATGAGGTTTGAGGGTAGGGGCATGGTGGCCAGAGGCCCGGGGTAGTGCGGCATGTGCAAGGAGACGGGAAGTGGGGGGTGATGTGGATCAGGGTTGCCTGGTGCGCTATGGGGGATGAGGGAAGATGTGTGAAGGGTTGGGATTGCAGGGACCTGTTTTGCTGTGTTTTTCCATGCTATGGGGGGGAGAAAGAGGGGGTCACGACCCCTAGTTTATGACCCCCTCTTTTTACTTTTTTTCAATTTCTTATATTAATTATAATAATAATACAATAATAATAATAATCAAATAACAAATTGAATAAAAATAATAACAATTAAATTAAATTAAAATTTATTAATAATTATATTAATAGAAAATTTTAAATAATAAATATATTATTAACCATTCTTAATAATAACATTATTATCTACACCATAATTTGCTATTATTATTATGTTTTAAATATTTTCCTTATTTCATTTTCGTAAAACTTTATTTATTTCAAGTGATAGACATCTTCATGGCACCTGGGCTGATCATGTGTCTACAACCCACTGTGTGGTGACCGCGCATATTATTGAAACCCACTTAAAATGTTAAGTGAAAAAAAAATTAGGCTCGTGATCAACTAAAGTCTCGACGAGATAACCCAAATACAAGAAATATTAAAAAAAATAAACTTAATATTCAGGGTGTGACAATTCTCCCCACCACAGACACTTTCTGCCCCCATAAATTCACCTAGTAGAATAATTGAAAAAACAAGAATCCATTCCTAATTGAAACTAAAAGAAAACACAACCCAAGATAGCAGGAGAACACGAGAGGGTTATCCCCACCACAAGAACTCAGCTAGCATGGAAATTTAACACCAAACGCACCACCCCGGTAAGGGGGGTGAAACCAACACGGTAACTCCCAACCGATCCAAACTAACTTCTATAGCACAAGTGAAGCAACACTATCGCTGGAAATTGAAACTCTCAACCCAGACCCAAAAAAACCTCAACACTAGAGTAAAACCCCAAAGCCGAACATAACCCATGTAGTGAACCTGAGCATTCCTACAAAAATCGATTCTTTCACAAGTACTTACATCTTCAAAGAAACACATCCAAACCATGATTAACTCATACAAGGTTCAAACACACCTTTAAGAAAAATGAACGATTCAGAAAACTCTATTCAGACAAACAAGACTATTTGGATTATAATAGATCTTGTCCATCCTAACATCACGATGAAATGATGAACATACAACAACATCAATACTTTACCAGAAAAGAAGTAGGAATGAAATGAATTAAAAATTTTCACTTTCAACACGGAACACAAAACCCAAACCAAGGCTCCACACCCCCCACAACTCCTGACTATACGCGAGCTTCACCCCAAGACATGTGGTTGGGGATCTAATGGCTGAAGCATCTCTTGCCTCATAGCCATGAACTAAAATATTTTAATCATATTGTCTTATTTAGGTGACACTTCCTACAGAACTTCTATAGATGGCCCAGACACCTGAAACGATGACACGTGTTCAGAGGAATGCAATATGACAACTTCACGTGCCCGAACCAGCCACACTGGCAGCACACCACTGAACGGTCCGATGAACTGGAAGCCATAATCACTGTAGAGGACTATTTAGAAATAGGTCCCTCTGGGACACCCTGCATTCTAGATGGGGAACCTTCATGAGCAACTGGATACGCTATATTTCCAACCATCTATATTCCAAAGACCAACTCAACTAAGAAAGCCTCATCCAGCAACTTCTCGAAACGATGGTCCTTAAAAGGGAGGACCTAATCTGTGATCTCTGGATGAAGATCCCCGATGAAGAGAGAATTTTTCATCCAATCCAGTGATGCTACCTCTGGAGAAAAGGACATAAGTTCCTCGAAGTGGCCAACATATTCTTTCATCATCTGTTGGCCTTGTTGAATACACATGAGCTCTCCCCTTTTCTTCATCTTCACCTCTTTAGGTATAAACCTACAGACAAAGATAGATTTAAAGAAATCCCACGTGATCCCAACTTTCATTGATGGTGGGGAGAAAAACATCCATTCATCCAGAGTTGTACCTTCGAACGTACCCAAAACGGCATGCACTCTGATAGCTTCGACAGTTCTCAATACCGTGAAGATGTACTTGACCTTTTAAAGCCACTCTACTACTTCTAACAGACCACGTTCACCATGAAGGATACACAATGTTTTATAGGGACCAAAAATTAGGCATGACTTATCAGAAACCTTGGGGACCTTTCTAAGCTACATTTTCTAAAAAACATATAAAACACAGACCCAAAACCAATATCAAATCAACTTATAATTAAAAGTAACATCCTTAGACAAATTTAATGGATCAGAATTCAAATAAATACAAAAAAAACCCAAAATTATCTTTTCCTATTAGATTTCAAAACCGACTTCTTTAAAGGCCACTTTCCAAATTCCAAACCCACTTTTCAACCCAAATTCAATTTCTAAAATCATTTTCCCTTTTTAAAATAACTTTAGAAAAAAATAAAATTCAAGCATTTAATTCCAAGTACACACTCTAGTAATCCCATAAACCATTTAACATATCTTCATATTCATTCATCCATATGAACTATCATGCACTTCCCATGCATCCCCCCACATGTCCAAAATTTCTAAAGAGTACCTAAAGTTGCACCCAAACCATTTCTCTAACTATTCCAAAAAAACAGAAGATTTTTTATTCCAAATATTTTGGATTTAAAACCCATTTCATTAATTTAAATCCATTTAAAAGAAATCATTCTCATTTTAAAACCCCTTTTTAATTTTCAAAAGCACACTTACGCCAACCAGAACAAAAACGACACACAAATTTCATCAAACTACCAGAGTGAGGGACTAGTAGTCCTTATTAGCCTGGCGACAAGGTAGTGGGTCATTCCCCAAATATGTTTCAATAACTAGTAGGAACTTAAACCATGTACTCATGTTCCATATGGGTCACTACTCCATATGAAATTGTGGTGTAACATCAGATTTCCTCTGTTTCCATCCCTCAATCTAAAAAAAACCAAAACAAGACAAGGAATCTATTCCAAGAATACCCCAGGAGAAACGAGGTTTTGAATTCTTAGCGGTTCATGACGTCCTTCCCCTACCTAGCACTCGAGTCCCAACCATCCTAATCACCATCTACCAGACACCCCAAATAACAAGGAACTCCTCTAATACCATTTTATCACGAAGCAACCTAGGTCTTCCTAGAACCAGTCACCCAAGCTGGTCTACGGCATGGCTCGTGGGGTGTTCCTAATCCCCACGGGCTAGAAACTAGTGTTGGGCGTCAAAAATTACCCATTGGGAATGATTTTTTCCATAAAAAAAAGATATAAATATGACCAAAAATAAACAAAACAATAAAACTAAACTCTAAAAGTGGAAAAGAAATAAATGGAACAACTCAACATACCTCCAAGGGACCTTCCAGGTCACATTCCATCCAAAGGTAAACCTTTCTCCAATAATGAGAAACTCATCCAAGAAACCTAAGAAAAGGTAACATCCAACTGAAATGATAAAATAGGCGTGAGAATTAAAAATGTTCAGTAGGGTTTCCAAGATAAGCCATGAAATCTAAGAATCTCACTTCCCAAAACAGTCCAATTACACAAGTTTGAAATACAATTATAAAAAAAAGTTTTGAATTTTAAAATAAGAAAAATGTCTTTTCCCATTCATAAATTCAGTAGACTCTACATGCTATTTAAATAAAACAATTTTTCATTTTCCAATCAATACCAATGACAGAATATACCAAAGCTGAGCAAAATATTACAGGTAGACAAGGAAAGCTATAAATAAACTAGTACATCGTAAATTAAATAAGAAATTTAAATAAATGGAAAACTATGAGTTATCCTAAACATCCCAAGAAGACCCCTGGACGTACTCATTTTCAGAACCACCTATCGGCATAAGGTGAAGCTCCTAAGTCTATAACCAACTAGCCACCCTATAACTAACCAATCCAGTGGAAAATCCTTCCTGGCCTTACAACCAATCTAGGGGCTACCAACCCATCTAATCTGGATTGATCAGTAACCATCACTTGATCTTCTAAAAGATTCCTAGGAACCCATGGTGGTTGTAATAATACTGGGTAAGTATAGGGCCCTCGCACATGTGACTCATCTCACCACACTTGCCTACCCCAAACACGGACACCAATATATGATAACCCATAAAAGTTAAATCCTTCTTATAAGGTTCCCCCATATTTATATCGATAGATTTCATATCACATGAAGGTTTCAACCGGGCCTTCATGCCATACAATAAATAAAACCATTTGAATTTTTTTTCCAAAAAATAGATTTTCCAAATGGGGAAATTCTCAAATACTTCATTTCAAACCTTTTTAGAAATCACACAAAGAACCCAAAGTCATTTAGAAAGAAAGAATAATTTTCACAAAATTACCATTCACCTTTAAACTAAACCCAAATCCACATCGTAACACATTGAACCCATGACACACATTTCAAAAGTCCTTTAAAAAATAATTTAATCATTTAGTAAAACATTTAAAAAGGGAAAAAAAGTCTAACATTATGATCTCACCAATTTCACGTGTGAATTCCAATTCAAAATCAAATGCATACCTAAACGCTTGAAAAAAACTAATTCGCACCATTCCAAAAACTAACTGGCACCATACGAAAAACCAAAATAACTATTTCACAATTAATGAAATCATTTTCACTATTAAATGAATACCTATGAAAAATTATCAAGAAATTATAAGAAGCTACACTTGGCTTAAAACACAAAACATACTCAAATCTTCATTCTTGACTAATTTCATATCGACGCCACACCAAAGCACGATTTTCAATCATTTCCTAGTTAAATAAATTAATTAGATAGTTCATAAAACACTTTCAAGTGACAAACTATACGTTTTAATCAAATAATACACCTCATATCACATGATGTGCAACAAAAATAAGTTAATAAATATTTTTACACCCAACAATTTAATTATAGAACATGATAAACTAGTTAAACAGGTAAAAAGGTTCATTAAATAATATTTTTATATGCAATCACCTACACACAATCAAATAATTATTCAAAAACTATTTTAAAAAATTTTAAATTATACAAAAACATTACAAAAAATTAGGTACTATATGTATGGAGATACAAAAGATATTTCAAAAAATTATTTAAAACACACAAGTGTCACGAGTTGTGTGGGAAAGGAAAAATTTGGAAAACGTCTACCTCAAAGGCGTGAAAACACGACGCCGCTTTCGCGAAAGGTAGAACTAATCCTCATGGTCCCTTCACACACCTTAAAAAAAATAATAAAAATGCACAATAAAAACCCACAATGTTGGGGTTTTACTAAATTTAATGAAACCCCCTAAAAATAATGGAGAAAATACTGGGGGTGTCGGACAAGGTGGGATCGCTGAAAAAGGTCACGGCTGGAAGGGGAGGTGTGGCCAGGAAGCTTCTACCAGAATTGGAGGTTTCCTATGCTGGTGGGAGGGAGGTCAGACTACCGGTATTTTGGTGTTGCGCTGCTGGTTGTAGAAAAAGGGGGAGTGAGGGAGAGCAATTAGAAGGTTCGGTAAATCCATTGTGGGGAAGCAGATACGACGAGGCCAGCTAGGTCTGAGGAGGTCTGGCTAGGGTTTGAGGGAAGGGGCATGGAGGCTAGAGGCCCAGGACAGTGCGGTGTGTGCAAGGAGAGGGTAAGCGAGGGGTGAGGCAGATCATGGTTTTTTACTGTACTAACGGGGATGAGTCCAAATGTGTGAAGTGTTGGGATAGCAGGGACTTGTTGCAATGCACTGCGCTGTGTCGTGGGGGAAGAAGGAGGCAAGGGGTCACAACCCCCACCCCCCTGCAGGGCTTCAACCCCCTCTTTGTCTATTTTTTTAATTTCTTACATTAATATTATTATTATTATTACCATAATAATAATAATAATAATCAAATAAAAATTTGAATATAAACAATTACAAATACAATTAAATTACAATTTATTTATAATTATGTTAATAAAAAATTTAAAATAATAAAAATATTATTATCCATTCTAAATAATAAAATTATTATGTAAACCATAATTTATTATTATTATTAAGTTTTAAACATTTTACTTATTTCATTTGTGTAAAACATTATTTATTTTGAGTGATAGACATCTTCACAGCACCTGGGCTGATTGCGCGGCTACTGCCCACTGTGCAGTGACCGTGCACGGGTCCAAAACCCACTAAAAATGTGAAACAAAAAAATTAGTCTCATGCTCAACTCAAGTATCGAAGAGAAAACCCAAATCCAATAAATAATAAAATAATAATAAATGTAAAAGTCAGGGTGTGATGGTAAGGATGACCATGAAGGTCACCATTATAATGGATAGGTCGTGGGGTGTCAGCACTCATGGGTCCAGAGATGGTACAGGATACCACTAAGAAGGTACAAGTCATTCGAGAGTAGATAAATATTGCACAGAGCTGACATATTTTCAATTTCTAGTAGGATTTGGAGAACCTTAGAGTTCGAAGAGGGAGACCATGTATTTCTACTGGTCTCTCCCAGACGAGGGATACATAGATTTGGCTGGGTGGAAAGTTATCTCTAAGGTTCATCAAATTTTTCTTGATACTGTATAGAGTGGGTGAGTTGGCGTACCTCTTGGCTCTACTACCACAGTTAGAGAGGGTACACGACGTCTTCCATGTATCCCAGCTGACAAGATTCGTGCATGACCCTTCTCACATCATCGGCCATGGGGATCTGGATAATTATGATGGGGCAACATTCACAGATTACCTGGTGGAGATAGAAAATCTACAGGAGAGGATCCTTTGTGAATGATCGATTCCTTTAGTGTGTGTTTTTTGGTAGCAAGGGAATATCTAGGAGATCACGTTGGAGTGGGAAGCTCATATTCGTGCAAAGTACCCCATTTTGGTTTATTAGTCCTTGTTTTTTCTTATGAGGATGTAAGGCCCTAAAGGTGGGAGTAATATAATACCCCATAATTCCATGAATATTTTTTTGGAAGTTAGATGGGATTATTCCAAGACCAGGCACTCAGACAGCATGTGATTCTGAGGCCCGTAGTGCCTGGAATGATCCGTCGAAAAATGTTATGTTTTAAGTCACATGCCTGAGCAGTTTTCCTAAAAAAGTATAATAAATATTAAATGGGTGACCTGATCAGAAATTTGAGGGCACCATTGCATTTAGGATGGCAGAATTACCATAGCCATGACTTAAGTTTAGTCAGCGCAAACCTCTAGTGAGAAAACCCAAAAATGGAATAACTGTAAATAAAATTATTTTATACTTAAAATTCTTATATCTTAGGAACGGTGACTTACATTTAAAATATGATACCACCATTGAGCTTGTGAGGGTGCAGTTTCCTTAGGAAAATCCCAAGACTTGTTGACACAGGTCAACAGTGGAATTTAGTTTTTGGCCATAAATAAAATAATAGAATAAAGTCATTTTATTTTTCAAATCCTTATAACTCATGAACGGTGACATGGATTAAAAATCTGAGACCACGGTTGTTCTTATGAGTGTATTTTTTCCTTAGGAAGAGCTTAACACTGGATGGCAAGGGTCAACAGTTGAAAGTTGTTTTTGTCCGTAAATAAAATAATTGAATAAAGTTATTTTACTTTCAAATCCTTATAACTCATAAATGGTAACTCGGATTTGAAATCCGAGAGTACAGTTGAGCTCATGAAGTCATTATTCTGTTAGGCAGATCCTAACAATGGCTGGTGTAGGTTAATTTTGAAAGTTTTTTTTGTGACGTAATCATAAATAAAAATAATTTAAATAAAATTTATTTTATTTTCAAATCCTCCTCACTCAAAAATGGTAACTTGGAATAAAAATACAAGACGATCATTGAGTTCATAATGAGATGTTCTCCTTAAGCAAAAATTGACCTCTTCCGGTGTTAGTTGAGGGTGAAAACTAGTTTTTGGAATTTTCCGAAGAAAAAAAAATAACTTAAAAAGTTATTTTATTTGTTTTCTTCATAGTTTAGAAGTGGCAGGCCAGTGCTACGTTGTAGCGATGAGGCAATGTTGAATCTCATTAATGAACCTCTTTAAGGGAGAAGGGTGGAAATATTTCAACATGAACACATCTTCCTTATTTAATTTAACATGGAATTCAGTTTTGATAGACAACCCTAGAATTAATCTAACGTTTAAGAACGGAACCTCTCCAACGATGGATGTCGTTGAATCAGACGATGACAATAACACCCTTGGAGAGCGGATTCAGAACCAGAGATTGACATATGACAATGAATGATTAGACTCGAGCAATCTTCTTTCCCAGGTAGGGGTTTAAATTATTAATGATTTGTTTTCCCCACTATCTCCCTCTAAACAAATAATGTGGAAAAACTCTCTAACAAGTTGATCCGCAAATGGATTTTCCTTGCGGGGATGGAAAATATAATTGTGGGTTAATATCGGGATTAAATCATAGTGATTTATAATTTATACGTCATGATCCCACTAACATGAAAAATTTTGCACCAACACAAAAAAGGTCGGTTGTTCATATGGGTGTTCATTTTGATCCCCTCCATCTCTCTCTCCCCGTTCTTCATGGGGTAACGGATGGTGGAACATCTACTGTAGAAGCTCCAGGAAGAAGCGTCACGACCAGGAAGGCTGCGGCACAGGCAAGAGACCGCGATAGTGCCAGGAGGGAGGCTGCATGTTAGGAGTACCCTACGAGGGAGATAGGATCTGCCGACATAGAGGCTGGCGATAGGAGGACATGGCCACCCAACCATGTCAGAGCTGCACATAGCTCAGAGTTGAGTGCCATGCTGGGGAAACCATTCTGCGTGACCGGAGCAGCGCTTGAGCGTGGCGTCGCTCGGGCGCTGCATAGGATGAGCGACCCACACTGGAGGATCTTCCCCCATTGGAGGGCCACAGAGAGAGTGGGAACACAGTCTGAGACCGCATGCGGAGGAGGTATTCGTCCTCAACCGCCGCGTGCGGTGTGAACCAGATGCCTTGCGGGCATCCGGGCAAAGGGAAAACCAGCTTACTAAACAGGCCAGTGGCGCAAACTGTGCCGATGGGCGGCCCGGGCTAGAACTCAATATGGCCCGCTATTGTGGGTCAGAACGGTGGGATAAAACTGGTCCACAAGGTGGCCTGGGATGGTAAATAACCATCCCACCTGTTGCACGCCAGTCCGGATAGAACGGGGTCTCTAGGCGACCTGGTGGGGTAGACCCACGGTCGAACAGTGCTGGGTCAAAAAAGGCTCATACCTGAAACAGGTTATCTCTTGTAAAGACCCGTAAATTTCAAGGAAATTTTTTTCTTAATTTTCTTTGGAATTTTACAATAATGCAGTTTCTGACGGAACCTGATTCCGAGGCCCGGTGTGCCCGGAATCATTTTCCGAAGTTTGGCTCGGGTACGTTCAGTGAACAAACGAGCGGGTTTTTCTAACTTTTGAACCGGTGCTCGGAATCAAATTCTGAGGGAACCGATGGAATCACAGTGCCAGTATTTGCTTAGAAATGCCTCTTCCGGAGTTGCGTTTGCTCGGGTGTGGTTTTTAATTTTTGGGCTTAATGTTAAGAAATAAAATAATTGGTATGACAAACTTTATTTTATTTCACTTAAAGCCACTTGAATTCCACTTTAAGCTGCTTAAGATGAGTTGAAGTGGATAGGGTGCTATCCAAAAATATCCTACCCTCTTGGTAGGATATTTGTGAGTGGGGCCCGCACGAGCCCCACCGTTTCTTTTCCGCTACGTAACACCCCCGCAAAAACCCGTCATTATGAAAGTCAAATGACATGTTTTCTTAAATTCTTAACGCACCAATTAATTGGGTGGTTTTATTCGTTGAGTTAATTCTATGAATTAATTTAATCGTTTCTTAACCTGTTTACAATCCGTTGGCGTAATAATAAAATAAGAACAACGCACGACTTCTGGAGAATTGGTCATTGAGAGGTTTTGACAAATCTTGTGCCTTCATCCTCCTTCGTGAAGATCGCGAAGAACGCGAAGAACGCCGTCACCCTCGGAGATTGACGATGCTTCTTCCGAGACGTTCTTCCCCGAAATGATCTCTGATCACCAACTGCTTGAGGTAGGAGATTTCAGGTTTCTTCTTTTAAATCTCTTTGTGGGTTATAACAACATCATGGATTTAATTAATATAATTAAATCTACATGTTCTTGAAACTCGGAGTTCGTCGACGTGACACCCTTCCGCGACGACGCGACACCCTTCCGCGACGACGCGACGCGATGATCGCCTGCTTCCGCAACGATCAATTCAGCAAAGAACGCGCGTGCGACGACTTGACGAGGTAGGGGTTTGTTTGTGAAATAATTTATTTTCCCATGATTGTTTCTTTAAAAACAAAGAACCCGGATCAAGTTCAATTTTAATTCTATTAAAATTGTGCCTTACTTGTTATTCATGTGTTGAATATTTTATTCCTGATTGTTATCACCTAACGTGGAGGGTGTGGGCAAAACAAACACGGCCCAACAACCCTCCGCAGTTCTTCGTTGATGTGCGGATAGGAGGGCGATGAAAAAACATTCCACAGAGGTGATTCATTGTTTCCGCAGTGAAGTTCGGGACCCGGGAGGAGCTACGGTGCAGACGGGAGTGAAATTGGACCACCGGAGAAACTCTGGTGGCCCGCGGAACCCACCGGCGTCGCCCTGGCACGCCGCCATACA
The DNA here is from genome assembly GCA_963277665.1 of Viscum album. NCBI lineage: Eukaryota > Viridiplantae > Streptophyta > Magnoliopsida > Santalales > Viscaceae > Viscum > Viscum album. The sequence continues at coordinate 719,818,359 of OY728157.1, read as the reverse complement.
GGGCCGCCGCGGCTTCAGCCGCGGCGGCGGCGGCTAGCAGACCCGCGGTCGCACGGGTCCGGCACGCACGGGGCGCGGCAAAGCCGCGTCCGCTATTTCTAGCGCGGCCCCACGTGGGCCGCGACACCTTCTTCCCGCGGGGGCAGCACCACCCCGCGGCTCCCTCGCTCGGCCGAGCCGAGCCGGGGCAGCCCGACCGGCCGGGTCACGCTCGGGCTGGACCGGGCCGCGTCGAACCGGGTCTGACCCGGACCCGGGTCGGGCCGACCCAGGGGGGGTTGGGACGGGTCGGTCCAGGCCCAGACCCCCGTCTTCGGACGTTTTCAGTCTTTCGCTCATAACTTGAGCTACGGGCCTCCAAACGACGCGCCTTCAGCGGCGATGCGATCCTTGGATCGAGACGGTCGCTTCGGTATATCACACTCAAGGTTTCAGAATACTTTGGGTTTGGCCGGGTTGGTTCGTACACAAAACCAATCGGGGCCTTGAAGCAAAAATGCTCATATCTTGAGCTTCGGACGTCCGAACGACGTGTCGTCGACTTTGTTGTTTTCCTCTAAATGAGACGGATATTTTGGCATACTCTGCCCGAGGTTTGGATGCAGGTGGAGTTCAGTCGGGTTGGTTTTGCCTTAAAAACCAACTGGGCCCCTGGGACGAAAAGGCCAACAACTCTCAGACCGGGCGTCCAATTGACGCGCCGTCTTTGACGTTAAGTTTCTGTTGGTGATACGAAACTTTTGGATACATCAACTCTGGACTATGTGTCAGTTGATGTATCAGCCTCTCGGCTCGTGGAGCGGACCCTCCCGAACGAGCTTGCTATGTGCGGGAACCCTAGAGTTGGCTGCGACTGCTACTGTGACGACGACGACTTTGCAGAGATCCTCAGTGGATTCGACAGCGACGACTACATCACTGAGCGATCCTTTGTGGGTCAGTGCTACCGATCCTGTGTGGGTCAGCGCTCAGCGGTTCTGTGTGAGCCAGCGCCTACAGGTCCTGTGTGGGCCCGATCCTTTGTGGGTCTTTTCGGGGGTTAGTTACCTATTGATCCTTTGTGGGTCAGATACTTTGTGGTTCATTGCAGGGGTTAGTACCTATCGATCCTTTGTGGGTCCGACGACTTAGATGGATCAGTGATCATCTCTATCGTCATTCGAAGAAGTACCTGTGTGAGCTGAAACTCTGTTTTACTTTCCTTTGTGGATCGTTTGTGCTATCCTGTGTGGATTTACGTTTTACTTTCCTTTGTGGATTGTGTTGAGCTATCCTGTGTGGATTTTAGGTTTTGCTTTCGTGTGTGGACTGGGTTGTACCTGAGCTCGGATGTTGGAGCCGAGTGATAATTGATGACATAGGTATATGTATGGGCATATACCTAAGCCGTGTCAGATGTTACTTCATGATTTTTATCTTTCCTTTGTGGTTTATCCTTTGTGTATTATGGGAGACCTTCGGGGGTCTCGGGGTCCCTACTGAGTAGCTTATACTCACCCCTGCACAGGCTATGCCCACACTACGTTGTGTTGGTTGCAGACGACGGACATCGCTGATCATGGTAGAGGCTTGCAGAGCAGGACGATACCTGGAGGTGGACCACTGGGCGGGACGCACTCGGAGCGGTCGGCTGGACCCGAGGAGCAGTGGAGGCTTTCTGTACCCACCCTTCCGGTGGGACTTCCAGAGGATGGCTCGACACTGCGGAATTTCTTTTCAGTTGTTTTTTTCCCCTTTTAGTTGTACTTTACAGTTGGGATTGTATTTCCGGCCCCCTTTACCTTTCCGCACTTACTGTTGTACCAGCTTTTACTTAGTGTTTACATTTTTCCGCTTGCTTACTCTGTAGTGCTTTTTTACATTATAAAGGCAATGCCTTCCCTTTTTACTGGGATTTACACCTTGGTGCTAGTCGCCATCCCCTGGACTATGGAAGGCAGGCTTGGGGTAGTCACGGAACGGGCCCCGAGGATGGGTCGTGACATCTCTAGTTGTTCCAACCTGGTCGGGCCATATGGGACCCCCAGACTGGGTTGGTAGGGTCGGTCCAACCAGGTCAGATTGCGCCCAGACACAACTGGCCCTTGTTTACTAAAATTCGAATATCATTCATAACGAGCATCCAATTGGCGATCCGTCTACGGAATTGGATTCCTCGTGATGAGACGGTACTTTTGGAATGATCTTAAGAGACTTTAATGGATTAAAAAATACTGTGAATGGATTGAAGAGTGGATTCCCCTGGAATCAAGTGAACTACGTGCGGGAATCCTACGGCTTCTTGAGACCCAAAGACTACTGACAAGCGGGTATAAATGACCATGTATGCCTAGATGATAAGCGGCCATGTGTGAACTAGCTATAAATGACACTTTGTAAATCAACTACAAGCGACCCTATGTGGATCAGCTATAATCGACCCTGTGTGGATGAGTTATAAGTGACCCTGTGTGGATCACCAAAAAGAAACCCTTTATAGATAAGCTATAAGTGGAACTGTGTGGACTAGTTATGATGGACTAAGTGGGAAGAAGATATGTGTGACTTAGAAGACCCACAGTGGGGAGTGGCTCTATGTGACCCAAAAAACCCATGGTACTAATCAGGGATGAGTACCTCATCAGTGTAAGGTGTTCAGTGTTACAACTAATAGTCTTGTTATCCATACATTGAGTTGTACCTAGTGTGAGCTGTCTTTTCCTTGTGCTCTTATTGTGTGGCCTTGATTTTTGTTCTTTCCTTTGTATTTTAGGGTCCCTACTGAGTATTGTGTTACTCACCCTTGCACGGGATTTTCCTGCATGTGTTGTGTCCTGTGAAGGTGATTGAAACTTCAACAGAGACCTTGGTGCACCGGGGCTAGGTGGAGCTCAGTGAGATGGGATGGATGTGATGTACTTCCATGACTACCAATAGCTATCCTCCACCTACCCTCTAGGTGATCAATTCTTTTACGGAGACATTGGTGGACCGGAGCCAGGTGGTGCTCGGTGAGACTGGACGGATGTGACGTACTTCTATGGCTACCAACAATTATTCTCCACCTAACCTCCAGGTAGGTCTTGAGCATACTGACCTTGGAAGTTGTATCTCTTTTGTGGATTTGGGATTGTATTCTATCCCCATGTACTTTTCAGTTATACATACATTTTGTTGTTGTATTGTGATACTTGTGGTTTACTTAGTGTTTACCTTTCAGAAATTTGTGTTATGGATGTGTGTACAGGTTCAAAAGAAAATTCCTTCCCTTTTGGGATATTCCTATTCAGTGCTAGTCGTCATCCACTAGCCTAGGGAAGGCTGGCTTGCGGTATTCCTGGCATGGGCCATGTAGGACGGGTCATGACTATTATTTTAATATTTCACTTTTATTTTTCAATATTTCTCCAAAGGAAATTATTTTTTTACAAAACCTATATTTTCGATGAATCATTAGTCATCACTTATATCTTTTAATATTTTAGTCATTAAATTTCTATTGAAACATTCACTTTATTAGGGTCATTGAACATTAAAATAGTCTTAAATATCCATATTATTTGTATCAGGGATATGATTATTTCCGAAAAAAATCATGTTATTTCTACATACAATGTTTTTATATGAAATTTATTTGATTGACTAGGGAAATATTGAAATTTTATATTCTTTACTCAATATTGATATTTGTCAATAAATAATATTATTATGAATTATAATAAATATAGGAGGAATAAATTGTAAATGCATTGAAGGGTGTATCCAGGAATTATATAGCCCCTCGATTCTTTGGTAGGTCTCATGATACAAATTATTTAACAAAATAAAATGGGTATTTTTGTGTATTCCTACCCATAGTTTAAACTGTATTTTCACAAGGATTTGATGGTAGATATTTCATGATATATGAGATAATGATGTCCAATATTAAGTATTTACTTCATTAAGAATTTATTTTCTATTCTCCATGTGATTATTGTATTGATATTATCCATATATGTATTTTTTTCAAGTTATTGATTAAATGGAATGTGTTTTTAGTTTTTTATGTTTACATGTTAATTATACCATATTCACACAAGATAGTTTATGATGTACATAAATATTACTGAGAATATGATATCACCCTATATTTCCTCCCATTAAGAGGATATGAATAGGTATATTATGAATAATATCAAGGATTTGATACTATTTTTATGTTATGTATTTTATATTTACAATGTAATATGGGAATCAAGTATTTATCTGGTTATTTAAGATCACTAAAATAGTTGGTCCTTTAGGATGATATCCTTTGTATCTTATACTAATGTAATTAAGAAGAAATCATCTCTATGTTACTGGATTTGGGGTTGTTTCAATTAGTATCAGAGGATGTTTAGTAATAACCATAAGAACTAGATTATAAATAAACATAGCTAATATGAGAATTGTGATAATCCCTTATGGAATTTGAGAAGATATTAAATTAGTATTGTTTTTATTATATGGCTCAATATTCATTATTATTATAATCTTACTTAGTGTGTTGAGTTATTCATTGATTATTCCTAATGGAAGACATGCAATCAACACTCACAGACAATATTGGGATTTTCCTATTGAGAAAAAAATATAGGTTTTGTTGGGACTGGGCAGATCATGGTTATATTAAGGTAGATGACTCAAGTTATAATAAATAACCTTTACTTAATGGAGAAATATATAGTTCTATAGTGTGATTCACCAATGTTGGATCACATCGTGTAACAAAAGACTCCATATTTTAGTGGAATTTCTAATCCATTTATAGTAGAGAAATGAATTAAATATCTTAAAATTATATTTCAATATTTGGGGAATAATGAATATGAAAAGGTTATTTTTTAGTATATTGTTTGATAAGATATTCAAATAAATATTTTCCCTTGATCTAGATTAATAAGTAAAATTAGGAAATAAAAATCATATAATTGATAACTTTTAATGTGATATTATTCAATAAATACATCCCCAGAGAACAAAAAGCTAAAATAGCGTGGAATTTCATCAAATTAAAGTAGAAGGAAGAATAATGCTTGGGTGAATATGATCCTAACTACACAATATTATACATGCATGCTTCAGACTACAATCTTAAACCAGAGAGAAAAATTTGCCATTTCTTTGATGGGATTAATTTGAGCCTATGAAAGGAATTAGTTTCCTAAATGTTTTCACCATATGATGATATTATATCAAGTGAAATTAATAAGGAGAAAGGATTTTCTAGAACCAAAATATATTATGTAAATCAAGATATAAAGAGGTCAGTTGATCACCAAGAAAAAGATAATGAATCAGATAATAGTAATGAAATTAATAAATTTCCATCCTATGAAAATTGGGGATAGAAACATCCTAGAAAATTCATTATGGGCATGGAAGTTTGTTATATGTGTAGATATAAGGTTCATATTAGTAATGAATTTAAGTTGAAGAAACAAAAAATTTAAGTCCAGTGTGTCAATAATAGAGAAATGGTTTATTATTCACACTATTGTCCCAAGCGTCAAGTAAAGTGACCATAAAAGAGGCCAATGGGAGAAGGAAAATATTATGCAATCACTACATCTGATGTTGAAGTTCCTAATGATTTTTTGGTTGGTACTTTAATAATTAACACAAATTTAGTTAATACTTTATTTTATATTGGATCCTTTCACTAATCAATATCTTTCAAATTTTCCTAGGAAATTAGATATTTTCCTAGCACATTAATAAGTTTTTTAGTCAAATATCATAGTGGAAATAACCCCACAACAATGATGTGTTAGGTAGTTCCCATTATAACCCATAAATGTTCCCTATTTACAGACATGATTATTATACCATTGGTATATTTTTATATAATCCATAGAATGAATTTTATTTTAAAATATAATGAAAAAAATTATTTCCAAGGTAAGGAAATTATGATTCATGATAAGGATATAGAATTTTTTATCTTTAGAGGAGATACTTCATCATATGAAAAATATATATTATAAAACCCTAAGGTTTTCTAAAAATAAATATAAATGCATGAAATTTTTTTAGGTAGATATTTATAACTATCCTTTAAAAATAATTTTGGAAATTCTATGTTTTCAATTTTGAATAATGGTCATCTACATTTGTGTTCAGTATGTCATTTAGAGTCTAATAGAACCAACTTGTTTTTTGGTGAATAGTAACACACCCTTATGAATAGTAATATGAACCTAATTAATAGTAAATTGTAATGTTATTTTATTTTCTTAAGTCTTTAAGATAATGAAATCTTGATTATTTTTTCAATGTGATATAAAAGTAGTTATAGTTTTTAAATTATTAATTTTTAAATTAAGTGCGACTTTATTTAAAAATTAAATTAATAATATTTAGAAAATAATTTTCAAAAAATGGAGTTCATTTTTTAATTCTAACCATCAAAAAAGTGGTTTGGGGGAATTTTTTTATTTCTCTAAAATTAGTGAATTTTTGATGAATAGTGAAATAGAGTAAAATATTGTATATTCAAATTATCCATAAAATACACTATTTATGACCTTCTAAGTGATTTAAGGCCATTTGGTTCGAACTCACATACAATTATTAAAATTTTGGGTCATATGAATTAAGACTATTCAAAGTCTTGAGCAAAATATTATAATAATGATTAATATAATGTAAGATACCTTCTCTCCTCCAATATAAATACCTCCATCATTTCCCTCTTCCTTCCACACCACTCAAGCCATTATCCTTACCTATGTTCTTCCCAACACTCCTATCAAGGATCTTCCCCACGTCCTAGAGCTTCTGGTCTCACCAAAAGGCCAAAACCAAAGGCCTTAAGAAAGATCTCAAGGAGAATAGATCAAGAGATAAAAATATTCTTTTGTTTTATTTCTTTACTTTCATTTAATGTTATTATTTTAATTCCATTTTTATTATGTTGGGATAGTCCATTATATATCCCCATTAAATCCCATATTATTTAATAATTATGAGAGACCCATTTCCTCTCATCAAAATATTTTATAAAATTTTAAGTGATGTTGTTATGCTGTTGAATTTTCGTGAGAGATTTCCCAATTTTTCTTTTATTTTGAATTCCTTTATTTTTATTTCTTAACCTCCTCTTATACAAGAGGAAATAAATCCCTAGAATATTTTATATTCTATATGTTCTCATGTTCATGGAAAATTCATCATCAATATTCTTCTCCTCCCTCACTTATTCAAGTAATTAAAAACATTGTCTCTGATGTGTCGAATTTCCGACGTCGTGGGTGATGTGATTGTAATTTGCATTAATTCCTTATAGACTGGTCATAATACCATTTTTATTGTTGAAATAGGTTATAATATATGTTTCATGTCTCATTCGTGGTTCTGTAGTTCTTTTTTACACATGGTTTTAATTTATAAAACAAAATAAGGTCATTATTATCAAAGAACCATTAAAATGATCAAAACAAACATAATTAATGTTTTAACTTATGAATCATATTCATTTTAGAATTAAAATTGATAAATGGTATAATTCATGTATTTTTAAAATATAAAAATACCACTTCATTCAAATTCTATTGTTTCACTTCCAATTGACACGAACAACCATCATGAACTAATCAAGGAAATCATGTAAAGAACTCACCTAAAAAAGTGCAAGGAACAAAATACTAACAATTAAAGGGTGAAATGATGTAATGAAATGATCATATAAGGTATTATAAAGATGGATATGTTTCTATAATATATTAATAACACAATTTTAACCATTATACAGAATTTTTAAACAAGTTTTAAGTAAGAAAAGCTTGAGGTAAGGGAATTACTAACCCAATTTCTATTCTTTGGGTTAACCTTCTACTTCGTTATTTATGTGGTATTATAATTATTTTTGTGATGTATTATGTTAATATTATGTTTTATTTTGTTTATTTATAGTGTATATACATATTCTATCCACTATATTAAGTATCTATTCAATTTTATTATATTTATAAGGGCTTTTCTTTTAGAATCCTCTTTTAAAATCTGTTTTCCAAAATTCAAAAGAAATGGTTTTACGCAGTTATTCATGTTTTATGATTATTTTCTAGTTCTTGTGCATTGTTTGTGATTAAGGGTGGTACATTTATGTATCTCCAATTCACTGGGTATGTGAGAGTTGGAGGTTCACCGTATGGTTACTCTAAGTGTAACGGTGATGGTTAAATACATTGTAAGGTATCCATGAGGGTTACAAATTATAAGGTAGCTAAGAGGGTTACCGGATTATATAATTAATTCCCCAAGATACCTATATTATATATTTATGTTCCCATGTTTCTATTTTATCTTGTTTAAATCTCATGTTTTACAAATTACGTATATATGGGTGACAAGTATGTCTTTTGAAAATGATTTCATACGTTACAAGTTTTCATGGACTAATGTGTTCTTTCCTTTTTTTTGTATCACTTACTGAGATTTTTGTGTTCATCCCATGTTTTTAAATGATTTTCACTGGTTATAAGTATGTGTAGTATAATGAAGGAATCCATGTTAAATGTTTGAATAATTATCAAAGAAATCATGTTTTATTTGAAAATATTTTATTTTCAAAGAAATGAGTATTGTTTTTATTGTAACCACTCTATATTAATATGTAATGTTATAAATTTATTATGTACCAATTATCTAAATCTATAAACTTGAAAAGATCCTCAATGTAAAAGGAAATTATTTCTTGACTAAAATCAAGATTATGTAATGTAATAAGGTCAGGTCCTTATAGTTGGTGTCAGAGGATGGTTTAGATAACTTTAGGGGTTAGGACGATGTTAATATATTACCATAAATGTTTTTTACACTATGGTAAATTTGAAATGATATAGAATTTAATGATTACCATGTTTCTTCTGCTAAGATATATTTGTTTAGAATACTTGTCCGCAAACGAAACAGGGAAGCTAAAGAGGAGAGACACTGACAGAACGAGATCCTTCCAAATCTGTAGCCTGGAATGGTAGGGATTGAAACAGAGCAGTTTTTGATAGTAATGGCTCAGATAATGCAGGAAATAAATGGTGGTGGAATCCATGAAATATAACAACCATAGGTACGACTACAGAACATGAAGATAGTGGAACATTTTATGAGACAACACCCTCCTACTTTCAATGGATCTTCTAAACTAGTAGCAGCTGAAGGATGGATTAAATCCCGTGAAAAGATATTCTATGTTATGGGATGTTTAGATAATAAAAAGATAAGTCTTTCCATTTAAAATTCCTTTCCTTGAAAAATATTTTCCTAACGTGGGGAGACTTATGATGGAGAAGAAATTCCATGGATTGAAGCAAAAGGAGGAGGGTTCAGTGGATGTGTATAAAGAGAACTTCACTCAACTGGTAGGGTATGATTCAAATCTTATTCTGAATCTTGATAGCAAAATCAACTGCTTTTACTCAGGACTGAAGCCAATGTATCGAAGGGCATTGGCCACCCATGAATTCATAAGTTATGAGAAACTTGTCTGATGTGCTGAGAGGGTAGAGATGAAGTTTTCTAATGATCGCGTTCATTTTGGAAATAAAGATAAGAATACAATCATATGGAAATATATGGGTAAGAATCAACCAAAGAAATCTAATGGTAAGAAAATCCAGTTTCCAGTTTGTGAAAAGTGTAGATATAAGCACCATGGGGAATGTCTTACCAAAACTAGGAATTGTTTTTACTCTAGTAATTTTGGACATATGTCCTGATATTGTAATGAAAATGATCCTAAGAATAACACTGATAAGAAAACTGTTAAGTGTTTTAAATGTGGTGAGATGGGTCATTTTGAAAATGTATTCCCAAAGAGATATCAAAATGATGAAAAAAATCCAGACTATAAGTATAAAGGTGTATTGGGATCCTTTGTAACTACGTTAGTAGATGTCGGTCCATCCAACGAAGTGGTACCAGGTAAGATATTCGTTTATATAGATTTTTCTAAAGTTTTGTTCAATACGAGGTCTAAACATTCCTTCATTTCTGAGAAATTTTCCTATAAATTGGAAATATCACCTCAAAAAATGAGACTGGAACTTGTTGTTAAAACAAAAGGTGAAAATATTATAGTAAAGAGGAATGATAATAACCATTCTATTATGGTCTGTGGAATGACTTTACCGGAAAACCTTGTTTTTTACCCTTAGTTGAGTTTGATGTTATTCTCAGAATGGATTGGATTTCTGTTTATCATATTAATATTGATTGTAGAGCTAAAGAAGTTTTTTTTCAAAAAGAGTTTTAGTTTGTATACAAGAAATAACCCATAAAATTGATAACATATCAGGAAGCTGAGAAACTATTGAAATGTGGAAATGAAAGTTATCTTGCTCATATTTTTGAAAATAGGGGAACTATTCAGATTAATGATATGCCAGTGTTAAATAAATACCTTGATTATTTTCTTGATGCGATACCCAGTGTCATACCAGATCGGGAATTTGAATTCACAAATAGCATATATCATGATGCTAATCCAATTTCAAAAACCCCATATCGTATGGATCAAATATAACTTCTTGAATAGAAAAATCAGTTGCAGGATTTCCTTGATAAAGGATTTATTCATCCAAGCACTTCACCATGGGGTGCTTATGTTTTGTTTGTTAAGAAAAATATGGTTCCATGAGACTTTTCATTCATTATAGAGCTTTGAATAACATCATTGTTAAAAACAACTATCCTTTGTCTCACATCGGTGAATTGTTTGATTAGCTTCAGGGAGATCACTAATTTTCCAAGATTGACTTGAGATTTGGATACCATCAACTGAAGGTGAAATAGGATGACATCCCAAAAATAGCCTTTCATACTAGATATGGGCATTATAAATATTTTTTATGTCGTTTGGGTTAACTAATTCACCATTTGTATTCATTAATCTTATTAATATAATATTTCATGAGTTCTTGGATAAGTTTGTGGTTGTGTTTATTAATGAAATTCAGGTATTTTATAAGAGTAAAAAAGAGCATGAAAAACATCTCAAGGTTTTTTTACAAACCTTAAAGGAAAAGAAACTATATGGAAAATTCATAAAGTGTGATTTTTGGTTACAAAAAATTTATTTTCTTGGGAACATTGTAAATAAAAAAAGAATAACAGTTGATCCTACCAAAACAAGAGTGGTTGATAAATGGCCAAGACTCACAAATGTTACAGAGATTCATAGGTTTCTTGGATTAGCAGGTTATTACCGATGGATTATTAAGAACTTTTCATGATTATCTCTCCTGATAACTAAGTTAACAAGAAAAGGGGTTAAATTTATTTGTACATAGGAATGTGATGTCTATTTTTAGGAAAAGAAGAAGAGATTGGTGAATGCTCTAGTTTTGGCCATGCCTTCCCGAAATGGTGAGTTTTTCATCTATAGTGATTCTTCTTTGAAGGGACTTGGTTGTGTTTTGATGCAGAATGATTAGGTAATTTCTTATGCATTAAGACAACTAAAACCCCATTAATTAAATTATCCTACGCATGATTTGGAATTGGAATTTGTTATTTTTGCTTTGAAAATTTGGAGGCATCAATTATATAGATCCAAATATAAAATATATACTAACCATAAAATTCTAAAATATATATTCACTCAGAAGGAATTAAACATGATGCAGAGAAGATGGATTGAACTGATAAAGGATTATTATTTCATGATTAATTACCATTCAAGAGAATAAAACTATGTGGAAGATTCCTTGAGTCGAAAGGATCATGCATCATTAACTATATTATGTTTGAAACATGATACCTTGGTTAATGATTTGATGAGTTTTGGATTAGAAGTTGTTGGTGCAGGGAATACATCTGTTTTTCTCAAGTTTCAGTGCAGGCATCATTATCAAACAGAATTAAGCTAGAGTATAAGTAGGACCATGAGCTACAGAAAAAGATACAATTGTTTAAAATGGGTGAGTTTCCAGAATTTAACCTTGATAAATATTGTGTTTTAAGATTTTGAAAAAGTTTGTGTGTACCGTGTGATTCCTAATTGAAGAAGGATTTGTTGTGTAAAGCTCATAGCTCTCCATTTTCAGTTCATCCTAGAAGTACTAAGATATAAATAGACCTTCGAGAGTATTACTGGTGGGAAATAATAAAAATAGATATTTATGATTTTTCCATGAAATGCTTGACATGTCAACAGGTTAAAGTATAGCAGTAGTTACCAAAGTGGATACTTCAGCCTTTTCCAATTCCAAATTGGAAATGCGAGAATGTATCCATGGAATTTATTGTGGGTCTACTGAAGAATTATTGATGTAATAATGTGATTTGGGTTATTGTTTATCGGCTGACAAAATGTACACATTTTCTTTCTATTTGAGATAAAAAGTCTTTGGATGAACTTTCTTGACTGTACCTCAAAGAGATTGTTAGGCTACATGGAGTTCCTATTTCCATTGGATCTGACTGGGATCCCAGGTTCAATTCTAACTTTTTGAAGGGACTTCAGAAGTCATTGGGCACAGAATTAAATTTCCGTATAGATTTTCATCCTAAATCAGATGGGAAGTCATAATGAACTATTCAAATATTGGAATACATGCTTCGATATTGTTCAATGGACTACTAGGGAAGTTGGGATCAATATCTTTCTTTAGTTGATTTTTCTTATAATAATATTTTTTATTCCCGTATACAAATGGAACATTTTGAGTCATTGTATGGAAAGAGGTGTCAGACTCCAGGTTTTTGGGATGAATTTGGTGAAAGAAATTTGATGGGGCCAGAATTAGTAAATGAAGTGGATGAGAAAGTGAATATGATCTTGCAGTACTTGAGGATAGCCTAGAGTAGGTAGAAAAGTTATGCAGATAACAGAAAGAAATATTTATCATTCAAGGTAGGTGACCATGTTTTCCTTAAAATCACTCCTTGGAAAAGTGTGGTACATTTTTGTAAGAAAGGGAAACTAAGTCTGTAGTTCATCGGTCCTTTTGAAATCCTAGAAAAAGTTGGATAAGTTGTATACCGAGTAGATTTTCCTATGAGTTTGTCTCAGGTACACAATGTTTTTCATGTTTTGATGTTGAGGAAGTATGTTCCAGATTCAACTCATGTCTTGAGGCCAAAAGTAGTTCATTTGGAAGAGAACCTTTATTATGAAGAGAAACCAGTTCTGATTCTTAATTGAAGTGAATAGGTATTGGAGAATAAGGTAATACACTAGGTAAATGTTTTTTGGAGAAAAAACACGGTAGAAGAAGCAACATGAGTGTCTGAAAATGCTATGAGAGAAAGGTACCCTAACTTGTTTAATAAGTAAATAAAATTGTGAGGATGAAATTTTTAGAAGGTGGGGATAATGTAACACCCCAAGGTTTTCTAAAAATAAATGGAAATGCATGAAACTTTTTTTTAAGTAGATATTTATAACAATCCATTAAAAATAATTTTTCCACTTCTATGTTTTTAATTTCAAAAAATGGTTATCTACATTTGTGTTCAGTATGTTTTTTGGAGTCTAATGAAACCAACTTGTTTTCTTGGTCAATAGTAATATACCCTTATGAATAGTAATATGAATAGTAAAATAACCCTAATTAAAAGTAAATTGTATTATTATTTTATTTTCTTATGGCTTTACAATAATAAAATCTTGATTAATTTTTCAATGTGATATAAAATCAGTTATAGTTTTTAAATTATTAATTTTTAAATTTAGTATTCCTTTATTTAAAATTTCAATTAATAATATTTAGAAAATTATTTTCGAAAAATAGAATTCAATTTTGAATTTTACATGTCAGAAAATGATTAGGTTGATTTTTTTGGATTTTTCTGAAATTCTTGAATTTTCGATGAGTAGTGAAATACAGTAAAACACCGTATATTCAAATTATCAGTAAAATACAATATTTATGACATTATAACTGATTTAAGGCCACATAGTTCGAACTCAAATTCCATTATTACTGTTTGGGGTCCCATGAATTAAGACTATTCATAGTCTTTAGAAAAATATTTTAATAACAATTAAAATAATGTAAAATATGTTCTCTCCTCCACAATAAATATCACCCTCATTTCCCTCTTCATCCCACACCTCTAAAGACTTGAGCCTTACCTAGATTCTTCCCAAAACTCCTCCCAAGGCTCTTCCCCATGTCCTAGAGCTTCTGGTCTCACCAAAATGCCAAAACCAAAATCCTTAAGAAGGATCTCAAGGAGAAGAGATCTAGAGGTAAACATCCTCTTTTGTTTTCTTTCTTTTCGTTCATTTAATGTTATTCTTTTAATTCCAATAGAATTATGTGGGGATATTCCATTACATATACCCTTTACATCCTATATTATTTTATAACTAAGAGAGACCCATTTCCTCACATCAAAATATTTTATGAAATTTTAAGTGACGTTGTTATGTTGCCGAATTTTAATGAGATATTTCTTACTTTTTCTTTTATTTTGAGTTCCTTTATTTTTATTTTCTCGCCTCCTCTTATCTAAGTAGAAATAAATCTATAAAATAATTTATATTCTATATGTTCTTAGTTTCATTGAAAATTCATCATAAATCTTCTTCTCCACCCCCACTTATTCAAGGAATTAAAAACATTGTCTGTGATGTGTCGAATTATTGACATCGTGGATGATGTGATTTCAATTTTGTTTAATTCCTTTAAGGCTGGTCATAAAACTATTTTTATGGTTGAACCAAGTTATAATATATTTATTATGTCTCATCCATGGTTCTAGAATTCTATTTTACACATGGTTTTAATTTCTAAAACAAAATGAGGTCGTTATTATCAAAGAACCACTAAAATGATCTAAACGAACATCATTAATGTTTTAAATTATGAACCTTCTTCATTTCAGAATTAAAATTGATAAATGGTAAAATTTATGGATTATAGAAATATGTAAATACCACTCCATTACAATTCTATATTTTCACTTATAATGGATAAGAATAACCATCATGAACCAATCATGGAAATCATGTAAGGAACTCACCCAAAAATAGTGCAAGGAACAAAATACACACAATTAAATGGTGAAATAATGTAATTAAATGATCATATAAGGTATTATAAAGATGGATATGTTTCTTTAATATATTAATAACACTTTTTTAACCATTATAAAGAAGGTTTAAACAAGTTTTAAGTATCAAAATCCTGAGGTAAGGGAATTCTTAACTCGATTTCCATTCTTTAGGTTAACCTTATACTTTGTTATTTATGTGGTATTAGAATTTTTATGTGATGTAATATAATTATATTATGTTTTATTATATTTATTTATAGTGTATATAAATATTCCATCCACTCTATTAAGTCCCTTTTTAATTTTATGATATTTATAAGGGGTTTTATTTTAAAATCCTCTTTTAAAAATTTGTTTTACAAAATTCAAAAGTAATGTTTTTATGAAGTTATTCATATTGTATGATTGTGTTCTGGTTATTGAGAATTTTTTATTATGAAGTGTGGTACCTATATCTCCCTCTAATTCATTGGGTATGTGTAAGTTAGAGGTTGTCCATATGGTTATTCCAACTGTAATTGTGATGGTTACACAGATTGTATGGTAGCCATGAGGGTTATAAATTATATGGTAGATGAGTGGGTTAAAAGATTATATAAGTAATGCCCCAATATACCTCTATGTTGTATTTATGTTCTTAAATTTCGAGTGTATCTTTTTTAAATATCATGTTTCACAAAGTAAGTATATATGGGTGACAAGTATGGCTTTTGAAAATGATTTCATACGTTACAAGTGTTCATGGACTAATGTGTTCTTTCCTTCTTTCTGAATCCCATACTAAGATTTTTGTGCTCATCCCAAGTTATTAAATTATTTTCATAGGTTATAAGGATGTGTAGTACAATTAAAGAAGCCATGTTAAATGTTTGAATAATTTTCAAAGAAATCATGTTTTATTTGAAAAGTTTTTATTTTAGTAGAAATGGGTATTGTTTTTATGGTAAACACTCTATATTAATGTGTAATGTTATGAATGTATTATTTCCAAATTCTCTAAAGCTATAAACATGATAAGATCCTCAATTTTAAAGGAAGTGATTTCTTGGATAAAATAAAGATTATGTAATGTAATAAGTTTGGGTCTTTATATATATATATCCAACTACAGTAGCTCTTCTAAATTTTATTATTGGGGAAGAATAGAAAACACAAAATATAGATGAAAAATTAAATCATAAAATTGAATGTCTACCTATTATAGAGGAATACATTGATTTATTTTTCTAGGAATTACTAAGGAATCCACCAAAACCCAAAGTTTAGGTTTCCATTGACTTAATCCCTAATAAAAATATATATTAAAGACTCCCTATAGAATGATCACTAGGTAATTAGTAGATTTGTATAAAAACTACAGGAGTTTTGTTATAATGGATTTATAAGTACTAGGGTTTCTACACAAATATATTTTATTCTTTTAATTGAGAACAAATATAGATCTCTGAGGATTTAAATTAATTATATTTAAATCAATGCTATTAATATAAAACAATAAGTTTCCTCTACCACTAATTGATGACTTGTCTGATAAATATCATGGAGAATAACATTTTTCCAAGATTTCACCTTCATTTTGGGTATCCTCAATAGAAATAAAATTTGGAAGATATTACAAATATATCAATTTCTATAAGGTATGGAAATTATGTGACTAAATTTATTCAATTTGGATTGATTACTACACCCTCTATTTTAATATAATTGAGGAATATATTATTCGAATAATATCATGATAACTTTTTGTGGTATCTATTAATTATATCATGGTAAACTATAAAAGATATTTGAATCATTAGAATCAATTATGGATCATTATTGAGACCCTTAGGGAAAAGGAGTTATATGGAAAATTTAGAAAGTGTGAATTCTATCATCAAAAATATTATTTCCTTGTACATATTATCTCGAAAGATAGAATCTCAGATGATCCTATAAAGGAAAAGGTATCCAAATAATGATAATAACCAAAAAACATAATTGAGGATTATAGTTTCATTATATTAGAAGGTTATAATATGTGATTAATTCAAAAAATTTCCCCATAAACTAACCCATTAACCAAGATTGTATTTAAATGGGTTAAATTCACATGGATAAATGAATGTGAATTATTTTTAGAAGAATTTAAGATATTTTTTTAATTATATGATTTTGACTCTGTCATCAAGAAGTTATGGATTTGTGATATATAGTGATTAAACAAAGAAGGGAATTAGTTGTGTACATATGGAAAAGGATAATGTTTTTTCCCATTAATCAAGGAAGTTAAACATCATGAACTGAAATATCTATCTCAAGATATTGAGTTGGAAGGCATAATCCTTGTTTTGAAGATATGGAGACATTATCTTTATGGTGAATCATGTGAGATATATATAACCAATAAGAGCATAAAATGCATCTTTTAAAATAAATTGATTAATATTTATCAAATTATATGTCTTGATCTACTCAAAAATTATTATTTTCCAATACAGTACCACCCAGAGAAGGTAAATAATGTATCAGATTCATTAAGTAATAATGAACAGTGAGTCCTGAAGAAAATAAGGATTAAATGAGATCATGTCTTCATGGATTTATCAAATATGGATATGGTTGTTATTAAGGAAGGGAAATCATCACCCATTTTTCAATTGATTATCAAAACAAATTATTTGAAAAGATAAAAAGTTATCAGCCTAATGAAGATAATTTCAAAAGAAATTTAAAGTTGTATTTAATGGAAATTGAAATAATTCTTATATAAAGATGGTGTTATAGAATTTATAAAGAGAATATCTTTACCATATACACATAATATGAAAAGGTAATAACTATATGATTCTCATGTATAAATTTTATCTATACACCCTGAGAGAACTAGGATTTATAAATATTTGAAGGAACATTTTTAATGGGAAAATATAATGTGGGAACTGCTAATTATGTATCCAAATGTTTGGTTTTTCAAAAGGTGAAGTCCACAAGACATCATCCTAGAGGACCCATGAAACATAAACCTATTACTATGTGGAAAAGAAATGAAATTACAATGTATTTTATCGATAAAGTACCAAATACACCAAGAAAGAATAATTCAATATGGGTTATTGGTTATCACCTTACAAAATATGAACATTTTCTTTCCATAAGGGATGATTTAACTTTTGGGAATATTGTAAAACTATATGTTAATAATGTTATAAAAATTCATTGTGTACCTTTATAAAACAATTATGATCAGGATCCATGATTTACATCAAAATTACTAAAAATATTCAGAATGCTCTAGATACATAGCATCATTTCGACATTGGTTATCACTCTCAAAACGATGGATGTTCTAAAATAATTGTTAGAATTTTAAAATACATATTGAAGTCATTCTAACTTGCCATTCAGTGTATGTGACATCACTATTTACCTTTATTAGATTTTTCCTATGACAATAGCTTCCATTTATAGTTTCAGATGATGCCATATGAATCATTATATGAAAAGTGATACCATACTCAAACTTTTTGGGATAAAGTTTGTGAAAGAATTATTGTGGGCCTACAACATGTTGAGTATAAAAAAAATGAAGGTTAGGAATATTAAAAACCACATTAAATTCTATCAAAGAAATAAAAATATCTATGCAGATAACAGAAGTATTGATTTTTAATTTTAATTGTAAAATCATGTTTTCTTGAAAGTACCTTCGAGGAATAGTGTTAAAAGGTTCAGTATGAAGTGAAAACTTCTCCCCGCGTACATCAAATCTTGTAAAATTTTATAAAGAATTGTTGTACCTCTCGTATCCCCTCGTGGTTTAATTTTCATGATCACAATCACTTTCATATGTGTTTAACATTGTTTTAAGTGTTTTTGTTTTATAGGCAAAAGATTGCCAAGGAAATGGGCCATGAAGAAAATCAAGTGGACTGAAATTCAGTCCACCGGCCAACCGGTGTGATAGCACCGGCCAGCCGGTGGACCTGGCAGAGGCATTGCCCACTGCCAGGTTCCACCGGTCAGCCGGTGGCTCTGTCACCGGCCAGCCGGTGGCAATCTAACTCAATAGTGAGACCTACTGTCTCACCACCGGCCAGTCGGTGGCCTTCTCACCAGCCAGCCGGTGGCTCCTGGGCAGAAGCACTCTCCACATTCCAAGGCACCGGCCAGCCGGTGGAGATGCACCGGCCAGCCGGTAGCCCAGTCAAACTAGCCGTTGGCTTTGACCAGTCAACCTTCTTTTGGCCTCCAACGGCTCCGAAGACCTCTCCAACGGCTCTGAAGACTCCCCAAGGGTTCCATGCCTATAAATAAAGGCTGAGGAAGCCCCGGACACTTACCGGATCATATACCAAGCCAACGGACACATTTTCCATCAATTGGCCAACCTTCGGCGGACTTCCTTCGAGGAACCCACCTTGCTCCAACAACTTCCACATCCAAGGAGCTCCTTCAAAGAAGCTTGGAAGCGGCCTTCAACATCTCCAATCAATCAAAGGCGCCCAAGACTTCCTACAATTACGGGTTTTATTGTTTTTTTCTTTTTGAGCTTAAATTTGGGTTTGTGCCTACAAACCCCAAACCTTTCTCATACCCCTTTCTTTTGGGTTTCACATCACCACTAAGGTGTGAAAAGGTTGTCAAGCTTTCCTTTAAATAGCTTGAGACATAGGTGAGCTATCCTTCACCTGTAAGAAGGATAGTGGGTTCTTGCTAAACCATTAAAAGTAAGTGGGTTCTTGCTAAACCACCAAAAGCAAGCTGTAATAGGTCCTAGTGCTACCTCAAAGCCTAGTGGGTTTCTTGCTAAAACCATTGAAAAGCAAGCGGTAGGAATCTCTCAACGGTTGAGTTGGGAGCGGAGACGTAGGCCGGGTTTTTGGCCGAACTCCGTTATCAAGTTTTTGTGTCTTGCTTCTTTTATTTCCGCTGCATTTCAACTTTGATTTTAATTTGTTAATCTTTTTTTAAAAGGCAATTCACCCCCCCCTCTTGCCATCCTTCCCGTTTTTCTCCGCCCAACAAGAATTACATTTGTGTTTTATTGTTTGAAAATGGAACCAAGCATCTCTAAAGTACATGATGTGTTCTATATCCATTTATTGAGGATGTACATTCCATATCTAATATATTTGATCACCTTTGAGGAAATAGAATTAGAAATTAATTTTTCTTTCTTTGAAAATTCTATCCATGTTTTGGACACTAGAGAATAAGTTTTTAGGAATAATATGACTCATATGGTAAAGGTTCATTGGAGAAATCATTAGATAAGTGATTCCATATAGGAAGCAGAATAAATTATAATGAACTAGACAAATCTATTCACGTGGTGACACTTCTAAAATTTCAAGGGTGAAATTTTTTAAATGACAGGAGAATGTAACACCCGAGCTTCAATTATAGTAATCTTTTATTTTTAAAGAAATAATATCACAATACACATATTTGAATTCATGATTAAAAACTAAAGTTGTAAATTTCTTAAATTTAATTTTTGTAAATTAATTTCATTTTTTAAATTAGCATATCTTAATTAACTTAGAGGGAAATTTTTGGATTTTTTTGAAATAATTTCTTTTTCATTGAATAATTTAAAATAATTATTTATAAATTATTTTTCTTTTATTATCTTTATTTCAAGTAAAATAATGGTAAATTTATATTTTTTATTTAGTATTAATGTGATATATGATATATTTTATGTATACATATATAATTTCAATCAAAAAAATTCATGATTTTGACATAAGTCAATTTTTATGCATAAAAATGTATTTAAAAAAATAGTTTTCATTACATTTTAAGAATTTATATTAAAAAAATATTTCTTCCAAGTATATAATATGAATATTGAGAAATGGATAATGTATTTTTAATTATTATATTTATAATTGGTAAATATTTCCCTTTATTTTTAAATATTTTTAATAGTATGTCTTGGTAAAATTGATCACCTTGATATAGGGTAAATCGGGTAATTAATGTTATAAATAATTTGAAAAGGCATTAAAAACCCCAAAACTTGAATTAATTTCAATGTATGAGTATATTTCATCCATAATCATTCAAAATTATAAAATTTTCCCATTTTTTCTATGTGGAAGTGATTTTGACCATAATGATATTTAAATAAAAGATAAAGACAAAAAATGTCACTTTTCTTAATTTAATATTAATAGTATTTTTTGAAAGAGATAAAATAAACTTATGATTGGTTTTATTTGTTTATTTTAAGTATGGTTTAATTTTTTTATCATGGTAATTTATTTACACAATTTATTGATTGAAAAATGAGCTTAAATTCTTATGCAACGTCAATAGAATATTTATAGAATTAATAGAAAAATAAGATAAATGATTTTAAAACTATTAAAAGTAATACAAATTGGTTTAATTATTATGTTCTAAGGAATTATAGATATATATGACATGTTATGTATGTTTTAAAGTATTATAATAAAAGTCATTATTTTTATTGATGAATTTAAAGTCAAATTAAATGAATAGTATCAAAAATAATTTTAAAGATATTTTATAACAAATAACACTTTATAAAATGATTTAAAATTCATAAAAATATAATATTCTTCAAAATTAATGGAATATGGTTTAAAATATTAACCATGGTCCATTTATGTGATGTTTTTCCTTTCATGCTGACAATCTTTACCACTAAATTGTTGAAAACATTAATATTCATGTAATTGTCAAAAGGGTGAACAGAGGCGTTAAAACTAAAAGATAATGGTGAAAAAAATTCCAAACCTTTTCAAAATTTTATTTTATGAGAAAATTTAGACTCATAATCCTATTTTATTCAAATTATATCAATTTATATCCATTAATACATAAAAAAATTTATTAATTTAATACTTTAAGAAGTTCTTAGAATTTCCCTCCCTTTATTTATAAAAGGACACCCTTCTCTATTTTACTTTCAACCCATTGATTTAACTAGTTAAACCAAACCCTAACCATTTTCCTTTAAAAAATTATTATCCTAGTTATAAAGGTTTTTTCCCTTCCAAAATACAGACCCTAGGTTCCATAATTGGTTATCTAAATGAATTTTACTGAAGTAGAGGTAATTGTCTTTACCGGCTCTTTTGAGTTTATTTATTCTTCTTCCTCCTATTATTGTGTTATAAAAATTCTAAAATAATATATCCACTATAATAAATATAATAATATTATATTATGATTATTGTAAAACCATTTTCCACATCTTTTCTATCCTAATAAAAAATGAGAACATCTCTTGTGCATACATACATCTAATCGTCTCCACATATCATTGTGATTTGTTTTTCATGACCATTTTACTTGGATGTTTATAAAAATGGAACAAATAAATATATATGATATTTATGAAATAATTATTATTTTTTATTCATAACATCATTTATACTTTCTTACCATACAATTCATTGGAAAATGATAATGTCTCTCATGCGTACGTGTGGACTACAACAATTATAAAGCAATGTGATCCATTTTTCATTTAAGTTTTACATGGATTGTGGTAATAATATATTTAATGAATATATATATGATATTTATATAATGATTAACATTACATAGATGATTTAACCATAATAAAATTACATGGACCAAAATATCCATGAATAAACTTTCATGTGAAAATAAAGAAGTTACCACAAAAAATATTGATACTAATAAAAAATTGTTAAAATTAGGAGATAAAATGTTATAAATGAATCATATATGATATTATAGATCTGTATATGGTTTTTTTATGTAATTATAATAAATATAAATTTATTATACTTGGGGTTAGAATAACTTGTGAGTATATATTAATGTGAGGTAAGGGATTTCGTCTCAATTTCCACTCTATTGAGATATGTTTGGTATTATGAACCTATTTAAATTTATATGGTTTTTATACTTACCCATTAATGTACTTGAAATTAATATCTATTTAATTATAATTATTAATTATTAAATTCATTTCACCCTTTAGAGACCTATTTTTAAATGAAAACATGATCTTATTTCTATTTTTAATTAGGTATATTTTTCTTCCAAGTCTGTATTTTTCAAAATTTCTTTAAAAAATTATTTTTATTACCCAAATGATTTATTAAATAAATTTTAATTATCCTTGAATTTTTATAAGTGTTTAAATTAATGTTTATAATATTTTTTAAAAGGTAAATTTTTTAATTTCTTTATAATGGGTCAAATAGAATGTTATTTTAATGTAAATGACATTAATATATTTTCTGACCACCATAATCAATTCACGTGCTCAACTATTTTTAGAAGTTTTCAATGACTTAAAAAAGAAAACTATTTAATGAAAAATATTTTAATATTTCACTTCCAATTTTCTTAATTATCTAAATGATGTGTCTTTAAAACATAATCTATATTTCTGATGAATCGTTGGTCACATCATATCTCTTGTTTATTTTGGGTCCATTAACTTTCTCTTAAAACATTCAATTTCTCATGATCATTAGACATTAAATTTATCTTAAATATCTATATCCTTTATATCATGGATATTATTATTTCCTAACACATATACTATAACTATATACAGTGTTTTACTTTAAAATTTATTTGATTGACTAGGTAAATAATAAAAATACGTATTATTTTCTCAATATGGATATTTTTTTATATGAAATATTGTTTTGAATTAAATTATATATATGATAAATTCATTGGAAATGCAGTGTATGGTGGGTGATGGAATTATAAAGAACTTCAATTAATTGATAGGTCTCACGAGAAAAATAATTTTGCCAAATTAAATGGGTTTTGGTGTTTTTCAGCCAATAGTTTAAACTTTCTAGGCATAAGTCTCTGACGGTAGAGATATCCTGATATCTTAGATCAGGATGTCAAGAATAAAAAATTTAATTTATTAAGAATTTATTTTTTATTATCTGTGATATTATTGTATTGATATTATCCATAGATTTATTGTTTTCTCAGGTTATTAATTAAATGGAATGATTTTTGTTTTTTCCTTGCATGTAGATTGTGACTAATTTAGTCATCATAGTTTATATTGTACATAACTCTTACTGAGCATCTGGGCTCCCACTTTATTTTTTTCTATTCCCCATGATATAAATAAAGATTTTATGAATAGTTTCAAATATGTAAAAATTTATTTATGATATGTATTATATATTTTCAATTTAATTTGGGAATCAAGTTTGTATCTGGTACTTTAATTCCACTAAACTAATTGGTCCATTAGGTTGAGATCCTTTGAATCTTATAACAATTTAAATCCGCAGACAATGGATTTGAGTTACTGGATTTAGGTTTGTTACAATTAGTATCATAGTAAATCTAGCTGAAACCTAAGGATTTATAAAATAAATAAAAATATCTAACATGAGAATTATGATAATACATCATAGTATTTTATATTTTTTGACAATTATGGGGATTAAAATTTTATTAAATGATCGTTATTAATGGAATAAGGGTAATATACACTTGTAGGCCATGTCAGGATTCCCCTGTTGAAAAAAATAATAAATATGGTGTTGTAACTATGTAGATAATGGGAAACTTATGTATTTTGTCTAAGGTTATAGAAAATAACCTTACCCAAATGTAGAAACCTATTGATCCAAATCATAATTAACCTATGATTGGTCAATTGTTGTGAAATAATATTCTATATTTTAGTAGAACTTCTAATGAATTTGTAGATGAGAAATGAATTAAATCTATTAAAAAGATATTCTTATATTTGTGGTGTAATTAAAGTGAAGAGGTTATTCTATTAGTATATTGTTTGATAGGAGATAATGATCAATATTGTTCATTTATCTATAAAGCTAAAGATAATGAAGAAATATAATACATGAAATTGATAACTTTCATTGTGATATTCTTCAAGAAATACTTCCCTTGATAACAATGAGGTGAAATGGTGAGTAAACTCCTCACTTTAAAGAAGAAGTATGAATAAAGACTATAGAAATATGAGGCTAACTCCAAAATATTATCCAGGTATGCTTTAGAAAATATAATAACCTAATAGAGAAATATCAGTTGTTTCTTTAATGGGATTACCCAAAATCACTGAAAGGGAAATTTTTTTCTAGTTGTTTTTATAGTATGTTGATATAGGATCAAGTTACATTAAAATGTCGAAGGAATATTCTATATAATATATATTCAAGTGAAGTAAATATAATAATAGTTTTAATGATAACTAAAAAAGGTAAAGAGTCAAAGAAGAAGTAATTAAAGAAGTAATTTTCATTATGTGAAAATTACAGAAAGAAACAACCTACAAAATTCTCATCAGGATTGGGAGTGTAATACAAGTTTATAGATAAGGGTCAGCTCAATAATAAAATAAATGGGAAGATAGAAATAAATGTTTCCCAAGGTTTCAACTATAGAGAAAAGTGGCATTATTCACACCAATGTCCCTAGCATCAAGGGAACCTTTTCCAAAATAGGTCAAGGGTAGAAGGATAAGATTATGTGATCACTAAATCTAAGGTTTAATTTCCTAAAGATGTTGTTAAAGGTTCTTTAATCATATCTAAAAATTTTGCTAATTTTTTATTTCATTATTTATTTTCACAATCATTCATATCATCCATATTTTCTAAGAATATATGATATTTCCTAAGTACCTTAATATTTGATTTATTAGTTAAAAATCTTCATAGAAATCTCACCAAAAT
Organism: Viscum album; assembly: GCA_963277665.1. Lineage (NCBI taxonomy): Eukaryota > Viridiplantae > Streptophyta > Magnoliopsida > Santalales > Viscaceae > Viscum > Viscum album. Next base: position 719,792,671 of record OY728157.1, on the reverse strand, counting down.
AAGGATGTGTTAGTCAGTTCCCATTATGACCCATAAATGTTTCCTATTTTCATACATGACTATTATACATGTGGAATATTATGATATAATCTTTGTTATATATTTCCTTTAAAAATATTATGAAAAAAAATATTTTCCAATAGAAGTAAATTACAATTCATGATGAGGATCTTGAATTTTTAATCTTTAGAGGTGAGACGTCATCATCTGGTTCATATTTATATCCACCTCATTTAGGTATTATTAATGATATTTTAAGAGAAGAATAACATACAAAATATTTATATGGAAAACGTAATCTTAAAATTGAGTATTTCCCTATATACTATAATGCATTTATGTATTTCTTGAGAAATTGTGTTGAAATATGCCTGAATGTGAAGTTTATTTTTTCATTAATTTAATCTCTTAAGAATGGTCTATATCAAGAACTCCCCAAAGAATATGCACTTTTTAATTAAGTGATTTTAAAACAAAACTATATTATTTGTGTGAAAAGGTATTTATACACCCTATTTTTCACCTTATAGAACCCATATTCTTTTTGTTAAGAATAAATATGGTTCTATGAGGTTTCACATTGATTTTAGGGAAATTAATGATATTACTATAAATAATAAGTATCATTTTCCTCTCATTTATGACTTGTTTGATCAAATTAATATAGCTCAATATTTTTCAAACATTGAACTTAATTTTGGGTATCATCAATTATGGGTAGAGAGGGAAGATAATCTGAAGATATCATTTTATGAAAGGTATGTACATTAAAATTTTATAGTAATGGAATTATGATTGACTAATAAAACCTCTATTTTTATGGATTTAATGAATATAGTATTCAAGGAATATCCTGACAATTTTTTATGGTATTCACTGATGGTATCTTTGTATACTTTAAAATATATAAGGATCATGAGAATAACTTGTATATCATTCTTTAGAACCTTAGAGAAAAGAATTTATATAAAAAATTTATAAAGTATTAATTATATATTCAAAAAGATTATTTTCTTAGTCATGTTGTCTCCAAAGATAGAATCTGTATTGATCCTGAAAAAAAAGCCAATTAAATATTTATATACATTAATTGACATAATTTAGGTATAAATTTTAATTTTAATGGTAAGATTCTATCACTAATTTCTTAAAAATTTTACTAGAATTTCTAACCCATTAACCAAGACTACATAGAAATGGGTCATGTTCAAAGAGTAATATTGATAATGTTTTGAAGAATTGAAGAATAAAGTGGTGAATTTGCTGATTTTAACTCTACCATAATAAAATGATGGATTTCTTATATATATTTTTTTGTCAATAAATGGACTAAGTTGTTTCCTTATGTAGAAAGATAAGTTATTAACTATGCATTAATGTAGTTAATGTTACATGAAAAAAACAATCCAACTCATTATCTGGAGTTTGAATCCGTAATCTTTTCTTTGATGATATAGATAAATTATCTATATAGTGAAAGATATTAAAAATACACAGACCATAAGAGCCTAAAATACAACTTCTCATATAAAGGGTTCAATATGAGGAAAATTTGATAGATCAAGCTATAGAAGAATAATGATAACTCAATATATTACCACATAGGGAAGGAAAATAAGGTACCATATGCATTGAGAAGAAAATATTAGGGATTCCTAACCAAAATTATGATTGATAGGAAAAATATTTTCATGTACTTAGTGCATATTAATAAACAAATTTTTAAGGAAGGAGAAATATCACTCTTTTTAATATTATTTCCAAATCATATATATTAGAAAATATAAAATGTTCTCAGCCTAATGGTCATAATTTTCAACATAAAATAAAAGGTGTGGATAATAGAAAATAGGAAAACATTGTATATAAATATGGTTTTATGAAATTGGAAAATATGATATGTGTTTGAACTATACCTAAGCTAAATTTGGAATTATTTGATGATAAAAATTAAAAAATTTCTCTATAAACCCTGGTCCCACCATGATTTATAGAGATTTAAATTAATGGTTTTTGTGGGATAATATGAAGAAAGAAATTACTTTTTATTTTTAAAGAGGTTTGGTTTTTCAACAGATAAAGTCATAGAGATAGTATCCTAGAGGATTCATACAACCTGTACCTATTCCTAAATAGAAATTGGATGACAGTACAATGGAATTTATCATTATATAACCAAATAATCCTATAAAGAATGATTTAATATGAATTATTGATGATTTTCTTACCAAATATGCACATTTCTTCCTTATAAGGGATTTTTTTCCTCTTTCTCTTCTTTCAAGACTCTATTTTAATGAAGTTGTAACAATTCATGGTGCACCTCTTTCAAATTTTTTTTTAATTGCGATCCATGATTTACATCAAAATTAAGGAAAGGTTTTTATAAATATCTGAATATTGAGATTCATTTGATAATTACCTATCACTATCAAATTTATTTAAATTTAATAAGTAATATTAAACCTTTTGTATACATCTTGAGATAAATATAAATTGAATTTTAAGGAATATTGGATTATTATTTACCTCCATTATATTTTTCCCTTAAAATAGCTTCTATTTAAGTATTAAAATGGCATTTTATAAATAATTATATGGAAATATATTTTATACTCTAACATTTTAGAATGAATTTAGTGAAATTAATCTTATTGAAGTAAAACGTTTTGCAGTTACAATGACAAAGGTAAACATTATTCAAACCTATGTTAAATTAGATCAAAGTTGGAAAAAGATCTATGCTGGTAATTGAAGAAACGATTTGGAATTTCAAGTGGGAGATCATGTTTTCTTGAAAGTATCTTAATGTAATGGTTTTATAAGGTTTGTTATGAAAGTAAAATATATCCCAAGGTATATCAAACATTTTCGAATTATCTAAAAATCAAAGCAGTGGAATAATTTTTGGAAATTCCACTGAGGCTTTCTAAAGTACATGATGTGTTCCATGTCTCTTTATTGATGAAGTAAATTATAGATCTAACAAATTTTATCCCCTATGGTGAAATATAATTAGAATATAATTTATCTTAATATAAATAGTATGTTCAGATTATGCAGAATAGAGAAACATTATTGAGGAATAATATGATTTGACTAGTAAAGGTACTTTGGGGAAATCATAATATAGAAGAAGTCACATGAGAACCTAAAGAAATTATCAAAAATAACTACCCAAATATGTTATGAGGTGAAATTCTAAAAGTTTTTAGGAAGAAATTTTTTGGAGGGAAGAATATAACTCCTGAGCTTCAATTATGGTATGCCTTTCTTTTAAAATAAACAAGAGCACAACACACATAGTTTTATTCAAGATTAAAACCTAATTTTTAAAATATTATAATTTTAATTTTTTAATTTTAATTTCATTTTTTGAAATAATAATATCAAAATTAACTGATAGTGAAATTGTGGGATCTTTCAAAAATAATTGGTTTTCCAATGAATATTGAAAAATACCGATTTTCAACTACTATTATATCTTTACCTGAAAAAAATAATTTTAAAAAAGTACCATTATATTTTTTATTTTTTATTAAAATTTAATATGATCTATTTTATTTATAATAATCTAATTTTAGTCAATAATTATCTTGATTTTGATGTATGGTAATTTTTATGTTAAAAAATTCACTTTTTTAAATTCTTTTTTTCATTGTGTTTTATGAATATATATTGAAATTAATTTTTATGAATAATATAAAATGAATCATGAAAAATGGATACCATATTTTGAATAATGAGTTTAAAATTTGGTAATAATTTCCTTTTTATTTCTAATCATTATTAACAGTAATAACGTTAAAATTTATCACCTCGATAAAGGTTAAATATGGAAATTGATGTTAAGAATAATTGATAATCAATTAAAATAAATAAAACATTTCTTTAATTTAATTTTATAATTATATATCATCCATAAGAATCTAAACTTATAAAATATGATTTTTAGTTTCCAATTGGATGTGATTTTTGACTTTTTAATATTTAAGTGAAAGATAAAAGCAAAAATGTCACTTCTCTTATTTTAATATCTATAATATTTTGTGATAGGGATAAAAAATTTATGTTCATTTTTAGTTGTTTATATTAAAATGTAATTAATTATTTTTATCATGGTCATTTATTGTAAATTTTTAGTCGTTGAATAAATTTTTTAAATGCTTACACAACCCCGGTACAATATTTATTCAATTATTAGAAAACTAAAATAAATTATATTAAAATTATTAAAAGTATTTAAAATTGGATTAAATATTATGTTACATGAATTTTATTGATACATATGAAATTTCAGGGATGTATTAATGGATTATATATGAATTGCCTATTTTCCAATATGTATTTATAGTCAAATTAAATGAATAGTATCAAAAATGACATTAATGATATTCTATAATGAATAACATTTAATTAAATGAGTTAAAATAAATAAAAATATTAATGTTATATGGTTTAAAAAATAAACCATGGTCCATTTATGGGTCATTTTTCCTTTTATGGTGCACTATTGACCATTAAAGTGTATAAAACATTAATATTGTGGTAATTATCAAAAGGGTTAACAGGTTGGGGGTTAAAACTAAAATAAAAGGGAGAAAACATAACCAATTCTTTTCAATTTTTATTGTATGATTTTAGTTCTATTTATTCCAATATTATTCTTTAATTATATCAATTTGGATCCATTTTTAAACTAAGAAAATAATTTCTGTTAATTTAATATATTAAGAAATTCCATGAATGCCTCTCCCATCACTTATAAAAAAGACCCATATAATATATTTTATTTACACCACCTTAAGAAACCAAGATCAATTGAATCCTTAACAATTCCATTTTCAACATTCTTATCCATGTTCTGGAAGTTTTGGACCTTCAAAAAGACCCACTCTAGGTCTCGTAAAAGCAAAACTAAAAGAAGGATATCGAAGAAGGTTTAATTTTCTTTGCTAACTCTTTCAAGTTTATTTCTATTATAATTCTTTATAATGTTTTGTAATCATCATAAAATAATAAATAAAGTATCATAAATATAAAAATATTATATTATGATTATGGGGAAACCATTTTTCACCTCTTTTCTATCCTATAGAAAATGAAAACATTGCTTGTCCATATATAAGGTTTTCCATCTTCATATAGTGGTGAAATTAATTTTCCATCATCATTTTACTTGTATGGTTATAAAAATGAAATAATAAATATATATTATTTTAATGAAATAATTATTATTTTTTAATCATAAGATCCCATCTACCTTATTTCCTTCCAATCCATTGGAAAATGATAATATCGCTTGTGCATAAATGTGGACTACCACCTCCATGAAGTGATGTGATATATTTTTCATATACTATTTAAATTGATGGAAAAAAGTAAGTATTTAATGAATATATATCATATTTATATCATTATTAACATTATACATATGATGTAACCATAATCAAAGTATATGGATTAGAACTTCCATGAAAAACAATTCATGAAAAAATAAACCAATTACCACACAAAATAATGATAATTATACAAATGTGGTAATGATTAGAGGATAAAGTGTTATAAATGGATCATATATGATATTATATATATATATAGTTATTTTATTTATTTATAATAAATAAAAATTTATCATACATGAGGTTAAAAGAACTAACAAGTAAATTCAAACATGAGATAATGGATTTCATCTCAATTTTCAATCCATTGAGGCATATTTGGTATCATACACCTATTTACTTTTATGTGGTTTATATAATACCCTTTTTAGTTATTTATTATTCGTATGTATTTATTCATTATTATTAATGATTCAATTTAAGTTACCCTTTCAAGATAAATGTTTTTAAAAAAAATTGATATTGTTTCTATTTATCATTGGTTATATTTTTCTTCCATGTCAATATTTTTTAAAATTAATTTAAAAAATTAATTTTTATTACTCAAATAATTTATTATGAAAGTTTTATTTTAACTTCGAATTTTAAAAAGTGTTTAAATTAATATTTATAATGTTTTATAAAAGGTTCATCTCCAACTTTCTTTACAAAAAGTCAAAAAGGATTTTTTTAATGTATTCGACATTAAAGAATTTTCCCACCTCCATAATCATTTTATAATATTATTTTATTCTACATGTATTCAGTGGTTTTACAAAGAAAAAATCTTTAATAAAATATTATTTTAATATTTTTCATTAATTTCCCTTTTTTCTCCAAAGGGCGTGATTTTATTACAAAAACTATATTTCTGATGAATTGATGGTTATATCTTATCTCTTATTTATTTTTATGGTAATTAACATACTCTTAAAAAATTTACTTTCCTATGATCATTGGAATATAAATTTCTCTTAAAAAATCATATTCTTTTCTTCATGGGTATGCTTATTTCCTAAATCATATGAAATTTCGATAAATGGTGTTTTACATTGAATGTTATTTGACTGACTTAAGAGATGTTGAAATTTAGTGTAATTTACAAAATATAGATATTTGTTAATAAGGAATATTATTATGAATTAAATTCAATATATAAAGAATTTCATGGGCATTGAGTAATTGGTGGTTCCTAAAATTATATATCCCCCTCAATGTATTATTAGGTTTCATGAGAAAAATTGATTTTTTAAATTAAAAGGGTTTTTGATGTATTCCTATCCAAATTTTAAACTATCTTGGAACAAGTCTTTGTATTAGAGATATCATGATGTCTAAGATCATGAAATCAAACATTAATAATTTCCTTCATTGTGTATTAAATTGTTGTTATCCCTAAGACTAATACATTAATATTATTCATAAATTATTTTTTTGATCAAGTTATTGGTTAAATGGAATTGATTTTCAGTTATTAACCTTTCTATATTTATCATTACTTATTTACTTGTGATATTTTCTATTATACATTACTCTTATTAAGAATCTGAGCTCACCCTTTATTTGTTTTCCATTCCCTGAGTTATAAAGAAGGATATTATAAATAATATCAGGGATGTAATAATGTTTTTAGGCTAGTATTTTTTATTTCCATTATAATATGGGAATAATTTATGTATCTGGTTCTTTAAGACTATTAAAATGATTATCCCTTCAAGAAGAGGTAATTTTTATTTTTTTAAAAAGGAATTAAGTATACATTAGATCTATTTTACTAGAATTTGGGTTGTTCTATCTTCAAACATCATGTAATCTATAATAGAATCAATGTTCTTACCTCTTTTTATATTAAATCATCAAATATACAACTCAACATCATCACATTTATGAATTTATAAAACATTATAATGTTATTCAAACTTCCTATACTACATATTTGTCGGAACTCTTTCATCTAGTTATTCATTATAGAAACTTATATATATGTTAATGTTTCTTTTGTTATTCCTTCATAATAATATTCAAACCTTTATCTAGTACTTCTTTATCAAATTGATTTGTTTGATCTACCCTCAAAACTTTTTTTGTCATACATTCACAATGCTCTTACTCTATCAGATAGGTTCTTAGTTGTTTTTCAATTTTAATCTATCTAATGAATATTGTATAACCTTCTGCGATCATTCTATCTGATTATAGTTTTCTAAAATTTAGTGTTTAATGGAATCATTATAAATCCTCTGACCAATAGGTTGGAATCCTCTATCTAAATCTCTTTGAGTTACTTTATCTGGTGGATCCATCTATTAATGTTTCTTAGAAACTTATACTTAATGAAATTTACTCACAAAATTCTATCTATTTACTTTAAAAATATTCCTATTTCAGGTGTACTCATTTATTTACATACTTCTTCCTTCCATCAGGAACATACAAAATACTTCCTTGCTTGATGATATTATAGATATTTTTTCTCATTGGACTTTATAACACTCAGTTTACTAGACATGAGTTTATCTATCTAATAGACTTCATAAAACACTATCTAATGTACATAAAATGTTTATCCAATAACCATAACACTCATTTCCATATGATCCAACTTCATCAGTAGCTTACACAACTCTTTTATATATTGTTCTTAAAAACATTCTTCCTTTGACCAACTAAATATGGAATCATGAATAACTTGATATAAACATAATGTTGGATTACATTGAAGATCTACAAAGAATCACTAGATTTGCTTTATAAAGCATTTATGATTTATATAACTATGAACCTAATAAGATATAATTTATTTCTACACTCCATCTAATTACTTCATTATACCATACTCTATACATTATACTTGGTCAGATCACCTTTATAAGGAATTCTCAACAATGTAAAGTGATTTACAATTGAAAATAAAATAAGACACATAAGAAACCCTTCTTATTAGTACTTAAAAACCTATTTGCCTCAAAACATCTTAGTTTTATAGACAAATAATAATATATGGTTGATCCTCTCAAAAAAACATTCATCTTCTTTCACTCTTCTATCACACCTAAAAATAATAGATTTTTCCCAAAATTCTTATGTATGATCTGGTTTGGTATCTTAATCCTAATCTGGACCCATATAGAGTGTTTGTATCTCATGAACCAATGTGTTAAAGAGTTTAATATCACTCTATGCATTATTATATCCTTCCTTACACACATTATCACCTCTTGTATTCCTAACCTCTACCTCACAAACAAGCTCTCATTGTAGAGGTTTCCCTATAATTCCAATCACATGAAAAGATCGAACATATAACTACAAATAAATTCCCTCTACTAAAACTATAACACACAAAATATAGTATCTCAATTCTACTTTTTATTGTCTTTATTCACACTATAGTTATTCTTTTATAGTTCTTGTTCAAAAAAGAAGCAATAATAAATTTCAACAAAATTTATTTACAATCAAAAAACATTAAAAAAACATTTTAGTATCACCTTTAAACCCACATTTAGGTATGTAAAACATTTATATAAATCCAATTCACATTTATATTATCCCTACACATTCCTATCATAATTCATGGATGAACTTCGAATCCCAAACTATCATGGTTGTATACACTGGCAGGTCACAATTTGCCAATATCCTACAAGGGATCCTTCTAATCTCTTATCCTACCCAAACTCACTAGAAACTCAATCATTTCCATAAAAAGGTAAAATATGAATTTTTATTGTAATATATTGAGTTTTGGTAACACTGGCCTACATTCCTATCAACTTCCCAAGACTAAACCTTTAAAATCATACTCTGATAAAATTTTATAATGAACTTGACCTGGGATCCTGAACACTGAAACTTCATTCATGATCATCAAATGGCCTCCAACACGTCCTTGGATCATTAAATTATATAAACTATTGTTTATGGATAAAAATAATAGGTGTGTAATGATTATCACTTATGTAAACAACAACCCACTTGATAAAAAAATAAAACTTTATTTAAAAATAGAAAATCATCATCAAAATACTGTTTAGAGTGAATTTAATACAAAAGATAGTTTAGTTGAAAATAAATTTGGCACATGTACTGACATTATATTATAACATAAGAAACGACACCCATAAAAAGTGAAAATTTAAACTCTTTATCCAATACATATAAAAACACTACCACTTCCACCATAAAATAAACTTCTAAAATCTATAACCCAAGAACTGAAATTCATTTCCCTTACCTACCTCATAATAAAATATATCTACATGCACACTAGTATATAATGGTTGGGTTGAGAATTAATACCCAATAATAATTTCTAAACTCAATCTCATGGAATAACATTAAGACTTATTTTCATCCATGTAAACAATGCCTTGAAAATGTGTTAATAAATTTATAGCAAATAATTTTGTCACAACACTATATAAATACAAATAAATAGATGAACATAATATAACTAATTATTTTTTTGACAAAGGTAAAGCATCTTGGTTCCACCCCAAAATGCATCTAATAAATAACCAATATAACCAAAATAGATATGGAGAATAAATAGGCATGTAAAATAAATTTCTGCCTATGATCATAGTATACAATCATTGTGAATTATCACCAAACAAAGTGACACTCTAATTTTTATGTCAGTACCATTTGTGTTGTATATAATTATGGTACTTATTTTCCACACGAAAAATATTCCCCTTAATTTATATTCAAAACTTATTATTCATTATTCATACCCAACAAATTCATTTTCCCAAAATAATTTTTCTTCTCAATAATAATTTTCCTACACATCCCACAAATAAAAATCTTATTGCTAAAAATTTTGGATACCTAAAATTATATTTTCACAAATAAAATATTACCAAAAAAATCGTATGTTTTGGTTAAAATTTACAAACCAAATTTCATACCCAAAACCTAATTTTCTAACCTTTTTCAAAATCAAGGAAACATTAATCTAACAAATCAATTTCAACTAAATTATTTGATAATAATAAACATGGAAAATGAACCTAAAAGAATACTAATACTATAATGATAAATCAGTATCTCATAAGAATCGAATAATAGATATTACCTTAGATTATGATCCATACAAGATCCTGAAACCCTAGATCCAATATCAATAATCATGATTCAATCCCCCAAATAATATAATAAATAATAGGGGATCATGATTCCATCATTCATGATTCAAATAAAAAAATATAAGTATCTAGATATAATCCCAAGAGATAGATTCATCCAGGGAAGAAGAAATAAAAAATAGATAGTAAGAGATATATTTAAGAACATTTTAGATCATTGATACAAAAAGGTTGATCTAATGTTTATTTGATTGATCATAAATATGATTTCATTGTTTCTTGATGAAAAATCCCAAATATCACCCCCAAGGAAACCTATGGTAATAATAATTCAAATTTATGGTCTTAATGAGGCTTACAAAAATCTAATAGTGTTTTTAAATTATGAATATTATAACATTAAAATGATTTCATGGTCATGTTGAAAAATCAATTTTGATCATGCGTCATTCATGCAGGCATCTCTACCCTCAAACCCTGATCTTTAGAGTCACCTAAAATGGTCACCTAGGACTATGAACCACTCATGCACACGCCCTTTCATCCCTAGGTGACCATCATGGTTATTTTTTATGTTCAATGAGACTGTGAACCCCAATAATATAATATTCACTATTCCTAAAAAAACTAAAAAAATTCTAAAGACATTTAATATTATAGGATAAATTACCAATCTTACATGGGAAATGAAATGGAAATTTCACACCTTTTCTATTATGTACTTCGTTCTAGGACATAAGGACATGGTGATATTTGTAAAAAAATACATATTTATAACATTAAATCATTCTATTCAAATTTTTATTGTTGACCTCCCCCAACCAATCCAAAATTATAAAATAATTAGAATACACATATGGTTACTAAATTTAATTCATATTTATACCTTTAAATGTGGGGTTCATTATAAATATAAATTACTTTGATTTTCAGTAAGCAATTTTACTCCCTCTTTTCACTTCATCATAAAAATTTATGATTACTTCTATTTACAAACTTCAGAAGAATTTATCATGCATATTTTAGTTATTTATGTAATTTTAGAGAAAGTTATGTTCAATAATTTCAATTTTTTAAAGCTTAATGTCCAAAACATATATTTCTTGTTTATAAAAAAACATCCTATGAGAGTTATTATGTTTTTTACAATTGAAATAAAATTATTAAATTTTGATTATGCCTTTTGTATATTTATATAAGATTTTATTTATTTTAAAATGCTTTCTAAGGGATTATGATGTAGGTTAAAAGTTATTTATTTATTTTAATTCATTCTTATGGTTATATATATTTTTATTTGAAATTTTATTTCAAATGATTTCTCTTTTCTTCTAGTAAAATTATATATTTTTATCCATTATTATTAGATTTCTATTTGTTATTTATCAATAAAAATGGGTTTTCTATGAAGTGAATTTATTATTTTAAAATGTCTGTTTTATTTTTAATGAATTATATATGTTATGATTAAAAAATTTAGGGGTACAAATGGATTTAGGGGAACCTAAAATATCAGTACTCAACTAGTTACGATAAATTAATCATGCCAACTGGGTTCTTGTGATCATTCCAAGATCATGAAAATCAAGTTAGCAAGTAGGATCAGATTGCTACTAGAAGGGTGGTTCTTTTTTTAAGATTGATATGTTTTCTCTCTAAATCCAGTTATCTTACGCTGTGAATTATTTTTTCAGTTTTAAATAAACATATCTCGAATGTTCTCTATTTATCCATATTAAGTTCTATTTTTTTACATTATTACTAATCCTTATTTATTTTAAAGTAAAGGTATTGTAACTATAATTTTACTTAGTTCCCCCTCATTTAAAAACTAGCATATTGATATTTTTGTGGGGTGTATATAGTCACAGGGTTATATCCTACTAGGTTTATACACCCTTCTTATATACAAACATCATTGTATGTGATGACTTTTCTTCTTTTAGTACATGTAATTGAAAGGATCTTATTTATCAGGGTGGTGGTCTTTAGTAGTGATAGTGGTACAAAGGATGTCCCATGTGAGGTAATATCATATGGCACATAGAGATATGTGATTTTATTATTTCATTTTTGCTATAATTTTTTAGAATTTTTCCTTAGACTTGTTTTTCATTAATCTTTATAGTTCCTCATTTCGATACATTATGGTTAATGAATTTTTATAACCTGATCTTGATGTATATATATGGTGGTTTGTCATTATTTATGTCATTAATGTGGTTTATGTTTATATTTTATTGATTATTTTTTAATTGGATGTTATGATGTTTTTATTTTTCATTTATTTTAAAAATCCATAATGTATTAGAGTGATTAATGAACTATAAAAATTTTCCAGGCTAATTTTTTAGTATAAATTCATGGTTCACATTTTATTTTATTTGGGGTGAAAACATTATTTATATATTTATACTATTCCCTTGAAACCTTTTCAAGTCTATAGAGACCAAGAACCTTCTTTGGGCCTTATAGAAAGACCAGTTTGGGTAAGGGGTTTAGGAGGACTTGATCTAGTTAATTAGAATTCCCTAGGGGATTCACATGTAAAACTTCATCCACTCATGTTCCCTAAGCAATTTTCAACTACTATAAACCTCAAAGATGTCAACTAGATGTCCAAACAAGACAAATTTATTTTCTTAAATCGAAATTTAATCTATAATAAAAATAGTATGAAAATTAGATTCTAATAAAATAGAAAAATTCATTTTGTTTACATTATAATTCATTGATATAATCCCCTACAAAATTTTCACATATTAAGTAAATAAACTATATATTTATTACATTATGAAATTATTTAAATAATTATTTATATTTCTTTATACTATTATCTTAAATATTTAACTTATACTCTATATTTAATTGAACTATCCAATATTTAGTGATGTGAATTGATGTTTTATCAGAGGACAAGGAAAGGGGATGCAAGAAGAAGTTAAGAACCATATGGGCTGCCAAAGGAAACACTAGAAAAAATATATTATTTTTATAAGATAATTAAATAGTAATAAAAAACCTATGAATACATCAACAGACCATTAGAAACTGTATTTACTACTAAGCATACACCATCCACAAACATTACCTATGTCTACACATCCTGATATGGATTTAAATCACCAATTCTACCCCATGTTCAATATTAATGATACATTTTTAGCAATGGGAATTATATCAACAAATTGGGATATCATCACTCTCCAATATGACCTTAACACAAAACACACACTAAATTCAGAGCATAATATTATAAATTTTAAAACAATCTAGATGAATGTGCAGGACAATTTATAAGACATCAAATAGTATCGTTGTCTGATCCAAAAAATTGAAGCATCATTACACCAATAGAAGTAATGACGTAAATTAATTCTTCAACCACTCACCTATATATTCTTAATTTAATCCTTATTGAAACATTCTCTACCCAACATATCCCCATGAAGCTAACTCCTGATACATCTAAGGAAAATGTTTTCATGAACCAACTGAACTAGGTTTGATCCACAACTACAATAATCCCACCTCATGGGATTGAGGATGGAGACAGGAATCGAAAGGCTTGACTAGTACAAGAGTCCATTAAATAATGTACCAATATGCACACACCCAAACTTCTTTATACATAAGTAAAACAGGAATAATAATAAAGAATGAAACAACAAGATAATAAATAATGCATTTAACAACCTCTTAAGAATACCAGAGTACAACAACATAATCTGAAAAGTAAAAGGGTAGAATACATGCCAAACTAATAATATGTCCCAAACTGAAAATAACCGGATTATAAAATAATAAGAGATCCTAAATCCATATCTTGAAGATCCAACTATCAAAAATTGTAAAATTCCCCTGGGTAACTCTATGCTCCTCGGTAATCACCACCAACCTATCTATCATCTTTATAAGACACGAATCATGTGGGAACATCCCATGTAAGGGTGAGTATATACATACCTAGTAAGATTCCCTAAAAACTATATGGGGAGATATAAGAGATACGATAGGAATAAATAGCTCAACCCATAGCAATATAGTAATTAATTCCAACAATAAGGATAAGTACATACATATATATATATATATATTCATAAAGGAAACCAATATGAAAGAGAAAGGGGATCTCCATCTCACAAAATAGCCCAGTAAAAGAGTCTACCAACAGTTCTAAGAAGTCCATCAATGATTTCAAGCATCTCACACATCTACCTAAAGAAGAATCCATGACAATCCATACCTATTCATTATGACAAAAATTCAAGGGGGATACTCTCTAACTAGATTACCCATGCCCTGATATGATAGGATGGTTTGACTAAGTATATGGATAGATGAACCATGCCCTATCCTAGTAGAATCATTCAACTCTAATGGTAGAGTAACCATTCCCTCACTCCGTAGGAGTGTTCCACTCTAATGGTATAGGACCCATTCCCTAGATCCACGAGAGGATTTCATTATTACGGTAGAGGACCCATTCCCTGACTCTGTGAGAGGGTTCTACTCTAATGGTAGGGGACCCATGCCTCAGAATCATATGAGAGTTTCACTCTAATGGTAGAGGACTCATGCCCTATATTTGAAAGAGGGTTCTACTCTAACGGTAGAGGACCTATTCCCTAACTATTCTTGAGGATTCTACTCTAATGGTAGAGGACCCATTACCTGACTCTGCATGAGGGTTCCCCTCTAATGTTAGAGGACACATTCCCTAACTCCACAGGAGGGTTCCACTTTAATGGTGGAAGACCCATACCCTGACTCATATGAAAATTTCACTATAAAAGTAGATTAACCTTGCTATGAATCCATAAAAGAGTTCCACTCTAATGATATACAAATAGAGGACCCATTCCATGTCTCGGTAAGAGGTTTCAACTCTATGGGTAGAGGACCCATGCCCCAACTCTGTGGGAGTGTACCACTCTGATAACCTCACCTAATCATTGTTGTCGTCAAGTGCCACCTAAATAAGTGACACACTCAGAACATCTTCTATAATATATAAAAAGATGATACAAATTCCACTATCACATTATACATAGAGAAACACTCAAAATAGGCTAATCACATTCCAAAATCTGATTCCAAACAATGGGGATATGAGAGGAGAAATTTTCCTCAACAATGAGGGTACACGACGTGTTAGGGGGCCCACATAGTGTGTGGTCCCACCAATATTCCCGGCCAATTCCTTTAGAGTACATGATTAATTGTCCATGTATCTCTACATGGCATGTAAAGGGACTACATGGCATGCCTCAACCACCAGAGCTCGAGTAGTGTCCTCTTATATTTTCATGTTTCCCTTGGATAGTTTCCGTGTACCTTTGTCATGTGTCCGTACATTACATGTGTCTGGTCATGATCATGTATGTATAATCCAAAAGTACACATAGGGTCTCTATCATTGAGTCACAGGGTTTTTGGGTGTCCCACATGGCCTGTTATATTTAACTCACTTGAAAACTCTAGTTGTCGCATCTAGGGGTCTACACAGCATGTATTCATCGGCCTATATGTTGTGTAGTCATACTTTTCATAGAATGTTAGATCATATACATGTGATCTAGATATGTTCCCAACACTATGAATCTAACTATTTTACCACCATAAATTGGTTTTAATAACCTCTTTCTATTTCTTTCATCCATCCTTTTTCTGAAAAAAAAATTCGGGATTTCCCGTATGAACCCATTATGTGCCACCACATCTCTGACCATAACTCGTTTCATCAAAAAATTCCCAATACATTATAGAATTGACCACATCCCACAATATATCCAAATATATTTTTGTTTCATCAATCAGTTCATCTTAGAAGAATCCACCATGAATCTAGGGTCTGATCGTGTGCATACATTCCAGGAAAATGTCTAATTGTTTCCTCATAGGACAATGGAGAAGAATGAAAATAAAAATTGGTATAAAATAACCAAGAAGGGTGAAACAATAATTCTCTAATATTTATTTTCCAACAAATTATATTGAGGATAATAAGAGTGATAAAACATGGCATAATTGGGATTAACTAATTAATCAACTGAAAATTGATACACGGGAAAATGAAAAGGTAAAATTTAATGTAGATCAAAGAGAAGAAATTGATCATGCTAAATAATTTAATAATAAAGGGAATAATAGATAAATAAAAAGTCATAACTTTATATTGTTTCTTTTTAGGATGAATAACATAGCTTCCGATGATTTTAGAGAAGTCATTGCATCCATTGGGCCTCGACTCTCTTAGATCTGGAGGCTCGTCGTCATCTAATCTCAATCAGCCAATGAAGAACGTTGAATTTTCCTATCAATTATACTAGGTTTATACGGATAACCCTAGTGATTTTCTATAATATAATTTTTAAGGATAGAATTAGTTTTTATCATTTAATTAATTATGTAATTAATTAATTAATTAATTCACTAAACACACCCACCAATAGCCACTTTATCGAAACGCCCCACGCCTACTAACGTTAGGTTTCACCAAGGTTAAACCTCATGTTCTAGATTAAACCATGGTCTCAAATTTATATTTTGAGAGTCATTTTAGGATATATTCTATTATTTCTGAGAAATAGTGAACACATTATATAAAATATGTTTAATTTTTTTAATAAAATTGATTTCGAGCACACCGAGCCTCAAAATCGTGCACCGTCTTAGTAAATAGATTTGAAAATATTCCTTGATATATTTTAATGTCTTGAAAGGTAAAAATATGGTCTCTACATTATTCCCTCCATCAAAATTTTCTACCTTAAAAAGAAAAAATGAAACTAAAGGGTTGGGAAACTGACCCTGCATATAGCTCTCTTGCTCTCAGGATCTCTCCTGTATGCTCTTGTGATGCCATAGCACCTGAACCAAGGTAATGGCCTATCCATGCAAGATACAATCCTACCAATCCTAGATCACCACTGTGTACTCCCCAAAAGTGGATCCATCCTTGAAATCCATCTCACCTAGCCAATGACGTGTGTGGGATCATATGTATATCCCATCAATGGTGACATATAGAAGATTTTGTGAATCCGATCAAACTATAGGGGTAAGACTAGGTGGTAGGAAACATCAAAAACCATCTTCATGACCACAAATGGTAAATTCTACCTCAGGGATAACTTTCCTTCATGGTCGAACCTCAGCAATACACTTCATGCGGAGACTCTCAGAAAAATGTGTTTTGTCTGATCAAACTCCAAGGGCCTATTACGTTAGTATTCATAAGATTTATTCCTAATATAAGCTATCATAATCTTCTCGTGGATCAGATAGACCTTCTTTGTCATCAACTTCACTATCTCTATCCCAACAATAGATGCATCACTGATCTCATTCTACTTTAAGGGTCACCTGATGGTTCTCCCATATAGGGCCTCAAATGGTTTCATACTGATATTAGAGAGGTATAAATTATTATATGAAAACTTTACCAATGTAAAGTGATACTCCTATATCTAGAGGAATTATAACTCACAATCCATCTTCATATCATCCAGTACCTGAATAGTGTGCTCTATCTCCCCAACTTTCGTGGGGTGAAAGATTTTAGTCATCCTCATATGGGTCTCAAATGCCTTATATAGGCCTCTCCAAAAAAATTTTGTAAACCGCTCATCGTGGTAAGAGACAATAATCAAAGGAACCCCATGAATTTGGATGATATCCCATACATAAAAATTCCCCAAACTCTCTACTGAACTCTACTCCCTGATATTAAGAAAGTACACTAACTTTTTAAGTCAGTTATATAACACCCAGATAAAATCATGGCCTATCACTATCTATGGAATCCCCATTAAAAATTATATTTAAATGATATCCCATATCCACTCGGGGATCTAAATAATCCGCCAAAAAAACTACCGGAACCTATTGTTTATCCTTTAGCTACGAACACATGACCCACTGAGAGACAAACTCGACCACACTCTACCTCATTCCAGTCCACAAAAACTATTGCTGAAGATATCTATAAATCATTCATACACTAGGATGTACACCCAAAGGATATATGTGATACTCGTTTATCACCTCCTCCAACATCATGGCTTGGACCACCATCCATCCCTAGAAAAGGATGACATGATTCCATTCGTCATAAAATTCATATAGTGCTTCTTCTGAGGATATATGGTCATATAATACCTCACAATAAATTTCTCCCAATTGAGACTCTCTCATACACATAAGGAGTGGAGGATTCAACACCATCAACAGAAGTAAATATTCACCCTCCTCAACTAGGTTTATCTGCATGTAATCCAACTACTTAGAAACCTCCATTTACCAAGAGATAATTAGACTTCCTACAGAGGGAATCTGACACCACATTGTCCTTCCTCGAATATAGACTATATCAAAGTCGTAATCCTTTAACAACTAAAAAAAGTTAATTTTATTTCATATTAGATATCTCTACATAAAGACATACATAATACAATGATGTCCAAATTAAATTAAAAGGTGATCTCCAAGAAGATAGTGCGTCCACATCATCATAGTGAATACTATCACTACCAGCTCCAAGTCATGAGTGCGTATTTTTTCTCATGGGGTCCAACTAACTTGACCAATGTGTGATTACTTCCTATCTATACATCAAAATGATGTTAATCCCGTATCTAGTGGAATTTCAAAATACTATGTACTATACACCCTCCTTCGGTAATCTCAAAACAGGATCAGTCATCAGCCTCATCTACAACTCCTCGAACCCGCTCTAGTAGTGCTCGGTCTAGGTAAATGGATTCTCTTTCAACATTAGGTAAGTCAAAGGGTCTATAATCCAAGAGAATGCTTCCAAAATATCCCAATAGTAACCCAACAATCCACGGAAACTCCACACCTCTGACATGTTCTTGGGTGGCTCCCAAGAAAGCACTATATCAATCTTCTCTATGTCAACAATAGATCCATGCTTAGAAATGACATTCCCCAAGAAGTGAACCTCGTGGATATAGAATTGGAACATTGAGAGATTACCATAAATATGGTGCTCCTGAATAATATACGGGACCATCCGCAAGTGATATTAATACTCTTACTCTATTGAAACTTATATGAGTACGTCATCAATGAAGAAAAAAATTTGTCCAAGTATGAATGGAATATAAATTTCCTAAAATCCATAAACACATAATGGGAATTAATTTTACTAAAATTCATCACCAGGAACCCATAGTGTATGTAGCGACATCAAAATTTCAGTTTTAGAATATTAGCCTCATAAACTCCCAACTGGTGGTAGCTAGACCAATGCTCAATCTTCAAAAACCATCTCGCACCACACAAATAATCAAAGATTTAATAAATACTTGGTAAAGGGTACTTTCTCTTTATCATTACCTATTTCATGTGATGATAATATACATAAAGTCACAATATTTCATCTTCCTTTTTCATGAAATACAATAGAGCTTCCCAGGGGGACACACTAGGTATGATAAAACCCTTCTCTTGAAGGTTCTAAAACAATAACCACAACTTTCGAATCTTAGTATGGGATGTCTGATATGAAACATAAGATATTGGAGTAGTCCCAGGGTGTAGGTTGATGAAAAAATACATCTTCCACCATGGGGGTTGTCTCAGAACTTCCTTAAGATATACATCCATAAAATACTCTATGACTGAAGGATTCTAATTTTTTTAATAGAATTATATGCCAAGGTCTATACTCTATAACTTATGGGTGATGGATTGTATCATCCACCTTATAAAACCAACTCCTCTCACCATAATATATCTTTCATGAAAAAAAGTGAATCCCATCTCATCAGTGTGGAGGTATTTGAATCATTTATCAGGATAGTAAATCTATTATTGGACTATGGAAAACTGGTCCATAATCAAGATGAGGTTATATGTTCTAATGTTTATGACCAAAATGTCCCATGAGAAACTCTATCCACCAAGAAATAGATCGCACTTCTAGTAGATAAAATAGATCGAATAATCATTCCTCATAGGAACCTCGCGGAAAATATATTGGGCTAACGTTTCTTCTAGGAGATCCAACTCTCACAACAAGATTAAATAGGTGAAGGAATTACACATACATGTTTATATTAGGTTTGAATAAAGAGTATAATAAACAAATATCATACCAATAATAATCTCATGTGATGTAAGACCATATGCCTTTATAGCCTGTAGTTTCCCATGACATTGACCACTAACTCCCTGAGTTTGATATGGGCTTCTTGGTGGTGGTGGTGTAATGATATCATAACATTATCCACCACCCATATCTCCTCCTCTTGGATCACCACATGCTCCCCCTCCATCTATGCCTCCCTAGGGGCCACCCTTACCACTCTTGGTAGATCCATGATCATAGAACTGATACTTCCATGGTGGTCCATCTTCTATCTGTATAACCTCCACATCATGTTGTGTTTAGAAAACAAATCTCATGTGACCCCACCCATAACATTTATACCAAAATCCATATTTAAGCTTCCTCATATCCCTATGTAGTCCTTGTGCCACATGACCACACATCTCAGACTGGTCACGAAAAGATCTCCTGTGTAGAGACTGTAACACCCGAGACTTTTATGTTATATAAATCATCAAAGGAATCTTTTTCTATACAACACTTGCTTGGCATGCTTTACACGAAATCGTGACCTTCCTCGATAGCTTTTGTCGTACGCAATACCGAGTTTCACTAAACAACAATATGCTATTAAAATATTATTAAAACTAGCCATTATGAATAGTAATAACCACTTTTTTAAATTTTATAAATTTTATTTTTCAAAATGGACTACATTTTTGGATTCGGAATATCGAAATTAGCCTAGGGTGAAATTTTGGTATTTTTCTGAAAACTTTCAATTTTTTGATGAATAGTGAAACCACTAAGTGGTAGTTAAAAAACTGAATTTTTCGTAAAACTTAATTTTACCGCTTCTGTGAGTGGAATTTCAAAAATCCGAGAGACACGGTTGATGTTAGTAAGTAAAATGTGGTTTAATGAGATGAAAATAATTTTTTGGTTTTTTTACCACAGTTAAAAGTAAATAGTGTAATTAAGGGTAAAGATGATATTATTATTACCCTAACACATGTCCTAATTCTATTGGATAAGTGTAATTCGACCAAAAACAAACTTAGGAATAAAATATTACAATTTAGGCCCACTTGGATTAGATTAGGACATTTATTATTAATTTATTTAAAGAAGGGTTAAAATAGTTAAAATCAATGTTTAATAAGTAAATAATTTTTAATATGGGGTTATACATAAGATAAATTCGACTATGAATATTCATTAGAAAGATAAAAAGATTTCCTACATAATGGTATTTTATTTAATTTTTAGACATTAAATAATTTAATTTATTTATGACACAAAGATGATGCAGTAATTATCTTATTAATGAAATATTGACATAGTTAATGTTATAAACACCAAAATAAATGTAATTTGAGACTTTTTATGAATGAAACTAATTTTATAGGTTAATATGAAATGTTAGTATTGATTTAATTAACTTCGTTCGAACTAATAATTCTGTTATGATTTTCACAAAAATCAATTACTAAATAGTGTCAAAATTGAAATAAAATAGTTTTCAAAACAAATATTATATTAGTAATTGTTATTTTATTCCTAAAAATCTAAGGTTCAGCCAAAAGACTTAGATAAGGTTATATATATTAATAATAATCAACTTGGGGTTCGTTTGGCTACTTATAGTAAGTTTATTAACCTTATAGAATAAGAACACAAGAAGACACGGTAAAAGTAAAATTATTTAACTTAATTTAAATCTAAATGATAAGGTTAAAATAGGTACCTAAACTTGTCTAAATTCTATTGTATGAGAGTATTTCGACACATCCTTACCTTAGATTAGAAATATATCAATTTGGAGCTATTTAAAACCGAAATTGACTTTATAATAAAATAATAGTTTTAGTTTTCCCAAAGGTGCCCCTCTCCTCCCTTATAAAAGGGCACCTCGTCCCCCTCTTCCTCACACCACTTTGAGCCATCGAGCTCAGCCAACCCCTGCCAATTCCTCCTCCCCACTTCCCTAGAGACATCCTAGAGGTACTGGTATTCTTCAGAGACCAATTTTAGTGCCCTAAAAGAAGGTCTCAAAGAAGCACTTCAAAGAAGAGGTAATGTCCGTTACCGATTCTTTAATCTTTATTTCTTCTTCCACTTCTTCTTCTTTAGTTGTTTCATTATGAAGTAATAACATCAGTATCACTCATATAATGATATGTTATTATAAGTATGAAACAACCCCATTTCACCATCTATCCATCCTACGGAAAAAGAAATCACCGTGCGTGCGTACGTAGGGAATACCATCTCCACGCCGTGGTGTAATCTATTTTCCACCACCACCTTACTTGGATTGGTATAATGGTGTAAATAATGACTATATATGACTATTATAAAGTGATACTGATTCTGAAATAGTATACATACACTCCAATACAATTCCACGATCATAGGAACGATATCATCACTCGTGCGTACGTACGGAATACCGTCTCCACGATGTGATGCGACTCGTTCTACATGATCTTCATTTCATAATGATAATATAAATGAATTGAATGAATGAATATGATATATATTACACTAATACCATTATGGAAATGAGGTATCTATAACCTAAAGATAAGAATAAGAATTTATTCGACAAAACACGCATACGAACAAAAAGTTATAAACACCCGAATAACAAGTAGCAATGAAATATTACTAATAAGAAGATAAGAAAATGACCATATATGATATCATAAAAATAATTATGATTCTGTAATAAGTCAATAACATTATTTAAATCATTATACAGGAGGTTCGGACACTTACGAAGCAAAACGGACCTAAGGTAAGGGAAATTCCACAATCTCATTTTTATCCGAGATTGTTTATACTTTGGTATTTAATGGGGTGTATTTTATCATACACATCCATGTTTCCTCAATATTTAATATTTATATCCTTCTACAATAGTTTATATCTAGTTTTACCCTTCGGTGAGTTTTTTGTAAAAGATATGAAAGGAATCTTTTGTCAT
The DNA here is from genome assembly GCA_963277665.1 of Viscum album. Taxonomy (NCBI): domain Eukaryota; kingdom Viridiplantae; phylum Streptophyta; class Magnoliopsida; order Santalales; family Viscaceae; genus Viscum; species Viscum album. Next base: position 719,769,130 of record OY728157.1, on the reverse strand, counting down.
TTTTCGTACGAGGTACTTTTTGACTTTTCCGACAAAAGTACGAGAAGAATGTTTTCTTTTAACTTATACGGAATGAATGGATTTTTTTTTAAAGAATTATTTCCAATAAGCTTCCTTTAAAAGTTTTAATGTTTACTTTTAATAAAATTCTTTTAGTTTAAAATTGTATGACATTTTAAGAAAGGAAAAATGTTTTTGAAGAAGAAAGGATATTTTCCTCAAGAATGGAGTTGAAGTGTTTTATAAAAATTATTTTCCATCTAAGATAATAAAGGGTTATGTTTTTATCCCTATTATTAAATTTATTTGATTATGTTGTGATGGAATTATTTTTATGAATTCCTTTATCTTATATGAATTGTTTTATGATGTCATGATGTTTAAGATTCCCATTTGTATTACATGGGTTATGCAATGATGTATGATTTATGATTTTGTGGCGCACATAAGAATGGTATCATTATGAGATGGGTGGGACCTATATCTCCCTCCAATGCATTGGGTAAAGATTTTATATCTCATGAGATAGACATGGCTGGAACGGTAGGTTATACCGGTTCAGTGAAACAGGACTGAAACGAGGAGTGAACTCAGTTCAGAAATGGACTTTGTCCACTAGGATAGTCTTGGCAATGAGTCTTGACTAATAAGAAATGATTCTCTATGATTATGTGTGTATGCAACAAAGTTTCATGTTTTAAGTTATGATTATTGGGATTACATTTCACTACTATGATTTATCCCATGTGATGAAATTATGCTCTCTTTTGCATGTTAAGATTTCCAAAAGTTATGTTCTTATGAATATGATGTGATTGATATTTCTTTTGTTTACCCTTACTGAGAATTTGAGCTCACCCTTTCATATGTTTTCTTTCCCCAGGTCAGGAAGAAGGTTATTAAGTAAGATATGCCAAAAGGGACTATAGATATGATGAAATAAATGGGAGACAGTGTAGACGCTTTATGAACCAGTTGTTTATGTTTCCCAGTTTCTAAAGACACTATACCTATACAGTCCTTTCATGGTTTTGTTATATGTTGTAATAAGTATGCTTCAATTTTGAAGTGTTAACAATGTATGTAAAGTATGGTTTGTTACAGTTGGTATCAGAGGACAGGTATAGTCAACCATTGGAAACTAGGATGTGAAAGCCTTAGTGAGAACCCTAAGGATAATTCTAAGAATAGAACACAATCTTAGTGTTTTAGAAATGGACATGAATAACCTATTATAAGACCTTAAGTGTGAAATTTTATTCCTGATTATGTGGTTTTCCTATTATAATTAGTGTTCCTCACACTATTCTTCTTGGTTTTAGTCAATGGTTGAACCCGAAGGAATCGTGTTAATGCAGAATGCGACGAGAAATGCCTTGATTGTCCCCCTGAGAAACCAAACATTATGGGAGCTGGAATTAAAAATCTTGTAGCCATGCTCACACAACTTTCTCAAGCTATGAATCATGCAGGACTTCCAAACGAGCAAAGGAAGGCGTAACATTCTGTTGAATCCTTCATGAGGCAGCGTCCACCTTCTTTCAGCGAGTCTACTGATCCATTAGTTGCTGAACAATGGATTAGTACTACTGAAAAGATATTTTCAGTTCTTCAATGTTCTGAACATGATAAATTCATCCTAGAAGTGTATCGTTTGGAAGGAGATGCTGATCAATGTTGGAATCTTATTAATAATATGAGGCAAAGGGATGAAATTGAGTCCATGACATTGACCACTAACTCCCTGAGTTTGATGTGGGCTTCTTGTTGGTGGTGGTGTAATGATATCATAACATTATCCACCACCCATATCTCCTCCTCTTGGATCACCACATGCTCCCCCTCCATCTATGCCTCCCAAGGGGCCACCCTTACCTCTCTTGGTAGATCCATGATCATAGAACTGATACTTCCATGGTGGTCCATCTTCTATCTGTATAACCTCCACATCATGTTGTGTTTAGAAAACAAATCTCATGTGACCCCACCCATAACATTTATACCAAAATCCATCTTTAAGCTTCCTCATATCCCTATGTAGTCCTTGTTCCACATGACCACACATCTCAGACTGGTCACGAAAAGATCTCCTGTGTAGAGAATGTAACACCCGAGACTTTTATGTTATATAAATCATCAAAGGAATCTTTTTCTACACAACACTTGCTTGGCTTGCATTACACGAAATCGCGACCTTCCTCGATAGATTGTGTCGTACACAATAACGAGTTTCACTAAACAACGATATGCTATTAAAATATTATTAAAAATAGCTGTTATGAATAGTAATAACCACTTTTTGAAATTTTATAAATTTTATTTTTCAAAATGGACTTCATTTTTGGATTTGGAATATCGAAATTATCCTAGGGTGAAATTTTGGTATTTTTCTGAAAACTTTCAATTTTTTGATGAATAGTGAAACCACTAAGTGGTAGTTAAAAAACTGATTTTTTCATAAAACATAATTTTACCACTTATGTGAGTGGAATTTAAAAAATCCGAGAGACACGGTTGATGTCAGTAAGTAAAATGTGGTTCAATGAGATGAAAATAATTTTTTGGTTTTTTTTACCACGGTTAAAAGTAAATAGGGTAATTAAGGGTAAAGATGATATTATTATTACCCTAACACATGTCCTAATTATATTGGATAAGTTTAATTAGACCAAAAACAAACTTAGGAATAAAATATGACCATTTAGGCCCACTTGGATTATATTAGGACATTTATTATTAATTTATTTAAAGAAGTGTTAAAATAGTTAAAATCAAAGTTTAATAAGTAAATAATTTTTAATATGGGGTTATACATAAGATAAATTCGGCTATAAATATTCATTAGAAAGATAAAAAAAATTCCTACATAATGGTATTTTATTTAATTTTTAGACATTAAATAATTTAATTTATTTATGACACAAAGATGATGCAGTAATTATCTTATTAATTAAATATTGACATAATTAATGTTATAAACACCAAAATAAATGTAATTTGAGACTTTTTATGAATTAAACTAATTTTATAGGTTAATATGACATGTTATTATTGATTTAATTAACTTGGTTCGAACTAATAATTCTGTTATGATTTTCACAAAATTCAATTACTAAATAGTGTCAAAATTGACATAAAATAGTTTTTTTAAACAATATTATATTAGTAATTGATATTTTATTCCTAAAAATATAAGGTTCGGCCAAAAGACTTATATAAGGTTATATATATTAATAATAAACAACTTGGGGTTCTTTTGGCTGCTTATAGTAAGTTTATTAACCTTATAGTATAAGAACACAAGAAGACACGGTAAAAGTAAACTTATTTAACTTAATGTTAAATCTAAATGATAAGGTTAAAATAGGAACCTAAACTTGTCTAAATTATATTGGATGAGATGATTTCGACCCATACCCACCTTAGCATAGAAATATATCAATTTGGAGCTATTTAAAACCGAACTTGACTTTATAATAAAATAATATTTTTAGTTTTCCCAAAGGTGCCCCTCTCCTCCCTTATAAAAGGGCACCTCCTCCCCCTCTTCCTCACACCACTTTGAGACTTAAAGCTCGGACAACCCCTGACAATTCCTCCTCTAAACTTCCCTAGAGACATCCTAGAGGTCCTAGTATTCTTTAAAGACCAATTTTAGTGCCCTAAAAGAAGGTCTCAAAGAAGCACTTCAAATAAGAGGTAATGTCCGTTACCGATTCTTTAATCTTTATTTCTTCTTCCACTTCTTCTTATTTAGTTGTTTCATTATGAAGTAATAACATCAGTATCACTCATATACTTATATGTTATTATAAGTATGAAACAACCCTATTTCACCATCTATCCATCCTACGGAAAAAGAAATCACTGCGCGTGCGTGCGTACGGAATACCGTCTCCACGCCGTGGTGTAATCTATTTTCCACCACCACCTTACTTGGATGGGTATAATGGTGTAAATAATGACTATATATGACTATTATAAAGTGATACTGATTCTGAAATAGTATACATACACTCCAATACAATTCCACGATCATAGGGATGATATCATCACTCGTGCGTACGTACGGAATACCGTCTCCACGATGTGATGCGACTCATTCTACATGACCTTCATTTCATAATGATTATATAAATGAATTGAATGAATGAATATGATATATATTACACTAATACCATTCTGGAAATGAGTTATCTATAACCTAAAGATGAGAATAAGAATTTATTCGACAAAACACGCATAAGAACAAAAAGTTATAAACACCCGAATAACAAGTAGCAATGAAATATTACTACTAAGAAGCTAAGAAAATGACCATATATGATATCATAAAAATAAGTATGATTCTGTAATAAGTAAATAACATTATTCAAATCATTATACATGAGGTTCGTACACTTACAAAGCAAAACGGACCTAAGGTAAGGGAAATGTCACAATCTCATTTTTATCCAAGATTGTTTATACTTTGGTATTTACTGGGGTGTATTTTATCATACACATCCATGTTCCCTCAATATGTAATATTTATATCCTTCTACAATAGTTTATATCCAATTTTACCCTTCGGTGAGTTTTTTGTAAAAGATATGAAAGGAATCTTTTGTCGTTTTTCATACGAGGTACTTTCTGACTTTTCTGACAAAAGTATGAGAAGAATGTTTTCTTTTAACTTATACGACATGAATGGATTTTTTTTAAAGAATTATTTCCAAGAAGCTTCCTTTACAAGTTTTCATGTTTATTTTTAATCAACTTCTTTTAGTTTAAAATTGTATGACATGTTAAGAAAGGAAAAATGTTTTTGAAGAAGAAAGGATATTTTCCTCAAGAATGGAGTTCAAGTGTTTTATCAAAATTATTTTCCATCTAAGATAATAAAGGGTTATGTTTTTTTCCCTATTATTACATTGATTTGATTATGTTGTGATGAAATTATTTTTATGAATTCCTTTATCTTATATGAATTTTTGTATGATGTTGTGATGTTTAAGATTCCCATTTGTATTACATGGGTTATGCAATGATGTATGATTTATGATTTCGTGGCACACATAAGATTGGTATCATTATCAGATATGTGGTACCTATATATCCCTCCAATTCATTGGGTAAAGATTTTATATCTCATGAGATAGACATGGCTGGAACGGTAGGTGATACCGGTTCAGTGAAACAGGACTGAAACGAGGAGTGAACTCGGTTCAGAAATGGACTTTGTCCACTAAGATAGTCTTGGCAATGAGTCTTGACTAATAAGAAATGATTCTCTATGATTATGTGTGTATTCCACAAAGTTTCAAGTTTTAAGTTATGATTATTGGGATTACATTTCACTACTATGATTTATCCCATGTTATGAAATTATGCTCTCTTTTGCAGGTTAAGATTTCCAAAAGTTATGTTCTTATGAATATGATGTGATTGATATTTCTTTTGTTTACCATTACTGAGCATTTGAGCTCACCATTTCGTATTTTTTCTTTCCCCAGGTCAGGAAGAAGGTTATTAATTAAGATATTCCAAAGGGGACTATAGATATGATGAAATAAATGGGGGACAGTGTAGACGCTTTATGAACCAGTTGTTTATGATTCCCAGTTTCTAAAGACACTCTACCTATACGGTCCTTTCGTGGTTTTGTTATATGTTGTAATAAGTATGCTTCAATTTTTAAGTATTGACAATGTATGTAAAGTATGGGTCGTTATAGAGACCCTACCGAATTCCAGCTAATAGCTTTTATAGATGACTAATACCCATGAATCCCACTACCAGATCTAGTTGTATGGCATCCATATGATAGTAATATATCCATCACTACAACCCTATCTAACACTTCATCATATGGGGGAATTCATAGGGGTATGCCACTGTTATAGATTTATTTATAGAAACCCTAATCAAAATTTCTCCCTCAAAAGTGGCCATCTCGAATCATGTTGACGGAATATCACATAAGGTCAGTGAACCTCACATCATACCCAGCAACTGACATCCCTCCTTATTATATATCTAGAAGAAACTTATTCTGAACTAATTGAAAGCATGATGGGTAGTACACCATAAGAATCATCTGGTATTAGTCAGTCTATGAGAGTTTCGACTCCCCATGCATCTGAATTACTATGCTTGACCAGCTCCTAGAATCTCCATGAAAATAGATGGTTTCTAATGAAATCACTTGATCGGTTGATATTTGGATAATCCTAAATACTCAGATCACAAAATCTAGAAAATCCTATTCCACTTGGAGATCTTTCTCAATATGGATCCATATCAACCTCTATTACTAGAACTCATGGAGTGTGCTAAGATTTCATGTATCCTTAGCCTTCTCTGATAGTATGATATGCTTCTCGATAGGTGAGGGTTATATTACCTATCCACCTAGGGGAATAAACTTGCGAAATGGACCCTTAACTGAGGCCTCACTGGTCATCAGATTTTCATTATGATCCATAATTAGTAGCCCGGTTGGATTTTTTTGTAGAGGCATCCTTAAAATTTATTCTATATGTACCAAGGTTAGATAAACATATATATAAGGTGCTCAGTGAAGAAGGGAAATAAAAATAATCAATCATAAATAATTCATGTAACATTTTTTACTATAACTAATGCCTCAGTATAATGATTCGACAAGAATACAGTTAGAGTCCTTATGTATGGATACATCTAATGTCACACAAACATCGGGTTCCCTAGCCTGATATCTACACTAGAGATACTTTAAAATTGTTTCCATAATTTCCAAAAAAATCCTTATAAGGGAAAAAATCTCAACACTATTCCAAGGAATAAACTACCTTTGATACCAATATTTCATGACCCATCCCAATAGGGCTCGAGCTACAACTACCCCATGCCCACCTCAATAAGTCAAGTTCTAGAGAAAATAATCGAATGGAATATCTAATATGGGAGGGTTTGGCCTAATGTACCTATACACACACACCTAAATATATCCATGCATAAATACAAATGAATAAAAATAAATGTTACAACATATATAGAATAAACCATGCATGTAAAAACCTCTAGGGAATACAATACTACAATATAGTAATATGAAAAGATAGTGGGGAAAATAAAATACCACCCATTAAGATGTCCTAACCTAACAAAAAATGTAAAGTAAAATGTTGATATAGCCCAAATCCTGATCTCCAAACCCTGACAATCATATGCAGTCAAATTCCCTAGGGTATCCTTATGCTCTTTATTAATCACTATTAACCTATTTGTTGTCTAAAAAAGAAATGACATGTGTGGGAAATTCCCATGTAGGAGTGAGTATATACATACCCAATTGGGAACCTGAAAAACTAGAAGGTGATCAATAAGAGATATGAAATGAGAAAAAATATTAACCCACAGTAGGAGATTATCAGATTCTAACAATAAGGATACACACACACACACACACACACACATATATATATATATATATTCTCATAAACAAAACCAAGGTGAGAGAGAATTGGGATCTCCATCTCATATCCCAACCTAGGAAAAGAGTCTGCCATCAATTCCAAGAGGCCCATCAATGATACCCAGCATCTCATGCATATTCCCAAAGAAGTATCCAAGTCAAGACACACTACATCACTATGCCACATGGTTGAGTTGGCATAATATTTAGGTATAGTAATCATTCCATAATATGACATGAAAATTCCATTAAGTAGGTGAATAGATCATCCATTACCTATCCCAGTTAGAGGGTTCCACCCTAATGGTAGAGGACCCAATCTTTGACTATGTAGGATGGTTCTATGCTAATGTTAGAGGCCCCATACCCTAGATCCAAGGTAGAGTTTCACTCTATTATTATAGTACCTATACGTTGAGTCTTTTAGAGGGTTCTAATCTAATGGTATAGGATCCATGCTCGGACTCTACAGGATGGTTCCATTATAATTGTAAAAAACCACACTCTGGCTTTATAGTAGGGTTACACTATAATGGTAGAGTACCCATCCCATGAATACACCAGTGGGTTACACTCTAATGATATAAAAACCACTCCTGGACTCCATGTGATGGTTCCCCTATAATGGTTAAGGACCCATTCCCTGACACCACATGAGGGATCCACTCAAATGGTAGATATATAGAGGACCCATGCCTTTTACTAGTAGCAGGGTTCCACTCTATGGGTAGAGGACCCATTCCCATGTCCTCTATGAGAATATCATATAACTCACTACCCATGTAGCTTTACACAATATGTAAGGGGACCACACAGTGTGCCTCTACTACCATGGGTGGATATGTGTCCTCTAAGTCATACTTGTGTCCCTTGGGCCATGTCCATGTACCCTAGACATGTGTCGGTACATGGTATTTGTCTTTAATGCAAGTGTCCATATACTCCAAGAGTACATTCTGGGTCTCTAACACCACGTCACATGGTAGGTGGGTTTCACACACAGTGTGTGATATTTAACTCACCCAAAAACCCTATATGTCATAGCTACAGGTCAGCACGAAATGGGTTTGTCATCCTACACACTATGTAGTTAGGTTTTTCATAGAAAGTTAAATATGCTCTACATGATCAAGATCTGCACTCGACGCTGTGAATCTCACCCTCTAAAAACCCAAAATTGGTGTTAAAAACCTCCACCTAAAATTTTCAGTCATCTTTTTGATGAAAAATAGAATCTAGATTGCCTGTATAAAGCCTTCATGTGACTCTGTTTCTTTGGCCATCACTTGTTGCCTCACTTGATCCCTAATACATGGTTGAATCAGCCACATCCTACAATATATCATAATCCATCTCTGATTACTCAATCTATTTCTCGCATGTGAATCCTCCATTAATCTAGGGGTTCGATCGTTCTCGTACCCACACGAAAAATGTTAAATCGTGGCCCCGTGAGCTAACAAAAAAAGAAAATGAAGAATGATTGCTGAAAAAGAACAAGAACAAGCATGAAAAAATTATTAGACAAGTTTAATTTTCCAAATGACTATATCATTGATAGTATAGGTGAGAAAACATGAAACAACAGGGATTAATTTAATAATCAATTGAAACTCGATACATAGGCTCATGCAAATGGTCAATTAAACATAGATCAATGAGAAGGAATTTATAATGCTAAATATTTTAATCATAAGGGTAGGAATCCACAAATTATGATTTTTACATTGATTTTGGATTTTTTGAAGATGAAAAACACATCTTACGAAGATTGGGAGAAGTTTTTGTGTCTGTTGCACCTTGATTCTCTGAGATCTGGAGGCTCATTATCATCTGATCTCAATCCACCAATGAACAATGTGGAATTATACACAAAAAGATCCTAGGGTTTTGTATCAAACCCTAGTTATTTTATATAATTGAATATTTTTAGAGGGAATTAGGTTTGGGGTCATTTAAATAATTAATTAATTAATTTACTGAACACACCTTCCAATGGTCATTTTATCTAAACAACCCACACTAACCAACATTAGGTCACACCTAGTGTAAGCATAACATTATAGATTCAACTGTGGTCTCATATTTACATTTTGAGACTCTTTCTAGGATATATTTCTTTATTTTTTATAAACCAGAAACATGTTATGTAAAAGATATTCAATATTTTTATAAAATTAATTTTAGGAACATAGGGCCTCAGAATCACACTTCATCTCATCTATTGGATCTAAACATATTTCATGTTATATTTTACAGTCCTAGAAGATGAAAATAGTGTCTCTAAAATTTTCTAATCCACTTTTACTTTTAATTTATACCTACAAAATACATGTAAAATGGATAAAATGTCAGAAACATTCTTGGATATCAATTTAGAAGAAGTCCATGTGTTTAAAATGTATACCTAAGGGGGATATATGGGATTCCATGTAACCATAACCAAACTAAATTGGTTAAACACATAAAAATATTCCATATGGGAGAAGATACTCAAAAATTAACCTGGTCAGGAAAACCATACAATCTGGGATTAATGATGAAGAAAGGGGACCATGAAGTCCCTCTAGCCATGTGAAGAAATCTCAATAAATAACCCACTTTCTAGTGGGAATGACACACACTCCGGAAGGATATTGATTAGTTTATCACTAGTGGATGAACCCTGAGGAATATGATGAATCTATGTGGATACAGATAGACTATTTGGAAATCACAATCCATGTACTGTGAAATTCACTTCACTAATTTGGTAGGATGGGTTTGGGAGACAATGATTTGTCAATTTGATCGAGGAATGACCACTACTGCTGGAAATAATAAGATACAAGGTCCATTTCACATGGGATTGTATTCAACATATTATTTAAAATAAGAAAATAATGAGGAGTAATCACATGAATGATATTGAGTGTGATAGATGAGTATATATTTGACTTGGATGCACATTAAGAGAATAATGAAGCAATGAATCAAGTAATTTCCCTAGGAATTATAATATTTTTATTACAATAAATTTTTTTATTCCATTTATTTTCAATATCCATCACACACACCTTCCCTCATAAGATGTTTTCATGAATAAAAAAATATAAATATAAATAAAATTGAAGGAAAACATGGGAAGCTTACTTGGAGATGACCTAGATGTTTTACAATGTTTCACTCCTTTTGTGTTTATAAATTGTATTATCTAGGACCATTTGATACTCTATGTGCCAATTTAGAACCAATTCCATGGGACTATACGTTTCAAACAATTTTTTTAATTTGATATTATAAATATTATTTCCTTTTTCTAATAAATGTTTCTATAAAATATGAACTATTAAAATATGTCCCTAGAATAATTTGATATATGAGAAAATCTTAAATGAATAATATAATAATTTCCACTAATTTACTATAACCATAACTTAATATCATAAGTGAAAAAAGAATAATGAGAAACTATATCATATTATTGGGATAAGTATTCAGAAAATTTAATTAAATATTATTTCATATTAGAATAAATCCATGTATACTATTATAAAAACTAGTTTCTCCCAGATCAATACAAAAAATCACAAGAACAAAAGCATTGTTAAAGGAAAAGGATGTAATCCTCCTTAGAAATGAAATGAAAAAGGTGGTGGAGAAGTTATCATAGATTAACCATTCCCTTCAGGATTGGATGAGACAATATAAAACTGAGGAAGCAAGGAAGGTCCATATTTCATCTGTGGAATATATCAAAGTGGTTAAATAAAAATTATATAATCCTCTGTATTCCACAATCTATTATCTTCTAAAGCAATAATATGTGAAGTTAGGTACAATATTTAATTATTTTGAGTGAGATAAATCACCTTTAGATATATTTTAGTATTAATTTAAACAATATTAAATTCTTAGTGATATTCCTAGTATTATTAATGCACATTCAGATCACATGTTGCGTGATTTTCCTATAGATTAGGTTGCACTAGAGGTGTCCAGTTTTGATGAAAATTTTTAAATCTTGTTTCTTCTTCCCACAAATGGATTCGAAGATTCCTTTCAAGTTGAAATAAAGTACATAAAATAAAAACATATTGGGTCAATAATTCTTTATTTAAATCTGCTAATTTATATTCTATTGAATTGTAATTGGAAATTGATCTCCCTTGCACTATTAATGAAACATTTGGCTATTATACCAGGAAAGTCAGTCAGAGGTAGGCCCCTGACTATTTATTAAATAAATGAAAAGTAAAACAATTACATAGAAGCACAATTACATATCATAGACTTAAAAACCATCATATCCCCCATACAAACCTCCTTCCGCAGTGGATGTCTCCCATTCCGAGCTTTCATAGTGCTTTAGTATCTTGGCATACTTCCTTCTAAGGTTCAAATTCTCCAAAGATAACAAGTCATGCGGAGATTGTTTGAAAGATGATCTAGTGGACAGCGGCTTTGGCAGATCAGAGTAGTCTTTCCTCATCCTTCTTTTTGCTGTGATGTTCACATCCTGTCTAGATTTCCCCTTCTCGTCCTTGAGAACCTCACAATATGAAGGCCTGACCATCACATCGTGATTTTCCTTGTCACTGTCTGAGACGTCCCCCCAATTTCCATCTACCATGCCGTCATTGAAACCATCAGCCACCCCTCGATCCCATTCATTACATCTGTTACTATCAATTACAACCCGACATGGAGGCTTCCCTTCCATCACTTGGCTGGCATCCACCGCCTTCACTGCATTTCCTGGACTACTCCCTTCATACTTCCCTTCAATATCTTGTAGAGCATCCACTTCCTCTTCGGATTCCAAGACTTTGAACCGGTTGCAGGTGGCAGCATTACTCTCTGAGGCAGCAGGTTGCGGCTGCATCTTCTTCCTCTCACTAATCAGATAATGACTGACATCTATCATTTGCCCACAACCCTCTTCAATCGATGGCATCCCCCCCCCCCTCATTCGGATCCGCACAATTGAACCCAAAATTGGCAACAACGACAGCAAGCCTGCTATCCTTAGCTTCCATCGAAGGCCCCCGCTTCCCACTGCTCACCTTTTTACTGCCACACCACATCATAGCAGCAGCCCCCACAAGCATGCCACCTTCTATCGTGCAGCGATCAAGATGAGACCTGCCAGCACTAATGATCCCTGGAGCTTCTTGCCTCTTCTCTACAGCCACCGGTGTGCATGTTACCATGCCAATAGCAGCACCCCTTCTGTCCATAGCTCCCTTGGCAAAATTCCCCCAATTCAAGTCCATATTCAGTCTGTTCAACACTACAGACACCATAGGATTTTCAGAATCAACTGGCTTTTCCAAAACAGTTGCAGCATAGGAGCCACGTCCAGATGCATTTCCCACCGGATCATCAGCAACAGACTTCCCCCTCCTGTCAATAGATTTCCCTATCCTTCTCTCCAGACCAAGAGACCTCATGATACCATGTCGATCTTGACAGCTACCATCTAAATGACCCATCCTATTGCAGGTATTGCAATAATCGATCCAAGATTCGTAAACCACTGCCTGCTTCCATCTGAACTCCTGGCCCACAGAAATCCAAACCCATTCAACCGGAGGCCTTGAGATATCCACCTCCACACAGAGGCGAGGATTTACCGGGTGACTCACCGTGGCTTTTCGAGCATCAGAGCACAAGAATCTACCAACCAAGTTCCCAAGAAAGCGCATAATCGCTGGGTTTTGGAAAGGTAAAGGCAAATGAGGGAAACTTACCCAAATCGGGACGAAGGCGGGATCACGACCCATACAGAGATCAAAACTCCATCGAAGGAGAATAAATTTACACTCGTTGCATCGCCGTGGAGCATTAGCCCATGCCCAAATCAGGTCTTCCTCCGAGGTGAATCATATCATCAAATGCCGGCTATCTAAAAGACCAATGACAGTATATTATATTATAGTCGTTAGTTAAATATGATAAAACCGTATTAAATGTGGATATAATTAATGAAAATATAGAAGATTTGATGTTTTGTACCACTAAATAATATAGGGTCATTGGTATTATGTAGTATGTTATTTAAGAATATAGTAATAAATATAAACCAATATATAATTCAAATATAAATGTACAAATGAAACATTACTAAATTATATCACCCCTCAAGTGGTATAAGAAGAGTCCCCCTACATTATCATTCCACCATAACATTATAGGAATCAATTTACTAGAGACAGGGTGGATAAATAGTATAAGTCATAAGGGGGTCAATAAATGAAAAAAAATATGAGAATTAGAACTAAAAATATGTGATAGTTTCTACTAATGAAGTTAAATTATCCTTGATATTGGGGATAAAAACTTTTAATTCTAGCTGCGGGTAGTGTAAACTTATCCCCCACTTGGGGGGTCAAACAAAGACATCATTTCCCATTCCTCTTTCTATTCCTATGTTGTTTTTTTAATAAAATTAATTATATAATTTTTTTTCATTATTTTATATATTTATATAAAAACCATCTAGTTGGGATCAAAAATCATACTACACCCTAGGAAATAAATATCATGTTGTATTTCTCTATCACCTATGTTATTTCTTATCACACTGTCAAAATTTTGGGAAAACTAATCAATTCATAAATGCTCTTTAAGAAGGTTGGTAACAACTAATTGAGTGAAGATGATATCAGTTATTTTAAGGACTATGGGTTTATGTTTATTTATTTTTTTTGGTGTGTTTTAGTGTCTAAATTTAACCTAATTATCTAAATAATTTTCCAAACCTAAGTAAAAAACACTTAGAAGTCATTAAATATCCTCTTTGTATTGTTTTATCTGTGATTTTTAATTGAAAAGGGTTTAGGTGGATTAAATTATGTTGTGTATTTACTTATTCTTGGTAGAATCACAAACATTTAAGAACTAGAACCTAAAAAATATTATTTAAATAGAAACATTATAAATATTATGAATTGGAGTAAAATGAGTAATTGCAATTCAACTAGAATTTTCCTAAAATGACTTGGAATAAGGTGTGTGAGTGAAAAATTAAAGTCAAAATAATATACAATTGAACTTTTAGAGTCAAATAATAAACATTTCATACATTCCATGATTATTAAAAATAATCACAAAGGATGCCTACTATTTGGAATGGCTTAGTTCTAAATTATCCATAATCATTTAATATGTGAAAATCATATGAAATTGATTAATAAAATTATATATTCCAATTTTTTAGGATATATATATAGTGAGGTGAATAATGAAATTAGATGAATAAATGGAATTTTATTTAATATATTTATTCATAGATTTTATCAAGGAAGTGTGGAAATAAGCGATGGATAAGGAACATGGGAAGGATATATTTGAAAAAGTGTTTCCTGTTAGAATAAAAATTTAACTAATTCTAATTAATTTAATATTCAATTAATTATTGGATTAACCTTAAGAGAAATTAATTATGGGTGAAACTTTGCTGTGTCAATGGTTTTGGGTACATGTATTTTATTATATTGTAAAAATGATATGTGTGGAGGTGTTAAAAAATAAAAAAAAATATTATTTTTAACATATACATAATATTAAATAAGTCATATCATTGTTCAATGATTAAGGAAATATAGGGGTGAATTTATCTTTTAAAAATATATGTGGAAAAAAAGATTAATTTCTATATAAAATTATTTTGATGTAAACAAGTGATAAATAGAATAATTGATAGTTAAAAACATAAATTCATGTTAATAAATATTATATCAAACTAAAATAATCAAAAAAATGTTTGAATTGAAATTATGATATTATTTTAGATGGTTTTTTAATGATTCAATTGATAAAAGTAAATAATAGTCAATAATAATTGATAAGGAGTTATGTTATAGAATGATGTGTACCCCAATATCTCTACCCCTCAACTCTAGATCCCAATTATATAAATACCCTAGTATAAATGGTTACTAATAACACATTCCCCATAATTTTTTATTTTTTTCACCCTCTTAAACATTGTTGGTTGTCAAGAAAACCCATCCAACAATTTTTAATGTGTGATCCATTAGTGAAAAGTGGTTGCCGAAAGAGAATTTTTCTTTGAGTTAACCATTTACACACTGCTCAGAAATTACTTAGATGGAGTGATATACAATTTAATATTATGAGATTGGCAGAAATATATATAACCTTTATATGATTTAAAACCTGAAATGATATTGAAAAAAATTGGAATTCAATATATTTTTTGATGAATTTAACTTAAGGGAACATTATTGGTAGTAAGGATCAAAGGTATTCAAGGTGAGTCTTCATGGTTCCAAGGTGTTTAATTTATAATCTCCATAAGGCTTAATAATTTTATATAATAATTTGGTGAATCAATCCTAGAATGGTACTATCCATATCATTGATGGATTAGGAGCTCTTGAGGACCTCCTCGTGACTCCTAGGGTTTTATCTCACCAACTGTGAATCTTGTTTTGGAAGGTGATAAATCTGGTTGATCATGGTGGCTTTTGATCTTGAATGGGAAAGAGTGTTCTAAGGTCGTGATTTTAAAGCACTGAATATTGAATCCCCTCTGATTTAATTACCTAGAGGGATTTATTTTGTAGAAGTTCTCAAAGGTTTGGATCTTTCCAAGTCTACCTCAATGAAACCTTCACTATGAAAGAAACTTGATGATGGCCAATTTACTGTTGAGGCTGATCCTTAAGCACTTCAACAGTGTACGAAGATGTGAAAGTACTCGATTATGGGACGAATTTTCTATAATAAAGGTGATAAATCTTGGACAACTGTTGATCTAAAAAATAGAATTTCCCACATATGGGGTTTTTTGGATTAGAAACTTGTTTCAATCAGAAAGGGTTATTTTCATAATCTCTTAAAATCTCAGGATGAGATTGATCGAGTTTGGAAATTAGGAAAATTTCAACTCAAACACGGTGTTCTTATAATATTTGAATAGAACAATGCCTTTAATCCACATAACCTTTGAAAAAATATGGTGCAAATCTGGGTTAGGATGAATGGACTTAGTTGGTTTTTCTGGCATCCTAAAATCCTGAATGACTTATTGCCATGCATCGGTATTCCTCTCAAAATCAACCAACGAATCTTAAATACTAAAATTGGTTTGTATACTAGAGTAATGGTAGAGGTTGATCTTGAATCGATGCTTCCAGAGGTGATTGTTTTAATTCTAAAGACTACAAAACAGAGGTCCAAATTGAATTTGAGTGGAGACCACCATTCTGCTATCTCTGTAAAATTGTATGTCATTATTTGATGAATTTTAGAGTCATGAAAAGCCAATTATCCCAACCAAAAAATGATGGATGGACTGATGTTCATAAGGTTAACAAGGAAAAAAGTACCACCTTTGAAAATACCAAACCCTTCAAGAAAAAATATGATATTTGGGTGAAAAAGGCAACTCTTTTTAGTGAGAGTTTGGGTAAAATTTGGGTGCAGATTGTGGATGATGAGGAGAAAACCTCTTTGGATCATATCATTCAATAGGAAATTGAAAATCTAGTGTTGGATGCATGTGATAAGGCCCAACCTACCACTATTCTTGAAGGATCCTGTAATCATAACGCTACAGAATCTAGACCTATTATAGACCTGGTGGACCCATACAATGGGAGAGTCATAGAGGAGTGTTCCACTAATTCTTTGGTTCAAAAAGTTGAGGTTTGAAATAACTCCAAGATACCTATAGATATGACTCCAAATCCATAGGTTGCACTAGTTGTCACTTTCTTGGTGATTTCGGAGGATCACACAGTTATGGATCCACAATCAAATAATATTTTTTCTACTGAGACCACATTATTCGAAAGTACGTTTCATGCCCTAGTGAAATGCACTAGAACACATGTTAAAAACCCCTTAATAAATTCAAAATTCATCCCTATTGACACCCCTTTGAATGCCAATGCACCTGAAACAAACCAGATCACTCCTAATACAAGTGCTAATAATAAGCCTTCTGTTTCTCCATTGAGTAATCAGGGAAAGAAACCCAGTCCAACCTCTTCTAAAGATTTCATAAGATCAATTAGGAATAAGGGATAGGGTGGTGCCAATAAAGGGGGTTCCAACCCCAAAAATAGGTTTTAAGTGAATATTTTATTTTGGAACTGCCAGGGTATTGTAAACCCTGACACAAATACTATTCTTAAAGTATTTATTCTGACACATAGACCTAATATTTTTTCTATTTATGAACCTAAAATCTACTTTTCTTTGAAATTTAGGAATTTTTGTTCCAATGGTTATAATTTTTTAGGTTCTTGAAAAGGTGGTCTTGCAGTTGAATCTCTTTGGATTTTTTACCATGCTTCATTGCAAAATATTAATGCCTTCAAAATTTCTGAACATATACATTCTTTTGATTTTTTCCTTGATGTAATACACATTTTCTGTTCCTTTCATTATGCAAAAAATAGATATCAAGATCGATGATCTCTTTGGCATGATATTTATTCTTTAGCTAACAACATTCACAACTCCTGGTTTGTGATCAGTGACTTTAATGAAATTCTTACCTCCAATAAAAAAAATGTTTCATCACACTCTTCCATATCCTCATGAGAATATAGATCTTCTACTGAAGATTTTAATCTTGTGGAAATAAACCTCAATGGAGCTATGTTCACTTGGTATAGAAGACACTAAAATAGTGTAGTTACTAGCAAACAGGATAGGGCCTTCACAAACATCACTGCTCTTGATAAATGGGACACCATTTCGAGTATTACCTTACCTAAGATTAACTCGGATCATCATCCCATTCTTGTCAGTCTTCTCACCAAAATTTTTAAGACCGATCTTCCTTTCATATTTAATAAAGCGTGGTCTGCTGAACCTGAATGTAACATCATCATTAAAATATTTCTTAAAAGCATGAGGCATCACAATAATTCTTTTTCTTTTACCACTAAACTAAATCTCTTTAAGTAGTGTCTTAAGGGCTAGTGTAGTTCCAAATACAAACAAATTTATAAGGACATATCTTCTTTAGAGCATGAACTTATGCAAATTCAAAACTCCAATAATTGCCCTGAATTTTATGTAGATCCTCAACATAAAATCAATATCTCTATGAAACTCAACACTCTTCTTTTCTACAAGGACAACATGCATAAGAAAATATTCAAAACTAAATGGCTTGTAGATGAGAATAAAAATACTAAGTTTTAAAACTCTCTCCAAATAATTAGAAAAGTTTTTAGACCACTTTCTTTTCTAAGAGATGAAGACACACTAATTGATACTGAGGATGTAATTTCGAATCATGTTGTCTCTTATTTTTATAGTATTTTCAATGGTCCAAAGGTCAATACGGAATTCCTTCCTGAATTTATTCCAACTATGGTGAATGAATATGACAACATTTATCTTCTAATCATCCCTATTGATCATGAGATCAAAGACAATATTTTTATCCTTAATCTTGATAGTGCCTTGGGTCCTGATGGTTTTAATAATGGATTATTTCAACATTATAGGGAGGATATTCAGTTGGAAATTTGTAAACTTTTCAAATATTTCTTTTCCAATGGTGTCCTCCCTCATGGCCTAAATTCCCAATTTATTACCTTAATTCCTTATGTGGAAAATGCCTCTGAGATTCATCTCTTTCATTCTATTTCTCTCATTAATACCCTTTATAAAATTATTGAAAAATATCTTTCTAATAGAAGTACTCTTATATACCTAAGAATTGTTTCTTCGTATCGATTTGGATTTATCAAGGGTAGTTCAATATAAGATTCCATCTGAATTGCATCGGAATGCACCAATATCTTAAACCAAACCACTAGAGGAGGTAATATTTCCATTAAATTTGATATTAGATAATCCCTTGATACCATTGACCGGAGTTTCATTTTTGATGTTCTCAAGAGATTTGGTTATAATGACTCTTTTATCAGTACAATAACTTCCTTATTCAAATATGCTTCTGTATCCATTTTTATCAATGGTGCCCCTAAGTGATTTTTCAATTGCACCAAGGGTGTTAGAAAAGAAGATCCCATTTATTCCATTCTTTTTTCTATTATAGAAGAATACATAAGAATATTACTCACCCCTCTTGCTAACCAAGGAAATATTAAACCTATTTAGGCCTCTAAAAACTTAAATGTGACCACTCATCTTTTATATGCTGATGATATCATCTTGTTCTTACAAGGAAACAAAAAAATATTCAAAATCTAAAAATTACCTGTCTTATTATGAATAAATCTCTGGTAAAACTATAAGATGGAACAAATCCTTTTTTTCTTTGGGAAAAATTTCTATTCTAACCAAAAAGGTACTATCATCAACAATTTAGGAATCAAGGAAGGTTCCTTCCATTTTACATATCTTGGTGTTCCCATATTTTGGGGGAAACCTAAATCCCGTTACTTTTCTATGATTTTCGATCAAATAATTACTCAACTTTCATATTATGAGGGTAAATAAATCTCTATGGCTGGCAAGATTTGTCTTGTGAAATACGCAATTGTATGAAAAATGGTCAACTCAGTGATGATTTACAAAGGGTCTTCTAGTCTTATTAAGAAACTAAATGTTTGCATTTTTTTCTGGACCAGAAGCATTATTGAAATAAATATTATGACCATTCCTTTGGCTAATTGTTGTACACATTTAGACAAAGGTGGTCTTGGAATAAAAAATAAAAAACTCTTTAATGAATCTCTCCAAGCGCGGCTCACCTGGAGGTTACATCACAACAACTCTGATTCCATTTATCTTCTCAAAAAACGTTTCCTTTCTAAACTAAATAATGCTAATTAGAATTAAAACACTTCTTCTATCTTTCCATCCATTAGAAAATATTTTAAAAGCATAATGAACAATTCTAGATGGATGGTTATTACAAATTCCACCATGAATTTTTGGCTTTATAACTAGATTGGTGAAACTTTAATATCCATGTTTCCTTCCAATTCTCTTTTAGTTAACATCAAATTCACCATAAGGTATGTTCTCTATTCTCATAAATTTAACCTTACTGATTATATATGTCTTGTTATTGAAAATTACCCATACTCTAACTTGGATGATTTCTTTATTTGTGAGCCTTATCATAATGGTGTTATTGATTCCAAAAATTTTTACAACTACAATTTCATAAATTTTGATTCTAACTTTTTTTTGTTTATTTTTTTAGAAAACCTTAGATTAAACCCTAGAGGATTATTCTTGTTTGGAGTATTGTTCATAACTGATTCCCCACTGAAATGTTTCTTCAATATTTTGGGATTAATATTTGCACTATGTGTCGCATGTGCAACCAACATAGAGAATATACCAATCATCTGTTTCTACCTTTTGCTACTTCTTCTCCTCTTTGTAATTATATTTTTGACAATTCTAATTGAATATGGTTAATCCATGATTCAATCAGCTCACAATTCATGTTTTGTATAGATTTTGAATCTTCCCAACAAATTTATATTCTTTTATTGAATGTTGTTGCTAAATTCCACCATGTGATCTGGTATGATAGAAATAATAGTACATTCAGGCTTAATGCAAGTCGGACGAGGATTTTCATTGCTATTTGTGATGGTTCCTCGATTCATAAAGCTTGATGTGAAAAAATTGTTGGTGAATTTGAGATTTTGCATCATCTTTGGATTGAGGGTTTATACAAACAACCTAGATTCACTTTTGAGGTATTTTGGCAATCCCTGCTTCCAGGATGGATCAAAGTGAATGTCGTTGGTTCTTCTAAAGGAAACCTGAGACTTGTAGGATGTGGCGCTATTTTTGAGATACTATCTTGGCCAATGTCATGGATATTTTATTGGTGGTTGTGGTATGACCTCGTCTCTCGAAGAAGAAATGATGGGGGTGATCCATGTGGTTGATTATACCAAGAAAAAAAGGTTGTAAAAATATTTGTAATGGAGTGGTACATCATTCCTTGGATCTCACTACCCACTGTATGAATTTTCTTACTTCGCTTACAGAACTCAATTACATTTCCAATCATGACTTTCGTGAAGTGAAAATGGTTGCATAAGGTCTTTTTAAAATGGATTCAATCAGGGAATTACTTAGCAAGATGACTTAACTGGTTATTTTCATCCTCTTTATGATAAATATTGTAATAAGATTCCATCTTTCAGACTCATGTAACCCTTTCTTTTCTTTATTTAATAAATTGTGCATTGGTCTTTTACTGAGGCACACAATTTAAAAAATGTAGAATGGTTTTTAATAATTTCCATTTTTACCATATTTGGTGATTCCTAACAGGTCACTTCCTAATCCAACTTGATACCTAGTAGATTTCCTGGGGTATATAGTGGGATTTCTATAGATGGGGGTTTTTAGAGAACCTACATCAACTATTTACTACTAGCCAATGGCTGTCTAGTGGCCTTCAAATAAAATAGCTACACATATTATGGATCCACTCACTAGATGGTGCACCTCCACTATTTAACTGGTGGTGTGGCTTTACTTCAGGCCTACTATAACTTTGTCACCAGGTAGTCAGTGAACTCTACACTATTGCTCATTCAACAAGAACCACCTCAAATTCACTCCATATCCTAATATTGTTCTTCTAATCTAATTAAAAGGAAATTAAGAGTGGAGGAATATTAGACTAATCCTTTATCAAGGTTTTAAAGTATCTTGAAAATAAAAAGTAATTAACCACTTTGAACTTAAATAAAAATACATAAAAAAACTAAAATTAAAATAATTTTCAGATATGTGATATTTTTTTATCATGAAAAACGCAATGAGAGAGAGATATATAATAATATCCCAATTTCGGATGATCAAAAATACATAACATTAAAAAGATAAATTAAAAATAGATCAATAATAAAATAGATATAAAATAAATTCAGAAAATTAACTTGATATTCATTGAGATGAAGAATAAAACTTATAAAGAAAGATTTTAACAACTCTAAAGAAACAATTTAAGATATTTTAAAAGATATCCATCTATAAAAAAAATTAGAAAAACTACCCCATTTATTTTTTAATATAAATATCCTCTTTTAAGATTATAAAAAATAGGCAAAGGTAAAAAATAGAAAACAATAGGATGAATGAGAAATTAAAGAAATATTTCGATGTAAATAACTCTATAGAGAATTCTGAAAATTAAAATAAAAATATAAAAAAGAATCTTTAACAGGTAAAAAAATTTAAAACACTTTACAATTTATATAATTCCCTAAATAATATAATTGTTATAGTGATGGAGTGAGAGGAAACAAAAATGGAAGAACATAAATGAAAAATAATAAGAGTTTGAAAAAAAAACATCTTAACTTCTAAACTCCCCAAATAATAGGATCATTATAGAAAGAGATTGGAAATTCGGAAGAATAAATAAAGCAAGTATCAAATTAAAAAAAATAAGGGATCAAAGGGAAAATAACCATAAAGGAAAAAGGAGAAAATTATTTAAGAGAAGAAAAGATAGAAATAATGAAAGAAGGAGAAAATAAAATAATAAAATTAAAAATGGTATAAAATTTCACCACATCACATCAAGGAATGCTTTCACTAATATTGAGAGACTTCATATTTGTAATAATATGAGAGGTTAATCCTTTGAAGTATAACCTGGATTTGAAAAGATGTCGTCGATTTGGTATTTTTTTTAAAGGAAAAATAAGAAAAAAAAATTAGACACAAGTATAAATAACTATTTTTCGTCACCAATAATATTATTTAAGAGAGATGAAAAAATTTTATTAAAATAATAAACACATATATTACTTTAAAAAATAAATTTTAAAAAAAAAAGTTGAAAAACAAATTGAAAATAAAAGGTTATAAAATATAAATATAAGGTTACAAATATATTTTGAAAATAATAAAATAATTCTCAAATAATTTATTTTTCGAATATAAATTTTAAATTTTTAAAAAAATATTTTTAAAATTAAAAATTAAATAATTAAATTTTAAAATTAATGATCTTTATTACATAAAATTTTAGAATTAAAGAGATAAAAGGTTCCCCCTCAAATGATAACATAGATGAGAAAAGGGAGCATAGCCATGACTGATAAAAAATTAGCAAATAAATTCCAAATTTTAAAAATATTTTTATAGAGAACTCAAGATATCCCTTGATCGTATGAATAATTTCATAAAATATAATTCATAATTCACCTTTAATAAATTTTAAATGGTCAAAGAAAAAAATTTGTGAAAATATTAGCAATTTTATATTCCATTGGGACAAAATCCAACAATATATCACCTTTTTAGAAGTTACCTCTTCAGAAATGGTGAAGATAGACAATGTATTTGTTCTAAGAGAGTTGGATAAGTTTTTTTGAGATATTTATTACACTAGTGTTGTTTCATATGATAGGTATATGGTTAATTGTTATCCAAAAGTCTAAGGCGGTGTGTTGCATCCATAGATTTTGAGAACAAAAACTCCCATAATGTATGTATACTTCTTTGGTTGTAGAAATAGAAGTTAAGTTATTCTTCTTACTAATCCATAAGATGAGGAATTTTATAAGTAAATTAGTATTTTCACTAGTTCTTTTCTATCTAGTTGACACCCCTCAAAATCATCATCAGAAAAATAAGTTAATAAAACATATATTCTTTTTGGATAAAGTAAAAAGAGATTTTTAGAACCTTTTAAATAATGGAAAATCCTTTTGATATATTTGAAATAAGATTCTTTAGGATTATTTTGAAAATGACTGCATAGGAAAATATTGAATATGATATCAAGATGAGTCACATAAGTTAAATTTGACTACTGTTCATACTTATATAAAGCTTATTGTTAAATTTTCTACTAGCTTCATCCAATGTAAACTTACAATTCATAATCATTGGATTTATAATATCCTCATAATGATACATTCTGAATCCTTTTTTATAGTTCATTAGTATATTTTTGGTTTAAAAAATTACATTGTAATTTTTTGAAATTTGAAAACTGGGAAATAATTTGAGTTCACCCATAAAGCTCATCTCAACCATTTCCATAAAATCAAAAAATTCAAAATAATATTTTTCCTTAGTAGGGATGAAAATTAAAACATGAATTTAAATTTTAAAAATTAAACTTTCATTTGAGATGTGTTTAAAAAAGAGAGTTTTTTTTAATTTTAAAATTTTAAAACAATTTAAAAGATGATAATTTGAAGGAATTTCATACCACGCTGGAGGGACTTGGTTTAAGACATAAAGAGCTTTGAATGTTTTTAAAACAGAATTTGGAAAAATAAGACACTAAAAATCTTGTGGTTGTTCCACAAAAACATTTTTGGAAATAAAACCATTTTGAAAAGTTAGTTTGATATCTATTTGAAATATTTTTAAATTCATATGAGAAGTAAATTCCAACAAGATTCTTAGTAATTCATGTCAATTTATGGGTGCAACAGTTTCACAATAGTCAATTCCTTCTTCTTGGTTATAACCTTTTTCAACTAAATGATATTTTTTTATTAATATTCCCATATTCATTTATTTAATTTCAAAAAAAACCATTTGTAACCAAAAACTTTATTTTTATGAGGTCTTTCCATGAGAGTCCATATATCATTTCCTATAAATTAATTAAGTTGCTTTGGCATGGAAAGTACACAATTTTCATGATTAAGGTTTTGGGGTTCAAGGTTAGAGATAATAGGTAGTTGTTTATCTATATTTAAGACCAACCTACTAGTATGAATTTCTTCTTTTAAATCATAAGGGATATTTTCATGGGGATAGCCTTTAGATTTTTTGAAAACTTTAATAAAATAATTTTAATGATATTCTTATCCTTATTCAAATTAATCATTTTTAGAAGTATCATTTAAAATAGTATTTTCAAAAACATTTTTGCGGAACAAGTTTTGGAAAAATCTCATAAAAATAACATGGATTTATTATTTCACTATATTAGTAATTTTGTTAAAGTCACTATAATATTTTATTGATTTGGATTACCCTAAAAAGATACCTTTATTAGACTTAGAATTTAATTTTACAAGATTTTATTCAGTTTTTAAAATAAATAATTTTCCACAAAAAACATTGAAAAAACCACCTTATTTTTTATTTTTCCAAAGTGCATAAGGGGTTATATTTTTAAAGGGACTTATAAGAATTTGATTAATTATATAACATTTAGTATTCATGCCCTCAGACCAAAATTATTTTTTACGAAAAAATTCAATTAAAACGGTTCAATTGATTTATTGGATTTTTCAATTTCTCCAATCTACTGCCCTATTTAGTTTAGGAGTTCAAGGGGTAGAAAAAGAATTTTTAGATCCTTTAGAAAAATAAAAGTCCTTAAATTATTTTTTATAGAATTTTCCACTATGATTCCTATGAATTTAATTAATTTTAAAACATTTATCATTTTTAGCCTTTTCCAAAAATTTGATGAATGATTTTCAAGATTCACTTTTATAAGTTAATAAATAAACCCATATAAATATTTTAAAGTCATCAATAAAAATGAGAATATTAGTTTTTACTCTTATAAATTCAATTTTATTAGGATTGAAAAGGTCAAGAAGGAATATTTCAAGATATTTTGAAAAATAAATAGAATTTTTTAATTTAAAAGGGAATTTTTTTTGCTTACCATGTTGACTGAATTCACTAAACATTCCATCATTGGAATAAAATTTGTTAAGGTTTCATACTAGTTGAATTAGTTGAGTTTGACAAGGGATCAACTCCTACAATAACCAAGTAATTAGATCCAAATAAATGATTCACTTGAGCATTCAAAAATTTATCATTTTGGCTTGAAATTGATATAAAATTTACTGTATAAATATTTTGAAATATGGAAGTGGTAAATAAAAGTTTTCCTTTTAAATTAAAAAATTAAAAAATTCATTTTTAAAAGATATTTTAAAATATCTATCTCAAATTTGACTAATCATAACTAAATTTTGTTTCAGTACTTTTATAAATAAAATATTTTTTAATTAAGGTTGAGTTAGAAAAACTAGTGGTATCTTCACAAATTATCATACCACTTGAATTACTTCCAAAAGTTACATAACCTCCTACAATTTTACTAATTTGATTAAATTGAATAGGTCACCACACATGTGTCTTGGGTAACCAAAATCAAGGAACCACATTTCTTCTTGTGTTTTTCTCAGGAGATAATTTCCCTACCCGATTAAAGGATTAAAGTTTTTAGTAACCAAACAAACATAGGTCCACTTAAATTTCACAATAAATATTTTAAAATACAAATTTTATTAGTGGGTTTTAAATAAAAAATATTTGAAGATAAATGGATTTAATTAGGTCTTTTATATCTGGAATTTTTTGAATAATACTCATAATTAAAGGAATGGTGATGTTCATATAATTACAAAAAAAATCCTAATAAAT
Organism: Viscum album; assembly: GCA_963277665.1. Taxonomy (NCBI): domain Eukaryota; kingdom Viridiplantae; phylum Streptophyta; class Magnoliopsida; order Santalales; family Viscaceae; genus Viscum; species Viscum album. The sequence continues at coordinate 719,742,348 of OY728157.1, read as the reverse complement.
ACTTTTACCAAAGGAGGTTTTTGATTGATTTTTTAGGATCTAATTTGATATGAGTGAAAAAAATTAAACACGTTATTTTCCATATTTTTTATAACCAAAATTTTTATTAATATTTTTCTTCAACATGGGTAAATTGGAAAATAGAATTTTTTAGGTCATTAATGGTTAATTTTAGAATTTTGAAATCTGAATAATTTTTTAATATATTGAGGATATATTATTTTCCATGGATGAGAATATTTATTTCCCTTTGGTGATTATTATTTTCTTCAACAACATGATTATATTTTTTTGATTTCAAGGTATAAATAATCAAGTTAATGGTATCTATTTCTGAGTTTATTTCAAATATATTATAGATACTCATAATTTAATTAGATAGTGGAGAAATAAAAATAAAAGATAATAAATAATGAGCAGAATAATGTGGAGAAGAATAAGAGTATGTGGAAATAGGAAATGGGTTACTAACCTTGAAATATTTTTCAACATGTTCTATAGGGAAATTTAGGCTTTAGTAACTTGATGTGGATGGTGAGGTAGTGTCCATGGAATTGTCACATTCACTCCTTTTAGGGACTTTAAAAGTCATTTTACCATTATTCTTATCTTTTATATTTTTCTTATACATGGTACATTATTATTGGGGGTAATATTTATTTTTATATTTGTAGTATGTCACATAAATTTCTTCTTTTTTATTTGAATGTTTAGATAATTTTTTGGATTTATTCTTTTGGAAGTGGTTGGATTGATTTTTATTAAGAATGTAACTTCCAATTAACTAAACTATATATGTTTTATCATTTGTATCATCGAAGGTTATGGTTTTTTTGAAATATTTAGATTCATTATCCTCTTTTTCTATTTGGTTTTTCATCATGGTTTTGAATATTAATAAGGATCTCATGAGTTCTTATACCACCATATTTTTGACTTCTTTGACCTCATTGATAGCTATCACTTTTGGATACTATAATCTAGGTAACACTCATAATATTTTATTAATGATAATTTATGTAGATAATTAATCATTGAGGCGCTTTCTACCATTGCAGGTGTTAGTAAAGATTTTAAAAATACTTCTAATACATTCATCATAATTAATTGTAAAATTTCAATATATTGATTGTACATGTCTAAAATCTGGTGTCTCTGTCTTTGTTTAAGCCTTCATGTTTTTATTCTTACAATTTCAAAATATTATAAGGATTTTTTCATATCGAAACATGATTAAAATAATTTATATCAAGACTATAATGAAATGCATTTGTAGATTATTTTATAAAATAAAAAATCTTAATATCTTTGTGAGTTAATTTTTCATTAGTTTTTACAGTGGGAACATACACATGCATAGACATTTTCTATAAGGTATAATAAATACCAATAAAGAATGTTTAAATTTGATTCTTCCAATATAAAAATTTGGTTCTATCAAAAATAGGATAATGTATATTGGAATTAGATTCCATAATAAAAATGAACATTTAAATCAATTAAATATTTGAACAAAATTGAAAATAAATACAATTTCGAAAAATAGGGATTTTTTTAAACAAAAAGTTGCATATGATTCTAATTTTTAGTAATATATTATAACAAGAGGGTAGGGGATAATTACCCTATTATATGTAAATTCATAATAAAATATTAACTTCAAAATAAAAAGACTTTTAAATTAAGAAGTAGTAAATCCAATACGTGATAATTTATAATTTTGATTTGAATTTATAAAGAATATATGAAAGTAATTACAGAATGTAAATGTTTGAGTATAAATTATGTATATATATGAGATTATGTGTTAATGAATCATCATAAAAAATTAAACTAGAGACAAACATAGTTAATAGATATTTCATATAAAACATGATGTGTTCCCCTACGTCTCTACCTCATGACTCAATAGGTCAATTTTATAAATATATTGGTCTCAACAGTGACCATGAACACATCCCTTACAATTTTTACTTGTGAGTTCCATTTTGAACGTATCTGGTTTTCATTAAACCCACAACACACTTTTGTGAAGTGTAAACCATTGGTAAAATGAGGTTAAGAAAAGAGAAGTTTTCTTTGGGTAAACCATTTACATTCCACTCAAAAATATCTTCAATAAAGTGATGTAAAATAGAAAAAAATAGATTACGAGAAAGTAAGATATCCTTTAAAGGATATATATATTTAAATATTCTTTAGAAAAGTTTAAATACTAGAGCTTCATAGTTGAATAGAACTTGAGATCCCTTCTTTGGGAGAAAAAAATCAAATGTTTTCAAGGTGATTCTTTAAGGACCTAAGGGGGTCCATTTATAGGATCTAAAATATCAAAAAATTCATGGAATAATTGGGTGCATCAAACATGGAATGGACCATAATAATAGTCATTTTTACCACATTTAATAAGTCTTAATTTGACACTACTTGATGTCTCTGGATACCTGGTAACTCCATTAGGTATCCAGTGGCATGCATGTAGCTGAGGAATTCTAGAGAACCTCCATCAGTGCACCACCACTAGCCCGAGACTATCCAATAGTCTTTAGATATAATAGTTTCACATCTCATGCAGCCACCATCTGGTCAGTACCCCTCTACAGGGATGAAAATGGTGTTGTTGTACTTTAATACTACTACCACTTTGTCACTTTCTAGTCAGTGCACTCTTTATAACTACTCATTAAACATGATCCACCTCCACTACACTACAAATACTTCTATGATTATTATAATTTGATTTATTGGATATTATGACCAGTGGGATAAAAGACAAATCCTTCATAAAGTCTTTAAATAATCCTTAAAATTACATGTAATTTACCCCTTTGAGCAAAATAAAAATACTAAAATGAACATAAATTATAATTTTAGTAATATAAATGAGTATTTATGATCATAAAAAACACCATGAGAGAGATATAAAATGCACATAATATTAATCTAAATGATTAAATTTATTCTTTTTGTTTAATTGGAATGGAAATAGTTTAATAACGAAATTTTATATTTTAAATGAAGTTCAGGGGAGTCAAAAAAAAATAAAGAATAAGATAAGTAGTTGAATGAATTTTTTATGAAAACATATTATGCCAGGGAGACAATGTTTTCATAATAAGGAATTTTATAATACATTAAGAGGCAAAAATAAGATAGTATTCCTACTATGTCTATTACATCCACCAATACTAACAATTTTTTTACATATTTAGAGTGTTTTAGATCATTAATGTTTCCCTACACTCAAGATTGTAGCTAATTTCACACCAATTAATATTTCGACAACTAGTCAAGGCATTATCTCCCTTTAATGGAGCCTCAAAACCTAAATCACACTATATTAAAATAAAAACATAATATTAGTAGAGATTCTCAATTTTTCGGAAGATTAACAAATATTTCATTTCATAATACATCTAGAAATAATTTGATCTATCTTTTAAATTCTGAAACATAACTGCACTAAAGGAAGCTGCATTTTCAACACATTTTATATCATCCCAATAACATTATTTTAACTTAAACCTTATAACTATGTTCTCAAATGAACATAACTTTATGAATCCAATGAATGATACCTATAAGAAAAAAAATTTATCTGCTACTTTCACCTTGATAAGCTTCTACAATATATTTAAAATAAAGAACGATGAATCATTCTTGTCCATTGATTTTTAAGAAGTATGAATAGTTGGCATGCATACCCAAGGGAACTATCTAGGATTCCACATATCCATTTCGTAACTAAAATGAGTAAATAATTAATAAATATTCTATCTATAGAAATATCCTAACAAAGGGAATTGATCAATGAAAACCATACAACCGAGGCTTAGCAATTAAGAAATATGAACTTTAGCTCCCATTACCCTCATAAAGAAATCATAATAAAGAACACTATCATGTGTAATGATCACATGTGGAGTTCATACATTGTATGAGAACCCAAGATAAATTCAATTATAGATATCTTGATTAGTTATAGTATATTTTTATATTTTCATTATATTTTCTTTTTTTGGTGTTGTTTAATGTTCTACTACTTCAAATCCACTTTCCATGAAGGGATAAACATAAATATCATTATAGTGGGATGAATTAACCATGTTATTCCAAGGATCAAGATATAATTTTTTTTTATTCTAGGAATTTATAGTTGGAAGATTGAGTAAAGTAATTAGTTCTTATAACATTGTAATTCTTATTAACTTCTATGTTTCCTTCCAATACTTTTACTGTAGTTCTTCTCCTTATATGGTTATATATAAAATTATGGACCTATTATTCTATTAAGAGAGTGGTTAGAGATCTCTGAAAATATATGGTGGAATTTAATTAACTCATTCATCATGTTAGGTGTTGGATTCAAGGATTCATCTACCCAATTGAAAGATAACCACTATAATGAGACATAGGAAGATGCATGGTCCAATGCACAGGTGGTCATAACTCACTAGTTCTTTAAAGGATACAAAAAATGAGGAGTAATCACATGAATATTGAGTGTGATTTCTAAATAATTATTATACTAAGATAAAAATTATGACAAAAATGGAGTAATATATCTTGGATTTCCCTAACCGTTATCATCCTTTTCTTGATAGTATTTCTCTAATTCCGTTTATTTCTAGTATCCATCTCACACACAATCCCTCATTTAATGTTTTTATGAATATAATATATAAAAACATAAATAAAAATTAAGTAAAATAAATGATTGGAAAGGGTCCTTGTAGATAACCTAGTGATTACACTATATTTCACTTGTTTGGAGTTTAAAAATTGTATTGAATAGGGCCCCATGGGATGCCCTATATTATGGTTGTTTCACATTTCTTATAATTTAATTTATTAAAATGTTGAATTATAAATTATTTTATAATTTAAAAATGAATTTATAATTTTATATGAATAGTTTAAATGTGAAACGATTCACTCGAAAGTAATTCAAACTATTGAAAAATATTTGCAACATATTTCATAATAATTTTTTAAAACATTTGGTGTAGTGTTTGTGTTGATATTTTGTTGATTTTTCATAAAACTAATAAATATATGGTTTTTATTTCTCTCAATTCAAAACTCTTTATATTTGATGTTCAATTTTCTCCTCCCATTAATTTTAAAGTTCTAACATGTTGTAAGGGTCTAAGAAATCCTTCTAAGAATATTTATTCATGATTCACATGTTAGATGATTATCTCTTGAAGAGGGAGTTTGTTAGAAGCTACATAGATATCTCATTTGAATAACTATGAAGATAATGGGAAGTGGCTTTAATTGAAGCATCAAAAAAGATATATTATACCTTATATTTATGTATTCCAATTAAAACATTTAAAGTTTGATATTTTGAAAGTTTATTTTAGATATTGTTATGATCATATTGGGAAAATTATATGTCCTAAAAACCCAAAAAATTGTTATCCAATTTAGGAATATTAAGATAAAAAATTTAGAAACATGTCTCATTCTCTAAAAAAATTAAATAAATAACATTAAAAGGAATTTTCTATAAAAAGAAACCTAATGTTAAAAAAATCTATAACACATGTTATCTTTAAGAATGTGATAATAAATAATGTGACATATTTGTTTTGTCTTAGGTTTTAATGATATAACAAATGTGTTATTATAAATTATAATAATTCATAAAACACATGTTTTCCCAACATATTGTGAATATTTTAATAAGAAAATGTGATTTTTATTACATGTTATATCAATTAATATTAGAACGCATTATTTATAAAATAAAAAATAGAAAATAAAATAAACTATGAAAAATATGGCCTACCATTAAAAAGAAATAAAAGGGTAACAATAATTATAAAACGTGTGTTTTTCTAAAAGAGAAAATAAATAACATGTAACTTTTGTTTTTTCCTATATTTAATTATAGAACACGTGTTTTATTAAAGATAAGAAATCACATGCTTTCTCTGGATATTTTTAAATTATTCTGATAAAAATTTTAGATAATAAATTTTTTTACAAATATTTTACATAAAGTAATAACAAAGAAGATGTTGTTTCATTAAAAATAAATAAGAACATACAAAATCAATTATGAAACACATGTTCAATTTTAAAAGGAAGTTAAATAATAAAAAATATATATTATGTATTTTTTATTAATTATAAAACTCATGTTCTATTAAAATATAATAGAATGGATAATATATATCCAAAATATAAAAATTGAGAACATGTGTTCAAAAGGAAACATAAATATTATGAACATCAAACTTATGAAATAAGAATACTACACTCATACACATATAACACATAACAAAGTACATATATTTTATCTTCAATTTTATATGAAAATTTTTATATGTTATATTACTGAAAAATTATCAATAAAATATATGGTATTTTATGTTAAAATATTAATTTAAATATAGAAAACATGTAAATAGAAGTGCAAAAAACTGAAAATCCATATATATATATATATATATTATTTAGAAAATAGAAACATATGTTTTATAAGTTTAACTAAAGAAAATATTTTTCATATAAATAGAAAATAGTTGGGAAGTAAAAAATATTTTAACAAGTAAATAAAAAAAATCATCATTGAATTATTTTTTACTTATTTCATTTATGTAATTAATTTTACTAGAATAAAGGTTGGGAGTAGTGTGGGACTAAGTAAGCACGGGGATATGTATGCTCTCTATTTCCCCTCCACTCAATCTCTCATTAATTTCCCTTGGGATCAAAAGAACCCCCATCTTTCACAGACCGGTTAGATCACTCTATTGGGTATTATCCTTCCTCTCTCCTCAGTTTGGTTTTTTTATTTATAAACATCCAGTATCTCTATGATATCAAAATTTTGATTTTTAGGCGATAATTTGATCATGATATAGAGATAAACTATAAGGCCCCAGACTTAAACATTACTTAATATTGAATTAAATGAATAATTCCCATTGAGGATCTTTTCAGGTTTAGAGTTTTAAAGAATTAGATCATAACTATTACATCTCAAAAGATTACACAGTAGACACTTCTACAAAGTTTCCTTTTTTTCAAAACATGAACTCTAAAAAAAAGTAATTTCTAGTTCTATGTTTAAGAAAGAATGAATTTTCCTTGATCCCATCCTTGACCCTATTCTACATTATGTCCTATGAAAAACATTTCCAAAAAAAACATGGGGTGATCATAAAAAGCTCGGTAAGGCATACACAAATAAGGAAAACTATTCGTTTTTTAAAACAATAAGTAAACCATGAATAATTTATAAAAGTAATACTTTTCACCTTTATGGAGTAGTAAATACTCTTCACTAAAAAAAAATATCATTACTTACCCTTTTGTAAACAAAATATTTCCATAAAACCCATATAAATAACACATAACATATAAAGGTAACTTGGGACATAAACATACTTAAATGGAATAACCATACGGTCGACTTCCACACATATCACTTAATGGAATAGCCATATGGCCAAATTCCATACCCAATGAATTGGAGGTTATAACGTAACCACCCATCCTGGTATTCACGGAACCAGCCGTCATATGGTTTATCACATAACCACCCGTCAAATGTCCAAGTACCATTATAAAATCATAAGACAGAAAACAAAAATAATGGAAAGAAAAAATTTCCACATTTCAAACACAATATATAACTTAAATATATTGACATAAAAAATCCATTATAAAAACAATTTTCAATACCAAAATACATAAGAGATTATATGGTATTTATTTCATTTTAAATAACAGCACGGCTTGTTGAGGAAGCCAAAGACCAAATAATACTCACGGCGGCGGAAAAGGTCGTTGTCACCGCATATGTTAAAAGAAACATTCCTTTTTTTCATTTTGTAAAATGCTTCGTAGAAAAAGATTCCTTTTGTATAAAATTAAAATTCAAAGGATTTTATACACCGTATAAAAGAAATCCTTGTATTAGAATAAAATATGCCTCAATTAAAGGAGATTGAGACGAAGTCCCTTACCTCGTGTCCGACGTGACTCGATTGCTCTTTAATTTACTGAATAATAAACTAGTGTTAATTTATACTTTCATAAGAACCTTTTTCAATCTTAATATTCCTTTTATATCACTTATTTCAATGTTATAAACATTATGTAGACATTTAAGTTAATAATGTTCATTTTTTTGATATCTAGTTCATAAGTCAAAAATGGACTTCTCACAATTACATGTTGTTCATGTGTTCAAAGGTTCATTATATCCAGAATGATATTCATGATTTGGATATCATATATATCATATATATTCAGCATATACATGTATTTATAATAGTATATAACATTTAGAGGTAAGAAATGAAATGCACCGTTCATGGAGACGGTAAGCCGTACGTACGCATGAACGCTAATTTCATTTCTATTTCGTATTTAATGGAGAGAAATCATAATGATATAAAGGTATATTATAATTTTAGTATAATATCATATATAATATCATTAACTCCCTCCTTTATACGTCCCACATATGGCATTAACGAATCAAATCACTTTGAGGGGGCGGTAGTCCGCAATTCCTAAAATGAAATTATCATGTTTACCCATAATGGAAACCATAAAGGTATGACATAAATTAGAAATACAGAAGAATAAGGAAAACATAACCATAATATATATCATATATAAATAGAGTGACATCTTAATGGCCACCATGAAAGGTTTTAAAAGAATATTGAACAATCATCGTTTCGTGAGGTAGAAATTCACCATCCACAGAAACATTATGTTCTTTAACCATTAGATGAAGGTGTGTGTAAGTGTATCTAGAATACTTCACATAACAACATCCTTGTATTTTGAAGATGCTGGTGTTGTTACAAAATAAAAGAATAAAAAGAGTTTAGGGGGTTGGAGAAGCAAAATAAAACAAAAGAACACAAGTGAAGACATTACCTTTAAATCGGGTAACTCCCTTTGATTTGAACCAAAAGGGTTTCTTGAAGAGATTTCTGCCTAAGGTAAGGCCTCTAGGATGAGGAGAGTGATGTGGAGAGATAAAATTATCAGAGCTTGGCTGAGCCAATGGCTTGATAGGTGTGGTTAAGGAGGTAGAGGTGGGGGCCTTTTATAATTGGAGAGGAGGGGCACTCTTTGAAAGTTATAAAATGTTACTTTATTATATAATGAGTTTCGGGTTTTAAAGGTCCCACAATTATATATTTCAAGGATAAGGTGATAAGAGTTTGAAAATCCACCCATCAAATAGGTTTTTTACAAGTGTAGGTCTTAGATTTTACATTGTCTTTTCATTTTATTTAAATCACTAAATAATGAGGTAATCGCTGCATCATCATGGTGTCATACATAATTTAATTTATTTAAAAAAAATGTCATCATGTATTAAATCTTTTTATCTTTCTAATGAATATTTATAGTCCAAAATATGACTTGTATAACCCCGTTTAAAAATTGTTTTAGTAAAACAACACATGTTTGTGAAATTTTTAATTTAATATTAAATAAAAAGTTATTAACGTCATTTTCCTACCAAAGTGGCTCCATGGGGTCCCCAAGTTGACCCATGGATTGTCTTGGTCGGCCATGAAACATACAATAAGGGTAGAACATGTTTCAAGGTCATTTCATATTATTAAAATATTATTTTTACCTTAAATTACACTAAATACCTCTAATCACGATTAAAAACTTAAAAGTTACTATTCACCAAAAATTATTTTAATCCTGTTGAACCACATTTTATTTCTTAATGACAACCGTGTATGTCGTATTTTTAAAATTCAAAACACATAGGTGGTAAATTTTCATTTAAATGAAAAATTAGTTTTTTAAGTACCACTTAGTGGTTTCACTATTCATCAAAAATTGATGTTTTTCAGAAAAATACCAAAACTTTACCCTAAGCTATATTTGATATTCCGAATTCAAAAATTATTTCTATTTTAAAAAATTCAAAACATACAAGTTACATTAATTAATTTAATAATTAATTCCCGTTGTCAGAACAATTAGCGTGTTTTTATGGAACAATATATATCAAAAGATTGACACTAGTTTAAGTCCAATTTAAAGTGAAATTAATTCCAATGACCACTATTGGATTAAATGGTAAAAATATATTATAATTTCACTTTAGAACCAATTCAAAAGATAATCTAATCATGTAAATAAATTATATTAAAAAGAGTTTTTGAATTAAAATACAACATTTTTCACTATTCATTAAAAAATGAACTTTATCGGAAAAATACAAAAAAATTACACAAAGTAAATTTTGATGTCCCGATTCTAAAGAAGAATTTTATTTGTTCCAATAGAATGTATAAGAGTGACAAAAACTATATTTAAAGAGGGTTCGCCATCAAAAGGCGATAGTTTGACCTTTTAGTGAATATTAGAGTATTTATGCCCAAAATTGAATTCTTTTCGTATTTTAAGCCTTAATATTTTATTGGATAAATGTAAAAACATTTAACAAACATATATAATCATATTTTAATTATTTCTATTCATTCCCGCCAATACAATGGCTACTTGTTAACTACCATTTAAAATAATATTATTTTATTACTAGTGTGCAACGTAAGATTTCAAAGAAACTCTTTGTTGCGTATCGGATACGCTATCGAACATAGCAACCCCTTTAAAGTAAAATTAATATTTAATTCGTAAATATTAATAAGTATGAAAATTTATTATTCTATATTTACCTGGGATGTTACATAAAAAATTATAGACCCATATAAGATAGGTAATTTAAAACTTTAATTTTTCATATACATATTCAAATTTTCATTGAAAAATTGTAGTTATCATTTCTTCACTATGTATATTAATTAATTTTTTGATACTTATATACTATTAAATATATTTAAATTTTATTTAGTATACATTCATATGAATAAATAAATATATACATATATATATATATGTGTGTGTATTTATTATATTTTATAATTATTATATTTATATATATTTATAAAAAACATATTTATAGTGATTATTATTATGAATATATATACACACATATGTACGTATGTACATATGTATTATTTAATTATAATTATATATATTTATAAAAAACACTATCAATATTATTAACATTATAATTATAACATATATATATATATATTTATAGACACACACATAATCTCATTTATATATACATACATACAAACTCACACCTATAAGGGAAGTAAATTCTATCAATGTTTCTTCAAAAGCACCTTTAACCACTGAATCATGTTTATCCACCATTCTGTGTCGGTATAAATTCCCACGAAAAAAATATGTTGTATATTTATATAACTATATATACATATATAGACACACAAATATATATTAATATATGCACATAAATACATACATACATACATGAATACATGTATTAATGTAAATACATGCATAAATATGTGCGTGCATACATACAATTGTAAGCATACATGTATATATATATATACTAGTATAAGAACACACACATACATATTAATGTAATTATTCAAAAATATACATATATATATACATGAAAAATATTAGTATATACACGTGTATATATTAATAGAATATATACATATGTATGCATATATATTAAATTCATAATGTAAATTTTTTCACATGATATTTATAGCTTAGAATTTTTAGTAGAAATTTATAGTGTAAATTTTCACTGAAAATTTACTAAAATCATATACACAATTGAACAAATAGACGCACAATATGTGTATACACACCCAAACACACACCCATAGAGATATATATAATTAAATATTTATGTTAAGGCTAAGAGGTTTTGAGGTGTTAAGAAGAAGTTCATTGAGAAGAAATAAGGTTTTCATGAGTATTGTTTTTTTTCAAACATAAATCATTTTAAAATGTTGATCATTCCTTTAAAATGTTAATAAATAAAGTCCAAAAAACTCGGTTGATTGGACACATATAAATGGAATAATTTTATCAGATGGAGTATAGAATAAAATCTTTATCCTATTACACTCACAATTCTATCAGAAGGATATGTTTGATAAAATAAATTATGTGATGCTTTGATAATCATTAATGCACAAAAATATCTTGTTTATGTGAAGTTATTCATGATTCTAGATCAATTTTTTTAAAGTAATGGAGTTTTTAAGACCGTTAGAAAAATGTTTCTAATCGAACATATATAGGTTTCCTAAAATTCATTGGAAAAATGAAATATATTAAGATCATCAGGCATAAAAATTGAAAGGTATTCATCGAATAGGTGTTTTTTAGAATAGGTAACATAAATAGGCTTTCAGACATAGTTCATAGAATGAAGAATGTGTAAAGGCATTGAACGAAGGGTTCTGATTAGAGATAGTTAATAGAGTTACTCAAAGTAGTTTTGATTAGAAGAAACATGTAAATAATTCAAGACAAACGAATATAAATTCTACCAGACATAGAGTGACCAGACAAACAAGAACCTTATAAGATTACCCAAAAGAATTCCAATTAATATTAATTGGATCATTTTTTTGGGATATTTGAACTTTATTTTTTGGAGAAATTAATTATAATGATTTTAAGCTGGTCATTCAAAATTTCAACAATCATGAAGGGAAAGATTGTAACACTAGACAATATTTCAGATGGTTTGAAGAGTTTTTTGAATCTATATATTAAGGAAAGTTCCTATATTTTAAGAAGTTTGAATGTAGTTAATCAAATAATACTTTGAGTGGGATGTTTAAAATTTTAATAAGATGTTTGAATTTTAAATTCGTGTTCCACCCTTATTTTACAATGGATTTTTACATATATAATGGGGTGTAGATGAACCATGTTAGTGAGAGTGGTTGTTCTTGGGTGAAGTAATTAATATTTGAGGTTCCAACATAATATCCTAAGTGATATCATGTGTCATTACATAAAATACATTATAAATAGATGATGTGATGCATGGAAAAGTATTATTATCATATGTAATTGGATAAATAGGTGAAGAAATAATAAAATGAACATGGAATCATTTGAAATCATTTGAATGAGGTACTAGAGAGAGGTTGTTAAACCAAGGATAAAAAATGTGTATATTGTACATAGGATATCAAACCAAGGAAATTGTACCATGTTTACTAGACAAATAATATTAGATCTATAGGTCCGGTTGAAAAAGTTGATAAAGAATTTCTTGATCATTGTTGTACAAAAAAGTGAAGTGGAGGAAGTAGAACATGTGACAATGAAAATGTGAAGAAAGATTAAGTAGTAAAATGAAACAAATTCAATCTATTGATAAAGGTTCTTTAGTTGTTTTAAAAAATTATATCATCTTATCTATGTGGGTAAAATAATAAATTTTTAAGGGATATAGTTCTACATAAGTGTGGAATATTACATGCTTACTATAACCATGAAAATGATATTTTTATAATGTTTATGTGGTATTTGATTACTTCTAAGACATGTTAAGGATAAGATACTCTTATTTGGTAGTGAACATTGTAAATACTTTTTGTTCCTTTGGGTGTGTTTATTGTTTTCCAATAGATAAAACTATCACTAACCATAGGAGAAGGTTTTTTCTTATGTAAGAAAACATAAAAAGATAATATCACTGACTCTCCCCCTCCCACACTTACTTATAACATAGATCATGATTGGTACTTTTAATTAGTATATAATTAATGTTACTTTAATGAAAGTTTTTAAAATTTTTGAAGAAAAGGAATGCTTACAAAGATTTATATAAATCTATATATTATATGGGGATTTCTATCCTTGATGGAAATAACTATCATATATGTAATGACATGATGTTGTCTTATCTTATATCCATAAGAAATGAAGTTATTGAAGATACTACAGATTTTTTTCATCCTCTTATTAAAGATTCTCACTTAACAGCATTGGATAAGAAAAACTTTTAGAGTGAGGGGTGAGAAATAAAATTTATACATTCCTCACTCTATATAAGTGAATTTTTAAGGGTTAAATGTATTAGAATAACTAAAGTTGTTTAGGAAAAGTTGAAGAACATCTATAGAATAAAAATTAAAGTAAAGAAATAAAAGTTACAAATATATATATTGAATTGTTAAGATATTAAAATATGTGATGATGAATATATTTTTATTTCTTTATAAGGGTCAATGACATTATAATCACCACAATATGTTTTGGTGTGAATTTAAAAGATTCAAATTTTTTTGAAAAGATTATAATAAAAATTCTTGATATATTTGATTCTAAGGTATCATATTTATAATATATATTTCATGAAAATATCTCTCTACATAATTTATATATTATTGTCATCACATATTAAATGATAAGATAAAAATAATTCAAGAATAAATAAAATGTAGATCAGGAAATCTCATTAAAATATTCAAAGCAAGGAAAGTATAATAAAGTCCCCAAGGAAGAATTTAGTGACTCTTATATTGATGATGGGGTAAGTAAAAAATTATAAATTTATATATTTTCTCTAGAAAAAATGTGGGAATAGTCATAGGTAATCACAAATTAAATTTACTATTGAAGTGATTTGGTTGTAGATCCATTGGTCAGTTTTTTACAAGTTTTCCAAGAATAAAGGAAGATTAAAATAGTGAAGAAGAAGATGGGGGGTCAAAAATATCTCTAATTAATAATAAATAAAAATCATGACCTTCCCAAAAGGAAATAATAAGAATTAATCTAAATATAAAAAAGAGAAAATTTGAGCTCAAATGTGAGGAAGATGGAGATAGTGTAGTGGTGGCTAAAAACTCCAGTGATGATGGTGTTAAAAAATTATTAAAAAATTGAATGATGATAAGTTTACCAGTGATGAAATTATAATCTCTAAATAATAAAATAAGATACTCATATATAATTTATTCATAATAAATAGTTGATATAATGGCCTGAAATTTTTTTATACTTCCAAAAGAGAACAATAATTTGAAGAAATGGGATATTTTAAAAAATAATCAAGAATATGTTCTTGAATAAAAACCTTTTTTCATGAAAGATATTGGTTATATGTAAAATTAAATTAATTAAGAGACAAAAATAAACATGAATCTCTATGAAAATGTAAATTTTAGGAAGAAATAATTTGATCTTGTTCAATGAAAACATGTTAAAGGTGAGTAAGGAATAAATAAATATATAACCCGATTTCAGAAGTTCATTAAAGTAATAATAATTGAAAAACTAAAAATGGTAAGTAAATACCATAATTATATGTTAAAAAATATTAAGGATGTCCATAATAATAATCAAGTCAAGAACACCATGTACATATCCAAAAAACATTGTTAAAAATTATAAAATTCTAAAAGAATTGAATTTTGAATAAAAAATGGCTACTGTTGTAAATAATAGAATGGTTGAAAATAAAAATAAACTAAAGAATATGTTTTCATGGAGATATAGTAGGTACTATTGTAGGGACTATAATAGATACTGTAGCGGGAACTATAGCAGGCACTGTTTGGCACTGTAGTGGCTGGGAATATTCCCCCGTTTGGGCCTTCGGGCCCCCGATTTGGTCCCTGAGTCCTTTAAGGCCTTCGGGCCACCTAGGCCATCGGGTTAGTAAGGCATTCGGGAAACCTCAAGGACATTGGGACACCTTAAGTGTAGATTCAAACTAGACAACCTACAAGGAACAAACTTTAGAAGGAGGGGCAAGGAGCTTTCACCACAGTAGGAGCTAAACAGATTGCAAGAATGAGAGGGTATGGCACCTTCCATCAGGACAAGACTGTGCATGCATGGGAAAGCCTACCAAAACATCCATGAGAAGGTGAAAATCTGATTTCATGATGAAGATTCATGGGAGGATTAGTTCTAAGTAGTTATTCTGGGTTTTATGTAATGTTTGAAGCTTACGGGCAATGAATTCTTCTAAGGCCTACGGGCCATGTAATACTTATGCCTACGGGACTTTTAAGGGTTCCACCACACCCCTTGAAAGATGGATTATCAAAAATAAAAAAAATTAAGGCATTCAGTCCACTATAGGAAGAATCCAATTTAAAGACTAAAAATAGATTTCAGCCTCTAGAAACAATTTTTGAAAGATGTAATTAGCCTAGAAATGTTACTAAAGTATGTTTTTTATGCTACTGGATCAAAAATGTTTCTAAAATAAATATAAAAATACTTATATTATATAATAAAAAATATATAATGTCTTAGTGGTTTAAAATTATCTCAAATCCATAAAAGTAAAATGACCTTGAATATTAGATAGTGGTTGTTATTCACATATGATTAAATATTTGAAGTTGTTAAAGAATTTAAAAGATTAAAATTAAGGGAAAGTTATATTTTTTAATTATTATTCCATATAATTCAATGGAATTGGATCTAATATCATTGTAAAAAGAAAGATCAAATACAAAATAACATTATTTTTTAATGGACTAAAATTGAACTTGTTAACTGTTTTACAAATATATGATGATGGAAACAAAGATTTTTTTAGAAGAGATCGATTTTTAAAAATATATTGAATATTGAAAAGTTATAATAATAGTAAAATGAAACAAGGTAAACTTATTTCATGTTCTCAAAGCACAATGTTCATGTTGTCTAAGAATGATTGAAGAAAATCAGTTATGGAAAAAGAGTTTGGGACATATGTGCAATAAAAATGTGAGAAATATAAAAAATAGAGAAATTATTCATTATATTCTTAACATGTAAAAAAGAAATATTATTTTTTATTTTTTATTTTAAATAGTTAATATTATAAACTTATTATATAATAATTTTTAGATACATCCAACTCATCCCTTGGAGATTATCCATTTTGATATATGTGGGTCCATGAGAAAGTAATCGATAAATGGATATAAGTAATTTATTTTATTTATTGATGAATATAATCATATTAATTATTTTCTATTTTTGATATATAAATTAGTGTCTCTCAAAATATTTAAGAGTCTATGGAGAAGTGCTAAAAAGTAATGTGGATATTCTATAAAAAAGATTAAAACTGATAATTGTGCAGAATACACAAATGGGATATTTAAAGATTATCATGAAAATAATGTCATTATTCATGAATTTAATGAACTATACACACCACAAAATAATTCTAATTCTGAAATAAGAAATATATTTTTGGCTTAAATTGATTGAACTATACTATGAACATGATAATTCTCAATTCTTTTATAGACAAGATATTAGAAAAGTATTAAACATTTAAAAATGTTGTTTCTATAAGAAAAAATATGGTATGAATCCTTATGATATGTATTAAAATAAAACCTAAGTTTGAAATACATATGGTTATTTAGGATTCCTTTACTTATCAAATTCAAGGGTGATAATCCATAGAATTTTGATAAAATAAAATTGGGTAGTATATTTCTTGGAAACCCTCCTAATGGTGGAGGATACAGGTGCTAAAATAAGAAGACATGAAATATTTTTGACTCTTATGATGTGAAATTTATGGAACATTATGATAGAATGTTTTCACTGATAGAAACTAATAAAGGGAAAGTTAATATGATGTTTTTTTGTTAAAAAACATAACAATTTTTCTGGTAGGAGTAATGATACATAAATAGAACATGATGAAAATTTTGATTTATCCATTTAATGTGATGAGGGACAATCTCATTTGACTCAAATCATCCTGATAAAATAGGTGTATGTATAAAATATCATTCGTGGTCAATGGGAATATGTTTAAATTGTAATAACATCAAAAATAGTCTCACATGCCTCTTTATATTCATAGTTTGAGACAAGATATGTAAAATAATATTTAGAGCATCAAGAGTGGATTTATTATAGGAATGATGAATTTAGTTATATTAAGAAGTATGAGACATTGTAATTTTTACCCAAACCAAAAAATAAGAATGTGATTGGAACAAATTTAGTTTTTTAAAACAATTTGAATAAATAAGGTAAAGTTATAAAAAATAAGGAATGAATAGTTTATAAAGGATACTCATAGGTTTAAGGAATCGATTTTTATGAGACCTTTTCTAAAATATAAATATTTGAAACCATAATAATATTACTTATATTTTTTAAAAATTAAGATACAAGATATTCTAGATGGATATCAAGTTAGGTTTTCTCAATTTAGATCTTGATGAATAATATTGATCAATTTTTTTTCTTAGTTATTATTCAAGATGAATGTTATGTGTAAAGTTGAATAAGAATTTTTGTTGGTTGAAGTAAGCTATGAGAGACCTACATTCTAAATTAGATACTTGTTTATGGAAGTTTATTTTCAATAATGTAAGATTTTATAATAACCTATGCATAAAATAAAATCAACAGGTTTTCCTTATTATGATCTTTTATGTTGATGATATCATATTCATAGGAAATGATATAGAAATATGTGAAATTTTTATTAAGGAAATGAAGAAGTTTTTTGAATTTTTCATGCTAGGGAAAATCAAACACATTATTAACTTAAAAATCTCTCAAAAGAAAAAGTATGTTTTATTATCTCAAGAGAATTATATGAAAGGACATCTGAAGAAATTTTTAATTGGTTATTCAAAGCTTGTTTCCACAACCATTTTAGTAGAAAAAATTAAAAAAAATATGGTAATGAAAAGTAGGTTGAGACTAAAGATTGTATAAATTTTATTGGAAGTATTTTAGATCTAATGGATTCAATACCAGATATAGTATATTATGTTACACTTTTTTTAGGAATCAAAGTTCACTAAAGGAATCTCATCTTGTGTTTAGAAAAATAATTCTCAAATATTTCAAATCATTAATTTATTTCATAATTAAATATGAAATCATTTAAAAGATTGATCAGTTTGGTTACATAGATGGAAATTGGAAAGTTTGTATCGATGAAAGAAGATCCAAATATGGTGTAGTTTTATTTATATATCAAAGATATATTAGTTTTTATACAAAGAATAAAATCATGTAATACTCATTACTACATATTATGAGTATATATATTCCACTAAATCAATAACATAGTCAATGTGGATGAAGACACGGTTGGAATATTTTTTGGATGATGTGAAGTTTCCCCTTTTATAAGGTTTTGATAATCAAAGTGCCTAAAATCTCACTAAGAATCTAATGAAAAATTCTCATTATAATCACATTGATTTTAAATATCAATTCATAAAAGAGAATATGGAATAAAATATACTAAATGTAGAGTTTTTTCTAATAATAGAGAAATATGTTGATATATTCACTAAAACGCTCTAAAAATGTTTTAGAAAATGAGGTTGATTATGGGTGTAAAAACTCACTCACATCAAGGTAAAGTTATGTGAATTTAATATCATTTCAAATATTATATTTTTATATTGTTTTCAATTTTGAATAAAATATTTTAAATATATCTATCCATTGTAATTTTCTTTACCTATCAAGGTAGTTCATCAATTTAAGGGGGTTTCAATAAGTAAGTTGTGAACTCAATATAACACCCAAGCCTCAATTATAGTAATTAGAAACTCTGTATAAATAAAACTATATTAAAAATAACATTTAAATATTTTCATGTAAAATAATTTACAATTAAATAGGATGAATATCAATTTTGAACTTGGTCAAAATAATCCAATCATGATTTTTTGAAAATTTCCATTAGAAATAAGATTTTATGAAGAATTGAAAATTTAGTACTTAAATATTCCTCATTTTATTCATAGTAATGTGTAAAAATATATATAATTAACAATTTATTAACTATAAATTTTATATAAATAGAGATAAGATCATTTATAGGTAAAAGACGGTATTTTTTCAAAAAACTGATTTTGTTTAAAAAGACATAATGTCTATCCATTTTAATTAATTAAAATAATATTTAATAATGAATGATTTAAAGGAAAATTTATAGTTTATATATATAAATATATGAATTTAAATCCAAATAATAGTGATTATTATTAATATATTTAATATAATATCAACTTATACTTGAAAATGAATTTATTAAAAAATCATTTTTTGACAAGATTTGTGGGTTTGTTTTTAAACTAAATGATTCCAGTTTTGATATTTTAATTTGATTAAATGGATTAAATATTTTTAATCAGATTAATTAATATTAGGTGATAATTTCAACATAATTTTTTTTCATAATCAACAGTAATTCAGTAAGAATTTATTACCACGATAAAGATTAAACGTGTTAAATGCACTTTTGATAAAATTAATTTTCCAAACACAAGGAATATTTATTAGATAAATTTGATATCATATTTATAATAATTGGGTCCAAATAATATAAAAATTCTCAATTTATTTTACTCTTAATGGATAAATTACCTAGGTTAAAAAACTAGTTACCATGGTGAAAACTATAACGGTAAAATTAAAATTTGAGATAAAGGAATTAAAATGTTTAAAACATGTTTATTTTTAGTGATGGAGGTGTGGATCAACCTTATCATACCTCAAAACTATTAAATATAAATTTTTTAGTCACTTGGGATGAGAGTGACATCCCATTATTGACTAGTTTTGGGTAATTAAAAAAATGTCACTCCTTTTCAATTATAAAAGGACCCCCCCCCCCCCACTTATTCAGACTTATGAATACCTTTTTCTTAGAAAAACTATAGAAAATTATCTCCCAAAAATCATTATTCATGTTATATAGGTGTTTTCATACCCAAAATAATGACCCTATGGTATGTAATAAGAGATACTAATGTGGTTCTTCAATGTGAAGGTAATTGTCTTCACTAAGCTCTTTCTTTTTTAAATCTTCTTTTTACACCATCAATTATGTATTAATAATTAAAATATAATAAAACCAATAATATCATAAAATAAATATTTTCACACAAATATATCAATATTATTGAGAGGATATGGCTTGAGATACTCAATTATTATGATTTTTCAATACACTACAAACTAGGGAAGGAAAATGAGGTAGCATATGCATTTAGAATAAAGGATCATGGAGTTTTGACCCTATTGATCATTGAGAGGGATACTATTTTCAGGTATCTAGTAAATATGGATATCATAATTATTAATTAATGGGTTAAATCCTCCCCTTTTCAAATTATTGTGAAACCATATTTATTGGAAAAGTTAAAACATTCTGAATCTGAATCTGATAATTCTTTAAAGAAAATTATCATTGTAAATGACCGGAAATTAGTAGAAAAAATTTTTGAAAATGAAATTATGAAATTTGGAAGGAGATTATGTGGTTCATCTATACATGATATGAAATATTAATTTATGGATGATACTTATTGCTCAAATTTCTCTATACACACTCTTAGTGCCAATATATATAGGGATTTTAGGGAACATTTTTTGTGGGATAACATGAAGTGGGGAATTGGTAATTATGTATCAATATTCTTGGTTTTACGATAGGTAAAATAAAAGATATAGAATCCAAGATGAGTCATGAAACCTCTATATTTTCTTATGTGTAAATGGTATGGCATTACTATATACTTTTTCACATGAATACTAAACACTCTTAGAAGGAATGATGAAATATGGGTTATTATTTATTTCAATACCAAATATACACATTTTCAAACTATAAGAGAAGATTTACCAATTGAGTTTCCAGAAGGGCTCGATATTGATGAATGTTTATGACTTAAAGGTGCACCACTTTTGATTGTGTCTGGTAATAATCTTCAATTTACAACAAAATTTATGAATATTACTTATAAGTATCTTGATATTGTGCTTTATCTGAGCACTGTCTACCATCCTCAAACTTATGTATAGTCGAAAAGTACTGTTCGAACATTGAATTAGATGTTGAGTTCATGATTCATTTAATTTAAGAGTATGTTGGAGTATTATTTACCTCTCATAGAGACTGCCTATAACAACAGTTTTAATTCATGTATTTAAATAGTTTTTTATGAATCATTATATATAAATATATGTCATACTAAAACTTATTAGGGTGAAGTTAGTTAAAGGAAACTTATAAGGATAAAACTTAATGATGAAAAAATAATAAAGGTAAACACTATTCAGGATCATATTAAAGTATCTCAAATTTTTAAAAGAGTTATGCTAAAAATATAAGGAAAGATTTGGAAGTTCAAGAGGGGTCTTTTTTTGTAATGCTCCGACCCTAGTTACCTAGAGTTAGTTCAATATTACAAAACATTTTCTTGATCACAAGGGATCAAATCCCAAAAGATAGATCAGTTTAGTAGCCTTGGAAGTACTAGATACAAATATAAGTTTTACATTACATTATTGAAATTAAAAAAACAACATTATGTCTCCTTTGAACACATTCATCTCCCTTAGACTATCACTTTAGGTCAGTCATAATATACTTCTTCACATCCTGGAAAAAATTAAACATAAGAAAGGGGTGAGCTCATATGCTCAAAAAGGATAACAATATAGTGGAAACTTTCATAAATAATCATAAACATTTAAGGCAATGTATAAGACTAAAACACAAGCCTTTTAAACTTAAACATTAGTATAATATGGCAAAGATAAATCAAAAAATTCCATTTACTTATTCACATGGATATTCTATTAGTCGAATAATCACATTTAATACTAATAGCCAATTTCATAATGATGGAATGCATAATGTCGGACATCATAACCACTTAGGCAAGGCCTCACGCCAAGAATACAAATAATATTATGTCAATTCCTTGTGCCAAGACACTAGTTTTTCTCATGATACCTACCGATTTATCGAGGAACTATAACAGGCTCCACCCGTCACTTACTAATTCTAATGTATTCCTCATAGGAAAATATTGAAACATAACATAAACATCCGTATTAAAACTAACATAAAAATGTTAATACTTTAACCATAAACCATGAATGGTATAAAAATAACACATCCATAGTGAAACATATCACAAAACCTTCAATACAATATGGAAGATTGTATCATAATAAATAAACTTCAAACAAGTGTAAAATCCATCAAAGGATATTGACATAGATGAAATCAAAACTATTTGAGAGGAATATCTCTTTCTATTTTGAAATCGTTTAAAAGTTATGAAATTATAAAAGAAAAATTTTATTTTGAAAATATTCTTATAATATTGTAAGGGAAGCTTCAAAGGTGTTATAACAACGGAAAATAGCTTCACTCGCTGTACAAGTTAAAAAACATTCTTACCTTAATTTGTTGAAAATTTCATAAAGTAACTTGTTTGGAAAATGATAGATAGATTCCTTTCAAACCATTTTAAAAAAAAATTAAAATGAGGGTATAAATGACTTTAAACCATAGTATATTAAAAAGTAAAAATGTTTTGAAGTTTATTTTTAAGAAACACGAATGTGGATGATAAAGAATTCCTCGTAGATGCTTACATATAAACAACCTCATATAATAAAAGATTGTAAAATTAACTATTACCTTGTACTTTTCCTTGGTCGAGGGTAAATTAACATCCTAAATAATAGTTAAATTATTGTCATTAAATTATCCAAGAACCACATACATAAATTTTATATCATATATGATCTTCTAATATTTCTTTGTTAATAATATTTTTTTAGTATCATTGTTTTAGGTGTTAACTGATTCATTTTCCTTTATACGTTTTGTTACATAAGTCATGTTTTTATGGATAGGATGTATTTGATTCATATACATAATGATATTAATTTCTTAAACATTATTTTTAATCATAAAAGGAAAATTATTCTTGAATGGTTTAGATAGGGAATGAATCTCATTGCATTCGTGGAGACGGTAATCCGTACGTACGCATGAGCGATAATATCCTTATATTGATGGAAAATAGTATGTAAATGGATGGTATGTAATATATAAATAATAATTAACATTTTTTATTTATTATTTACATCAATTATACTCATTATTATACCCATTTCAATAATGAACTATTGAATAACAAACTACACCACGATGTGGAGAGGGTAAGCCGTATGTACACATGTATGGTGACTTTGTTATTCATAAGATTGATAGAATAATGAATATTATTGAACCATATTTATAATAAAATAATAATATATATAAGTTACTCGAGTTATTATTTTTGTATGAAAACAACATAGAAAGAGGAAGTGGAAGAAAAAAACATTGAAAGAGGTGATACATTATTACCTCTTCTTCAGGGGATTCATTCTGATTTGATCAAAAGGGATCCATAGGTTGGAATTATGGTCAAAGTAATGCCTCTAAGTTGAAGTTAGGGTAGTTGGGAGAATATTTTAGAAGATTTTGTCAGATCCAAATGTATTTGGAGGTGTGAAATTAAGATAAGAGGAAATACCCTTTTATAAGAGAGGTGAGGGCCACTTTAGGAAAAGCTTGAAATATTATTTTATTATTAAATCCTTTTAGGTTTCTAATAGCTCCAGGTGGATTTATTTAGATGATAAGGTAGGTTTGGGTTTAAATACTCTCAAAAAATAGGTTTTAGACAAGTTTAGGTCACCATATTAACCTTATCTTATAGATTTAACTCTTAGTTAAATAGTTTAACTTTTACAATGTCTTCTTGTATTTTTATATTAAAAGGTTAATAAACATAATATAAAATTACAAGAGAACCACAAGTGGTTAATTAATGAAATATATATCATTATATTAATTCCTTTTTCCAAACCTTATATTTTTTGTAATATTATATCATTTAATAAAACATAATATTGTTTTTAAAAACTCTTTTATGTCAATTTTGACACTATTTGGTATTTTGCTTTTCTGAAAGTCATAACAACTTTATCACTTAGAAAAAAAATTATTTAATCAACCCTAACATGTAATATTAACCTATAAAATTATTTTAGTGCATCAAAAGTCTCAATTTACATTTATTTGGATATTGATAATATCAATTATTTTAATCATTCAATATTAATGTAATTACCGCATCATCATTGTGTCATAAATAAATTTAATTATTTGTTGTCTACAAATTATAATTAAAATACCATTATGTAGTAAATGTTTTTATATTTCTAATCAATATTTATAGTCAAATTTATCTTTTGTATAACCTTATATTAAAAGTGGTTTAGTTATTAAACATTGGATTTAACACTTTTATCTCTTCTTTAAATAAAATAATAATAAATGTCATAATCTAATAAAAGTGGACCAAAAGGATCATATTTTATTTTTAAGGTTACTTTTGGTCCAGAAAATTTATCCAATAGAATTAGTACATGTGTTAGGGTAATTATAATATCAATTTTACCTATTATTATCCTATTTTCTTTTAATCGTGGTAAATAAAATTCAAAAGATACTATTCCCCCAAAAAATTATTTTCATCCTATTGAACCACATTTCCCTTACTGATTTCAACCATGTCTCTCATTTTTTTGAAATTCAATTCCCAAAAGTGGTAAAATTACGTTTTATCAAAATTGGCAAATGTTCCTAGAAGATGGGTAAAAGACGTTAAAATGTTCAACAAAATTTTATACATCTAATTTTATTGTAAAATGTATCCAATTAATTAAATTGAACATATATAGGTATTTTTACCTTTTTTGACTTTAAAATAAATTTAAATAAATATAACAATTATTTAAATAAAATTATGTTTTTAACAATAACGCGTGTTTTTCACTATTCATCAAAAATTGAAAGTTTTCAGAAAAATACAAAAAATTCACCCTAAGATAATTTTGATATTCCAAATCCAAAAATGAAGTCCATTTTGAAAATTAAAATATATAATTTTTTAAAAAGTGGGTATTACTATTCATAACGGCTAGTTTTATTAGTCGTGATGTGATGGAACTCGAAGTTGCATACAGCGCAGTCTATTGCATTATTCAAAGAGAAACATATTGTGGAAGCTTGAGGTGTTGTATTGTTCTTAAAATTACCTCCATTTAAGGGTGTAATAAGTTTTTTTAAAAATTAAAAATTGATCCCCAAGAACATTGGACCCTTTGAAATTTTGGAAATGATTGAATTTTTTTATTACTGAATATAAATTCTACCGAACCACTCTAATGTACATGATGTGTTCTATATATTTTTTCAAGGAAGTATATTCTATACCCAAGGCATGTGATCACCTCTGAATAAATATAATTGAAGCATTTAATATCTTACTGTGAAGAGCCCATCCTGATTATTAACACTACAGAGTATGTATTGAGGAATTGGATGACTAAAATGGTAAAGGTAATTTAGGTAAATCGTAAAAGAGAGGAATAAATGTGGTGACCAAAGTATTTTATGAATAATAACAACCCTAATTTGTTCATAAATTAATATCCATGAATATTTTGAGGATTACATTTTTATAGGAGGGAAGAATGCAACACCCAAACATCAATTATAGTAAGTTTACATTAATTTATAATATAACTATAATATAATGAACATTTTTAATATATCATGGCATAAAATTTTAAATTTGGTAGGATGAATGTTGATTTATAACTTAGATAGTCAAAATAGTCATAGAATAAATTATTGAAATTTTACCATAGAAATAATCCTTTATGAATAATAGAACACGTAGTATTTTAATATACCCCCTTATATTAAAAATAATTTTAAATAATTTTTATAATTATCAATTTATTAACTATATATTTTATATAAATAAATATAAGATTAATTGTAGGTAAAAATGGGTCATTTTTTCTGAAAATAGTTTCTGTTTAAAAAGGCATAATGTTTATCCATTTTAATCAATTAAAATAATATTTATTGATGAATGATTTAAACAAAATGTATATATTTTATATCAAAATATATGAATTTAAATACAAATAAATATTATTACTAGTTATATAGTTAATATTAAATCATCTAATGCTTGAAAAATGCATTTCTTGAATAACGGTTTTTCAACATGATTTGCAAGTTTATTTTTAAAATAAGTTCTTACAATTTTTTTGATTTTAATTTCATAAAATGGTTTATATATTTTGAATCGTGATAATTAATATTAATTAATAATTCTAACTTATTTTTTCTTAATGAATACTAAACTAGTAAAAACTAATTGTCCTAGTTAAGATTAAACCAATGTTTTGTGGTATACATGTGCTTGTGTTAAAATTAATATTAAGCATAAATATAATTTTTATTTGATAAATTTAATTTTATATTTATAATTATGGGTACTAAATAATATAATAATTATCATTTTATTTTATGTTAAATGGATAAATCACCAAGGTAAAAAAATTGGTTGTCGTGGGGAAAACTAAAATAATTGAAGTAACCTTGATGTAAATGAAATAACTTATTAAAAACCTGTTTCTTTTTAGTGATTGAGGTTTTTATTGACCTTATCATCCCCCACCCTACTATTTATCAATTTTTTAGTCACTTGGTTTGGGAGTGACTTCCCATTATTGAATAGTTTTGGGTATTTACAAAAATGTCACTTCTCCTCATGGCATCCCCTCCCCTATCTTCTTCAAACCAATAAATTCATTTATATCAACCAAAATCTACTAGAAATATCTCTATAAAGTTTTTATACACGTTTTATAGGTTATTTTCATCCAGAAATCCCATCCATTGGAACCTTAATAAGATATCAAAAGGAGGTTCTTCTAAGAAAATACAATTTTCTTCACTAAGCTCTTTCTTTTTTACTAATTATTTTTACAACCTCCATTATGTATTAAAAATTACAATATATTAACAATAATATATAAAATATACTAAGATTTTATTATGTTTATTTCATAATATTTATCTATTTCCTTCTCCATAAAATGGGAATTAATTCATCACTTGTGTGTACGGTGAACTACCACCTCGAGATCTAGTGCAATTTGTTTTCAATCACTAACTCACATAGATAGTCACAATGTTGGAAATAATAAATATATGTGATAAATATTACCTGATATTAATTCTATAAAATTAATATATCATATAATTCCTTACCCTTTAACTTATTAAGGGAATGATATCATCACTAATGTGTGTGTACGACCTACCGTCTTCACAAAGTGATATGATTTATTTTATATGTCCAAATTTCAATAATTGTTATAAAAATTTATATGGTGAATAAATGTGATAATGATAAAATTAATATATTTTGGGGGATAATTTATCTATATCCTATTCACAAGAACCAAAACATCTATGACAAATTATTCATAATAAAACAAACCAGTTAACATGTAGCGGCACCAACCCCAGTAGCCCTGATCCAGTTCGTACATTATTACATTATAATAAGATACATGGAATCACATACTGAAGGAAAAAATATTTTATTATTCTTGGTAAATTAGATACATACATGATTCTTTTATTATATTTGAATGCAAAAATTTAAAAACATTTATAATAAAATTAATCTACCTAGAAAATCCTTGTATATCTGACATTGTAAACTTAATGGAATCTAGGAAAAAAGAAACAAATTAAGGGTGGGATAAAATGATCAATAAGGGTTGAGTTTATTGGAAGATTTCATACATAAATAAGAATATTTAATATGTAAATGTAAATAAATGAACACACATTCCATTAAAATAACTTTACTGTAATGATAGATAAGGTATACTCATCATCGAAAGGTAAATAACTAAAAACAGATGCCACTTAATCAATAAATGATAATGAAATGAATACATAAGTAAAAGCATTTATTAAATATGACATATAATAATAACTAAATTATTAATGAATTCAATGCTTCATTATTGGGCATAATTTCTCTCAGGCACATGATAAGATTTCCATCAAGACCATTAATAAGACGATTTAAAACATATTATGTGTAAACCCATTTAACTAAGGATAGCCAACTGATTTATTACATGATACTAATGATTCATTGATTTTATTTCTATAAAAGGTCCCCAAACCATGTTATCCACATTCAAATAATTCCTCATATATTTAATAATCGATTTTATTCATAAATAATGTGCCTTGACATAAATTATTCATATTGAGTAAACAATACAGATTTATCAATATATCTATAGATAAAAAAATGATAATCAATATAGAACAACTTATATAGAAATTATATATGGTTTAAATTATAAACATATCTATGATAAAAAAATATGGATATTCATAGGAAATTTAATGTCTAAATGAAAGATAATGATTCATAAGAAATTTAATAATTGTGAAAATAAATTAAGGAAGTGAATTTCAATACATTCCTAGGTCAAAATGATCATAAACCACCAATAGAAATGATATGGATGGTATCAATACAAAACATATCTATTGGTGTAAATGAAAATTTTTTTTACATTGATTAATATAAATACAATAAAAATATTTTTATAAAAATATCAGGAAAATATTCTTTTCATTTTCAAAATCACTTTTTAAAACATATAACATTTTAAAAATGGTTTTCTTTCAAAATAACTTTTAAAAATGAAAAATTTCTAGAATATTATAAATACATTTTCTTTAAAAATTACCTTGTAAATTTTAAAAGGACTCCTCAAGGAAATTATGGTCATGTTGGAAAGTAATTCTGTAAATTATGTACATGTTAATAAGAAAATTCCTTTTTCACTTTAACAAGGTTAAAAAATTTCATTGTTCGAAAGATAACAAGAAGATTCTTTTAACATTTTCATTAAAATTAAAATAGATATTTTTTTTGAAAAATATTTAATATTCCTTTGATAAGAATTTTTAAAAAGTAAAAATGGGTAAAAATTTCATTAATAACTCATTTTTAATAGTTTTAAAACTTTTTTGTAAAGATTTTTAGAAATCATGGTTTTGGAAGAAAGTATATTTCTTACTAAAGAGAGAAATGAATTAAAAACTTCTTTATTTTAAGTACTAAAGAGTGTAAAATGGTAATAATACATGAAAAATACCATGAATAAATAGAGGATAATAAAATTAAATTGGTTTATTTGTAAATGGTAAAATAATTTCCTTCAACATAAATTCAAGAATAAACAATCTATATTTGAATGAGATTGTGAAATAAACACTTACAATGATCATAACATCATAGTGAGAATTTATCAATAAATTAGTTATATATATCAAATATAAATCCACATATTTTTTTTTAAATATCACATAAAATAATCAAAATTTATTACACACATAATCTTATAATGACATAATCAATGAAGAAGAAGTTTAACTCAATGAGTGGAAATTGAGTTAAGAAATCCCTTACCTCACGCTTCCTTTTGAATCTACATACTTTAACTTCCTATATAGTGGTTTTAAAAATCTTATTAACTTATCCAATAACAATATTAGTATTTATACAATTTTATATGATCATTTTATAACATATTGTCACCTTCTTGTTAATTATCATTCATTATTTTCATTATTTTGGGTGTTAATTTCCTTTTTTTCTCATCCGTGTTTCGTCATGAAGATATAGTTCTTTCACAAATTATATAGTTATATAATTCAAATAATACCAATAATGACATAATTATCATATTTTTACATTAATTATATGTTTAAAACCAATCATGACTGATAGTTATGATAAATAAAGTGTGTTGTGATCATGGAGACAGTGGGGCATACATACGCATGTGTCACATTTCCATTATTCAAAAATCATTATATAAAGGTGGTAAGTAATATTTTGTATTTAAATAATAAAAATAATATCATATATAACAGATTATTTATTTAAATATACTTATACATATAATCTATGTGGTTTAGTGATAAAAAGAGAGTATCGTCGTTTCGTGAAGGCGGTAGTCCACAGGTACACGAATGACATCATCATCTTTCATTTATTGAAATGGTAAGAAAGAAATGTATACACTTAATATATTTAAGAAATGATAATTAATTCATTAAAATAATATTTATTTCATTTATATCATATTTAATTATTAATTTTATTCATATCACCTTCCATGTGAAGCATTAGTGAAAGATGAATCACATCACTTCGCGAGGTGGTAGTTTGTTGTACACACGAGCAACGTTATCGTGTCTTCTATGGAATAGAAGGTAAAAATATATATATTATATAATTACTCAAAAGGTATAATAATGTTATAAATAATATATAAATACTTTATATCCACTATCATACCCAATTGTGAAACATGTTATTGGAAAAACGAATGACATCAGTTCATGAGACGATAGTCTATCATAAACACGAAAAATGATTTCATAAATCATTTGATGTAATTGGATTTTTTTAGGTAATTAGATTTTAATAACAATATAAAATATATAAAATATACTATGGATATTATATAATCATTTTTTAATAAAAATTGAATGTATTTGGAGAAAAAAAAATAAAGACGCTCGTTGAAGAACATTACCTCTTCATTGTGTATCCTCCTTAGGTTTTCACTAAAGAATTACTAGGTAAGATATATCCCAAAATAAGGCTTATAGGATTGGTGTAGGTAAGTTGGGAAGTGATTTGGGAGGTTATTTTTTGAACATAAGAGTTTTTATAGTGTGAATAATAGAGGAGATGAGGTGGCCTTTTATAAGTGGGGGAGAGGACACACTTGATATTTTTGAAAATAATTGAGTGATCCCACATTTTTTAAATGTAAAAAAGTTCCAAAAATGGTCATTATACAACCAAATATGTTTAATGGTGGAAATATGTCAATCCAGTAGTTGTTTGACAAGATTATAGGTCATTTTACCATTCTATTTTTAGTTTAACACCCAATAAATTCATTTTTACCTTAAGTGCGGTAATTAAATTTTACACTATTCAATATTAATTTTTCTAAAAAAATAAATTGACATTATTAGAAATTTTTAATTATGATTATTAAAAATATGGAATCGGTTATTTCATATTAAATTCATAGAAGTAGAACATTTTAATTTAAAATTAATCCCACATATGTGACGAGAAATGAGACTTTTAAAGGGAAATGATCAAAAGCATACAAAGTTTTTATATCTAAATTTAGTATGAAAATGATTCGAAAAACTAAATTGTATTAATTAATATATAATATAACTTATTTTACTTTAAAATAAATTCATAATATTATTTTAAAATATAAATAATTTAAATGGAAATGCAATTTTCTATTTAAAAATTCAGTATTTTTCACTATTCATCACAAAATGAAATATTTCAGAAAAATGCCAAGAATTAACCCTAAAATAATGTTGATATTTTTATTTAAAAAATTAGTTTTATTTTTTAGATAAATTTTCTAAAATTGGTAAAAAAAATTATTTTTAAATAATGTACGCAAATCGGGAATAATTTTTCTTTTAGAAAAAAAAAACAGTTTTCCAAAAAACATTTTTTAAATTTAAGTGATTATTATATTATTTATAATAACTAGATAAATATTAAAAAAGTTTAAGCCATATATTTTCATAATTCATTTGTTCCTATTTATACCCTTCAATTTAATGGTTAGTCGATATCTATCATATTAAATAATATAATTCATAGTATATGGTTGTTTGGTAAAACTCGGTCTTGCATGTAACGTGAGTTGTCAAATAATATAATTGTTGTGTGTAAGGAATGATAAAATCAATGATTCATGTAATTAAACATATTTAATAAATTTAATTTATTTAAAAATAAATATAACATAAGGTCTATGGGTGTTATATTTCCTTTTATGCTTGGTGTTGTGTGTCATATATGTTTTAGAATTTCAATATGTTATATAACAATAAAAATAATAGTAATAATGAGAAAATATTAATGAACT
The DNA here is from genome assembly GCA_963277665.1 of Viscum album. Taxonomy (NCBI): domain Eukaryota; kingdom Viridiplantae; phylum Streptophyta; class Magnoliopsida; order Santalales; family Viscaceae; genus Viscum; species Viscum album. Next base: position 719,709,789 of record OY728157.1, on the reverse strand, counting down.
GGTAGTAATATTTTATAATAAGATCATATATGATATTATAAATACGAATATGTTTTTTTTTAATTAATATTTTTCTTAAAACCATTACACATGAGGTTAAAACGTGTTTAAATAAAGGGAAGTATAATGTATAGGATCTCACCTCAATTTCCATTCCACTAAGACATATTTGTAATTATGCACAAATTCAATTTAATGTGGTGTATATATATCCCCATTTATGAATTTAAAATGAATACTTATTTATTCATGATTACTAATGTTTTAATTTGAGTTTATTCTTTCAAGGGGTTACAATTTAAAAGTTAACAAATTGGTAAGAGTCTATTTTACAATCTCACTTTCTTTTGGGATTGATTTTTTTATTGGTAGATTATCATAATTGATCCTTAAAAAGATCCAATAATTTTCTTATCCACTGGATATTTAAGTTGTTTCTATATTTTCTTTAAATTTTCCATCTTTTGGAACCTGAATCAAGTAAGGAAATGATTAAAATAAAAAATAAATATTATTTCTCTATAAATTAGATATATTTTTCTTCCATTTCAATGTTTTTAAAAATTATTTTAATAAATTCCTTTTATTTACTCAGATGAATTATTACATATTATGTTACTCATGACTTTTATAAAGAATTTTAGTGAAATATTTCTATAGTTTTACGAGATTTAAATTTTTAGATTCCTTTACAAAAAGTCGAAAGGAATGTTTTATAATGTATATGGTGATGATAGAAATCTCTATAGACATAAAATTTTTATGAATTTTAGATTCTTATATATGGTTGCAAGGGTTTTATAAGAATAACTATTTTATTAAATATTATTCTAAAATTTCAATTCCATTCCTTTTATTCTTTAAAAGTATAATATTTTATTTCAAAACTAATATTCCTAATGAACTAATAGTAACCACTCATATCATGATTAATTTTTCAATTATTAACATTATATTGATAAAATCACTTTTGTTAATCATTTTTCATTAGAAATTACATTTCTCTTAAGTAACCATATTGTTTTTATCATGGATATTGTAATTTCCTAAACTGTATACCATTTTTACATTCATTGTTAAACTATGGAAGTTATTTGATTTAATGTGGAAAATGTTTATAAATATTTATTATTTAATAAAGATATATATTTATTTAGAATGCCAAATGTTCATCAATTAAATCAATCATTCAATATATGAGGAATGATTTAGACATACAGTGATGGGAGAGGACCAAAACTATATATATCCCCTTTATTTAAAGAAAAGTATCATGTGAAAAATCATTTGGAAAAATTAAATGTGTTTTTAACCATTGTTTTAAAATACCTTGATGAAAGGTCTTCATGGAATAAATATCATGATGTCTAAAATCATGACATCCAATATTAGTAATTTCCTTTATTGATAATTGAGTTATTATTAACCCTCAGATTATTGTATAGATAATATCCATGGATTATCTTCAAGGCCATGTGACTATTTATATAGAATTAATTGACCATAAATTATTCTTTCCATATTACTCTTTGTACATAAGTTATTGAATAAATGGAATGTGTTTTTAGTTATTTACCTTTCTATATTGATCATTCCTTATTGATTCGTGATATATTCCCTTGTACATAAACCTTACTGGGCATTTTATCTCACCTTTTTTTCATTACCTATGATATGAAGAACAATTATTTGAATGAGTTCAAGGATGCTGAATTTTTTCTATGGATATTTATTATTATTTACCCCTAATGTAAATTGGTATCATGCACGTATTTTTCTCTCTAAGACTACTAAATTGATCAATCCTTAGAGATTTTACCCCTTGTATCTATGCTAATGTAATAAATTTTACATGGGATCTGGGTTATTACATTTGAGGTTATTATAATCATTATGTGTGAACAATTTTGAAATTTTTTGAAAGTATATTTTGAAATTATTTCCTACAAGATTAGTTATGAAGATGTTAGAATATAATAAGTTTGGAAACATTTGTTAATTAGTTATTTATAGATAGAATGGTAATGTTTTTTAAAGATTCATGTTTCATAAAATGATTTAATATACACTAAAATAAAATATCCTTTTTCAAATTTTTTTCAAAATGATTTTAAAAATAATATTATTATTATTATTTCTGAAAACCTTATAAATAAAGTAAAAAAGAGACATAAAATATCCTTTATAATTCATTTGTGTCTATATAAATACATCTATAATTTTTTTAATAATATGGACATGGAATGAAATTATTTATAAAATAAATCATTAAAACATTTAAAATATGGTTTTAAAGTAAAAGAGTCCCTTACATTGTGTCGGACTTGTCATGTATCTTATTTATCTTCACTTCTTTGAACAACCTCTTTTATTTTTTACTTAAAGCCTTTATAGGACGGATTTATGATCAAACAGAGGGCTCTAGGACATTTATTGGGATGTTGGAATTTATTTGGTTATGTAATGGATAAACCAAATGGATCTTTATGTTTGGATTTTATATGATATAGGGTGTCCTTTTATAAGTTTAGGAGAGGACACAATTTGAATTTTTAATAAGATTAAAATATATTAATGTCTTAGTCAAGAAAAATGGATCCCAAATGTACCATTCCTAGATGAGGGAGGTGGTATGTTCAAAATATGGATATAAAATAGGATTTAGACAAATATATAGTACATTTAAATCATTAACACTTTTTTTAACCTCCTGATAAGCCAGTTCTAACCATAATTGTCATAATAGGTTTTTTACTGTTCTAACTATTCATTATAACAAAAAATTAAATTGACCTTATGAGATAATATTAATTATTAAAATTCCAAATATGAAATAAAATTTATTAAATTCAATTAATAAAAGTGGAATAATTTAATTTAAAATTAAATTTTCAAAATGAGACAAAATATAGTTTTCAAGAAAAAATGTATTTTTAAGTTCAAAATTTTTTTATACAAAAATAAAGCATAAAATTTATTATAGTGACATTAATTGGATTATTTATAATATAAATGGGTAAATTTTAATTTGAAAAAAATTTAAAAAAAATATATAACATTTTTTAATCTTTAAAATTAAAAGACCATTTTTAATAAATATCATTATTTTTCACTACTCATTAAAAAATAAAAATTTTCAGAAAATTTTCAAAAAATAAACATAATCTAATTTTGTTATGTTTAATTCAAAAATTATATCCCTTTTCAAATTCATATTCTAAAATCTATGAATTATATTTGAATATAAAGCAACATAATGCATAAAACCCAAATTTAGTTTTAAATAATCCTTTTTCCATTTGAGTGAAAAACTATCAAATATTTTTATAATGAATATATATATATATATAATGTAATTGATAAATATTAAAAACATATTAAAATGATTTATATTAACCTTACCAAGATTTTTATAAAGGAAATCAATCCAGTACATTCGGGTTTTTCATGTCCTTGGCACTTTGTTCAATCCATTCATGGGTATTCATTTGTAAATAAAAAAATTGTATAATTTTACTAGGAAAATTACCCTTGGTATGGACACCTCATATCACATTATTCATAAATAAATATTCACAATACCATAGAAAAATTAATTAGGACAACCTACCTCAATTTCAGAGTTATCTCATTTTTAGGTGGAGCCCAACAACTCATGTTTGAGCTCGTCCAAGCTCCACCGACTATCATATAACCAACACAAGACCCTAACATATGTCAAATAATATAAATTAATTAATTATAATAATTTATAATTAATTAAACAATTTATAACTAATTATTCAATTTAATTAAAATATATTTAAATTCATAATAACTCACAAATTAAACTCATCACATTGAAAGGATGACCAATGGAAAGAAATATCTCATGGGATGTTTCTAGAACATCACCACTAAAAATCCAAAAAACAAGTAATAGTTTAATAAGAAAATATACTTAATTTAGAAAAAATAGAAACCCACAGTGTTGTACCATTACCAAAATAGTGTGAAATGGTGTGTAAGAATTATCTTGGGACACCCTCTAGTTACACCATATTAAAGAACCACTACGACGGGAAAATTTATCCATGATTTGGTGAAATAATATCAAGAAAACTATACCAAATCATTTTAATCAAGTGGAGAGATAAGAGGAGAAATAACTGAGAATGAAGGATAAAATATCACCTCAATCTACTATGAAATCACCTAGGAAACCACCCAAATGAAAGCGTGTTAAGAAAATAAGGGAAATAGAGAGTCCCACTAGCCTGAATTAATGATAGAGTGGAAGGAGAGGGATTATGGTTTTAAAATTCACATGGGAAAAGTGTTTATTTTCCAAATTTTTTAAAAATGGAAAGTCTCAATGTTTACCCACATTGTTTTCCAAGCTGTGTGTTATCCGAGTAAATGGAATTGTATAAGGAAACACACTCTACGTTTTTCACATGGTTTACTAAACAATGTTCCAACCATGAAAAACACATAAAAAAATTTAACAACCCGTGTTTTAAAATCAAAAGAAAATTCAAATAAATTTGAATTTTTGCATTTACTAGAAGGGACATTTTATAAACTAAGATTCATAGTGGTTTTCTAAGAGTTTCATCACATAAATTTTTTGTTTCTTGATTTGGTTCATGGCCTTGGGGGTGCCCTAGGTGTTCTTTCATGTTTCAAGACTATTGTTCTATGAAACCTCAAGTCAGGAGGAGCTAGATGGGGCACATGGTTAGTCTAAAATCATGTGGCCCTCAATAGAAAACTGTGTGGTTTTTTCAGTGGAGAAAAATACCATGCACTGTTCATCATAGGTTGGTGCACAATTTGGATAATTGGGTGACCCAAACCATGTGATGTGTTTTTTTAAATAAATTAAAATAATTAAATTAAAATTAAAATTAAAATTAATTAAATGAGATTAAATGGAAAATGAAAAAATTAAAGACAGGTTTTAGTAATAATAATAATAATATGATAATGATGATTATTAATATTATTATTATTAAATAGGTTTTAAGATAACCCCATAAGGGGGTCTCTCCTTCCTCACACGATGCAGCACCCCCTCCCTTCTCCTAGGGCATGCGACACCACTCCTCCACAGCCACCTCTCCACACATTGATCCATCAATTTTCTTAATGATCCTTTCCTGATCATTCGAGGTAAGACCCCAGGTTCCCTCTACTTCCTTTTCTTCAGTGTGTTTATCTTCCATGTCACCCTACCCAGTTTAGCCAAACCCTATGTAAGGGTTTAATCCTATTTTTATTCTTCTTCCGATGTTAGAGTGTTTAACGTCTCTCTTGGGTCATCCTTATTCATATTCCAGCTTTTTTTGCTGAATGTGAATCTGTTCGGATCGTTTCAGTCCACCCATCGTCAATTTTGGGTAGGTTTTTATCCGTTATTTATTATTTCTCATTTTCTATTTGGGTTTTTTTTATTTTTTGGGTTACTTATATTTTTTTCTTTAAGTGCATTGTACCTTTCTGTGGTGATATTTACTTCCTAATAATCCTATAGTGGGTGTTGTTCATCCCTAAGGCGGGTTTGGGTCACCAGATTCAAAGGCGACTTACCGCGTATACATAGGTAGGAATATAAATATGTATGTTCCCCTTTTATATGTATATTCACCCATGGAAGTTAATATATATATATATGGGTATAGGTGTTCTTACCTATATATATTAAAAATTCTTATGTGTGTAAGTGGAAATGGGTGTATGCAAATATAAGCATGTAGATAAGGATCTCTTTGAACATATTCATGCTCATGATAATATTTAAATAGGGGATAGGTGTCCTTATATATGTGCGATGGTGAATATACTCGGGGTGGAAAAGGGAAGCTTCAAGTGGTTGTTGATGGAAACATCAAGTGCCAAAAAGTTCAACTTGGCCTTCTTCTCCTTAGGTAGAATCCTTTTCCTTTTTCCCTTTAAATTTAATAATGCATGAAAAACTCTCTATTCAGACTTTTCTTATATATTAACTAGTGATGTATGATTCTTTAATGAAATGATAAATATAATAAATGAATTGTTTTAAAAATAATGTCTTGTTTATTTTATAAAACCCTTTAAAGGAAGTTTGTTTCCTTTTAAGCTGAAAAGTATTTATTAGTGATATAAACCATTATTTGTTTGTTTCATTGGTTTTACCCAATTTTTTAATGTGTTAATCACAATATGGGTGTATGTTTCACTGAATTAATTAATAAATTAACTTAATATAAATTGGGAACCATGAGATTTTCCCTTGAACTATATTTCACACACTTTGTATTTAAATTATCTTGATCGATGATTCATATGGAAAACATCATGCCTCATTTTAATTGGTAATGCAAGTTGATTTAATATTTATACTTCATGTATTATGTCATTTCCGGCTTTTAGACTATAACGTGTGCCTTATCCCCTACACCACACTTTAGTCTTACTATTTGGTGCCACAAGTGGTTGGTCTAAACTAAATCCATTTTTATCTTATACAATTATTTATAATAATTTTGATGTGTGCAATCATTTCAAAATGTCACAAGTAAGACCAGATAAATTGGATAATATTGGTTAAACTATAATGTTTTATTTTTAAACCACCATTGAATCCCTTTGGTTCCATATGAAAGGAGACCAAGGCATGAAACCACTCGATGAGTGTGCTAGTATTGGATTTAATTATGACCTAATATATTCTACTTTTGAGCCTTATAATAAATTGGATAATTTGATTGATTTCTCGATTTGACTTTTGAATTAGCATAATAATAAATTTGTGGGATTTCTTATGGAATAATCACATTGGATAATTGTGGTTAATTGATATATCAATGACATTAAGATTAAATTATAATTTAAATGGGTTTGATATAATAATTATTATTATTTGGAAGCTTGATTAATGAAATGAGTTTGGTTAGATATATAATAATTTGATTAATTTATTATAATGTCTTATTATAATATATCTGGTGTTTTTGATACTGTCCTTGTGATTTTTTATTGATTTTTTCCATCTTATATTATATCGATGTAATAGATACAAGAGGGTTTGATATTGATGGCATGATGAGTTTGTATGGATACAAATCATGGTTATTATAAATGCCTAAGGGATGGGTATGTGATATTCTATATCGTTTGAGGTTAAGGTGCATAGGTTCATGATTCCCAATGGTAGATTATAAGATTATATGGGATGTTTGAGAAATGGATTCACAATCACTTGATGGTTGAGGGTGAGATTCTGGAAAGTTTGTGGTTGAGGCCATTTGTTTAGGATGTGTTATTAGAGATTCATCCTTGGTAGGATAATATTCCACATATTTGGGTGATCCGTCTGGATTCAAGAGGATCTACCCAAATACATAGATACCTAGAAGGGTGCTGAAGAAAGCATAACTATCAGGTGTCCTTTTAGAACCTGGACATGTTGTTGTTTAATTATTCAACACTACTTGTTTATTTTTCTTCTTATACCTACTCACTACATTACATTACATATCAAGTAATGGATTGGGCAAGACTTCATGGGTGTCAACCTACGGATATTATTATCTCACACCCTGTTTGGGCCTCCATTTCACTAGGGTGCCCGATTTGACCTTATATTTGTAGGATCTTGGTTGATTTCTTGTGATTTGTATCTTGTACCTGAGAGTTAGGAGAAAAAGAACAGGCCATAGTTTGTGATTCTCATAGAACTATTCATTGGTTAGTTTTATTTTATTACATTGTATTGATATTGTAATTAAAACTACTCGAACTTTTAGCATCCTCATCATGAATATTTTATTAAGAGGAAGAAAACAAGAAAACCACTAGAATAAATCTAGGGAGCCTAAATTAATGCAATCCAAGAGAATACCCCTTAACAAGGTTCACCCCCTCATGGGGAAAAGAGTTCAAGTAAGATAATAAAGTGATTTCATTGGAGTGGGATATTGTAGAGGCATGAAAGTCCCATACCTTATTACCTTCCCTCCAGGAATGAAGGATATTTTTACGGCTCTTTATAAGACCTCTACACTTTCTGACAATGTAAAAAATGGATTAGGGAACCTTTCCACCGCCTAACAAAGACACATGGAGAATGAGGGAGTCTGTTTCCCCCACAGTCAAAGTAATATTCTTTTTATGACAAAGCTGGAAACTGGTGAGGATAGACAAGGCCTCCAATTTAAGAGATTGAACCTATCCAAAGTAATCACTAAAATCAAGCGTCATAGAACCTTGTCTACCATTAACCCCTCTGTTAATCATTCTCAAGATGCAGGACCCATCTGAGTTCATTTTGAGACCCAAAGAGGAGGGTATCCAACACAACTAGTTACCTTGGGGTATTTTTTCTATAAGAATCGATACAACAGTACAAATGGGCTTGAGAGAAGGTTAATCCTTCCAATCTTTCACAAAATGTAAAAATTCCAAAATTAGGTTGTTGGTGTGTGTGACCAAATCCACATATTGAATCTAGGACTCCTCAATACGAGAGGAGTTACGAACCTTCCAAATGCTCTGAAATTATTCCAACATGATGATAGACCTATCTCTTATTTCTGGTCCTACTGCGCCGGCACCGTAGAACCAGCATTCAAAGAAGTTGGGGCCTAAAAGGTCTGAGGATGAGAAGCTAGTGAAATCCTCAAAACATTTCCATACTGAAAGGGCCCAGTTTCTGTAGAATAAGATATGATCAACTGATTCTGCCTTTCTATCCTTATAGAATTCACAATAAGAAGCTAAATAGATACCCATATATTCTTTTGAATTTTCATTAGAAATTTTTATTGAGATGTTATATTATTCTTTAACTTCTTGTCTTTCTTTTATTTCTACTTCCGCATTTGTTAGTTATTTATTATCTGATAAACCATTGTGCTACTCTGATCTAGATGGTATAGTTTCTACACCATACCATCAATGGAACCTCACTTATAGTTAAAATCATTTGGAATATGGGGAGGCATTCTTGATGCTATATGGTGACTGGTCCAGCTAATAGTTTAGTGATTAGTTTGTCTGGGACATTACAAAACTCAAATTGCATGTTTTGAATAGTTCATCTAAAATTGTGCATCTACTATTTGAAAATACCCACAACCATTAAAAGTTTCAATTTTTTCTCTAGAATATTCATGATTAACACTTAATGATGAACTAACCATAAAAACCAACCATGCACTATAAAAATTGATTTGAAAACATCCCCACAGTTAGGATACTAGATAGTTTCCCATAAAACATTCTCAATAAAACATAAACTAGTTTAGAATCCCACAAAAAAATATCTAAAAAATTATCTGAAGCTCATGAGACTCACCCAAGAACCCAAGGTACACATTCGGCATATTTCCATATCCATAACCATCACCTAGAGACACTCAAACTCTCAAAAAATTTATCTAAATCCTGGTACTCAAAAAAACTCACACCAAACATTAAAACTGAAATTACCTCAAGAATTAACAAAACAAATTATGGGGATTCACAACCTCCCCAATGAAATACTTCTCTCCCCAATAAGTTCTAATTAAAATCGACAATTAATCAAAAATTACCACGTCCATAAATTCATAATTAATTATTTATACTATATCCCAAAACCTTGAATGATATTTCATTGTGAAACTACAAACATGAGGTACACCATTTATAAATGGTCGAGCCACAACCCATCAATATCACCAAAAAATGATGATAAATCTTACCCATTCCTATATATCCTAAGATACAATAGGTATTATCAACTAATTTAACAATAGGCTCATGGATCTCCCTACTATAAGACTCAACTCATAATGGCTTGATTTCTATCCATGGTGCTCCCCACCAAAGTAATAAACCATTAAAACACATTATTAGTGGTCCAATGACATGCTTAGTTCCATTTTCATATTACTATACCCAATAAAATATGAAAATATTGGTTGTAACTCCTCTAATTGTCCATTCTAAAGGACACTTAGTTGTACTTCCCAGGGATCTATTTCATTCACCTGATCAGGATTCTTTGATTCCCCAAAGGAATCATTATATCATCGAAAAACCCATACTAAATTAAAAACAAAACTCCCAATGTAATTCCATAGTTATATCACCAACCACTCACGCCATCTATCATGCGCTCATTATGATAACTGACACACCATTGATCTGACTCATGCTTGGATTCTCTCAAATTCATCCTAAGCCTAATAGAAATACATTGAATCCATATAATAACTCATCCAAATCTAGATCTAGTATTTTTCATAAATTCAGATAAGATCATATTTATCTTCTCATAGGAATCTAAAATCCATCTTGACCATCCAATGACTAGTCTCATAGAACCCATGACCCTACCAACATAGGTTCTCACAACTATGACGCATTCTCTAGTCTCATCAAACCCACAACCCTACTAACATAGGGACTCAAATCCATGACCCAATATCTATCCATTAACCCATATAATAAAAATAGATGACTATCCTAATCATATCTGAGTTGTAACGCAACTTTTCACACACCATCCATTCCAGATTCACGGGAACATTATCCTTAGCATATGTCGAATTTCCATCTTTAGCAATGGTCACACCATCCATGACCAATTATAAACTCCCCACTATATGGATTCTCTTATACCTCTCTGTGATTAGAACCTCAATAGGTTTTATTATCATTCCTCTATAATATTAGTCTCCATGGCACAAACTCAATTTGAATCCATCACAACACCTAAACTAGAATATATGTAACCTCTCTATATAGATATACATTTTTCATTTCTTCAAACCGCTCTGGTATCCAAGACCAAAAACAATAGATTAATTAAAATATCCCATAGCTAGTACCTGGGTGATCATAGATTCCCAATTCAATGGGAAACATATGTACTCTTCATGTACTACCACGATCTCATCTAAAAATCAAAGGGTCTACACTCTCATACCACCTAATCGCCCAACCTAAATCATGGTTTCATGAGTGTAATTTTAAAACCCTAGTCTCGCATGCCTAAAAAACTAATCATGATTCTTAGAATTTAAATATTATATATCTATAAGAACCCTTGGAACTCCTCTTTAAAATCGAAAAATTTTCCTTTTCCATGGTATACCACAAGACCACATGTCAACCTAGAATCGTCAACAATACTCTCATAGATCCATTAAAACAGCATCCCCAATCCGTAGGTCTTGGAATCCTATAGATCTCTCCCTCTGAAACCTTCCTTGACACATAGGTAACTACTAATCAAGGTATTTGTCCTCATGAAAGCCTAAGGTATCACATGATCATATAACATACTAGGTATCTCCTCTCATGAACTGATATCATAACTCAAATAATATAAATATACTTCACATGTCTAAGGGACTCATAAACCTAGGGTAACCCATCTATCAAGTCACCCTTTTATTATACATCTCAAAGGTTTCTTGGATTATCCAAATAGCCCATAGCTTATATCTTTCATAAATTAAAACTCATGGGAAACACCTCTAGGTTCACATCCTAAAATTAAAATGGAAACTCACATTCCATAACATCCACTATGAGGTCTCATGTATATATTATTCATCATATGCAAACTCATCAGCCTTCTCATGAGCACTATTCTCTCCAAGAAACTTCATATGAAACTACCCCCTCGAGAATCTTGTTTTTATGACAATCATCATCGAGTCTCCATAAATTAAAGCTACCCCCACTATGATAATATACTTATCTATCTTTATATTAAAACATAACATCATCGCCATAGATGGATTGTGTTGAATGTACTGTACTCATACGGTTTAGTTAAATATAATTATGTAAATAATCTATATGGGAAAACATCACATAGGTTTTTTTAACTTTAAACCACCAAAACATTTTTTATTTCATAAAAATTATCATGGAATAAAATTTCTAAACCAACCCACTAAGGGTCATTATAGATCTTCTACACCAAGAGATTGTATATCCATCAAGGAGCATCTTGTCACGGATCCACACGACCTGACACAAAGGTATCAACTCTTTCCTACAAATTATATAAGAAGATTTTATCTAAGAGGATTAAGATGGTTTTTAATAATTCTACTACGTGGTATAGTGTTTGAGGGTTTGGATGAACCTGAAGGTTTCACGCTTTTTCCACAAAAAATGTATTTTAATAAAATAAAATATTTTGGTTGGTGGTTATATGGGAAAACCCTATATAATTTTTTATTGATAATATAAATAGTTTAATTTCTATCTTAACAGATATCAATCACACAAATACTGGTATATGTCATGTGAGTCCTACATTCCAAATATGATGCATGAACACGGGCATCCTACTAATGGTTTAAGAGACAAAAATGAAAATAAATAATTAATATCAAGAAGTAAATTTTTCATGCTATGTGAAATCATACATTTGTAAAATTAAAAACGAAAAATAGAAATCTCATGCACCCGGTATCTAGTAATTATACTCACAAAAGGTTCTCATGATGTACCTGTCTAAGGTTTATCACAATCTCTGACACATTTCTATGTCACGTCTATAAAATCTTCCCAAATATAAATATAAAATAAATACTCTGGAATACTCTGTGATACCAATCCCATAATCTTTGATACCACTTTGTAACATCCTCTTTATGGTTCAATCTACAATAACTAAATAAGGCTACTACTTTACCTCATAAATTCTCCCCTGTAATCCAAAGGCATCTGGCTAGTAGTGAGGGTCAAGAGCATTACCATGGAGAGACTATAACCCCTTATCAGAGTTTGAAATAATAAGAAAAAATAACCAAAAAAACATCCACATCTATAAATAAAATTATGTGAAAGAATTAAAACACAAACTTCAATAATCAATGAAATGTGGGAGAAAATAGTCATACAAACTCACAGTCATGTTAGCATAAAACATTGATCACCCTCCATGCCAATCACATATAAAAATAAAAAAAATCAATAAAATACACGATAATCTCTAATAACTTCCCCAATCCTCTTCAAATCATAGTCTTTAATACCCATGTGATTTATCCCATTCATTCATGAAACATTGTGCCTCTTCTAAACATGGACTTACAAATAGTGAAGGATTTTCCAATACCCAAGTTTCATGGTTACTCGAGCAGGGTGTGAGTACAACTCAATCGGAAAAAAAGAACATGGCCTCATATATAACCAATAAAAGATGAGTGTAAACATGTGATATGATCAGCTTATTAAATAATAAAAACTATGGAATCATAAATAAATAATCATTTTCAAACATTGGGCTCTAACATGACACTTGGGATTAACCAAAAATTTCTTCAACTAGTGTCGGTGTTTCTATGATCATTTCATACAACCATTATGAAAAATATCATTCCCATGGTAGATTCTAAGGAGTAAGTATAAGGAATTCTAGTAGTATTATTTTCATTCTCTATATCCTAATAGAAATTCATAGGCATCCACTAGTGTACATATCACTCATTAATAAATGTATCTCTCCCAGCTCATCTCACATATTTATCCCATCGGGGGGTAGTGTGTCCCTTATATCCTTATCATATATCACACTCGGGGTAGTGTCTCCCCTATATTAATCACATTTATTTAGAAGAAATTGTGGATACAATAAAAACATCCAAATAATCCAATGTATCCCACTACATTGTGATGGGTTGTGTGTCCCACCCAAATCATCTCATTAGACACATCACAATGGGGTCGGCCATCTGTATGAACTTGTACCACATAATCTAAAATGTCCTCTAATGTGTGATAAATATCAATATCATAGGAATAACAAGATCAAATCATTGATTCAAGTTCTAAGTTGAAAATGGAAATAATCACTACCCATTCTCATACTCACCCTTTTTATGGTTAATAGATCACTCGGGAACCCACCAAGGGACCCTAGTTAAACGTATATAAAAACATGATCTATGGTATCCTCAAAAAATATCATATCTCAGGATAACATCCATTAATCATATGGACTAATATCCATTAGGGTTATCGTAAACATCACCTGGTCTCATTGGCCTTACAAGTAATATTTTTTTGGTATCACGTAAGGGAGATGGCCTCAATCTCATCCACTTCCCAAATCATCCTAAGTTTTTCTTCATATCCAATATATCCATCCATATTAATAGGGTCTACCCACTTAGTTAACCACATAATAGTGGGGGAGGAACACTCCCCCCCCCCACAAGGTTATCACGACTAGCCCAAATGCTCTAAGGCATCATAAGGTTCTCATATTTCCTACTCAAGACAAACACTCTTGTATAATACTAAAATTTAAAAAAAGGTCACTAATGGACCTATTGTGAGGTTCTATATGCATCATTCATTTCATTTCATTTTATTTTATTTATGCCCATGTTTTTGTAAGTGTCATAGGTCATGTATTTATAAATGATTCCTCATCCATCAGTAACCAAGGGAATCAACCTAGTGCACAAGAATTCATCATATCCATGGTAATTTTTTCATTCCACTCATGGGAAATTGTTTCTAATAATTAAATTTATATAATTTTAAAATTTCAATCATCTTCCGTGGAAATATCACATATCAAATGCAACATAAATAAAAAATCATAATATCATGGGTTAATACAAAGAGACCACCTACCACAATTTCAATCTTATTCTCTTGTTAATAATAGAAAATAAACTCATGATCGAGCTCGTACAAGATTTACCAACCATCATCCAACTAGCATGATTTTATATCCCGTGTCTAAACATAAAAATTAATTAATTTTAATCTTTTATAATTAAATAAAAAATTCATAAATAATTTTTCATATTAATTTAAGTTGGAATAAATGACTGATAACCTCATGGGTGACCTCGATGTACTAAATTGGTGACTAATGGCATCAAAATTTCATAGGGTATTCTCCCATCACATCCCTGCTGAAAATCCCTTATAGACATCATTGATTCAATAGGAAATTTTAGTTAATTTAGGAGAAATACCTAAATATAATTTCATGGTGATGTAACTTCAATGAAATGGTGTCATATGGTGTAAAAATATCATCTTATTATGTCCTTGAGCTATTCCATATGAAACCCCAGCATAACGAGGTGATTTTACCATGATTCAGTGGTATCAACTCAATAATAAAAACCTAGATCATCTAATTTAGGAGGAAGACAATAGGAAAAATAGTGGATAAGGAAGGATTATATCTCACCCCAATCCATGATAAAATCATCTAAGATGTTAGAACCCAGATCTTCTTTTTAGGTATAGATTTTTTTCTAGTTGTTTTTTAGAAAAATAGGAGTTCTAGAAATTTTATGAGTACAAGTCATGTACTCGTTTGTCACGGGTCACTGTGTACTGGTTGTGTAACCACCCGGTACATGGCTGTGTGGGGTGACCTGCAGGCCACCTAATGCAGGGCCCGATAAAGGCAAGTATACGCAATGTACTTTTAAAAGACACGCTGTGTAATTTCTTTTTATATCATTAAATGGATCGGGGTCATGTTTTGTTCAAAAATTTATCTTCTTCTCTGCTCATCTCATCCAGAAGTGAACAAGACTACCTATTCTTCTCTAAGCACCTGAATCATCATCCGCTCTCCAAATCGACTGTCGCCCATTGAGTTGGAATAGCCACAGTAAGCTCTTCCTTCTTCTAGAGACTCGTTTCCTGATTTCTCCTCTTTCACGATATATCCTTGGTTGAATGTTTTAAGTGTTTTTGTAGATCTATGACGTTCTAGGGTGATTCAAGGACTAATATTCACGTATATCATCTGTACAATGCCAAGGTAGGTGGTTTTTGAATTTCCATAGTTAGTCTTTGAGTTATATATGAGAAAGTTTCTGATGCCCTTGTTCGGGGTATTTCTTATCTATGTTTCTTAGACCTGTAATTTCCTTCTATTCCTTGTGAGCTTGAGTAGAGAATTTGTGATTGTAAATAGGGTTATTTTCTTTTTTATGGATGTGTTGACCTTGTTTTCTTGATATTGATTGTTTGGTCTAGCTTTTCCTATTAGGATACTTTGTTTTCCATGCCTAGTATTTTTAGTATGGAGTAATTTTTATCTGACATGTTGTGAGATGTTGTAAAATGTTTATCAAAATAGTTCTTGAGGTTTACTTTGGCTTCCATATATCATTTGTGCATAATTGACTTACATAGGTCTATGAGAACCTGGTGTATTAGACCATAGGAAGAATGGATGTTGAGGGATTCTATAGAGTGTCTTTTTACTTTTATGTTGTGAGACCATAGGGGGAGTGGACTTTGTGCTCCCTCAGAGTGTATGTAGTTCCTCGTTATGAGACCAGAGGGGGAATTCGATGTTGAGTTCTTCCCCAGAGTGTCTATAGTTATCAATATGATACCATAGGGGGAATTGACGGTGAGTGCTTCTTCAAAATGTCATTTCTAAAGATGAACCATAGGGTTTAGACTGTGATTACTTACCAGAGGGTGGCTTGTGTTGATTGGTTGAACCAAAGGGGTTAGGATGTGAGTACTTTCTAGAGGGTTACTTATGATTTTTGGTTTCTTATCTAATAAATTAAAATGAATTTAATTGAAACTGTAGGATTATTTACTTATAACTACTTATTTGTTTACAGCTTTTTTTCCTTATTGTCTTCCATATATATTCACTAACTGTTAGGCACAGATTTTTGGGTGGTTGCCTACTAGGATATCGTCTCACACACTGTTTGGGTCATGATTTTGGGCCCAAAAAAATTATATTTTTTCAATTCTAGATAAGGGAAAGCACCCTTCTACTTCAAGTGCTGGAAGACATGCTTCGAGCATGCATCCAAGATTTTGGAGGTTCTTGGGATAAGAACATATCTTTTGTGGAGTTTTCCTACAATGATAGTTTTCAAGAAACTATTCAGAATTCACCTTATTGGGATTTGTACGGTAGGCCATGTCAATCACCCTTATGATGGATGGAAGCAGTAGAGGAAGCTACACTGGGACCTTGTCTTGTCCTAGAGACCATAGAGCAGATAGAGTTGATTCAGAAAAGTATGTATATTGCACAGTCATGATAGAAGTCCTATGATGATCGAAAGAGATTACATCTAGTGTTCGAGGTCATAGATCATGTTTTCCTACGTTTCATACTGATATTGGGGCACATAAGGATTAGAAGATAGGGTAATCTTTAGACAAGATATGTTGAACCATTTGACGTTTTGGAGAGAGTTATGAAGGTTGCCTATTGGCTATAGTTTTCTCAGAGGTACTAGACTATGCACGATGTTTTCCATGTTTCTCAGTTGTGGGGTTACTTCTCATACCCATCTCATATATTTCAACCTGAGGAGGTTGAGTTGGAGGTGGATGCATCATTCGAGGAGCATCCCATCCGAATTGTTGATTGCAGTTCAAGGGTTCTTTGTGGCAGGTCTATTCCTCTACTATGAGTGCTATGGAAGCATGGGTGAATATAGGACGAGACTTGAGAGAGGGAGGCCAATTTATGATCATAGTATATAGATTTGTTTGAGGTTTCTTTTTATATGTATCCTTGCTAGGGAAATTCGTGGATGGATTTCTTTAAGGGGGAAGTTTGTAAGAACCCGGATCTTCTTTACAGGTATGGGTTTTCTTTTCTGGTAGTTTTTGACAAAAAAAGGAGTTATGGAAATTTTAGGAGTACATGTTGTGTACTTATAAGTACACTCTGTGTACTCGGTTTCCACGGGTAACCGTGTACTATCCGTGTAACGACCATGTACCTGGACATGTGTGGTGAACTGAAGACCACCTAATGTAGGGCCCAGTAAAGGCAAGTACACACCATGTACTTTTAAATAAAATTCCGTGTACTATATTTTTATTTCATTAAATAGACTTGGGTCATCTCTCCTTCACAAATTTATCTTCTTCTTCTCTCATCACATATAGCAGCAAACGTGACTACCGATTCATATCCGAGCCCCCGACTTGTTGTTCGTTCTCTGAATCGACTGATGTCGATTGTGTTGGAATCGCCACGTTAAGATCTTCCTACTTCTAGAGCCCCATTTTCTGATTTCTCTTCTTTCATGAGATATCCTTGGTTTAACATTTTAATAATTTTTGTAGATCTATGAAATTCTAGGGAAATTCAAGTCTTAGGGTTCACGTATATCGTCCGTACAAAGCCGAGGTAAGTGTTTTTTTTCTTTTCTGTAGTTAGCCTTTGAGTTATATGTGCAAAATATCCCAATATCCATGTTTGGGGAATTCTGTGTCAATGGTTCTGAGCCCTGTAAGTTCCTGCTATGCCTTGTGAGCCTGATTAGAGGATTTGTGATTGTAAATAGTGTTATTTACCTTGTTATTGATGTGTTTACCATTTTTTCTTGATGTTGACCATTTAGTCTATCTTTTCCTGTTATGCTGCTTTGTTTTTTATTCCTAGTATTGTTAGGATGGATTGATTTTTATCTGACATGTTGTGAGATGTTGTATAATGTTTATCCAAGTAGATATTGAGGCTTAATTTGGCTAACATATACCGTTTTTGCACGATTTACTTACACAGGTCTGTGGGAACCTGGTGTAGTAGACCATATGGAGAATGGACGTCAAGGGATTCTCCAGAGTGTATCTTTACTTTTACGTTGTGAGACTATAGGGGGGTGGATTTTGTGCTCCCTCAGAGTGTCTTTAGTGCCTCATTATGAGATTATAGGGGGAATGGGACGTTGAGTGCTTCCCCATAGTGTCTATAGTTACCGATAAGAGACCACAGGGGGGATTGACGGTGAGTGCTTCCTCAGTTTGTTTTTGATAAAGATACACCATATGGTTTAGATTATGAGTACATACTAGATGGTTTCTTGTGTTGATTGGTTGAACTCGAGGGGTTAGGCTGTGAGTACTTCACAGAGGGTTACTTATGATTGTTGGTTGCTTATCTAATAAATGAAAATGAATGTAATTGAAACTGTAGGATTGATTACTTATGAGTACATCCTTCTTTACCGCTTCATTTTACTTATCGTCGGTCATATATATTCAGTAATTGTTAGGAACAGATCTTTGGGTGGTTGCCTACTGAGATTTCGTCTCACACCTTATTTGGGTCATGCTTTTGGGCCCAAATAGATTATATTTTTGAAGTCTATATAGGGGAAAACACCCTTCTACTTCAGGTACTTGATTTCTATGGAGGTGGAGATCATGGGACCAAGTGGAGTCTTGTGATGATTATGAAGTTATTTGTTTTATTTGTAATTTAGTTTAGTATTATATTCTAGCATTTTGAATTGTTTGGATGCTTTCCTAGACATATGTATCATGAATCATTTATATGTGTGTGCTCCAGTTTTTCATTACTTCCTATTTTTACTAATTACAAGTTATTACTACTTCCGCTATTATTATCTGTTTATATCTGTTGCGTTACTCTACCAATGAAGGCATAGTTTCCTCACTATCACACCCAATTACCTTACTACTAGTCAGAAGCCTCAGGTGTTTGGGGTAATGTGCTTGATTCCATGTGACAAACCAGGTACTGGTCACCTCTTGGTGGCTCCCGGAACGAGGACGTTACATTAGAAACCACTAAATTTGAGGGGGTTGATAAAATAAGGGAGTAGAAGTCCCCTTGATCTATGAATATGTAAAGGAGGAAGGAGAGGTTTTAGGGTTTAATAATGCAAAAGGTAAAGTGGTCATTCCATATTTCTGAATAAAATTTTAAAGTTCACACTATTTAGCCTTATGTTTTTAGAAACTATGCATCAATTTTTCATAGTGAAAATTAAACTAGAAATCACCCCACACTTAGGGTAATTCATGGATTCCCTTAAACCATACACACTAAACCATGAAATAGTAAAGAATCTTTCCAAAACATCTAAAACATAACTTACAACTCTTATGAATTTATTAAGAACTTTAGGGTCCTCCAAAACATCAATCTTTATCCAAAATCATCTCCATAGAAAACTACGAATCCTAGAATTTTGAATTGAATGCGAGTTATAAAAAACCCCTCACCAAACAAAAAAACACAAATTCCCTCAATAATTCACAACTTGAAAAAGTAATGGAGATTCTTAATTATCTCTAATATTGTTATCAAACTTTAATATGGTAATATAATAAGGATAAAAATTATGTAATTCATAGTTTTTAACATACATTCATGGTGTTTCTTAATATGATAGATCTTTTCTTTGATTATATTTATTATATGTTAAACACTAATAGTGGTTTCTAAATTGTTATATTTTAGTAGTTAATAAACATATTCATAATTAATTAATAACATCATGATAGTAAGTGAAAAGAATATTTTATAGAATTAATATTAGTGTTCATCTATGTTGGATTCTTGTTTTACATAAGTATGTTTTCATTAAATGAAGTTGTGATTGATTATATTGATATTATTTATGTTGGTATTATTATTTCACTTTTGTAAATATTATAAATTATAACATTTATTTTGTTTTAATTATAAACTTGTTCCTTTTGATGATATAGTGATGTTGTGTATATTTTTAATATTTTAGTCGTAGTGGTTTTTGTAGTTGGTAGTGGTGTGGTATGGTTGGAAGGAAAAGTTTTGGGGGATGAAGTTGTAGTGGTTGGATTGATATGGAGTTGGTGATTATATACTATTTTTTTAATCTATGGAACTATTTACTTGAATGATCCATGGTTTTTCATTCATTTGTAGTATATTAGTTGTGTTCTAATATCCCAGAATCAAGGAATGATAAATAACTAAAGAATTAATTAATAGAGATACTTTATGATGGTCTAGAGATCCCATAGAAAGATAAGAAATGAATAAAATGGTTTTTTTAATAAAACATTCTTATTTTGGTACATAATAATTATAATTTGGATGAATAATTTAAAAAATGAATTAATTCAACCTAATATGTTGTTAAAGATAATATTATTTATTAAAAAAAGAGTGTGGTAAAATAACTATAATTATAATTCTAAATAAAAACACCTTGATGTCTATTGTTAATATTGATTTATAATTGATAATTTAATATTATATAATGGTTGGTATGGATTAATATTAAATGTTAAGAGTTATAACAAATGTTAATGTTTATTATTCTTAAAATATTATTAGTTTACAATTGGTTACTATTATTTGTTGGGTTTTAATATGGTTCAATAGATTTAAATAATGTTAGATTTAGTTAGATTCCCTTATAATGGTTTGTCTTCTATTAATTACCCATTATATATTAATCATCTTTTATTCTCCACCACCTAAGTCTAATAACACAAATGGTGGCTATACATAGACTTGTGGTTCGGGTGTCTTCCCAATATCTGGGTTGATTATGGTCTGGATGGTTGAATACTCCCCCTACCACACCCTCACTTCCATACATAACATGGTATATGTGAATAACAAGGATATAATAGCTTGTGGTTATAGTATGGGTACTCATACAGGATGTAGAGGCTCAAAGTAATGAAATACATGTATATTTGGTTTGTTGTGAATTAACATTATAGTGTATATATGTATATAGTTATAATGACTTAAGTATTAGTGTGTATATAAATGGTTTGTAATGGCTCATAGTTTTACTATTTTATTATGGAGATGTGATGGTGATGTGAGTGTGATGTGAAGTTGTGGTTTTGATTATGTGGAAGTGGTTTCATGTGCTTAAAAGGATATGTGACATGAGTTATTAAGGGAATGGGAGGTCTAGGAAGTGTGAAATTGGGTTTTATTGCAATTAGATTAGTTTAAAAGTGATTTTGGGGTACACATCCTTATATATTTTTCTTTAATGTTATTTTACCTACTTCTATTCAATGTTTGGGGATTAAGTCATGGTGAGGATGGGGCCTTAGGTAACCTAATTTATTTAACAAGTTGATTTATTGATTATTTACTAGTTCTTTGTATGACTCTTCCAAATTTTCATGTGATTTTTTCTCGAGAAACCTAGCATATATAATTTTCTACTCACCCCAATATATATATATATATATATATATTTTGGTTCCACAAGAGGGAATTAGAGATCAAGATGGGCCTTACTAGCTCATGGATGTTTTCTTTGTTTAAATAATGATCAAGGGTACCCACCTTAGTTATTTCTCATGGTATTATCCATTTTTTACCTTGAATTTTATAGAATTAGATGCATGAGGATGGGTTTATTTATATTATACAGTTGATAGTTCAGGTTTTTTATTATCAGACATTATTATAGCCCTTAATTATTTATCTTTAATATTATAATAATTTCTGACTCATATAGGATTATAGATTACATAAATTCTCTTTGTTAAGATTTATAATAGTGTACACTTAGTTAAAATGATAGTGACTAGATTTGAAAAGGTGATTCCCTTTGAATTTTATTTCCAAATGAGGAGAAACACAAGTTGGAGAGAAGAGAGCCTAGAGAGGGAGTTTGGGATTTTAGAATTTTAAAGGATAGTTTTTCTAACTTTGATGATCGATTAACAAAAATACCATAATGGGTGAATATGGTGAATCTATAAGGATATTTTATTCCAAAATCACAAATGTCATACAATTAATGGATTATTTAACTAAGAAATCACACCAAGATTATAGAGATAATTACATATATGGGTCAAAATACCAAGAAATGGAAATTTAACATATGGTACACCTAGTGGATATGTTGTTTTTCTTACTTTACCAATATTTAATGAACTTAATTCAAACATTTATATATTAGTCAAACCATGAATGATTCTTGGATGAATTTAGTTCCATTGAACATTGTATAATGTCACTTCATGTAAGAATTACTATACCACAAAGGATGTTATGGTATTATTATGAATACTTTTTATTTGATGAGTTTATGTGGTGAGGAGGATGTCTAATCCGTGACCGACTCAATTGTAAAATATGATTGATGAAATCTC
Organism: Viscum album; assembly: GCA_963277665.1. Taxonomy (NCBI): domain Eukaryota; kingdom Viridiplantae; phylum Streptophyta; class Magnoliopsida; order Santalales; family Viscaceae; genus Viscum; species Viscum album. The sequence goes on along the minus strand of OY728157.1, from coordinate 719,686,911 downwards.
ACTATGAATTCATGTGGTGGAAATCCTATCTGGCCATGATTCTTATACTTTTTTGGATATTTTATTCCTTAAATATATTATTTTATATGATTCTTCATGTCACACCATGACCCAACTAGTGATTGAAGGATTTTAAAGGATAAACTGACATGTCATACTATGAAGTATGATGTTATGACATGATTACTAAAATATAGAGAATTAGAAAATATATAATGATGTGAAATTTTGTTGATATTTTAATGGTTATTTGAGAAACTAACAACTACATATTTAAATTTCTATTATAGAGATAAATTTGAATATTATAAAAGGGTTGTAATTCAAAGAAACAGATGTTATGAGTTATCTTATATTTGAATTTTGAATTTTAAATTCAAATATTTTAGGAGTATACTTGAGAGTTTCTATAAATAGAAAGAATTATAAAACATATAAATGAAAGAGATTAATCTTTAGGATTTAGATATATAAAAACAATAGTTATGTTTATTAACTACCTATCATTAAAAGTTAATGTGTGATCAATCTGAGTTATATTAATTATCACACATGGAACGTTAATTTATTATGCAGGTTCTTAATGATTTATAAGATAACATTACAACATCTTATAGGACATATGTTGTTTTATAGTGTTCTTCCTTGATTTAAATTATTGATATTTTAACATGTATTTCAACAACATCTTTTTATCCCTCTTAAGAAGGTGTGAGTGTAAGATAAGAAGAGGTTGTTAACCTTGGATGAGTAGTGAGATCATCCAAAATATTGTAATAACATACTAGTGAATTAATTATTAATTATTATATCAACACATAATTGATACGTGCCTCTTGGTTATATCCCATTATAGGTTAACAATGTAAAAAAATCATGTCCTTTATTATTTTTCATTTGATTGTGATTACAAAAAATATTCAATGTGAATTTTCCAACATGAAGAGAATATTTATTTTTTTTAAAGAAAATAAAAACAATTAAAGAATCCCTAACTCACCATCCATATTAGGTAATATATTGGTACCATTGGTTATAACAAACCTTAATAATTATTATGATTTTTGTTTTATTTGATGCATTAACTTCTTTGTCTATGGGTTCTATGATGTGTTTCTAAATGCCAATCTTAGAATTCAGGAAAGATATCCAAATTTCATAGAGAAATATGTTTATATGGTCATACACTAAGTACATCCAAAATCTTAATTAAATTGTATTCAAATTTAATATTAGGATTAAATGTTATTCCTAGTTTGTGGTGGAATAATTATTCGAGTTAGGTCTGTTATTTTAGTTTATAATATATGTAACTTGAATTATAAAAGTGTACCCCCTCCCTTCACATATTCACACATATCAAGACAATTATATCAACCAAAATATCTCCCCAAAATTCTTATCCAATCTATATAGGTGTTTTTCTTTCCAAAATACCAACTCTAGGGTCTTTAATAAGATTTCTAAAAGAGTTTCTTCTAAGTAAAGGTAATTGTCTCACTGAGCTCTTTCTTTTTTTACTTATTATTTTTTCACTATAAATTATGTATTATAAATTAAAATATAATAAAGAAAGTATCTACCACATATTTAGATGTTATTATGTTGTTTTCATAATATTTACCAAAATCCTTCACCATCAAATGGGAAATAAATTCATCACTCATGTGTATGACGAGCTGCCACCTCAAAAACCCATTTAATTTGTTTTCCATCAACAAATCACATTTATATTCATAATGATAAAAATAATTAATATATATGATACAGAAGACATGATATTAATTTTTTTTAACTAATATATAATCCACTTCCTTACCCTTTAACCAATTAAGGGAATGATATCATCACTCATGCATACATACGACCAACGGTCTCCACAATGCGATTTGAATCATTTTTCACGTCCAATTTTCAAGAATGGTTTTAAAAATTTATCTAATGAATAAATTTGATACTTATAAAATTAATATAAATGTTGACATAGTGTATTTATATTTTATGTACAAGAATCATAACTTCCATGACAAAACATTCATGATAAAATGATATAGTTAACAACAGAAACAATGATAATAATGAAATATGATTAATGAATGGGTAGTAAGATGTTATAATAAGATAATATATGATATTAAAAATATGAATATGGTAATGGAATAAATTAATAACATTATTAAAACCATTATACATGAGGTTAAATCATGCTCAACAAAGTAGAAGTGTGAGGTAAGGGATTTCACCTCAATTAGTATTCCATTAATACATATTTGTTATTATGAGACTATTCACTTTTATGTGGTGTATATACTTCCTATTTGATGAATTTTAAATTAATAATTATTTATTCATGATGATTAATTTTTTCAATTGAAGTATATTCTTTCAATTTGTTATAATTTAATAATTATTAAAGAGGTAATAATCTATTTTATAATCTCACTTAGTTTTGGGATTTTATTTATTCTTATTGAAGTAATATTATTATTTATCCTTTCAAATACTCAAAAATATTCTTATCTTCTAGATATTTAATTATTTTCCATATTTTATCCAACTTTTCCACTCTCTAGAACATAAATCAAGAAAAGAATTATTTATAAGAAAACCCACATTTTTTTTTAAATCAGATGTATTTTTCTTCCATGACTATGCTTATAAAAATTGTTTTTAAAATAGTCTTTTTATTTACTCAATGACTAATTAAGGATATTTTAAGTTATTCTTGACTCTTAAAAAAATTTCAAAGGAATATTTCATATTTTTTATAAAATTTATGTTTTTTACTTTATTTACAAAAAGTCAAAAGAAATGTTTTCTTTACATATATGGAGAAAATATAATTCCCCTCCGCCACAACTTTTTTATGAATTTAAGCTTATTATATATATTTTAAAAGGTATTACAAAAAAAATATATTATTAAAGATTATTTTAATATTTCACTACCATTCACTTTATTCTAAAAAGGATATTATTTTATTACAAAACCTATATTCCTGATAAACCGATGGTCACAACACGTCTCTTTATTAATTTTGTGGTTGTTAAATTTATCTTGATATAATCACTTCTATGTGATAATTTTTCATTAGACATGAAATTTAAATTAAAAATATATTATTGATATCATAGATATTACTATTGCCTAAAATGTATACAATATTTAAATATGGTGATTTACAAATGAAGTTATTTGTTTGACTAGGGAAAATATTGATAAATCTATATTCTTTACTCAATACAAATATTTCTTGATAAAGAATAGTTTTCATGAATTTAATCAATCATTTGATATATAATGAATGCTTTAGACATGAATTGATATGAGAGGTCCAGAATTATATATCCCACTGATCCATTGAAATTTCTCATGAGAAAAACCAGTTAGTGAAATTAAATGGTTTTTACCTATAGTTTTAAAATGTCTTGGTGCAAGGTCTCGGTGGTATAGATATCATGATGTTTGAGATCCTAAAATAAAATGTAAATCATTTCATTAATTGATAATTCAATTATTATCACCCATGATATTACTATATAAAACTTTCTCAGGATTTATAGTGGTATCCAAGTGTGAGAGGAATAGAGTTTGGAAGGACTTATACTATCAAACTCAATCAAACTATGATCATTATACATTTTGATGTTCTCAATAAACTGGGGAGTTAGATAGAAACATAAAAGGTGTCAGTTGTGACATGAAGTTATAAGGGTTAGTCCTATAAAAGGAGAGGTTTGAATGAGTTAATATTATGTTATATCCTTGGTAAAATTTTATATAAGGTAGATTATGTCATGATTTTTTAGGTTGCAGTATGATGAGTGTTAAATAATTCATAATTAATGTTACACAGGCTAGTCACAATGTCAATTATATTTATTGTGATGTTAAGTATCTAGGTTAATATATCATGGTATTTGGTTTAATATCACATAGGGATCTATTGTGTTATGATAATATGTGTTGTAATTTGAAACCCTAGTTATTAGGTTCCTTATATTTTTTAGGTATTGTTGTGTTTTTATACATAGGTTACATCATGATATTCATCTAGGGTTGATCGAGTATAAGGATGAATCTCAAGAAATGTACCATGATTCTTGGGTATTTGATAATTTTTTTATGACACCCATAACTTAGTTTTAGTTTTCCTTATTTTCATTAAATAATTGTTTATTCACGAAGAGGAAATGAGGGCTTCATGGGGAGTTTGCATTATTGTTTTAAAAATTGGAATAATTGAGGCATGATGGATCCTTATCACATTGTGATTCTGAATCTTCAAAATTTATTTTTAAATTTGAGTTTCCTACCTAATATATTTCATTTCCCCTTCTTCTCTCAACCCCTAGGATTTTGTGGGAGTAGATTTTAAAGAATTAGGAACTTATGATTGATACTTATTCTTTTTCTATGTGTAATAACTACCTTCAATCCAAGGTATATATTTGACCTATTTTCTTATCTTTGTTCATATTTATTTATTTATTTAAAAAATATGGTAGTCTTGATGTATCAATTTTTTTGGATTAGTCCCTAATTATTGATTTAGGTTTCATGATGATTAATTCCTAAGGGTCCATTTATTCATCATGAGGTTTTGTATTGGTTTTCATTATACTTCATCAAATATTTTTTAATAATCATCAAAGATCTGTATCAAGGTATATTATTTGAGATATAAATTATTTTATAATGTTTATGTATGAGATTATCATTATTTAGTTCTCATTTAGTAATGTGTGGGAGTCAAAATAATTAAGATAATCAAATGGAAATTAAGATATTGAGATGGGAGATATATTTCACATGAGATTATGATTATGTTTAGGTTATTAGGTTATGTTTTTATATATATTTTTTGTTAGTTTATTACTGTGATTTATTTATTTTTATTTATGACGGAATATTTTTGTAACATACGTTGCCCTTATTCACACTACAGTAAACCGGTCGGGTGACTACATGACCTTAGGAATGCCTCCCTATATGCCAGTGGATGTCTAATACTAGAAAAGGTCTAGGATATTACAGTGGGAGGCTATTACCCTATATTATAGTATTCAATGATATATAAAAATAAATACTCTACATCTAAAGGCTTAAATAATATTATGTTGAAGAAATAAAACAAAACCATCAATAATAAATGAAATGTAGAAGCAAAAAATCATAGAGAATTATGGTCATGACATCGTAAAACATTGAACACCCATCAGGATGATCAAATAAAAAATAAAAAAATAAACACTATTCTATACTACTATCTCTGATCCTAGTCACATCTCTGTATATAATCTCGCCTGATCTATCCCTCTTGATCATGAAACTCTAGGCCTCCACCAAACCTGAACCTAGAAACAGTGAAGTCTTCTTAGGTACTTAGGTGTCATGGATTCCCAAGTAGTATGTAAGTAAAAATCAGTTAGGAAACACTAACAAGGTCTCAAATATAACCAATAAATTAAGAGTTAATACATAAGATATACTAAATTGAATAAATAAACAAAATTATAGATAACCACTGTCGATCCTTGGGTTCCAGCATGACACTCAGAATCGACCCAAATATTTTCCATCTAATTATGGAGTTTCTTTGATCATTCCATACATCCATTTCAACCAATATCATTACCATGAATGATTCCTAGGATAAATTCATAATAAATATAGTAGTATATGTCTTCTCATTTGGATCCTAGGAGTAGGTCCTTTGCATCCACTGGTGTACAGGTCACTAAGGGGTAGTATAGCCCACCTGGGTCAACTCAGGTATATGTCCCATCAAGGGAACCACATACCTTGTATACATATCATATATCACATTGGGATGAATTTAATCACACCCATTCATCTTAAAATTTTACATGAAGGTCATAACCAATGAATATATCTAAATAAACTGATGTATCTCAATACATCTTGATGGGGAATGCATCCTAACCAAATCAACTCAGAAAACACAACTTGGTAGGATTTGACATCTATAAAAAACATCCCACATAATCGAGGTCATCATCGCAAGTTCATGACCAATTATGGTAGTGTCTATAATAGTCTCATGTAATTTTTTTAGGTTTTAAGGCTACCCCCACCATGATTATTACTCATTCACATATGCAGCCTCTCAAGGGTCAACATAACATTGGGTCGCCCACTAGGGTCCCATGGGTCACCGAATATACCACCACTCTACATGGTCTCCCCAATATCAATATCATCTCTCAGGTTAAGTCCTGTAACTCTAATGTAATAATGTCCCTTTGGGTTATCATCTCATCAAATAGCCTCTTTGGCATCATTGATAATACTGTATTGGTATCATACAAGGTAGATTACCATAAGTTCATCTCTTTCCCAAGTCACTCTAGATAGATACTCACACCCAACCTATACATAAATCTTCTTAGGGTATAATCTTCCTAGGTGACCACATATTAATGGGGAGAAATACTCACCCCACAGTTATCCCGACTAGCCCAAAGTCTCTAAGGAATCACAAGGTTCTCACAAGGACTACTTAGGATAAACACTCCAGTCCAACACCTCCCTATACAATGTGTTCCCTAAGGGAACCAATATCTAGATCCTCTTTGTATCTTTCATTTCATTTCACTTAATTTAAACACCTCATTTTCTTATAATAAAAAGTTTTACATTTATAATTGAAGACTCGGTTATCAGGGGTCAAGGTTATAATGACCCGGAAAAAAAATTGTAAGTTGTATATTGAAACAAGAATTAATTTTATTTCATTCTAAAAGAACTTTTAGGTTTTTATTTTTAGATAATTGGGGCATCACCCATATAAAATAAAATATTACATCATAAATTATATACTTACACTTTTTATTTACTTTCTAATAACAAAAAACCTTTAAAATATAACTAGTTTTTTTCTTGACATATCTTCATATTTTTCATCTTAACGCCATCATTTTCCATACTAATCCTTAAAAACCCATGAAAATAATTTAAAAATATAGTATCAAAATCAAAAATCTCAGTAAGGGGCATATAAAAAGAAATAAAAAATTGTATGTCCATAAATACTCATAAAAAAGTTTACTTTTTCAAAATAAACTTTGAGCTCAAAATAATCATTTTCTTACCCAATAAATAAAAATTACTATATATTAATTTTTTATAAAACATTTTATAAAAAATATTAAAGGAAAAGAAAAAAATCATACATTTTTATTTGAAATCATGAAAAAAATCATGAAAATTTTTTCACCAATTTATACATTTCACCCTTAAGAAGTATAATACACTTATCTTAAATTATAAACTCATTAGATTATCTTGTGAACTCATTAGATTTCTGTAAAAACCATAGAACCCATAGATAAAAAATTTTAGTAACTTGCGACATCCTTTTTATATCACACTTAAAAAGGAGTAACCTACTTGGTAAATTCAAGTAATATTTTAGAAGAAACCTATAACCAGTTAACTATGTCCCTCTAATCAAGACATTGTAGAGATATATTGGGCTCACTCATAATCATGATCTATTTCAGCCTCACCCATAATCTTAAAAAAATCCTAAAAACCATAAAATAATCATCACATAAAAAATATTTAATTTAAATCTATGTACTCGTAGAAATATTATTTTCAGGCGTAAGAAAAAATTTCAGGATTTTCAAATATCTATTCTATTTAAACCCTTTTTTAAAATACATGAAGAAAATGGAAGAGAGGTGTTTCTTTAAAGAAAAAATTAAATCCTATAAAAGAATCCAAATATAAAATAAATTTTATAGAAGTATGAAAATTTATTGAAATTGTATATGTTAAAATATGACATTATTTTTTACTTTTTTGTCAAAATACTTCGTATAAAATAAGTAAAAATATTCTTTTTTAAAACCTAATAAATAATGTAAAAAAGAGACACAAAATGTATTTTATAATTCTTTTATGTCCATATAGATAAATCCATAAAATAATTTTAAAAATTAGGAAATAAAATAGAAATATTTAGAAAATAAATCTTTCAAATATTTAAAATGAGGTTTTTAAGGTAAAGTGTCCCTTAACTTGAGTCTGACTTGTCAGATTTGTTATTTATCTTCTCTTATTCAGAAAAACACTTTAGTTTTATACCTAACCCCTTCCTATGATGTATTTATGATCAAACTATTTTGTCTAAGATGTGAATAGGGAAGTTCAAAAGGGATATTTTTATGGCATGGATGAACCAAATGGATCTTTAATTCTGGATGGGGGAGGATATGGTATTTCCTTTTATAAGTGGGTGAGAGGACACACTTGGAATTTTAAAAATATTAAATCTTATTAATGTTCTAATTAATAAAAATATCTCCAAAATGGACCATTTTTTAATATGATATTAGATAGGGTCTAAATATAACCATAAAATAGTATATATGCAACTATTTATGAAACTTTAATCCTTATCACTTTAGTTTAATCTGTTGGTAAACTATTTTTAACTATAACCAAGATAACTTAATTTTACTATTTTTATAATTTAATAGGACCAAAACATAATCTGGCCTTAATGAATATTATTAATTATACTGATTCCAAATATTGAGTCCAGTTTATCAAATTCAATTACAATAAGTGGTGGAATTTAATTTAAAATTAAACTCATAAAAATTATGAAAAGAATATTTCTAAAAAAATGTCATTATAAGTATAAAAAAATTTATACTAGAATAAATAATCCAATTTATTTCAATGACCTTATTAGGATTATTAATAATATTTATTAACTAATTTTACTTTGAAACCTTTTTAAAAAAATACCTCTCAAAATTCCTGGAAAAAGGAGTTTTTTAATAGAAATCAGTATTTTAACTATTCATTAAAAATTCAAACATTTGAGAATGTTATCAAAAACATATCCTAAGATTTTTTTGACAATAAAATTTCAAAAAAAAAATCACTTTTCTAAAATAAAACTTCAAAATTTTATTAAATGTATTTTAAAATTAATACAAATAATGCTTAAAACCCCAATTTGGTTAGAAATAATTCTTTTTTCCTTTAGATTAAAAAAATACCAAATATTATTATAATGAATATAGATCAATATAATTGGTGAATATTAATAATACATGAAAGTGATTTATTTAAAAATTACATGGTTTTTTATATTCCTACCCTTTTAGAAAATGTGTCCTCACAATTTTAGTCATTATTTAATCAAGTGTGGATATCTTTCCCTAATAGCCTGAATGGCCCGAAGGCCTTATTTTTTTATTTTTTTATTGATAATCCCCATTTTAAGGGTTAAATGGGAACCCATACATAACCCGTAGGCCCAAGGCACAAAGCCTGACTGACCTGAAATACATGACCCGAGGCCTAGAGGCATATCATGCCAATTACATGACCTGTAGGCCCAACCCACTAGAACTTCCCCTCCCCAAATTCTGAATCATTGATCACCTAACTCCCCACATTACATTTATGGTATTCTAGAATTTCCCCATACAAAGATGCATGGTGTCTGGTCTCGATGGTGGCTGTCATACCCTCTCATTCTTCCAATCTGGTTAGCTCTACTTCTAGTGGCTACTACTCTTGTTGCTATGATTCTCTTCTGGGGAATGTTCTTTGTGAACTAAGATACTCCATGGTCTCTATGGCTTAAAGGCCCTGTGTATCGAAGTCCTTTGATGACCTGAAGGCCCTTGAGACCCGTAGGCCCAAACCGGTGGCCCGAAGGCCCAAATCGGGTGAATAGTTCTGACTGCTACAATACTGAATAGTAACTGCCACTGTAACTGCTATCATTATTCTCTAAAATAAATAATTTTTACTACGTGTTCCTCATAATAATGGTTTTATTCTAATTAAACTATGTCAAGTCTTAAAACAAGAGATGCATCCGACATATAATTTATTAAAATAGAAATATGAAATATGTCTTGTACCTGAGATAAACTTGAGGGAAATTCCACCCAATAAGTAACTGATCCAATATTGTCTAAAATTTCATATACTTTAATGAACTGTGGGTTCAAATTTTCATTTTTACCTAAATTCATTAAACTTTTTAGGGTATCCACTTTAAGTAAAAAATCATCGCATTCCTCGAATGAAAGATCTTACCATAAATTATCATAATTACTTTTCTTTATATATTGAGAAATCCTCCTATGATGATAAATAATATTCAATTTTTAACCAATTATTATACCAATTATAGACCCAATAACAATCTTTCCTCAACTTCATACCAAATAAGGAGGAGTCTAACACTGATTTCTATATAATGCATCCAAAGGTATTGTCAGTATAATATAATGAAAACTGTTATTATAAGAAAACTCAACCAAATTCGAATATTGATCCCAAATTCCCTAATACTCCATTGAATAAACTCAAAGAATATAATCCAAAGTTTAAATCATCCTCTATGACTATTCTTTGTATTGATGATGAATTTATATACTAAAATTTATTTCAGTACCTAATAAATTATGATGTCCTTTCTCGAAATATAAGGTGAATCTAAGATCTTGATCAAATACAATAGAAATAGTGAATCCATTTAATATAATTATCTCATTAAAATAAATACTATTAATTTTATCTAAGTAAATATTTTCTCAAGTGTGAATAAAATGAGAATATTTAGTTAATTAGTCAATAATTACCCGAATAACATTATTACCTAAAAAAGTATTCAATAATCCCACCATGAAATACATGGATATATTCTCCCAATTCAATTATATAACTAGAAAATACTAAAGCATCCCCATCAGTAATTATTGTTAAACTTTAACCTATTAACAAGTCAAACATTTTATTTTATGATGAGAAATATATTTCTTCATTAGTTCCAACTAGAAATGTTCTCAAAGGTCTCTATAATTTTGTTCTCTCGGGATGAATCATAAATTGAGAGCTATTAGCCTCACTCAATAGTTATTTATTCAATGGATCACATAAAAAATATAATTTTGTTGAATCTCAAAACACCTTCTCTGTTTATATGAAATTCAATAAATTTACATTTCTTAAACAATTCTACCAATTCCTATAAAACAATGTCTTCTTTATGAGCTTTCCTAATCCTGTCTAAGAAAGAAATTTTTACTAACAATTAAAACAAAATACATAGAGTTCCTACATGCACATTTTTTAATCCAAAATTCATAAAATCATTAACCATAGAGTCTTGTTCCAAATATAAAATGTTTAATGTAGCATAATCTTTTTGAATCATCATCAACTTTGTTTTATTTACCTGGATGATAATAAATTGTGCAGTTGTGATCTTTAATAAATTCCCACCATCTCTTTCATCTCATGTTCAACACATTTTGAGTGAATATATACTTTGAAATTTGATGATCAGTGTATATTTCACACTTTAATCCATACAAATTATGTCTCTAAATTTTTTAAATCAAAGAGTACAACCTATTGGTCAATATCATGTATAGGATAATATTTCTCATGAGGTTTTAATTAGTATGATGCATAAGAAATTACACAGTTATTCTATATTAAAACAAAACCCAAACCCTTCAATGAATCATCATTGTAGATAAAAAATTCAATATTTTTGAATAGTGGGGCCAAAACTAGAGCATTAAATAATCTTATATTAAATTCATATAAACATTCATTAAAATCACTTTTCTAGATGAACCTAATTCTTTTTTGTGTTATCCTGGTTAGTGGGCCAGATAATGATGTAATGTAGTGACCCAAACTTTTCATATATTAATATTATATCTAAGTAGATGAATATTAATTTCAAAACATTTTCATCCATGCTAGAATCATATAGGTCTAGTGCCTTTGGAAACATGGACACATAAACAGTTGGTTCATAAATGATCTATATCATCTCCAAATAAGTTCATTATAACTATCAAACATATTAGACACATCATTTCTAAAACCTTTATTCATAAAATAGGTAGAGGAAACATAAGAAATGGTGATCTCATATTCTCATTAAAGGTAAGAAAGGGATATATCAGTGATCCCATAATCATAACATGAGAATAAGGGTGTCAGAAATGAGATTAACATTTAAAATATACACACTACATATCATGATCTTGATTCATGGAATAAATATTTCTAGTTCATATGAAATGAATCATAAAATAATAGAAGAACATAATTCATGATATAATAACATTAAAATAATACATTGAATAGTGTCTTAAACTTATGACTTTTTGAACATATATAAATAGAAAAAAAAATCACTCATTAAGTTAAATACATGAAATCAAACCCTGACATAAATTTATATACATGAAACTAGGTCCAATCATGATCTTATAGACATGAAATCCAAGCCTACATATAAACTTTTGCATAAGAAATCTAGGTCTACACATAAAATTAAAAACACTAAATCAGGTTCACAGACAAAATTTTTACCTCATGAGTTGTCCATATTTTCTTAATTAATTATAGGGAGATATAGTTCTGAACAATCACATAAAGAAAATAATAAGTATGTGTAACAAAATATCATAAAATATTCATCATCTTAGAACTCATTAAAATAAATAAATTTCATAAAAATTTCATCAAAGTTTAACATCTGTAATAGGGAATGGATTTTATATACATCATGTCCTCATAAAAATAAACCATACATAAAAATAAAGGATATTATCCTTGGAACATAATCCCAATAAATCTTAAGTATCATCAAAGGATTTCATATTATATGGAAAAAATATTTTTAAATATCACATGAAATAATTATTATTGTAAATAAAATTTTCAATTTAAAATCACTTATCTTTCAAAATTTGTGAACATATAAATTAAAAAAAATATTAAAAATAAACTTGTAAACTTATAGCCTCTTATTCCATTAATTTTGGCATCATGATCATGGAAAAATCCTCTCATTTTTTATATGTTTAAAAACATTTCTTCTATATTTTTTTAGAAAATTCATAAAGTACCTCATTAAGAAAATGATAAAAATATTCATTTCAAACCATTTTATAAAAAGTAAAATAAGGGTAAAATTATTTTAATAAATTGTAAGATAATATTTAAAACATTTTTGAAAAAAAAATTTAAATCATGGACTTGGAAGAGAAATATTCCTTAGTTTATTCCAAAAAAATAAAAAATCCTAAATAATGATAAGATTGGGCAATAAACTCTTACCACATTGGTAAATTTTAAATCATAATCCCCATAAAATAAAGTAATTTAGATAGATATTTATTTGAAAAAAATCATGATATGAAACATTAAATACATTCTTTAGTATTATATACACTACAAAAAATAAACATGTAGTGTTTAAGGCATATGTCCCATGGAAATAAAAGGGAGACGAAAATCTCTTACCTTAGGTCCAACTTCCTTTGAATACATTGAAACCTAATGTATAATAAATATCTATTTGTTGTAAATTGATTTAATAAACATAATCATATATATCATAACATATATTATTTACTTATATAATATTTTACTTATTTTTCATAAATTCATTATTAGAATCGTTATTCTGGGTTATATTTTCTTAGTTTTTACGTATGTTCTGGTTTAGTAGTTTTGGCCCTTGTACATTAATCATGGTTTAATAATATTAAGAATCTAAATAATGATGTAAATATTATATATTCATTATATATATATATATATTTTTAAAGTAATATAAAATATTTAGAGATAGGAAATGAATTACATTATTTATAAAGATGGTCGGCTATACATATGCATGAATATTATTTTCATTTTTCATCAGAAGGAATAAAAAAAGTTAAATAATAATTTTAATTTAAATAATACTAATTATACATCATATATATTTATAAAATTCAACCTTATTACCATAAAATTAAAATATAAATGGAAAAAAATCACATCACTCCATGGAGGTGGTATTCCACACGTATACATGAGTGACATTATTGTTTCCCAATGTGTTTGAAGGTAAGAAGGTAGATATGATAAAATAATATAAAAATTATAATTATTTTATAAATATAATATATAAAAATTAAACCCATCATAATACCCATACATAAAATATGGTGATGGAAATTGAATTTAATTGCTACGTGGAGACAGTAAGTTTTACGTACACATGAGTGATATTTTCACTTCTTATCTGATGAGGAATTTGGTGTGTAGGGGTTTTTTAATAATTATAATAACATTTTTGAGTATTAATGACACTTAAGTTAATATTTTATGATAAATATAATTGATTTATAGGAGATAAAGAAAAGTTTAAAAGGAAAGAGATCGGTCTAAGCGATTACCTCTTTTTGGAAACGACTCTTTTAGATCGCGTCTAAAGGGATCTAGGGTTAGAGATTTGAAAATACTAAAACCTATAAAATGTGACTAATAAAGTCGAGAAGATAATTTTTCAGTTTATTTTAGAGTTATAATGTTCAATGTGGTGTATGAAGTGAAGTAGGATACGCCATTTTATAATTGAGGTGAGGGGCACTTTTGGAATTTATCAAAAGAATAAAACATAAAAAAACTATTATAAAGAGAAATGATTAAAATATAATATAAATGAAAATTTTATTGACATTTATACCATATATTATCCTCTTTTTCCATATTTAAATTTATTAAGAATTTAAAATTATTTAATAAAATATTATTTTCATAAAATAACACTATTGATAATTTTAACACTATTCATTACTTTGACTTTAATAACATCATGAAAACACTTAGAACACAAAAAAGTTATTTAGAACATCCCCAGAATTTTATTTATATCTAAAAATTTTTTGTATAACCTTAATTACCTCAAATTATAATACTTTTAGTAATTTTAATTTCATTTATTTTATTTTCTCCATTAATTGAATAATTATTGGGTCAGTGTTTTGTAAGCATTTAATATAGTTACTTATTTACTAAAAATTAAAAATAAATTATTATGATTAATATAAATATATTATATTTAAAAATAAAATATATAGTTCTAAATATCCTCTGGTTAACATATATTAAAAATTATACAGTTATTAAAAACTAGAGTGTGGCTTGTTTGACATTTCTAGAAATAAAATACTATAAAGGAAAAAATCTCATTAAAAGGGCCATTTAAGTCCATATCACCAAAAATTAGATGTGTATTGATCAATTTAACTCACAAAATAAAATTTAAGAATGTTTTTGGGTCTTTCAAGTTATTATCATTTTATTTTTAACCAAAATTACCTGATTTACCCTTATTGTGGTAATAGAATTACTGTAGTTACTATTCATACTGGAAAAAAATAAAGGGGGCCTACTTACTAAATTTTCACTCATAAATTCCAAATATTGAATTCATTTTTAAATATTAAACTCACAAAATTATCATAATTTAATTTAAAATTAATCCTATTAAATGTAATGAAGAAATATTTTTTTTGATAAATGTGTTTTTAAGCCTAAAAAAGAACTTATACCAAAATAATATATCTAGATAATTAAAATGTAATTAATTAGAATATATCTAAAAAATAACCCTTATGTGACTTTGAGATCAAATTAAAATCATAAAGATACATAAATATACAGAATATATTATTTTTATAAAAAATAGCATTTTTCATTATTCGGTGAAAATTTAATCTTTTCAAAAAAATTATCAAAAATTCATTTGAAGTAAATTTTGAAATGATGAATTAAAAATTAAAATATATTTTACCAGATAATATTTTCAAATTTTATAGAAATTAATTTTAATATTTACTCATTAAAATAATGAAACGTTTTTTGAATAAAATGTTTTTTAAGAATAAAATAACTTTTCTAAATATAAATTACTTATTTAACGATCATAAATTAATAAAATATAAATTTTTAGAACCATTATATGTTTCATAATTTACTTAATACTATTCATTCCTACCAATTTAGTGGCCAAGTTATAATGTACATAATAAAAGTATTTCACGATTAGTTTTAGACTCACTCTTTTGTGTAATGCAGGATATCAAAGAAATTAAAAGTTAATGGAATAAAATTTCAAAAAACTATTAGGGTATTATATTCCCCCACACCTTAATAAATTTCATCCTCATAATTTGGACTTTTTTCGATTATCAATGTTTTCAAATTTTAAAATTCCATTGTAGAAACCTAGATCATAAAAATGGTTAATCAAACTTCTTATTAAAATAGGGAAATGGAAGTACAAAGGTCATCTAGAATAACACATAACTAGTTTAAAATATAAGAACATAGTTGGGAAGTGAAAACATGAATATGGAAGAAAAAAATAACCCCCAAGGACTAATAGAGAGTGATAGAGATCATGGTCAGAAGAAAGTTAACCATCACAAAACTGAAAATCTATGATGGGTTAGAATACCATTGATTTTTAGGTAAGAAAAGAAAATAGATAATGTTTTTATTTTAAGGAAGATTTCCTAAAGTCAGGGGATTCTTTTATAATCCATATAAAATACTCAATAAAATAAATTTACTTGATTTATTTCTATGTTGTAAGAATAATCTCGTCTATTTTTTGTGCTTCAATCTATTTCCACATGATATCTTACTCTTGTAGATGTATATTCAAGATTAATTTTTCATGATTGGATAACTTTTAAAGAATCATAAATCTCATAATTTATTCCTTTGGCCTTTAAATATTTACCAAAACCAAAATGGTTAGTATAGGATAAGATATATCATACTTTAACCTCAAAAAATAAAATCCAAATTTTCAATATAATCCATTCAATAGGTATTTAACATTAATACTCCTCCAAAATATTTACAAATATGTTCAAAACCAAGAAACAATTTGATCTCATATCCTTCCATGGTCAACATAAAAATAATTTTACTCATAAATACTCAAACTAAAATGTATATACCTTGATCATATATTCTCTAAGGTGTATTAAACATTTCCCAAAATTTCATAATCAAATATGCTTTAAAAATATAATTTACCCATTATTATTTCAATATTATCTTATCTCATTGAAAAATATTTCCATTGGTGGTTTGGGTTCATCATTTCTCATATATATTTTTATAAGTTGATTCATAATATTAAACAAAATATATTTATTCCATAAATACATATATGGAATCTTTTTAGGTAGATATAATCAATTCTTAGAATCACATAAAACTTCACCATAGGATAATATTTTCATAGTTATTATTCATAAAAATGTATTCATGGAATCCACACAGAGAATTATTTCCTTTTATTTAAAATTCTATATAGAATCCTATATTCTTGAGTGGATCATAAATGTTCCCTAACTATAATTATTCACTTTAACAACATAAATTTCATAATATTTCCATTTATCCTTTAACTTTATAAGATATTGTGTCTTACTATCTTCATTAGCCCTTTGATTAGGGAATCGATTCACATAATGCCAAAACTATTTACATATATATCACTAAAGTGTGAGTAGTGAATTCTATTGTACTCTCTCTCCATTTTTTTCATTTAATGGCCTCTTTTGATCAATATAACATTAATTTTCTTGATTTATAGGATTCCCACACTTGAAACATTTTCTTTTTTCCTTTCTATCAATCACTTGAATTCCCCTTCCCACATTTTGGGTGAGTAGGAGTTTAAAAGTTTTATTCATTACATGTGAAAAACCAATGGTGTTTCTATAAATCTCTATATTATTTTCCTTAACGCCATATCCTTGAGGTCTTATAGCATCAATTTCTACTTTTATTTCACATTGAACGATTTATTTAAGGATTGAAAAATCCCTTGTGGATAATTCATTTCGAATACTTGGTTTCAAACCACTAAATAATAAACCAATTTTTCTTTCAAGGATGAATATTAAACTTGAAATAAATCTTTAAAGTCTTGTAAAATTTTCCTTGTATGTATCAATGGGTTCATCATCCTTCTGCTTAAGCTCAAAAAATTCCTTCTCTATTTTTTACATAGAATAAGAGGGGGGTACTTAATAAATAATATTCCTTTAAACGCATCCCATCACATAGAGATAATTTAATCCTCTTTCCCAATATTTTTAATAATATTACACTATTGATCTGATTTTCCTTCAAAATGATAAATAGTTATGACATATTTTTCACGGTATAAGAACTAAAGATTATAAAATATCCTTTTCATTGAATTTATTCATTTATTAGAAACCAATGGATTAGAATTCCCATAAAAGGATGTTGGTATCTATCACATAAAATATTAAATAACATATTAATCCCTCCTTGGTGTATTCATAAGTTCAACATGATCTTTGTTTCCACTAATAGCTTGAGATAGTTGAGTGAGCATAGTCACCAGATATTTCATCCCAACTCATAATCCATTCTATTTATCATGAGGATGGTCATTTCATTGGCCTCCAATTACTTGTTCACATGATTCATTAGAGTTCCAACCATTAACTAAAACCAAAAAACA
The DNA here is from genome assembly GCA_963277665.1 of Viscum album. Lineage (NCBI taxonomy): Eukaryota > Viridiplantae > Streptophyta > Magnoliopsida > Santalales > Viscaceae > Viscum > Viscum album. The sequence goes on along the minus strand of OY728157.1, from coordinate 719,668,532 downwards.
TAGTGTGAATAATGATAATCATAGTGAAAAAACAAATAATCATGAAACTTAATTCATTAGATATATAAATAAATACACATTATTTTAAATCTATCCCACCTTAGGTTTAACCTAGTTCATCCGTGATCAGAAAATTTATGTTGTTGTCCTATTCTTCGACATATCCCTAGGGTTATTATTAATGTTTCCCCATCATATTTTTTCAATGATAACTACAACCTACTATAATAACAATAATAGAAACGCAAAAATTTCATACATAGATATTACATCTAAGTAGATGAATATTCATTACATGAAATTTCGATCCATTACAAAATAATATAGGTCTAGTGACTTTGGAAACATGGAATCATAAAATACTCTTTCATATATGATCTATATTGTCTCCCATTAAGTTCTTCGTAACTAGAAACCTCTTTATATACATCATTTATAAAACCATTATTTATAACGAGGGAAAAAGAAACGTAATAAAGAGTGACCTCAGATACTCAGTACGGTTAATCAAGGGAGATATAAATGATCACATAATCATAAAATGAGAATAAGGGTATAGTAATATGAGCTTAATATTTGAAATATACACCCAACATATCATAATATTAATTCATTTTATAAATATTATATTTTTATAAGACAATAATTATAAAACAATCAAATAACAGAATGCATGAGATCAAAACATTTACATAATACATGGAATTACAACATAAACTTTTATATATATAAACATGTGTAAATATAAATAAGTTCACTAATTAATTTAAGGACATGAAATATATACATCACATAAAATTATTGATATGATACTAGTTCCACTCATGATCTTATGCACATGAAATATAAGTATACACATAAACTTATGGACATGAATGTTTGGTCCATGGATAAAATTGTGAACATGAAATTAGGTTCATGCATAAAATTTTTACCTAATTATTTATACATATTTACCAAATATAATGGAGATATATATAGGTCCCACCCATTATATAAATAAAATCATACATATGCGTGCCAAAATTTCATAAAACATTCATCATCTCAAAAATTGTGAAATGAAATGAATTTCATGAACATGTCATCAGATTATATCTCATGGAAAATGGAATTGGTTTCATAAACATAATTTAATCATAATAATAAACCATAAAAAAATATTAAGAATGGTATCCTTGGATCATATCCTCAGTAAAAATTAAGTATCATAAAATTATGTCATATTAGATTGAAAAGCCAGAAAGTACGTCATTTGGAAAATGAAAACAAGATTCATTTACAACCATTTTTTAAAAAGATAAACATTGGTAAAAATTATTTTAAAAAAATTAGTATAATAGTAAAAACAGTTTTCAAACAAAATAGAATACATGAGCATTGAATAGAAATAAACCTTAGCTAGGAATTAAAAATAAATATTCTTGAATAATGATGAGATTGTGAAATAAACCCTCACCACTTTGGTAACTTTTGAATCATAAGCCCCATGAAATAAATAAAATTATATGGGTATTTATTTCCCAAAATTTTTATTATAATAATCATAAAATAAATTCATGGGTAGTATATACACCATATAAAAGAAACATTTAGTGTATAAGGTATATGTTCTACTGAAATAAAAGTGAGATGAAAATCCATTACCTTAATTCAGAATTCCTTTATAGATATAGGAACCTAATATATAGTAAATATAGATTTATTATACAAAAAATAAACAACCATCCTAATATATATAATACCATATATTATTTACTTCTTTCTCTTCTAGCATTTCTTTCTCATTCCATTATTAAAATCGTTGTTGTGGGTGATATCTGCTTTGTTTTTCATATATATTTTGAATTGGTAGTTTTGGTACCTGTACTTTGATAATTGTTCCGTTATATATGAAATTTTTATAATAATATAAATATCATATATATTCATTATATATATAAATAGATTAATTCATTAGGGTTGGAGATAGAAAATGAATTACACTTTTCTTGGAGATGGTAAGTTGTGCATACGCATGAATGTTGTTTCATTTTTTGACAGATGGAATGAAAGAAAGGTAAAAAATAATATCATTTACATAATACTTATTATAAATCATATATATTCATAAAATATATCATTATTACCATTCTAGTAAAATAGAAATGAAAAACAAATTTCATTGCTTCGTAGAGGTGGTAGTCCACACGTATGCACGAGCGAATTTATTGTTTCCCAACAGTTTGGAAGGTAGGTATATATGAAATTATAATTTTAAAAGTATAAATATATTATAAATATCATATATAAATATTAACCCATCATAATATACATACAAAAAATATGGTGACAAAAAATGAATTGTATCACTACGTGGAGATGGTAAGTCGTATGTCTACACGAGTGATACTATATCATCTGATGAGAAAAAGGGTGTATAGTGGTGTTTCAAAATAATAATAACATTTAAGAATAATTATAACACTAAAATTATAATTTAATTATAAATATCATAGATTAATAGGAGGAAAAATATTATAAAAACAAAGTGATTGGTTTCGGCGATTACCACTTCTTGGAAATGAATCCATTAGATCTCCTCTAAAAAGATTTAGGGTTGGTATTTTGGAAAGACTGTCACCTCTAAAATGTGAATAAGTAATTTAAGAATATAATTTCTTAAGGTATTTTTGATATATAATTCTCAGTGTTTTTAAAAGAAGTGAAGAAGGAAGTTCCCAATTATAATTAAGGCGAGGGGCAATTTTGGAATTTTCCAATAGAATAAAATATAATAAGACTATTCTAGAGTAAAATGATTAAAAATACACTATATATTAATAATAAATGACATTTTAGACCATATATTATACTATTTTAACTTATTTAATTTTTTTATTATTTTAAAATAATTTAATAAAATATTATTATCATAAAATATCATTATTATCAATTTTGAGACTATTCATTATTTTGACTTTAATAACATCCTGAAAACACATAGAATTCATAAAAAATTAAAAACATCCCAAAAATGTCATAGTATTCAATAAAATTATTGGATAACCTAAATAATATAAAACTGTAACACTTCTAATATTTTTAATACCATTTATTTGATCTTTCTATTAATTGAATAATTATTGGGTCAATATTTTGTAAATATTTAAGGCAATTTTTTTTTACCTAAAATTAAAAATAAATTATCATTGTTAAGATAAATATTTTATATTTCAAAATAATATTGATAATATAACATATACTATGATTAACTCATATTAAAAATAATATTGTTTTAAAAAATAAGACTATGATATGTTTGACTTTTCTTGAAATAAAATACTATAGAGGTCAGAATCTCATCCAAATGAATTAACAAGTTCCTATAACCAAAATATGGATGATTACTTATGAAATTAACTCATACATATAATTTACTAAGGTTTTAGGGTAATTTAATATTTTGTATCATTTTATTTTTAACCTAAATTACCATATTTACCCATACTATGGAAATAAATTTACTATAGTTATTATTCATATTGACAAAAAAAATAAATATTCAATAAATTTGTTCCCACTTATTAAAAATATCGAATCTACCTTTCAAGATTCAACTCACAAAAGTTACAAAAATTAATTTAAAATCATTCCAATAAAACGTAATGAAAAATATTTTTCTTGCAAAATGTGTTTTTAAGCCCAAAAATGCACTTATACCAAAGTAAGGTACAAGTTTAATTAAAATGTAATTAATTGAATTATATATAAATAAATAAAACTTAATTTACTTTGAGTTAAATTAAAATCATATATATACTTTTTAATATAATGAAAAATCTAGGTTTATAAAATTCGGTATTTTTCATTTTTCACCAATAAAATAAACTTTTCAAAAAATTATCAAACAAATTCATCATAAGGTAATTTTTATAGGATTAAATAAAAAATAAAATTTATTTTTCAAGATTGATTTTCTAAAAATTCTAGAAATTAATTTTAATATTTACTAATAAAAAATAAAATCCATTGTTTAGAAAATGTATTTTTGAAGAATAAAACTACTTTAATAAAAATTAGGTACTTATTTAAAAAGAAACAATTAGTACATTATAAATGATTAATACCATTATATGATTCATAATTTCGTTAATATTAATTGTTCTATCTAATTTAGTGACTAATTTTTAAAAGATATAATAATAATATTTCATGGATTTTTTTAGACTCAGTCTTGCATGTACCACAAGTTATTAAATATATTAAATTTAATGGAAAAATATTTTATAAAATATCCAGTTTTACATTTATATTTCTTAAACAAAAATTAGTAATTGTATTTATAATCCAAGAAAACTAACAATATCATTATCATATTTAGGCCTTTTTCATTTATCAACATCTTTGTGTTTAGTATGATCAATAGTTTTTTCATATAACTTATTTTATTTCACAGTTTTTAGAAAAATGATTTGACGTTTTTGTGATCCTCATAAATTTGTTAATAAACTAAAATATCCTTAGTAAACACAATGACATGTTTATCCATATATTAATAGAAAAATCAATTCATAAGATCTATGAATATTGCTGGAGCATTAGTCAACCCAAAGTTCATAACCACACACTCATAATTCCCATACCCTGTATAAAACTTTTTTTTAAGGATGTCATCATACTTCACCTATAGATGATGATACCCAAACCTTGTATCAACCGTTAAAAAATACTTATATCATCGAAGATCGTCAAAATAATAATCTATATGAGGAAGCATATGCTTATTTATAAAAGTGATATTATTCAACACTCTATAATCAATTAGAATTATTATGGAACCATTTTTATTTTTAACATATAAATAAGAGAAACCCAAGGTAAAGTTTTGGGATTAATGAAACCTTTATCAAGAAATTCTATAACTTCTTTTTCAATTCTCTAAATTTATCTTGGTCCATTCAAAAATGGATTTTTGAAATTAGATTTTAGAATCAATGAATAAGTCAACCATAAATGAAACCTCTAGGTTAGAAATGAAACAAGAAAAATCATTAGAAAAAACATCATGATATTATTTTATAACCAAAACATCATTAATCTAAATAGTTCCCTTATTTTCTACAATATGAGAAATAAAAATTTCATTGCCTTATTTTAACTGATTTTCATATTCTTGATATGTTATCAAAGGTATGAATTTATTGTTATATAAAAATAGAAACAAAAAATTTGGAAATTAGATTCATTTTCCTTGAAATATATATTAGTATGATAAACTAAAATGAATTCTATTCAAAGAATAACATAAAATTCTTCAATGTGAAGTAAAAAAAGTTTTAGTGGGAAAACCCTTCCATAGATGATAATAGGAAGATATTTATATATTTTTTTTTCCTTAATACTACCCCTATATGATTTTAACAAAATTCATGAATTCATTTCTTAAGGTGAAATTTTTATTTTATAATAAAATTAATCATTAATTAATAGGAATACATTTATAAATTTTTGTTGCCTTAATAATACCCCCAAATTTATTTACCAAAAGTGATGAATTCATTTCTTAAGATGAATTTTTTTATAATCAAATTAATCAAAAATTAATGAATGTGTACACCCTGAATAAAAAAAATTACATCAATATAATCTAAATAAACAAGTAATGTACCTATTACAACTTCATTCAATAACCTAATATATACTAGAGTAGTTACAAATTATTTCACCGAACACTTCTTCTTATGGTCATGTTGCTTCCTATCATTTGTGATCTTCTTCAGATATGCATACTCATAATTACATATCTCCTTACATTTAAAACACCTTCTTATCTACTTCTCAGAATTGGTCTTACAATAGGTAAGATCTTTTTATTTGAAATTACAAACTAAATTCCAAAACATACCACATTAGAAGAACTTCCTTGATTTCAAATGAAATTTCCCATACTAATTTTTACTAATCCTATCATAAAATAAAATAAATATTTTCATACATTTATATTTCTTTAATGAATTATTCCCATTTTTATACCACTTAGACATAGTTTCCATCTTATTGTCACGGGATACATGATCTTATAATAACTCAATTTCAACATTCTAAAAATATAATATTTTTTTCATAAATTTTAAATTCGTGAGAGACTAATTCTCTTAGGTATCAGGGATTTAATCCTGAGTATAATTGATTAATTTTACTATCAAGATCCCATATAGGATTTTGTGTGTTCCTTTATAATTGGTTTAATTTATCTTCATATCCAGCAATTATATCATCCTTATACCTCAATTATAAGAATTTATTTCCCATAATAAGTTGAAAAAACATTGTAAAATATTTATCAAGAAAAATATTCTTAAATGCATCACATTTTGTGGAATCAATTGCTACTCTTTATCTAGTATTCCTAACCATTGACCATCATTGAACACAATTGATCGAATTTACCTTAAAAATGGTAAATAATAAGTGTAACATTTTTAATATCTAAATAAAAAATAAATTAAAATATATTTTCTAGATATTTATTCCATCCATCAGATAAAACTAATATAGAAGATACACTAAATGTTGGAGGGTGTTGTCTCATAAAATTATCCACTATAAAAATGTTCCTCTATGGTAAATATGGTTTTTTTCTATCATAGATACTACTACCATTTATAGCCTAATTCAACTTATCCATAATATAAATAAAATGCTTAGTTCCAATTCTAACTATTCCAGTTTTTTGATTTTGGAAGGACATTATCTTCTAGGTTCCTTCCTACATCATCTTTTGTGTTCATATAGAGGAAACCATTCTAAACAGACATAGTTAAGATGATGTGACAAGGTAATATTAAAATTATATATCATGATAAAAACAAATATAAATCTCTTATGGTTTATTAATGATATTATCCTAATAACTAAAATTATCTAAACCTTTTCCAATGATACCAACTATAAATTCATGGATTTAAACAATCCATAAGTTGTAGATTTAGATAATAATTCATTTCCTTTCATTATCAAAGATCTTTTAGGATTAATGTTTTATATAATTATTTCATAATACTTAAAAAATATATAACATTACATAATAAAGTATAATCTTACACTTAGTATCCATTTTTTCAACAATAAAAAACTTTTAAGATATAATAATTTTTATTTTCATGGCATGTCTTCAAACTTTTTCTAATGAATTGATTCTTATCCCTAATCACCCTTTAAAAATAGTGAAAAAAAATTAAAATGTAGGATGAACACAAAAATATCAGTAAGGTACATATAAAAATAAGAAATAAAAATTATTCGTCCATGAATACTCATAAAAATTTATCCTTTAAAAATGAACTTTGATCACAAAATGAACTTTTTCCAACCCAATAAATCAAATTTACTACCAAATGTTTTTCATAAAACATTTTATAAGAAATATTAAAGGGAAAAAAACTCATAAAGGATTATTTATAATAATGAAAATATAATAAAAAAAATTTCTCAAAGATATACATTTCAAAATTAAGAAGTTGTATAAACTTATCTTTAAATTTAATCTCTTTATCTTACCTTGTGAAGTCATAATATTTCTTTAAAAATCATAGAAATAATAGACAAATCATGTAGGTAACATGGGATATAATTTTAATATCACTCTTAAAATAAATCTTAAAATTGAAATAATCTCCATAGTAAATTAAAATAATCACTTTAGAGAAAACTATAAACAGTTAACTCTATCTACCCAATGCACTGGATAGCTATACTGGTCTTACCATTATCATGAGCTATATCGGGCTCACCCATCACCATAAACAATTTCCAAGAACTATAAAATAATCCTAAAACATGAAATATTTAATTTTCATCATCTTACTCATAAAAATACTCCTTTCACACATAAGAAAAATAATTCTTGACATTGAAATATTCATTACATTTAAAAGCCTTTTTGAAAATACATAGAACAAAGGGATGGAGGTTTTTTATTTGAATAAAACAAAAAATATTGTAAGGGAATACAAATCAAAAATAACAATTCTGGATATAGGAAAACTCATTAATTTCATATACCTTAAAATAGAAAAATTATTTTTCTTTTTTGTCAAAATTATTTGTATAAAATATGTAAAAAGATTATTTTTGATAGTATTCGAAATAAAGTATAAACAGACATAAAATATCCATTATAATTCATTTATATCCATAAAAATACAACCAAAAAAATTAATAATATGTAAATGGAATAAAAAAATTAAAAAATATATCTTTAAAACATTTAAAATGAGGGTTTTAAGGTAAAGTGTCTCTTATATTGAGTTTGACTAGTCATGTACGTTCTTTATCTCCTCTTTTTCGAAAAACGTCTTTATGTTTTTAACTAAAGCTTTTCTAGGGTGGTTTTCTAATCAAACCAGGGCCTCTAGGTTATGGTGAGGGATGTTAAGAAGATATTTTTTCATATAATGGATGAACTAAATAAAAATTTAAGTTTTAATAATATAGGAGATGGGGTGTCCATTTATAAGAGGGGGAGGTGAAAAAATTCAAATTTTTAAAAAGATTAAAATATATTAATTTCTTATTCAATAAAAATTGATAAAATAATGGAATATTTATAAGGATGGGATGAATAGGTTCTAAAAATTAAAATAAATAGTATTTATTCAAATACTAGAAACATTTTAACCCATATCACTTTAGTTCAACCCATGGTAACCTGGTTTTAACCTTAGCCGTGATAATAGAATTTTACTATTTTTACTCTTCATTATAACCAAAAAATAATTTGACCTTATCAGATAATATTAATTATGATAATTTCAAATATGGAATCAAATTTATTAAATTCAATATATATAAGTGGAAGAATTTAATTTAAAACTAACCATATAAAACACGAAGAAATGTGATTACCAAGAAAAAAATGTATTTTTAAGTTGAAAAAGTTTTTATACAAAAATAAATCATAAAATTGATTACACTGACCTTATATGGATTATTTAGAATATAAATGAACTGATTTTAGTTTTAAACTATTTTAAAGTAAATTTTAACTTTTTAAATACTTGAAATGAAAAGGCAGTTTTTAATAAAAATCAGTATTTCTCACTATTCATTGAGAAATCAAGGTTTTCAAAAAATTATAAAAAATTATTCCTAATATAATTTTGACATTATTAATTCAAAAATTATATCCCTTTTTAAAAATTAAATTTCTAAAATTTATAAATTATATTTTTAAATAAACCTATATAATGCATGAAAAACCAATTTGGTTAGAAATAAACATTTTCCCTTTTAACGGAAAAATTTCCTAATATTAATTTAATAAATATATCTCTAAAAATATAATTTATAAATATTAACAATAAATGAAAATAACTTATCTTAACATTACATAGGTTTTTTTTGAAGAAATCAAGCTAGTGTACAAGGGTTTATCGTGTCCATGGTACATTTTATCATTCCATTATTGCGTATTTGATTATAATTAATCAATTTATATAATGTTAACAATTAAATAACCCTCGATGAAGATAATTAATATCACTTTCTTCAAAAATAAAAATTCATAATTCCATAGGGGAATTCATAAGGACCACCTACCTCAATTTTAGAGTTATCCCATTTTTAAGTGCACCCTAATAACATGTGTTTGAGCTCATCCACTTTCCACTAGCTATCTTCTAAAAAACATGATTCCCTAACTCTTATAAAATCATAAAATTTAATTAATTATAATCATTTAAAACTAATAAAACAATTTATAACTAATTTTCATATTTAATTCAAATATGATTAAATTTCTTATAACTCATCGAGTGACCTCATCGCGCTAAATCAACAACCAACAGCATGAAAACATCTTATGGAACACTCCCATCACACCCCCAATAAAAATACCACATAACAAGAAATTTTTCATCAGTAAATTTCACTTATTTTAGGAGAAAATCCTAAATAAAATTACACAATGATATACCTTCACCAAAACGGAGTGAAATAATGTGTAGACGTTATCTCGAGATGTCCTATAGCAACACCCTACGAAATCCCCACCATGATCATAATATTCCACTATGATTCAATTAAATTTTCTCAATAAATCTAACCCAAATCATCTTAATCAAGAGGAGATACTAGTGGGGAAATAAAGAAGAAAGAATGAGGAGATATCACCTCAATATTCCATAAAATCACCCATAAAACCACCTAAATCGAATGTCGTCAAGAAAATAAGGGAGAGGCTTTCTATTCAGCATTCATGAGATAGAGGAAGGATTGGGCTTAGGTTTTAAAATTCATAGGGGGAAAGTTGTCATTTCCAAATTATTAAAAAAATTAAGGTTGCACTGTTTATCCACATAGTTTTCAAAATCATGTTCCAGCCATGCAGATAGAATTTCCATGAAAAAAACATGCCACATTTTTTGGTCACATTGTTTATGAAACCATGATCAAACTATGAAAAACACAAATAAACTCAAATTTCAGGTTTTTAAGGGTTACTTTTCACCCATGCACCTACTGTTTTTAAATACCTAGAACCATTCCAAGTTTCATGGTGTTATCTATAATCTTCATGGTTAACACTAAACCATTCACTAACCATAAAAACCAACAATGCACTATAAAAATTGAATTGAAAAGTGATCTACACTCAGGGTGACTTGCGATTTTCCTTAAATTGTGCACACTAAAACCTACATCGGGGTTGAATCGCATCAAAAAATAAAAATCATAAATTAAAGCTCTAGAGACTCACCTGAGCACCCATGGAACTTGGTTCCGGATTCATATCCATATCCATCACCTCAAGACACTTAGACTCTAAAAATTACTATCTAAATTATGGTACTCAAAAGAAACCCCATATAAAACTTTAAAACTCATATTACCTCAAGAAATCAATGAAAATAAGAATGGGGTTTCACAACCTCCCTGCTATAAGAATTATCTCCACGATAAGCTCTAATGAACCTCAAACATTAATCTAAACCAATCGCATCCTTCAATACATTCTCAATTATCCATGTTCTATAGCAATACATGGAATGATATTCTATTGTGAAACTAAAAATATAATGCACAACATTTATTAAATACTGGTCCACCACCCATCACTATAACCAAATCACTATGAGTACTCTTACCCATGCATATCTATTCTAAGACACCATAGGTATTATCATCTAATTGAACCACAGACTCAAGTTGCTACCCACTATAATAATTATCTAATAATGTCCCATTCAAATCCACATTACCCCCCCCCCCTAGAGCAATCACTTATTAAAACACATTCTTAATGGTCCAATAACTTGATCAGTGATTTTTTCATCTCATTGTACCCAATCATATATAGGAATATAGGTTTCAACTCTTCTAGCATTCCATTATAAAAGATTCTCAGTTTTACCTACTAATGAGCTATCTTATTCACCCAATAATGATTCTTTGATTTCCCAGAGGAATAACGATATCATCTAAACACTAGCACTAAGGTCCAAAACCAAATCTCAATGTAATTTCTTAGTTAAATCCCAAATCACTCACACCATCCATCATTATCTCACAATGAGCATTGGTATACCTTTGATCTGACTCAAGCTTGGATCATACCAAATTCATCTCGATCCCAACACCAATACATAGAATCCATAAAATAACACATCCAAATATATATATATCATTTTTCGTAGAACCAGATAATATCATATTTATTTTATCACTAGTATCTAAAATCCACCTCGACCATCCAATGACCAAACTTATCAAACCCATGACCCGACCAACAAAAGGTATCATGTCCATCACCCATGTTTCAGTATCATCAAACCCACGACCCTACCAATATATGTTATCATATCAATGATCCATTCTTTGTCCATTTCCATACATAATTACTAGATGTAACTGTCATGCTTATATATGAGTTCTAATAAAATGTGTCACCATTGTATGTTCCCAAATCATGAGAACATCATTTTTGTAACCCACTGAATTTATATCTTTAGTGAATCTGACATATCACATGACCAATGTTGAGCTCCCAACAATATGGATTCCCTTATACCTTTCCTTGATTAGAAACTCAATAGAGTCAACTATCGTTCCTCCCAAATAGTACTCATTAAGGCACACACTCAGTTCGATTATATCAGGACACCTAAACCACATTCTATGTTACCTCCCCCTATAGATAGACATTTCTCATTTCTACAAAACCCTTAAGAGACTAATCCCACTATAATTCCATTAATTCTATCAGTCCTCATCCAGTACTTGGCATCTCATCAATTCAAAATTTAAATGACATCACATATACTCAGCATAACTACCTTGATCTCGTCTATAAACCAATGGGTGTACACTCTCATACCACCCAATATCACAACCTAACTCATGTTTTCATTATTATTATGTTAAATCCCTAGGAACAAATTTCTAAAAAACCAATCATGATTCTTAGAATGTTAATATCATCTATCCAGAAGCACCACTCGTGATCCTCTTTAAAAGAAGGAATTTCACCTATGTCATCATCTACTGCACGACCACCTATCAACTGAGGAGTTATTTAAAAACTATAATTATCTACCATACTTTTATTATAACATTGGAAGAAAATACCAAATTTATAGGTATATTCATCCTACTCATAATCTCATTTGAAACCAACTTTGACACAAAATGCACTTGGAATTAAGGTTTTTTTCATCACAAAATCCCAAGGAACTTCCATGTGTATACCATATACCAGGTAGAACCTCCCATAAACTAATATCAGTACCCAAATAATCTAAACCTACTTATCATATCTAAGTCACTCAAAAACATGGGTAAAACCCTCTCTCATGTCACCATTTATATCATATATTAAAAGTTTCTAGGGTTTCTTAGCTAGCGCGTTGGTTATATCTTAGATAAACCACAACTCACAAGGAAACCCTTTTTGTTCCCATCCCAAAAGTCACATAGAAACTCACATACCATCACACCCACTTTTAGATCTCGTGTATATATCAGGAATTGCATGAAAACTCATTATCCTACCCATGAGTACTGATTCTCACTAAACAAGTTCATATGAGACTACCCCTCAAGAATCGTGTTCTCTAGATAATCCTCAATGGGTCTCTGTATATGGGATCCACTCCCACTGGGGTCATATTCTCATCTATCATCATAAAAACATAACGGTATCACCCCAGATTATTTGGGTCAAATTTACCATCATCAGATGGTTTGTTTAAGTATATTTCTGCAACTATTCTCTATATGAAAAACACAATATAGTTTGTTGTTGATATTATAAATGACTAAAACATTTTTTATTTCATAATTAGCACCATGAAATAAAATACCTACAAATACCCACTGACGGTCACTGTAGATCTTATACACCAATAGATAGTATAGCCATCAAGAAGCATCTCATCATAATCCATATAACATTTCATCATAGATAAATATACTATGGTCCATATGAGTATTATTCCAGACAAAATTTATATTGGAAAACTCCATATATATTTTTTAAACTAAAAAAAAATTAATTCATTTCTTAAATGATACCAAGAACACACATTCAAGCCTATGTCAAGTGATTCCTATATGAAAAATATGATTCATATACATAGGCCCCTCACTAATGGTCAAAAATCCAAATAAGATAATAAATCATTAATATAAAAAACTAATATTTTTAATGTAAGGTGAAATACTCCAATTTTAAAATTGAGAACCAAAAATATCAATCACATGCCCCTAGTATCTTGGAATTCCCATCACAAAAGGTGCTCGACATGTACCAGTCTGAGGTCTATTAGAAGCCTTGACACATTCCTAGGTCACATGTATACCATCACCCTGAAGAGTAAGGAAATATAAAAAATGTTATGTACTCTATGATATCAGTCGCATAAGATATGATACTAGTTTGTAACATCCCCTCCTTAGTTCACTCTACAATAACAAAGTCAGGATGTTACATGACCTCAGGCATGTTTACCTATAATATATAGGCTACTGGAAAGTAGTGGGGGTCTAGGGTATTACTATAGAGATATTGCACCCCTTTTTCAGGGTGCACAATAATAAGTAAAAATAACCAAGAAGCATCCATAAGCATAAATCAGAGTATGTGAAAAGGGTAAAAAATCCATCAATAATAAATGATATGTGAAATAAAACAGTCACACAAACTCACGGTCATGTTAACATAGAACATTGATCAACCTCTAGAATGATCAGATATAAAAATTAAAAAAAATATTATAATCTATACTACCATCATCAAGCCTCTCCTCATCCAAGCCTATAATATAACCTAATATATCCACCCAATCATGCAACTTTAAGAATATTCCCAAAATAAACCAGCAAAAAGGTGATAGATTTTTGGGTACTCTAGTTCCTTGTCCACCCGAGTAGTGCGTGAGTAGAAATCAGTAGGGACCCACTAATAAAGTATTGTACATAACCAGAAAATACATAGCGTAAAAATTTGATATTCTTAGCTAAATAAATAATCAAAACTATGGAAATATAATTAAATAACCACTTCCGAACATTAGGATATAACATGACACCTGAGATCGACAAAAACCTACTTCATCCAGTGTTAGAGTGTCTATGATAATTTCATACAACTATTCCATCCAATATTAGGCCCATGTTAGATTCCTAGGTATAATTACATAGAAATACAGTAGTATAATTCTCATCATATAGATCCTAAGAGAAATTCCTAGGCATCTAGTGGTGTATGGATCACTCAGGAGGCAATGCTTCTCTCTCGACTCATGTCACTTATGTGTCCCATAATAGGGTAGTGTTCTCCTTCCATCTATCTCATATATCTCATTGGGGGGTATTTTTCCCTCTTATCTATATCATATATCTGGAGAAATTTCTAATCCAATGAAAACATCCAACGTGTTTTATGTATCTCAATACATCTTAGTGGATAGTGCGTCCCACCTAAATCATCTCACCATACCCATCTCAATGGGTCCGATCTTTTATCTTAACGTATCCCATATAAAATACAACATCCTCACAAGTGAATGACCTATCACTATCATATATATAACAAGATCACATCAAAGATTCAGTTTATAAGGTGGAATCCAGAGTCCTCACTACCCATTATCATAAACACCCTCTTTATGGTCAATATATCAATGGTTTACCCAACAGGGCCCCCTAGGTCACCTTATATATAGACACCCTACATGGTATCCCCAGTCTCAATCCCATATCCTAGGATTATACCCATAAATCATAGGTAATAATGTCCCTTGAGGTTATTTTAAACATCATATGGCCCCACTGGTTTCATATAAAATATCATATTGGTATCACATAAGGGAGATGGACACAAACCCATTCCTTTACCAAGTCACCCTTAGTCATTCCTCAAAACAAACCAACCCATCCTTATTCATTGGGTATGTCCACCCATGTAACCACATCTTAGTGGGTGAGGAACACTAGCCCCATGGTAATCTAAATTATCTCAAAGTCTCTAAGGCATAACAAGGTTCACACAAGGTCAACTCAAGATAAACACTTTAGAATAATACTCACAATTACTCAGAGGTTAATAAGGGAACCTATTTTTTGGGTCCTCTATGTATCATTCGTTTTGTTTCATTTCATTTACACCCATGATAGTCCTATTTTCATGAGTCATGTATTTATAACTATGGCCTCGGTCATTAGTGACCAAGGGAATGAAACGAGTGAAAAATATTTCATCATGTCCTTTGTGCTTTGTTTATTCCATACATGGGCATCCATACATAATTAAAAAATTCATATAATTTTAATAGGTCAATATTCTTCAGTGGAGAGATCATCTATTGTAGTATATATAAATAAATAAGCATAATACCATAGGGTAATGTATAGGTACCACCTACCTCGATTTCAGAGTCATTCCATTTTTAAGAAAAACCTAGAAACTCATGCTTGAGATCATCTAAGAAACACCAGCCATTCTCAAAATATAATAATACCCAAACTCATGATAAAGAATAAAAATTAATTAATTATAATATTTTATAATTAAATAAATATTTCATAAATAATTTTTCAAGTTAATTCAAATAGGCACAAATGACTAAAAACTCACAAGGTGACCTTAACACACTAAAATAGTGAAAATGGTATCAAAATGTACCATGGCATGATCTTTTCACATACCTACAAAAAATCCCTTATATTCATCATTGATTCAATAGTAAATTTCAATTAATTTAGGAAAATTCCTAAATAAAATTTCATTGGGATGTATCTTCACATAAATAGTTTGATACAGTTTGGAAACGTCATCTCGATGTGTCCTCTATCCATTTCATATAAAATCCCTACCAAATAGGGCAATTCCACCATGATCTAGTGGAATCAAATCAACAACCCAAACCCATGTATTCCAAATCATGATGGGATACAAGGCGATAAAAAAAGGATAAGGAAGGAGTATATCTTACCTCAATCCACCATGAAATAACCTAAGAAACCACCCAAATAGAGGGGGTTGAGAAAATAAGTGAGGGTCCTGATCTATGCACATGATAGGTAAAATTCAGAGGGATAAGGGTTTTAAAATTCATGGGGTTAAGTGTCCATTTCTTACTTTTTAAAACAAGATAACAGGTCACGTGCTTTAGGATCATACTTTTCCTAACTGTGCACCGACTGTGCAATATAAAAATTGAACTAGAAACACCTCATTATTAGGTTATTTTAGGGTTTCCACTAAACTGTTCACACCAAACCATGCACCAGGGAAGAATCCCTCCAAAACTACTAAAACATAACTTGAAGATCATTAGAATTTTCTGATCACCTGAGGGGCCTTTTGGTCCCCAATCTCTATCCAAAAACATCACCTTAGCAAAATACAACTCAAAGAATTAGGATCTGAATCCCAAATATAAAAAACCCTCACAATCATAAAAACTAAAATTTCCTCAGAAATTCACAACCCAAAAAGTAAATGGGGTTTTAAAATTGTCACTAAACTTGTTAAAAAAATATAATATAGTAATATGATAAGGATAATAACTATGTAATTGATAGTTGTTAACATACTTTCATGGTCTTTCCTAATATGATATATTGTTTATTTGATTATATCTATTATATATTAAAAACATCTTGTGGTTTCTGAATTTATATTTTAATATTTTTTAAACCTGTTCATAATTGATTAATAACTTTATGATATTAAGAAAAAGGGATATTTTATTGAATTAATATCAGTTGTTGTCTATGTTTGATTCTTGTTTTATTTAAGTTTATTTGTTTTAATTGAAATTTTTCTTCATTATATTGATATTATTAATGTTGGTATTTTTATTTCACTATCATAGATATTATAAATTAGAATTGTTTTTTTAATTATAATTCGATTTAATTGGATTATTTAGTGAGGTTTGGTATGTTTTTGATTTGTGAGTGGTGTTGGTTATTGTGATTAGTAGTGGGATGGTATGGTTGGCATGAAAAGTTTTGGGGATGAAGTAGTAGTGAATATATTGATATTAAGGTGGTGATTAGATACAATTTTTTTTACTTCTATGGAGTTTTTTAATTGAGAGATCCATGGTGTTGCATTTATTTATAGTAGAAATATTGTGTGCTATCACTCCAGAATCATGAAATTATAAATAAATAATGAATTAATTAATGGGGATAGTTTATGATGGCTTAGATATTACATAGAAATGGAATAAATTAATAAAATGATTTTAGTTAGGTGTAATACAACATTTTTATATTGGTAAAAATTAATCACTGTTTGGGTGAATAATTAAATGAATGAATTAAGTGGGTGAATGATGTGCTTAAAGATAGTATTATTTATTAAGTAAAGAGTTTGTTACACTAACTATAATAATAATTCTTAATAAAATAACTTTGATATCTATTGTAAATATTTATTGAGTATTGATAATGGAATATTATATAGTTGTTTGTATGTATTAATAAAAAATTTAATAATTGATAATAAATATTAATGTTTATTATTCTTAAAGTTTCCTGGTTTCCAAGTGGATAGTATTCATTCTTGTGTTGAAATATGGATCAATATTTTTAAATAACATATTATCATTAGTTTTTTTCCCTTAAAGGTTTGTGTGCTATTAATTATCCATTATGGATTTTTCACTTATTATGCTTCACAATCCAACTCGGATAATGATACCAGTGGCTATACATAGACTTTGGTTTGGGTTTCTTTCCATTGTCTAGGTTATTGATGATATGGATGGTCGATCACTCACCCTACCAAGCCCTCTCTTCCATAAGTAGTATGAAACATGTGGAAATATTTAATATTATGGCATAGAGTTATAAGATGTGTACTTATACAGGTTTTAGTGAATCACAGTAATGAAATACATGTATATGTGGGTTTTGGTGGATTAATGTTATACTGTATATGTGTATCTAAGATATAATGACTTAAGGAGTAGTTTTAATATACATGGGTTGTAATGGATCTCAGTTTTACTATTTTATTATGGAGATGTGATGGTGATGTAGTTGTGATGTGTGGTTGTGGTTATGATTATGTCAATGTGTCTATGATGTACTTACATGGATATGTGGTTTGCGTTATGGTGGGAGTTATGTTATTTGTAAAATTAGGGTTTATTAAAACCGATTTAGTGTAAATGAGGATGTAGGGTGCCCTTACTTATATATTTGTTTAAAATATTATGTTACATACTTCTATGTAATGTTTTGGGATTAAGTCATGGTGATGTTGGGACCTTATATTTCCTAATTTATATAACAAACCGGTTTATTATTTATTTAGTAGGGATTCGTTATGCATCTTATATATTCTCATAAGAGTTTTTTGGGAGGAATATACAAATTATACTTCTCTACTCATCCCTATATAAATATATATTTTTCTTTCAGGTCCAAAAGAAGTAATTAGTGACTGAGAAGGGATTTACTATCTCTTTTTCATTTTTTGTGTCTAGAGAGTGATCATGGGTTTCCAAATTAGTTTGTTCTCATAGTATTATCCATTTTTTACATTTATTTTTATGTAATTACTTTCATTGGGATGGGTTAATATATGTTATGGAGTTTATTGTTTAGTTTGTTCATTATTGGACATTATTTTAGCACCTTATTATTTCTCTTGTATATTATAATAATTTTTTACTCATGTAGGCATATATTTTAAATAAAATCGATTTTTTAAGCTTTGAAACATTGTACAATAAGTAAAAAATAATAGTGACAAGATTTTATAAGGTGATCCTATTTAAATTTTATTTTCAAAGGGGGAAAACAAAAGGAGGAGAGAAGATATCCTATTGCAGATTTTGAGAGTTTAGAATTTTTATAGAGATTTGTTCCAAATTTGATTGTAGATTTATAAAAAAATTAAAGGGGGTTGTTTTTGCAATCACAGGTCCAAAAATTTGATTTTTTTCAATTGTAAGTATGATAAGTTAAAGTTGATTTGGGAAAGAAAAAGTTATTTTTAGATAATGAAGTTATAGGAATAGTTCATTACACAAGAACAAAGGTCACATTTTCAATTGATTAGTTATCCAAGATATCACACCTGAAGTATAGAGGTTACTCCATATATGCGGTAAAAATCAAAAAAAAATAGAAATTTCCCATATGGTAAACCTAAAGGATATGTAAGATTTTTTCCTTTACCAAAATTTAATTAACTTGATTCACATAGTTACATATTAGTCACACCCTGAATGATTCTTGGATGACTTTAGTGTTATTATCATTTGAAGGATTTTGTATCATGTAAAGAGTGCCATGATACAATGAATGTTATGATATTTTTAGGGATAATTGTTGTATGTTTATTTCAAGTGGTGAGGAGGATGTCTGAGCCCAGACTAAATCAATAATAATATAAGATTGATGAAATTTCACTGTGAATTCCTATCACATAAATACTTTAAGGCCCTGATTCTTAAGATGTTTTACTATTTTTTTCTCGAATCATGTATTTTATTTTATGCCTTACATATTGTCATGACCCATCTAGTGATTGAAGAATGTTAGAGGAGAAATCGACATGTCACATTGTGATATATGATTTCATTCCATGATTACTAAAATATATTGAATCTAAATAGATATAATGATCTGATAGTCTCAATATATTCGGTAGTTATTTTAGAAACTAATAAATACTTATTCAAATTCCTATTTTATAGATCGATCAAAATATAATCTAAGGGTTCAAATTCATGGATTAGAATTTATAATATATCTTAGATTTTAATAATAAAATTGAAATTCTAATATTTTAGGAGTATAAATTAGAGTGGTTGTGAAAAGAAATAATTATAAAACTTAGAAAAGAAGAATATAAATCTTAACAATCTTGATACATAGAAACAATAGTAATTTTCAATGAATACCTGGTATTAAAAGGTAAGGTGTTATTAATATAAGTTATATTAAATATAAGGCATATAAGGTTAATTTTCTGTGTAGGTCGTCAAATATTTAGAAGATAATATCATATCATGATGAAGGACATCCTTTATTTTAGGGTGTTATTCCATGATTGATATTATTGAGAGTTTCACATTTATGTCAACAATATATTTGTATCCTTCTTAAAAAGAGTGGGTTGAAGCGATGAATAGGTTTTTAACCTTGGATGATCAGTGATCTTATCTAGAATATTGTAATAACATACTATAAAATTATTGATTAATTATCATATCAATACATCATTAGTATGTTTCTCTTGAGAATAACCCATTATAGGTGAACGAAGTAAAATTGTGTGTCCCTGCAATTTACTATTTTTTGTTTTATTATTCTTAGAAAACATATTCAATGTGTCATTTATAACATGAATATAAGATCTAATTTGTTTTAAATAAAATAATAATTTTTCAAGACACCCTAATCCAACCCCCACCTTTTAGGATATGTAGTGGTACCATAAGGTATAACACACAAAAATCATTCATATTAAGTTTTTGTCATTATGACACTAACTACTTTATCTATGGGTGTCTTGACATGTTGCTAAATTATGATCTTGAACATTATAAAACTTCTCAAACTTCAATAGAGAGTGGTTTATAGGGTCACACACTAATTATATCCCAAATTTTAATTAAATTATATTTTTATTTAATATTAAGAGTAAATATTATTCCATCTTTTTGGTTGAATAATTATTCTATTAAGGTCATTTATTTTGGTTTATAATATATGTAAGTTGAATATTAACTAAATATTAACTTTTAGTTTATGAATATATAATATTTATGTATCCCTTATTTATTATTTACAAGAAAATAAATAAATATTTATTTATTTTAATACACAAATATTAAAATAAATATTTTTTCACAAGTTTAGTGAATATAATATTTATTTATTCATTGAAAAAATAATATAATGATATTTATTTTGTAAAATGAATATATATTATTCATGGTTCTATAAATGTAAAGGAGGATTAACATGTGAAGTTAAGGGTCTGATAGAAATAAATCTAAATATCATTGAGTTATTTCATGTTGTTGAACATAATAAGAATATTATTATTATTATTATTATCATTATTTGACTTAAGTTTTACATGGAATAAATAATTAAGTGACGGTATTTTTTTAAATTATTTATTGTTTAAACCTAAGTATTAAATATGATTAATATCATTTATAGGGTTATATAAATTATTATGGACAATGTTTACTCTTAGAATAATTCTCTCAAGACTGACATAACCACTCAAGAACTCTCTAAAGAACATAAAAAGATAATTTTCCTCCTTCCTCCCAGGACTGAGATAATAAGAGAAGTATTCTTCTGTGATTGGAAGATTAAATCTGGATATTAATAGATAATAACTCAAGAAATTAGGTTCCTCAATTGTGGAACCCATAATACCAACAGCCATGCTTCGAGATTCATAGAGAATGTGCGGATACCAATTGAGAAATTCTACTTTAAATTCTACACTGTAGCGATGACATGACCATTAATACTAAATTGAACATCAATGAAAAAATAATTGATCATAAATGAATAAATAATTATCAAATTGTGGTTCTTATTAATAAAACATAATTCTAAAATAAATTTGAATAGATACTCTCCATGAATATTTTTGCGTTTGGGTTTTTCCAGTTCTTCTGATTTATTTATTGAAAACAACAAAATACATTATTGTTCATGGGCCTAAATGATTATATTATTCCCTAGAACCTCTAAGTGGTATAAAAGTGTTAAAATTATAATTTATAATTATTTATAATTTGATGATCGAATTCTAGTATGTTTAGTGAGATATCATTTCTAGTTTTTTCATTCTTTAATCTAAAAGTTGAGATAATGCGATCATTCAGTTTTACATAACCCAGAATAGGTCAAAAATAAATAAATATAATTATATGATCTCATTTTAAGGTTTTGAGGATTCAAGCTATAGTATGTGGATAGATAAAATGTAATATAAAATTATGTGTCACATACCCATTGTCAACCACATAAGGGTTATCCACATAAATCATGGCATGCCATGTGGGGTTTGGTATGTGATATCATTACACGTGAATTATTAACCACCAATTAGTATTGGGATTGATAAGGGTTCACAATTTTTATCTAGTGTACACACTATGTAATCCCACACTATTTTGAAACCATATGGTTAAGGTATGTGTTGTTCATCAAATACAAACAACACATATGTTCTTCCATCTAAGCGACATGACATCATGTGAAGTATATGATGTGTAGATGGATTTCACATGTCATGTAACATGAATTAACACATGCATGATACATGAACAGTCTTATGCATGTATTTTGGATGACCATAAATGAAGTGCATGGCATGTAGCTAGTGACACATATAGTGTAACTCGGAATAACTCATCTAAGGTACACATCGAGATAGGTAGATTGTTGGACAAAAACATAAAGAAGGAAAAAAGTAAAGAAAAACTAAACTACACTATGTGGATGGATGCACACATCATGTGATAATGTTTTTCCATGCTAGTTAAACATGGAGTGATTTTAAATATATTGTAGGGAATTAAATATTTTTATAATTTTTTTCAACATTATTCTATAATTAGATAACATATATGGTTGTCATACACATTGTGTAGTTCATGGGAATCACCAATGGTACGCACTACATATATTCAAGGCATATCATATTGTTATAAATGCTTTGAAGACTAAATGGGTTAACCCATCGAAAAATATGTCATGTAATACAGTTACATTTCATATTGGAAAACATGTTGTTTAGGTATATAGTACGGATGAGGACCATACACAAAATTATTCACATGTTATGTTGAGTGATAGTGTATACCATATATTAATTAAGAAACAAAAATTGATTAAATAAGACACTTAAGGGAAGAGTTAATGCCTCCTCTAGTACATTCCATGTAATTAATTATATTTAAATTAATATTTTTAATTTAATTCATTTATAGAGTATGGTGATATTAGTAACTATTTTAAAAGATAATTGTTATTGTGAACTAATTAGTTAATAATATAGTAAAATTATTGATTTGAAATTTTTATATTAATAAATAATGAATTGAAATGTATGTAATAAAATAATCATTTCATGTTGTGAATGGTCATAAGCTTCACCAACATATGTATTTTTTGGGTTTTAATTAAATTTAATTATTTATTTCAGGAGTATTTTTGAAAATTTTATTATTCAAAATAAATATTATGATATTTTCATCATACATTCCTCCTAATTATATATGATCTTGTATATCCACTTTTTATTTTTATAACCTCAACCCATTGGTTCACCTCACCTATAAGCGAGTAAGAATATAAAAATGGAATGGTCTTCAAGTGAGTGGAGATGATTAAAGATTGAGCTAATGAAAAACCAACGAAGGAGATACATAAGTTAAAGGTGGAATACTACAAATCTATTCAAGTATTGGCTCAAGGAGTTTTCCCCTAGTGTAAAGGCTTTTTTTATCTTCTTCTTGATAAACTAACTAGTATTTATAATTTCATGATAATATTACATTTATAGTTTTTTATTAGATTCATGGTTATTTATTTGTCTAAGTTAGGAATTGTTTATTTGATGATTATATGTGATCATATAATGTATATGAATTAATAATCATGAAAGATGAAACAAAATAGTAATATTATGCACAAATTATTTTATAAATACATGGTTAATTAATTATGAAAAATCAATATAATGTTTATGATCATGTAAAGGATAAACTATAGAATATTTATACATAATATAATAAAAATATCTAAAGGAAAATATGATGTCAAAAAATTCCTTCCATTACTTTAATTAGACATCAACCATAGATTAAAGAATTGATCCGGGCTAATAGTTACCCCGATTTTAAGTACTTGACCATTTATGTATTTATTTTTTAAGTATATATAACTATTAGATTATGTTTTGGCAGGTTATGAGGATTTTTGGAATATTTTGGAGAATTTTATGGAGGTGTGTGGTTTGAGAACGATCAATAGAAATCATTTAGTATCTCTAGTAAACCATAAAAGGCAAGAAAATGGGCACCGGGAAGATGCACAGTTGGCACCCAGTTTGGTTAAACCATGTGGATGCCCACGAGAAAATATAATATGATAAGAAGAGAGAAAAACACAGTTGATGCATGGTTTTTATAACCATGTGAGAAAACCATTTGATGGGTTGGCTTGAGATAGTAGGTAACGAACAATCAGAAAAAAGTTTGACTAACCATGTTCTCTAACCATACACTGTGTAGTTTTTTATCCAAAAATTATGTATTTAATATGATTTAATTTCCATAACCCATTTAATTTTTATAATATTTCATAACCTGAAATTTATTTTCCTCCCAAGAATTGAGAGGTGATTCCCTTCTATATAAGATAATTTTTTAAGAAATTTAAATCTCGTTGGAAATCATGATTCACCAGTAAGTCTTCATTCTTGTTTATTCTTCTTTGATATCTTCTCTTTCTCTTCCCCAAAACCTTATATATAATCAATTATTGATATATCCTTGTTTCTTTATGGTAATTGTTATGTTTTTTGGTTGGATTTAATCAATTAAATGCGGTTCGTGGTTTGATCTTGAGAATCATTGTGTTGTTCTTCATTTTTACAAATGTTTTTTATAAAGGTGGATTGTCTCTCGACTCCAGTAGATTAAAACTTAAAGGCTTGGTCTGAAATATATGTTTTAATTGAAATGATTCTAAAATTATTGTGTGAATATTATTAGAACTCTCTTTAGTGATGGTTTTGAGAAATTTTTGAAATGGGATGGTTTTATGTAAAATCCTATTTAATGATATTTTTAAAATAGAGATTTTAAAATTATGGTTTTGATTTGATACACAGAAAATGGTTGTTGAAATTTTTAAAAGAAATAAATGTTTTCTATAAAATTTATTGGCACGGATTTGGTAATACATGGTTGGTGTGGGTTCATTTTCATTAGATGTGACCCTGTGGAAGGGTCATGTTCCATTTGGGAACTTGGTATTGGTTACCTTGTGACGACTCGGTGGATCGATGGGAGACCACTCAGGAGTATGTAATTTTCACTTGGTAATGAATGTGTGGATGTGTGGGTATGTTGAAACACGGAAATGGTCTGCCAAATGATGTAGAAAATGTTTAAAAAGTTTTTTTTACTTCATTCCATGGAAAACAATTTTTTATTGGATGTAAACTGTTTTAAAATTAATTTAACTATTTTAAAATGTTTTTTATAAATGTTCTAAAAAAATTTCCCTAATGGTTTGAGTTTGGAACTCATAAGGTAAATACTATAGAGTTTAGACTCGCCCCTTGATTGGGAACTTTAGTTCATTTACAGATGTCATATATTGAGACATAGGTAAAGGAAACGTATCTCAAATATTTTTTTATGCTTCTTAATACTATGGGTGTGTCTTTTTGAGTGGGATCTTAGAGTAGGTTTGTATTTGTTGGATGGATTACTTTGGTTTCTTTGGGGTTTTTGTCTTTTTATTCCTTTGTTCATGTCACTTTGTTTTCCTCTTGTACTATAATATTTTTATTGTCTTGGTTGGGTTTTGAGTTATATTTTTTGTACTCATGCATCATATAAATTTTTATTGATTATATTCTTGTGGTTTGGATGTTTATATTTTAAATAAAAAATTTTCCCCCAAATTTTCTTGACTGCCTTGAAATTTATTTACATCCTTCGGTGTCTTGGGGATGTTACCTAAGGCCAGTAACACCCACCACCACTTCCCAATAAAATGGGTCATGGGTGGGATGATAGAAATGGTATCAGACTTGGTCAGCCCAAATATTTTTTTGAGACAAATTGTATCATTTTGTTCAATCCTTAGGTATCAAATTTTTTTGGTTTTGGAGTGGGAAATTGTATCATCCTTGATAAGTTCATTAGTTTCTTAAGATGGTAGAAAGGATATAGGATTGTTTGAACTTGAAATGTGGAGTATAAAAATTCTTAGCTAAATCCTTTTTTTCTAAAATTCAAGTTACATAGTAGTTTGGGTATGTGAGTTCTTTTAGACATTTCTAGGTGAATTTTCACCTCATCATCATGGTTTTAGCCGATGAGAGTTGAATGACATGTACCGATAGTATAAATTCCCACTAGGACTACATTTTTAATTATTGAGTTAATGATTTGTGGAAATAGAAAAGTGTTGAAAATATTTTCAAATGATGATATTTTAAACAAGATTGATGGTGGTATTTTGAAATTGGTTAAAATGGTTTATTATGTAAAAACATGAAAGTGTATCTTATTGAAATGGTAATTTAAAATAGATAAGACTTTAGTTCCTAAAGAGTGAGACTAAATTGAGTTCATTTTCTTTATTGTGAATGGAACTCAATAGGCACTGTAAGAACCAACTAAAGTTTTCAATTGTTACACAAGTGAACCAATAGTTTTTATAAAGTATTTTCTATGATTTACAAACCATGGATAGAAGGAATAGAAATTATGAACCAATATAAGAGGATCATTCAGTTTAGTTCCGAAATCAGAACCCACCCACCTTTCTAGGGTATTCTAAACCTTAAAAAGAAGAATTATGGTTGAATATGATGAATCAAATATTTAATTTCCTTAAGACACTAGAAGAGTTAAAATTAATGTCGGAAACATATATATAGGAGGATATATCATGTTAATGGTGAGATTTAGTGGTTTAAGTTAAATTGGACCAAGGCTTGGCATGGGAGGAATTGCAAGAATTTTAAAAAATATATATATCATCGCATTTTAAAAATATCTAGAAAAATATAATTTTAAATTTTAAAGAAATAGAATATATTGGTAATAGAGTATGCGACTAAATTTTTGAATTTATCCCGATTTTCACTAAATTTTTCTTTAATTCTATCCTTGAATTAACTAGTACGTCCATTTCATTCATTTATTCTCATGTTGTTAGTGTTATGTGTTTACATATTGATATGATGCCTTCTATTTTGAAATTCCAAACACATTTGGGACAATGAGAGTGTCTAGCTTTGAAATGTATAGCATGTTCAATAACAATCAATGGGATTGAGTTCATATGGGATTTCTCAATGATAGAGATGGATGTATATGACTTGATTATAGGGATGGATTGGCTGGCCAAATGTTAGTCCCATATCACTATTTATAAATGGAAGTTAAGTTAAAAATATTCTGATGATGTTATACATATCATTAAAGGAAATTGGGAAGTGTATTCAAGATGATAAGGACCCTTAGTATGGGAGATTTGAACTATCTCTTACCAATTTATAGAAATTTTCATGGAATCGATAGATAAGATTGGGAATAGATTTTTTCAGACCATAGTGTACTAGCCTCTAGATGCTTTCCATGACAATTTATTGAGGTTACACCCCAAAATCGAAGTGGATTTTATAATTGATATCCTATCGGGGACTAGTCCTATTTCTCTCCAATCTTATTTAATGTAACCAACAGATTTGAGGACTTTAACGATTGGTTGGAAGAGTTAAAAAGTAAAGGGCTCATTCAACGGAGTACATATTCATGGGAAACACTAGTTCATTTTGTGAAGAAGGTGGATGGAAATATTAGGCTTTGTATATATTATCATAAGTTTAACAAAGTCATGATAAATAATCTATATCCTCTTACAAGTATTTATGATCTATTTGATCAATTAAGCAAAGACTAGTAGTTCTATAAAATTGAATTGCTTTCAGGATATCACCAACTGTGGTTTTGGAAAGATTATATACCAAATACATCTTTTAGAAGAATATATGGCCATTATGAGTTCATTGTTATTCCTTTTAGTCTTACTAATTCATTATCTTCCTTTATAGAATTGATGAATCATATATTTAAAAGGTATCCTGATTCCATTGTGGTGGTGTTTGAGGATGATATACTAGTGCATTATAATAAAAATTCATATCAAGAGAAACATTTGGATATAGTGTTTGGTATCTTTTGGGGGAATCGTCGGTATGAAAAGTTATCAAAGTGATATTTCTGGATACAATATGTACATTTCATTTTCCATGTCATTTCTAAAATATAAATTTTTATAGATCTGGAAAAGATAGAAGTGATTATCTCTTTTAAAACACCTAAAATATCTTGGATATATATAGTTTCATTTTCTTGGCAGGATACTATGGAATTTTTGAATGTGAAATTTCATATTTGTAATCATCAATGATATCTTTGAAGAAGAAGGGATTTATTTTCCAATATAATGAGGAATTTTAGAAATCCTTTCAAGATAATAAGGTTAGACTTAGATTATCACCTATACATACCTATATAGACTCTTGAAAGGGCTATATAGTTTATTTTGATTCATTGCGATCTGGTTTGGGAAGAGTTATCATGCAGGGAGATCATGTTGTTTCTTGTGGTATATGATAGTTATGATTTCATGATAAGAATTTCCCAACACGTGATTTGGAATAGGATGTTATAGTCCATGATTTGAATACATAGAATTATTGTCTTTCTAGTGAAGAATTTACAATGTTTAAGGCTCAAACAAGTTTGAAACACATTTTCTCACAAATCGATTTGAATCTAAGGACAAAACGATGGATGTAATACCTTCAAATGTTCGACTTCGACTTTATCTATTCACTAGGTAAAGGGAATTTTTTGTTGGATGAATTAAGAATTAATTTTCATAATCATTTATATAAAGAATATTCAAATCAGGGGAAACTGATGTTAGTTATAGTAGACATACACTGGATTATTCTGACCATGGTGATGTTGCAGTTCTCTCCCCAGTTTCGCTTGTTCTTGGTTTTGTTTAGTATGTGAAAGAGGCTTAGATATCTGATCCTAAATTTATTATCCTATGGTAAAAATTTAATGGTGGGGAGACCATTGAGGTATGGGAGATGGAAAAAAGTTTGGTTTTTGAGGTTTAAAGAATGAATTATGTTACCTTTGATTTTTCAACAAAAAAAATTATTAGTGATTACTATCATTTGAAATGGTATATTCATCAAAGTATTCAAAATATGGGTAGAATAATTAAATCATAGTTTTGGAGGGTTAGAATAAAAATTATTTTGGAGAAGATTATTTTTAGATTCTTTAGAAATCAGCAGTTCATGGAGAAACACCAATGTATAGCATGCATGTTGTAGTCTTGACCAATTTCTGTATGAAAGTGGGAGAAAATGGACATGGATTTTGTGACAAGTTTAACAAGAATTGTTGGAAACATTATTTCAATTGTGTAATTATGGATCTTCTCACAAAGTTGTCTCATTTTATCCCTATTCATTAATCACATATGGTGGAGGAATTATCAAAAATAATATCTGGGAAGTTTCAAAGTTTCATGTTGTTTCTATCTCGATTGTATCAAACAGAGACCATAGGTTTACATCCCATTTTTGGAAATCCTTATATAAATACCTTAGGAAATAGTTGACTATAATATTGGTTTATCATCCCCAAATGGATGGAAAATCCTAAAGGACAATCCAAACATTACAAGACATGAAAAGGGATGGTATAATGGATTTTGGTGAATCATGAGAGGATCTCATACCATTAGTGGAGTTCTCATAAAATATCAGTTATCATGCCTTGGTACATATAGATCCTTTTAAATCATTGTATGGGAATACTTTTTGTTATCCACTTTATTGAGTGGAAATAGGTGAGACTTCACTTGTTGCAACCATCTTTGTACGACAGACAACAGAAATAACATAGGTGGTTAATAAGATAATGGATACAGCTCATAGTTATCAAATATTGTATAAGGATCATTATCAATGATCATTTTCGTTTGAGTTTAGTGATCATTTTTTCTTTAGAATATCTCCAAGGATTCGGAATCATCATTTTGGTAAACATGGAAAGTTATCTCCTCAATACATATTCCCTTTTGAGATACATGAATGAGTTGGTGTGGTGGATAATTGGTTGGATTTTTCAATATGGTTTAGTTCAGTTCATAATATGTTTCATGTATCTCAATTGAATAAATACCAACCTGAACCTGACCATGTGATTCAATGGGATCATGTTGACCTAGAGTTGTATGATACATAGGTTTATGTGCTCGTGTGGATTATGTATAGGCAGGAGTAATTCTTTCATGGTAAAAGAATCAGTCTTGTTTATGATTTATGGATTCATGTTTAGATTTAGGAAGAAATTTTAGAGCATGAAAAGGGAATGATAAATAAATTCCCTGAACTCTTAAAGGAAAACTCTAGTTTTATACATTCTAGGAACATAAATACCAATAATGGGGAGAATGTATCTCTCGCAGTTTCAGGTACTTGACCCTTTATGTATTAATTTTAAGTATATATAATGATCGAGTTTTATTTTTGGAGGTTTATGGGAGTTTTGAAATGTTTTGGATGATTTTATGGAGGTTCACGGTTTAAGCATAGTTAATAGAAACCATGAATCATATCTAGAAAACTGTGCAAGGAAATACATTAGGAACTAGATAGGTGCATAGTCGGTTCATGGTTTTTCCAAAATGTGTGGATTATCAAGATAAGCCATGAATTGTTGAATAGAGAAAAAAGCATGGTAAACCATAGTTTGTCTAACTATGCTTGAAAACAATGTGGGGTTTGGATTGAGATAGTAGCATGTTCATGCTTATCACAATATTTGACCAACTGTGCTCCTAACCATGCACCATGAAATTTCATATATAAAAATCGTGGATCTAATTGGATTTAATTCCTAGGACCCTTTTTATTACCTATTCTTTCACAATTATAAATTATTTTTCCTCCAAAGGATTTAGAGGATATTCCCATATATTTGAGATCAATTTTTAGGTGATTCAAATCCCATTGGATATCTACATTCACCGGTTAGTCTCTATTCTTGGTTATTATTCTTATATATCCTCTCTTCTTTTTCCTGAACCATAGATTTAACCTGATCAGAATAGATCCTTATTCTTTAATGGGAACTGTGTTTTTTATGGTTGTATTTAGGGAAGGAAAAGTTTTATATTATTGGATATAGATAATCTTTATGGTATTCTAGGTTTTTGCCAACATTTTTAAGGTAGATGGCTTCTCTCTTGACTCCACTTTATTATAATGTAAATTCTTAGTTTGAAAGAAATGATTTTCTGGAAAAAATTTGAAATTATTATGTGGTAATTATTTTAAACCTCTTTAGTGATGGTTTTAAGAAATTGTGTTAATGGGATGGTTTTGTAGAAAATCCATGTTGATGGTAATTTTAAAATGAAGATTTTAAAATTATGGTTTTGATTTGATATATGGAAAATGGTTCTTCAAATTTTTTAAGGAAATAGAGGTTTTACATGAATGTCTTGGCATATATTTTGTCATACATGGGTGGTGTGGGTTCATTTTCATAATATATGACCCTATGGAAGGGTAATGTTCCATTAGGGAACTTGGTATTGGTTACCTTATGATGACTTGGAGTATCTATGAGAGAATACTCATGAGTATGGAAATATCACTAAGGCATGCATGTGTAGATGTGAGGGTATGTGGAAATAAGGAATTGGTAGGCCAAATTAGACGGTATATGTTTAAATGGTTTTTTTTTTGTTTCCATGTAAAAAAATTTTATTTCATATAAACTATTTTAAATTGATTTTAATTATTTTAAACTATTTTATATAAATATACTACCAAGTTTTTTCTGAATGGCGTGAGATGGGAAGTCATTGGGAAAATCCTAATGAGTTTAAAATCACCACCTTATTGGGATATTCTATACATTTGAAGATATCATCTATAGATACATTGGTAAAAGTGAGGTTTATCAGTTATTTAGTGATGTATCTTAATATCATGGGTATGCCTTGTAGTGTTGCAGCTTGGAGCATATTGGGAGTTTTCGTTTGGATGTCTTTGGTGTCTTTGGGGTTTTTTTCTTTTTATTCCTTTTGTTATATATCTTTTTTTTTCACTTAAACTCTAGTATGGTTGTGGTCTTTGTTATTTTTTTGAGTTTTATTATTAATACTCATGCATCATATAGAGGTTTATTAATTATATTATTATGGTTTGGATTATTATATTTTAAATATAACTTAAGGCCCTTGGAATTTATTTCCAGCCTTTTGTGTGTTAGGGGTGTAATATAATTTCAATAACACCCACCACCTCTTACCAAGACAATGGGTAAGTGGTGGGATATTACAGAGAACCTTAGGATAATTTTTATAAATGAGTTCTAAAGAAATAATTGGGTTGAATCAACAATGTTAGAATCAATAGTAGTTTACTCTATAGGACTCAGTGTAACTTGGAAGGAAGGTGTTGAGGAAATCCATGTTTTAGATTTTAGGATTGGGGATTCCACTCATGAATTCAATGAAATGTGATTTAATTAATTTGGAAATATCATCTACCAATATAACTTTGAATAATTTTAAAAGGCCTCTATTAGTGTTATTTGAAGGGGAATATGGATCCTTTATGATAAAATATCCTTTATATAGGATACTATAAATATAATAGTGAGTGGTCTTGGGATTTGATAAGATAATGGGGAGTAATAAAATTAATTTGATACATAAAATTTATTAATCAATATAAATTACTAAAATTTCATTTGATTTTTTATATTATGAAAAGAAAAATCATAGGTACCCTATGAGCAGTCCTCAAAAAAGACCATGTCCTGGTTAGTAAAAATTTACAAGGGTTGTATGGTGGTTTATAGGATACACTACTACAGGAAAATTTTATTTATGGGCTATATTTCCCTATTATATTTATGCCACCTTAGTGAGCGAGTGATGGTTAAATAGATGATTATTGGATTTACATGTAGGTTTATTCATATTTATATTGCACCATGCTATCATATATAGTTTTAGATATAAATATTAAATATCAATACCTGGATTAATACATCAATTTTGGTCACAAACAAGGTTAATACCCTCAAAGTGGGTGAATTAGGGTATGCCAATTACTAAATTATCCCTTTCTGATGACCTTGTCCTACTTTTTGAAGGTTCCCTTATTTATTTCATGAAAATGACATGAAATAATGAAATTAATAAAGAGATAAATATGAAATTTTATACTTGGTTCCCCCAAATTGGATAATCTAAGGATCATGCATGATAATTATCCTATTAAAATGAAACATTCAAGCTCACTGATTTAGTTACTATATTATATAGGATTAACTAACCCTTCTAGTTTAAAAAACTGAAAAATTTAAGAAGGAATTTCTCTACTTAAAAAATGTAACACACTACCCCTCATTCAAACTACTTCATCTTCCTCAAATAATTTGTATAAATTACTCCATATTCATTGCATCACCCAAAAATAGAATCCAAAAACTTCTACTGAGATAATGTCCTCAAATAATACATTATAAACCTTTTCATACATTCTAGTATGTGACTATAATGCTTTATCCTCTTCTTTACAATGTGACCCTATAATTTTTATACTACAATTTGATAAATTTGAATATCCCCTCTACTTCCCTCTTTCTTTCTATCAAAATAATATTTTCCTTTTGTGTGTAGATATAGTATCTATGATGGTATTCCTCTCTCTGTTTTTTATATATCTAATAATATTTCTTTTATTTTGGAATATCAACAAGATAAATATATTTATATTTTAATATGTAAATTCTATAGTCAATAGTGAGATTCTATCATATATTAAATTCCAATTAAATCACGAAATATAGTGTAAATAATTAACACCATAATCTTCCACCAAATGTTTTATTTAAAATATACCCAATCTTTACAACTAAAATATCAATTCCACTACACTAAATTTAAAAGATAGTGTGTGTGTTTTAAAATCTAAATCCACACAATTATACTTAATATTATATTTAAATAATCAAAACATTATGGATTGATTCAATCAGGACACGACCTTAAATATTACTTAAACCTAAGTTTTTAGTCAAGAATAATTTTTCATGAATTCATGGGGATCATTATGGTTTATATTTTTATATATATAGTTCATAAAACTTACATAAAATCCATATATTACAAAGTGTACACTTCTATTCAGTATCCATTTTTTCCTAATAAAAATAAATCTTTTAAAAGGAAACATGATTTCTTTTCATGATAAATCTTCATGAAATTGAAATTGTCTTTTTTTTTCTTAATCATCCTTTTTACACATGAAAAACGTTTTAAAAAAAAATTTATCCCAAAAAGATTAATAATAGATATAAAATAAATAAATAAACATGTTAGTTCATGAATACTTATAAAACAAATTCAAAAATAAACTTTGCGGTCAAAATATTCATTTTATTACCAAATAAATCAAAATTTATTCCCAAGAATTATCATAAAACATTACATAATAAATATTTAAGGTGAATTAAAAACCATAAATATCTTTTCCGATCATGAAAAACTTAAGAAAACTTTTTCACAAAGTTGTAGTTTTTACCCTTACAAAGTAGTATAAACTTTCCATTAAACATAAGCTCATTATCTTACCGTTTGAAATTATAATATTTCCATACAGAAAACCATATAATACATAGATAAATAATTTATGTAACTTTGGACATCATTTTCTATATTAATATTACAAAAAGAATAAATTATATGGTAGACCGTAATATACAATGCATTAGAGGGCTATCATGGACCCACTCATCCTTCGTATATAACGAAACCACCTATCCTTGTTCAAAAATGATACCACCCATCATTCATTTATAATAAGACCAACCATTATCATAATAAAATTCCCAATTACTATAACATAATCATGAAAAATTAAATATTTCGTTTTTATCAATAAGCTCATAAAATTATTCTTTTCACCTATAAAGAAAGCAATTTCAAATATTGAAATAACAATTCCATTTAAAACCCATTTTAAAAATACTTAAAAAAAGAAGGGTTTTTCATTGAATAAAACCATAAATATTTTATATAAATACAAATATAAAATAATGGTTGTTTTGGTGAAAAATCCATTGTCACTATATATGTTAAAATAGAACATTCCATTTATCTTTTTCTCAAAACAATCTGTATAAAGTACATAAAAATATTATTTTTTTAAACCATTGAAATAAATTAAATAGTGACATAAAATAACATTTATAGTTCATTAATTCCCATATAAATACATATAAAATCTATTTTTATGAATATGGAAATGTAAGAAAAAAATATGGAGAATAAATCTTTAAAACACTTTAATTTAAGGGTTTGAAGTAAAGTGTCTCTTACCTCAAGTCCAAATCATCATGTACATTATTTATACTACTGAATAATAAACATATGTTTATTATTTTCTTTATTAATAACATTTTCTATTTTTATTATTCATTTTTACCATATTATAATCAATTTCTTAATCAGTTAAGTTTGTGTTGCATGTTTTCATGATATCCGACTCATATGTCTAAAATGAATTCGGTAGGTTGAATATAGTCAAAGAGGTCCCCATTCCACTATATCAAGAATGATAATAATGAAATAATTATCATTTTTATATATCAATTATAATTTTAATATCAACAATTAATGATGGTTATGAAAAATGAAATATGCTACAATAGTAAAGAAAAATATGTCATATGTATGCACGAGTAATGTTTCCATATTTTAATGAACATTATAGAAAGAAGGTAAGTATTATTTTATCTTTATAGAATCATAATTTTATCATTAAAACAATATTATTTCAAAAACTATAATAATATATATATCACATGTGTGATGTGGTGATGAAAAATGAATCACATCGCTTCGTGGAGGTGGTATTCCCCACGTACGCATGATCAACGTTATTATTTTTCAGTGAATGGAAAGGTAAAAAACTATAAATAATTCATTAATATCATATATATATATATACATTAAATTCATCATTACAACTATTCATGATAATTTTTTATGGAAAACAATAACATCGGTATGCGATGCGGTAGTCCGCCATACACACAAATAGAGATTTTGTTTCCTATTTTATAAAATAGGAGATGGATATAGATTATAAAATTAAAATAAAAACATATCAGTATATAGAGGATAATTTTTTTTATTTCATAATTTTTTAATAAGATTTGATGAATGTATATTATTAAATAAAATAAAAATTATTGGTTAAGTATTATACATCTTCATCGGACAACCTTTTAAGGTTTACAACAAAATATTTCTTAGGTTGGTTTTCTGATAAAACCAAAGATTCTATGATATGGGGAGTGATTTTAAGAATATATTTGGTTAGTTATTGGGAATAAATTATTTTAATTGTGAATAAAATAGGATAGAAGGTTTATTTTTATAAGTGAGGGAGGGGAACTCTTGAAAATACTTAAAATATTAAATTAATATAAATTAATTTTCATGTACAAATGGATAAAAAATAATTTAACTATAAAATAAGAATATTATGGGTCTAAATAATATAATGAAATAAATTTTTTTCAATTTTAGGTGATGGTTTCACCCTTATCTTTTTGTGTTAACCCCTCTTTATCCCTTTTGATGATTACCATGATAACAATGTTTTTTACTATTTAGGGTTCAGTAAAGCTACTATAAAAGTAAAAAGGTCTATAAATGGATCATTTTTAATATAAAAAACTATATTAAATTCAGTTGTATTAATATAATATCTTAATTAATTTAAAATAATTTAATAAAACATTATTTTTTATAAAATATCATTACATCAATTTTGGAACTATTCAATTAATTTGACAATGAAAATAAATTAAATGAAAATTAATTTTAATATATTACTTTAACACTTTATTGACATGTTATATTTTTCTAAACAAATTATTGCAATAATTATTTAAATTTATATTACTTTTAATATTTTTAAAATCATTGATTTTATTTTTCCAAAAATTAAATAAATAATGTATCAGCATTGTGTAGGAATTTAAGATAATTATTTCACCACTAAAAGTTAGAAATAAATTAACATGGTAAATATAAATCATTTATATTTAAAACTAATATTTAAAATCAAGCATATCGTCAATTTATCCCTATGTAAAAAAAATTAAAAAAAACAAAGAGAATGACATTTTTTACATTTCCATATATAAACTAATATAAAGGTAAAAAATCTTGTCCAAATAGAAATAAAAGATCGTATATTATACATTTTTATTTTTATGGAGGATATAAACCCATAAATTGAATTTAATTAAAGTTTTATGGTCATTTTTCAGTCCTTAACATATTATTTTTGACCTAGATTACCTAATTTACCCTTACCTAGGTGATAAAAATTTACTAAGGTTTTTATTTATGATGACCAAAACTAAAAGAGGAATTATTAAAAAAATTACATTAGGATCCACAATATTGAATCCATTTTTTAATATTCAAAACCCATAAGTGGAAGAATTTGATTTAAAATTAGATCGGCCAAACACGATGAAAAATAGTTTTCTAAAAAATGCCTTTTTAAGTATAAAAATGTTCTTATACCAAATTCAAGTATAAATATCATTTAAAATACCATAATTGGATTATTGTTAATTCAAATAAACTAATTAAATTTTAAAACAAATTCAAAATTGAATTCGACGTTTTAAATTCTTTAAAATAAAATGTAATTTTCAATAACAATCTGTAATTTCCAATGTTCACTAAAGAATCATACTTTTCAGAAAATTATCAAAATTTCCCTTCAATATAATTTTTGATATGATGATTGAAAAAAAATTATTTAATTTTATCAAATTCAATTTCATAAATTTCCAAAAATAAATAATAATATTTTCCCACCAAAAACAATAAAAACATTTTTAAAGAAAACATATTTTTGAAGTATAAAATATCTTTAATAAAAAATCAAATGCTTATTTCCTAATAATTAATCAAAACAGTTATATTGAGTATGAAATTTATATGTATTTTATAAAGTTTTTAATCATATTTATACCCAAAATTTTAATGGCTAGGTTATAGTGGTCATATTTAAATAATAATATTCCCTAATTCCTTAAACCTTGATGTTGTGTATTGTGTATGCTATGAAACATAGTGTGACATCCCCCATGTCACAGTGTTTTTATTTTTGAATTATTTGAATAAGTGGAGTAATGGGTTTCATTTCCAGGGAGTTTTGACTCAAAAAAGGAAATCTTTGAGGTTTCCCTACAGTGTATGTTTTGTGAGAATGATTAGATGATAATAGTGTAACACCCCTTTGTGAGGAGCCTTTTCAGTTCATTTTGAACTACTCACGGTCTATTAACAATGTCTACACATGGTTAAGTCTAAATATTTTGGCCCCATGGATAAACTGTGTGGGTCAGTTGTTATGTCTTAGGTGTGGTTTAATAATTTTACACGGTATGGTAAACCATGTAGAAAGTACACATTTGGCTATGTGACTTTTAAAAGAACCATTTATATATCTTCCACACATTTCTTTAAACTATGTGGGGCACCACATGAGGCCGTGTGAGGATTATGGTGGTCATGAAATGAATTCAAGTGTTTTTCTAACTATATAGACTCTTAAGAGTAATATCTTGGCTTATAATCTTTGGGAGGAATTGACACCTTCATGGTTGGTTCACGATTTTTCTAACTATGTGGAAAAAACATTCATGTTTTCTATGTTTTGAAATTTTTGTAAAATTCCAAAATTTCTCTCCATAATTAAGAGGTATTTAATCCCTCTTTTTTCCCCACATGATTCATCCAACCCTTTGGATCCCTTGGGGGTGTTCCCCCCTCCTCCCTTGATCTGTACCCTTTTAATGGTGTTTTATAAGAGTTTTGAGGTGAGTTTTTCCTCTATTTCCCTCTTTATTACTTCACCCTCTCTTTTATCTTGGATTTTGTTTCCATCATGAACCTTTTTTATCATGTGTCTCAATTTTAGTGTTATATGTGGATTTATTTAGGTGGATTTTGGTGTATATGTATTTTTTTTAAAATAGTTCCATGGTTGTGGTCTCCATTGAATGTAATATGTTTTAGGATGTTTTTTCCTGGTTCTTACGTCATTGGGGAAGGTGTTACTATAAAATGGTTCAATTTTGGAATTATAAACGTTATTAAACTTTCTAAATTCCCAATTTTATCAAATTATAAATATATATATGGTAGATTTGTGATGATTTGGAACTATTACATTTTTTATGCTTGGTAGAATTGGTTTTACATGAGAATTCCATATTTAATTATTTAAAATGGAATTTTTTATTATTCTAAACTTCTTGTAAAATGAATTATGGATTTTTGAAATATTTTTAATGAGTAAAAATGGTTTTTAACCAACTTTTGGTTTTCAATGAGTGAAAACACGGGTTTTAATATTAATTTGGTTTTAAACTAAGTTTTAGACCTAAATATTATTTGTAAATTGGTGTTTTAGTGTATTTAAAATGGTTATTTTAAATGTGTGTGTGTTTTACCCCTTTTTATATTTCTTATTATATTGTTTCAAATTTTTTGGTATAAATGGTTGGTCATTTGTCCTTATTTTTAATTTCAAATAAAAATACCCTTGTTGAAGGGTATATTTTGATCATTTTAAAATAAAAATTATGATTTATTTGGATCTCTTAAAAATGATTTAATTGGTGCTTTATTAAAAGGGTGATGGAAAAAACTCTTGTGGTGATATTTATATTTTTAAATATTAGATCCCTTTTATATGGTTTAATTTTAAATGCTTTAAATGAATTTTTTTCCCATCATTTTCAAATTTTAGTTTTGATAGTGTGTTATGAAATGTAAGACTGTATTGGCAATCAAATTCATTTTTTGGTGATAAAGGACCATTTGGAAATATGATTTTTAATGGTGTATGTGTATGAAACCCTTTGTTTACCTTTTCTTTTATACCACTTTTGTGGGTTTTTGATCACTATTTGATTCTTGTTGCTCTCGTTTTATGGAAATGTTATTGTTATTCCTTTTGTGAATGTTATTTGTAAGGAAATTTTCATCATTTAGTGTTAAGGGTGAGGGAAGTTATGGTTATTCCTTATGGGTAGACTAGGATTATTTCCAATATGCCTCACTCTTTTATTGTTCATGGGATTACAGGTAGTAAATGGAATATCTAGCTTGTTTCTCTAGTTGGTTTACATGCCGCAAGTGTCCCCTTAGCAGGAAATAAGGCTAAGTTGGGTTTTTCATTCAAACAAGTCTTGTGTGGGATACATGAATGATAGTATAAACATAACATATTTTGATAGATATTATGACTGATTATACCCATATATAGTTATGTACATTGTATGTTAGTGGAATCAGGTATGATTATGACACATTCATTTTCTCAATGGGTTATTGTTGAAGAAAATTTTATCTAGTGATTCATTGTATCATTTACCCTAAATTCCTTTATATGGAACCTGCCTTTCTTATTT
This sequence comes from Viscum album, assembly GCA_963277665.1. NCBI lineage: Eukaryota > Viridiplantae > Streptophyta > Magnoliopsida > Santalales > Viscaceae > Viscum > Viscum album. The sequence continues at coordinate 719,627,673 of OY728157.1, read as the reverse complement.
TTCATTTTTATATGGATTTGTGTGTGTGTGTGTGTGTGGTGCCTTCTTATTGTTCTTAACCCGTGTGAGTTGGGTTTTTTCCTTGGAAAAGGAGTTTTAAAATTTTTTGGTGAAAACATAATTTTAATTCTTAAAGACACTTTTTTGAGTACTTTAAGGTGTATTTCAAAAAAAATTTGGGTTTAAGGATGGATTTGGCTGGTGAAATTTTTTAAAGTAACAATTTTTATTTAGATAACACAAATGTATATTATTTTGAGAAATGTTAAATATGTGTGTGGTTTCTAAATGTCTTTGGTCAGTGGATTTGTTTTTAAACCGCATGTTTTTGGTTTTGGAAAACCAAAAAACATATTTTTAAGTGGTTTATGGATAATTGGTTTCCATGAATTTTTATATATAGAAGATTAATTTCTAGATTTATTTTCAAAATACCAATAATAAACTGAATTATGAATCAAATTGAATTGTTTCGGAAAGTTTTGGTGACCAACTTGTATTTTTAGCTTATACATAAAAAAAATTCATATTCAAGATCCTCAATTTTATCCCTCTTGTTCATTGTGGCTTATGTGAGGTGAGTTCGGTGGTTTTAAGAAACTGAAGGTTGTAAGGAGTAGGTTTTGGTCTTGGATCAAGTTAGTTGGTTTTTAGTTTCTTTATTCTCAACTAGTGCTGAATCTTTTCTATTCTTCTTGCTCATATTTTTTTCATGGTTATTGATATTTTATTATAAAATAGTTTGGAAGATGGTAGTGGTTATTAACTTTTTGAAAAAAAATTATCTATTTTGACTTCTATATTTATTTATTACACTATTTTATCATTTATTCATGAAAAACCATTCCCAAAGGAGTTATTGTGAGGAATAGTATCTTGTCAACATTTTATAGGGATCTAGAATTCTCTTTGACCCTCATGGTGAATCGTGTCAGGTGATGGGTAAGATGGAATCCCAAGATGGTTCAATAAAAAATAGTATCCTATCATAGGGTTTTCCTTGAATATGAACATAATATTATTTAGTATCCCTTGTTATTTGGTCATTTTCTGGTATAAAGAAGATTAAGTCTATCAAAGCTTGAGAGGAAAGGGTGGGGAGAGTCAAGCTAGCTCTTTCCCATCGTAAACTTCAAGTTTTCATGGGTTTTGGGGTTTCAAATTGTGAAATCAAGGTTTTTTTTTGAAATTTTATTTATTTTTGATGTGATTAACAATTTCATATCCCATTTGGCTATTTAGTGATATTGGGTATCACTCTTTCACTTTGGAGTGGAAGGGGACTCGAGTTGCACAGTTAGCTCACACAGCTTGGGAAACCATGTGGTTACGAGGTGATCAAGTCATCCATTTTTGAAAGGTTTGTTTCATATTTGAAACCTAGTTGTCCAAACCATGGTGTTCAAGGTGTGCATAACACTATTTATCCTCGGTTACCCTGTTTAGTCTCCTCTTGATTATGGATTTCTCTGAAAGTTTTTTTTACTTATTAGAGGTAGAATGAGGAGTGTTTTTTCTCATTTTTTTGAATTTTATTCTTGTGGTCCTTTCTTTTTTCTTGTGTGTTCCTTGTGTGCGCATGGATTTTTCAAACATTTTCATGGAAAATAAAGTGGTTTTTATAAAAAAAATTAATTTTCAAACATTATTTTTGAATAATATGAAGAGTGAATTCCATTGGTTTTATGGAATTTTTTTCCAAATGTTAATTCTCCCTTGTGGTGGGTGTTTTCAAAAATGGAAATGGTTTTTATATGAATTCCATAGATTCTTGGTTTAAATTTAAATGTAATCTTAGAGTAATTATATGGTTTTCCTTGTTTGGGAAATGGGTGTGTTCCACATATGTTCGTTTTTATTTTTTTTTATGTTTTGTTGGATTTATTTTTGAGAAACACCTTGGTGGAGGGTGATTTAAAAATTATTTCGAAAAATGGTAGTTTTCGAAAGAAGAGTTTCCTTTGGTTTGAATATTTTATGACTCATTTTATGGATTATTGTTTTGGATTGATTTCTAGTTTTTAAGGGAATTTCATTGTTTTTGTTTTAAGATATGACTTGGGGTAGTTCATGTATTTTTTTCTTATTCCCCGGAATGGTCTGAATACTTTTTCTAGTTACATTGCCTACTCGGACTCCAAGTTGAGTAGAGAGATCAGAACCTTCATTGATATTTGATTCAATGATTTGGTTGGGAGGGGGATCCTCAATTCATGTAAGACACCTAAATCCCCTCGAGTAAGATCTATTGAGAGCCTTTTGATCAGTTATATCTAAGGTAGTGTGAGTTGTTTATTTATCCTCTATTGTGTGAGACAAGTTTTGTAATCTTGGGTTTGGGAAGAATTCTCTAGTTTGATACTTTTGATAATGGGTTGGTCATTTTGGGTGTTTTCTTTTAGATGTTTTAACCTTGGTTTCATGATCTTTGGTATTAGATGGATTCATTTTATGTTTTCTCTTTTATGAATGTTCATTGTGGATTGTTTCCTTTTTTAATGTGTTCATGGATGGTTTGAATTCTATTCTATAATGTGTTTTGTTCCATTTATGAATGGTTCCCCCTTTCCTACCCTTTTAGGTTTTTTTGGTAGGTTATGAGTACTGTTTTTTGAGCCAATTTGTTTGGGAAAACCATTCCTGGTGATATTAGGTTGTGTGCATTCTTTTATTAGGTCCTAGTGGTGATAGTTATCTAGAATTGAGAGAGGACATTGGGTAAAAAATTGGGTAACTATGGTGTGTGATACACTGGTTTTGTGTGGTATACTAACTAGTGTCTGGTTTTGGGCATTTTAAAGGATTTACCATGTGAGGTTAATCTAGTGTTAACCCTTGGTTATCCTCATGTGTCATGTCCCAAGGTGATCACTCTAATCATTAGGATCTTGTGGTTGTTATTCCTTCTATTGGGTTGCAAGTGTTTGTTGTTGAGGGTGTGTTCCTCCCATGATTAATCAGTTGTTCAAGGGTGTTTTCTACTACTAAAAATAAATTCTTATTACTTTTTACATACCATAATAGAAACAACACGCACGCCACAGAAAATGATACCAAAAGTTAATGTGGTCTAAAGTAGTGAAGAATGAGAGAATTTACAATAACAATATTTTCACCCTTGGGAGGAAAGGATCCAAAACTACATAAGAATGAGGTTTACTCACCTCAGTTCACCCTTGAAGCCAAGAAATTAGCAATTGTGTTACTTTTATGCCATGTATGATAGATATCTATTCTCTTTGACATGATCCTATTAATTTTATGAATGAGATATTTAATGGACCAGGGGGTAACACCTTTTCCACACAAGGAATTGTAAATAATAAGAGAGTCCATTTCCACACTTGCAAGGGTTATATTTCTCTTACTACACAGTAATAGACCAGTGAGCAGTGCCTGAGTTTTTTCTTGGAGGAAATCACCTCTTCCAAAGCTAGTTGAGAATTCCATGATAACCAATCCCTTAGGGTCTTAAATGATGCTTCATGCCTACATTAAACCCCTATAACAAGACCCATCTATATTCATCTTAAGACCCGAGCAGTGGGGGTACCAGTGGACCCATATCCCCTATAAGGAATTGGAAGTAGTGGTGAGTCCAGGTATCCCTGAGGAAAATGATTTTATGGAAGGATCTTCCCTAAAATCATTTCACATATGAACTAAATCCATTAGGGTGATTCCAGTTCTAAAAATCATTCACAATCAAGACATTGAGAGACCATTATTTATGACTTCATTACTCTTATTCCAATTAATTCATCACCCCAAATCCAAAATTATGGCTTGTGCCTTCTTCTCTTGGCCAGAATTCCCTGCCCCTTGGAACCACCTACTAAGTAAAGTCGCACTTGAAGCCTCATGGGGCTCCCAACCAGTGAAACCAACAAACACCTTCCAACCCGTGGTTTCCCACTCTTTTCCAAGTAAAATATGATCAGGAGTTTCAACTTGAGTATCCCTATAATAATATAACCCTGAAGAAAGACTCACACCCAGTCATTTGATATCCTCTTCAATTGGTAGTGCTTCCTTCCTTACCCACCAAACCAGGAAGTTATACTTTATCAGTATCTCTTTACTCAAAATCACATCCCCCCAAACATCTCAGTTATTGGTCACTATGTTCTGACTGTGAAATTATATGATAGAAAAGTCACCAAAAGTGGATCCCATGAAGACACACTTAACTACTTCAGAATTAAGCACAATACTGTCAAAGTATATTTGCTACTCCTCATCCAAAATCATTTGAATGAAACGCAGGTGGTAACTCTCTTATCTAAAGGTAATGTTAGGGGTGGGGCATCTGGAGAATCCAGGAATCTTCCCTACCCAATTATGATTCTATAAATTGATTTCAAATCTCCCCACTATCCAATGTGTATGTTGTAGGAGTTTCTATAGATGGGGCAAGATGATCAATGTGATAGCAGAGTGTCTTCCTCATTGAAATCACATGTCCACCCCATATTTATATTGCATGAATCTGCCCCAAAGAGATTTCACATCAAAATTTTCCCATGATAACATGGCATGAAGATTCTTCATGGTATCTTTGAAACTTCTAAAATTGATACCACCCTCCTTTAGGGGTTGGGTCATCTTCTACCATTCCACCCAATGATTTTTCCCTTTTGATTGTGTATACCAAATAAAAGAGGCCATCATATTTTACATCTTCGTGATAAATCCTTTAACAACCTGAAGATATTATATTCTGTTTATGAGAATAGAATCAAGAATGAAATTAATCTGGGTAATTCTCCCTCCAAAAGATAGAAACTGATTTTTCCAATTCAGAATTTGACTAATAATCTTGTCAACCACCTTATCAAAGTATCATATTTGGAGCTTCCTTGGGGAAAAATGATACTCCTAGGTATTCCATGGGAAACTTTTCTTTATACATTCCTATCCTACTTTCCAAAGATGAGACCTACCTATTCAAGAACCTTATCAAGATGAGAATATTGTTCTTTTCCATCTTCACAATTTTCCCACTCCATTTTTAGTAATCCTTCAGAATTTTATTGACCCTATAAATGGATCTATTTCTCTCATTCACAAAAATAATGGTATCGTCTAAAAACATAAAATTAGAGATTCCACTCGAATGGTTCCTAGAGAGAAATGAAAGGATTATTCCTTTTTCCATTCTTAGTAGTGGTTCTTTTATGTCACTATATTAGAAGAACTCTAAATAGTGGGGAGCACATTTCAAGTCTCTCAGGCTATGTAGGGATTCATGTTTGATGTTATTGACTTGTTTGCCTCTAGATATGTTTAGTACTTTTTGGTTGATTAGTTTGATATATTTGAGGATATCATTTATTGTTCTTGTGGTTGGTCCATGTCGAGTACTTCCTTTGGTTAGGTCCTTTCGAGATATTTGATTCCCTTTGTCTCTCATTTTGACTATAGACTTTTTGGGGGAATAAAGTGGCATGGTGGGGAGTTTTTGAAACCCGTCATGTCATGATGTTTTTATTTTTGAATTATTTTGATAAGTGGATGTTTGGGTTGTATTTACATGGAGTTATATCTCAAAACATTGAAGTTGTTGAGGTTTCCCTACTCTGAAAGGTTTAGGTGAATGGTTAGAGGGAAACTATGTGACCTCCCTTCATGAGGATCATTTTCAGTTCATTTCCAAAATTGAATGGTTTTTCATCATGTGTTGAGAATTTTTATGTCCAAACTCCTTGGACCCTTCTAGAAACTATGTGGAGACCATGGTGTGCCTAAGGCGTGGCACTTGACTTGCACATAGTTTGGTACACCATGTGGAAAACATGAGGTTGGATCTGTAGTTTTTTATAGAGATATTTTTATTTATTTTTGGTAGTCTTTCAAACCATATGTGTCACCGTAGGAGGTTTTTAATTCCTTGGGGTACTCCTAGAGTGAGTCACAAGGTTTGTTTAACTGTTAAACCTCTCAAGAGTAATAATGTGACTTAAAATTTTTGGGAGGTAGTGGCACCCGTATGGTTGGCACACGATTTTCCTAACTATAGGGCCAAATCATGAAATTATCCAGGTGTTTAAATTTTTGGGTAATCCCAAAATTTTTATCTCTAATTAAGAGTTTTTTTTACCCCTCTTCTCCCCTACATGATTCAACCAACCCTTGGGAGCCCTTGGGCGTGTTATACCTTCCTCCTCCCTTGATAATTTCCCTTCCTGTAACAACTCAAACCATTATAAATAAAATCCCCCTTTTTATTTAATTAAATTTATTATTATATATGGTTATAGAAAACACATGCTCTTATTTTATTTTATCATATACAATTGTATTTAAAATACCATTAAGTATATTTTCCATTGATAATATTTTTTTTTTGAATAGTGATCACATGATTAGTATAAATATAGGGTTTTATAAAATCCAATTGATAAAAATAAAGAAAGTTATGGACTCAACTAGTAGTATCATACCTTATGAATCCCATTTATCGAAGGTTTCAAGGGAGATTTCATTTCTATTATTTTCCCCTGACTAAGCTGAAGATGATATCCAACAACTTAAGCATGAGTGAAACTATTTACAGGAGAAGTTCAAGATCATCGAGATCACAACCCAAACCATGTTCATTGAACCGACCCATGAAATTACCATCATCATGCACATTAATCATAGTGAGTTTTCTAGTGTATTGAAGTAATATTTATCAAGACCCTATAAATCTGAATATTTAATTTTTTTCTTCAAATTACTTTTACTTTTTAAATGATATCAATTCAATAAAACAAAAATAATATTTTTGGATAAAATTTAAATTAAATTAAGGAATTTATTTTTATGAATTAATGAATTTATAAAGAAAATAATATTTAATAAAATATTATTATTAAATAACTTTAATTAAATATAAATGATCATATAATTTGTATGACGTCAAATGTAATTTTTATAAGGGTTTGAAAAATGTTATTGTCCAAAAACCTGGAATTTCTTAATAAATATCGATTTTATTTTAAAAGTTAAAATTCACATTTTTATATTATTATATATATGAAATGGATATTATTTTTGTAATCATAAAATTGAAATTATCCAATGGTGAATTTTTCATAATTTACTGAGATAGTTAAATTTTCGGGTAAAACATAAATATCATATAAATATACTTTGTGTTTTATGACATAATAATGACCCGAAAGTGATATAATAATTACTATAAATGGGATCCATGAACAAATAAATGTTTTTCCTTTAAAATAATTATATTTTATACTTATTTGATTTGTTTTTTAGAGACATTATGAATCTTCCGAAACCTATAATATATTTTAAGGTTTGAAAATAATTTATTTAAGAGTGTGACTTACCTATACATAAGAAAGAGAATTATTTTAATAATTTCATCCCATATCCTTATAAAATAAAATAAAAAACACTCCCATTTGGAAGAAACATTGGTCTAAAAAACATGGGATGGTTTGTGGTTTTGTATATTTTATTATGTTGAGTCCAAAAACTAAATAATAAAGAAATCTCCCTCTTTTCCTATATAAACTCACCCAATCTCCCATTTATCATCATTAAAAATATTTTAATCATGAACATACTCTTCTATACACTCTCTATAGTCCTACAAAGTCTCCCTTAATGTCTCAATAATCCTCTCCCAATCTATTGAAGTCACACACTCAAGTAAGGGATCCACACCTTCCTCTCATCCTTTCAAATTCAAGATCCTTCTTTTAAATTGGTTAATTTAATTTCAATTGGTTAAATTTTAATTCATTTATAATAATTTACTTACTATGTAATTGATTTCATATTAATGATTAATCATTTATCCACCCGCATTTGGACCCTTACATAATCTGTTACTATACCGAAATTCCATAAGATATCCTTACCTTCTCTTCTTTATTCAAGTTTCTTTATGAACTTATGAATTATATTTTCATTTAATAAAGTTAGAAAATTTATTTCCATGTACCTATTACTAATTTTAGGTTCAAATTATGATATACCCCTTTCTCTCTCATCAACCTTTTTATTAATTTTTAAATAACGTCTTTATAATGAAAAAATTTCCCCATGATTTTCCCTGCCCAAACAATTATGTAGTGAATATCATACCCATTTTTCTATCAAGGTAATTCACCTTTATACACATATAATTGTATATTGGGGACATAAATGTAATTATTACACATTAATTTATCATTTAATAAATTATTATGAAGAATGAATCCATATTGTATGATCTATGTGGCACACTTAATCATGAGAATGAAATGAACATGATGGGTATGCTCAGATAGTGCTCCAATGTATTGGGTAATGTTTAGTATAATGATATTTCAAGTTGGGATAGGGAGTGAACCTGATTACTTTATGGTATATTTTCCCCCATGATGTCTTGGTGGTTTTATCCTTGACCTATGTTTATGATTCTGTGTTTTAAGTTGTTTCCACATTTCACATGTTATGATTATCATAATATATCATGCCTTATTATTCATGTTCCTTTTATTACTCATTAATATTACTATTTTATAGCATTTATCACTTATTCCATTTTTATTCAATTACTGAGATTTATATCTCACCCATTTTTTATTTGTGTCCTCATGTTATCCTATGTAGTTTTAAGTTCGAAAGAGTATTTTGAGCATGTTAAAGAAGTTTTCAAGAAAGATGTTATACTACATGTTTTATATTATTATGTAATGTACCTAAATACCAAGGAAACTATAATTATAGATCATCTAGTTTTTATTAATTTTAGTCTTATGTAATAAATCAAGTATTAATGTGAATAAAAGATAAGGGATGTTATAGTTGGTATCAAAGGAAAATATTAGTTATTTTTGGGATTAGGATTAGAAAACTCCAAAAAAAAGTCTTATGGATAAGAATAAGTATAATAAAATAACATCCTTATCTATATAATACAAGTGTAAATGGTTTTGACACATATTTACCTAGGAGTAAAAATTCTAAAAAGGTGTTATGGTCCTGATTCAGGGTAACCTAGTACATGAAAATGGGTCTTACTGCACACCTAGCTTGACATTCTTAGGGGATATGCTTTGGTAAATTCATAAGCTCATTACAAACCATTATTAAGGGAAAAATCCCATAAGAATATATATTAGTAAATATATCATAGATAACATATATTAAATCCTATATATTCATATGTTAATGAAATAAATGTAATTTATAAGTTACCCCTTTAATTTCATCAGATTACCCTTTATGTGTTCAATAGTTTAAAAGAAAACATACCTTAGTATATATTGAATAAAGTAGAACCAGAATAAAAAATTTAAAGGTAGTGTTATCTTCTATAGTTCTATGTATTCCTCTGTATCATGGAAGTTTATTATAACTATTCAAACACAACCACAAAGAATGGGAGTAGAGAATTCGGTGAAAATTGAAAATGGAGAAATTAATGCATCCCAAGTATATAACTCCTCCCCTGTAAAAGTTTGTGGGATGAACTTCATAGATAACATTTTCATACTTCCTTTGGTGTAATTTTATGTAATTATGGAAATTTATTTTATTTCTTTATACAAAGTCAGTACAAATTTTCTTGAGAAGGAAATCAGTCTCCATATTGTGAATTGACCCCTAATTTTGTGCAAGTGCAAGGAGGATTATGAATATTCTTTAGAACCATAATATAAAGAATTGATATTATTGTACTATAATCAAGAATATCTATCTCAAAATATTTAGTTTAAGGAAAAAACATCCCCGAAGATATTACAATTATTAGAGAATATGCTAATGCGTTTCCTGAGTAATTGGATGGTCTTTCTCTTAGCTGAGATATTGAATTTTCAACCAAGATTATACCTAGGGAATTTACATTATCTAAGACATTGTATATAATGACTATTGTGGAACTTTAAGAGCTTAATAAATAAAATAAGAAGAATTTGGATAAAGGGTTTATATGCCTAAGTGCATCGCCATGGGGCGCATCGGTCCACTCTGTCAAGAAGGATGGTTCAATGTGCCTTTGCATTGATTATCATGATCTCAACAAGATCATGATTAAAAACAAGTATCCTTTTAATTGGATTTATGACTTTTTTTATCTCATATGTTGAGCACAATAATTCTACAAGTTGGATCTTTAGTCGGGATATTATCTAGTAAGGGTGAATAATGAAGATATCCCCAAGAGTTCTTTTCATACAAGGTACAGGCACTATGAGTTCATAGTGATTCCCTTCAGACTAACCAATTCTATAGAAGTCTTCATGAACTTTATGAATATAGTTTTTATATATTCTATTCTAATATACTCCAAAAACAAGGAGGAGCATGAGGAGGATCTGAACATTATGATAAAGACCCTACGAAAGGATAAGATTTATGCTAAGTATAGAAAATGTGTTTTGTAGTTGAAGGAAGTCTCTTTTTTGGGGCATATAATCACAAGAAATGGGATATCTATAGACCCTTGAAAGAAAAAATAAATTGAATAATGTCCAATTATAATATCTGTGACATATATCTATATTTTCCTTGGGTTAGCTGGGTATTATTGCCAATTTTTGAGAAATTTCTCACAATTGTCAAACCATCTTACCAAGATAACACATAAGGGAGTAAATTTTTCTTGTAATGATGAATGTGAAAAGAGATTAGTGAATTTAAAAAGGAGGAACATCACTACATTTGTTTTCACACTACTCACAAGTGGATAAATTTCTGTGGTGTTTAGTGACACTTCGAAGAAGGTATTGGGTTGTGTGTTAATGAAAAATGAAAAAATCATAGCCTATGCTTAAAGTCAGTTTAAATTTCATGAATAGAACAACCCAACACATGACCTGGAGTTGAATTTAGTGATCTTAATTTTTAAAATATGGTGTAATTATCTCTTTGGGGAGAAGTGTGAAAAATATATATATCACAAAAGTCTCAAGTATATATTCACATAGAAAGATCTGAATATGTACCAACAATGATGGTTTAATTTGATCAAGGAATATGACTACTCAATCCACTACCATCCTAGTAAATGGAAAAAAGTGTTGGACTCTCCATTTAGAAATAATCCAACAATTATTTAATTAATGATAATTTAGATGGATCTATTCTTATTATATTTTAAAATAATGGACCTGACAATCATAAAGGAAGGAACATCAAAAATCCTTTCACAAATTATTTCTCAAACATCTCTTTTGGAGAGGTTAAATAATGCTCAAATAAATGATTTGTATATTTATAAGTAAGTGGAAACTATAAGAAAAGAGAAATACATGGATTTCAATGTTAAGGAAGAATGAATTGTGAGATTTGGGTTAAGACTATGTTATCCATAAAATCCTAAGTTAAAGGAAGAAAAATTGGAAGATGCACATAGTTCAACTTTCTCCATTCACTTAGGAAGCACAAATATTTATCAAGATCACTATGAGCACTATTAGTGGGAAAATATGAAGAAGGATATAATTAAAAATACATAAAAGTGCCTCATATTTCATAAAGTGAATGATGAAAGGTAGAAGTATAAGGGGATGATGCATGAATTACCCATACTAACATGGAAATTTTATAAAATCACCATGGAATCTGTCACCAGACTTCTGATGACATCTAGGGGAAAATGATATATGGGTTGTTGTGGATCATCATACAAAGACATATCACTTTATTTAAAATCAAGAGTAATTATAATTGGATAAAATTTCAGGTATAATACATCCAAGAAGTGGTAAGGATGCATGGATTTCCACTATCAATTGTATCTGATCAAGATCTAAGATTTGCCTCTAAGTTCTAGAAAAGTCTCCAACATTCTAAAACATTGATCTAAACATCATTAAATTCTATCATCCTCAAACTGATGTCCAATCTAAGTAGACAATTCAGACACTAGAAGACATGTTGTGAGAATGTTTTATGGAATTCAAAGGAGGATGGGGATGACATATTTTTTTGTTCGAGTTCTTATACAAAAACAGTTTCCACTCAAGCATCCAAATGGATCACAATGAATTTATTTATGGGAAGAGTTGTAGAACACCTTTATGTTGGTATGAATTCGGGAATGAAAACTTCTTGGTACTGAAATGGTCAAAAAATGGTGACAAAGATTAAAACTATTCAGTGGCACATCAAGGCTACTCAGAGTCGATAGAATAGTTATGCTTAAAATCATCGATGAGACCTAGAGTTTGATGTCGAGGATATGTTATTCCTCTACATATCTCTATTGAATAATATTATGATATTTTGGAATAAGGTAAATCTTAGTCCAATATATATTGACCCCTTTTAGATCCTTGATCGCATCATAGTGGTGGACTATCAACTAGCACTCTCACCAAACCTATCTCAAATACATGATGTATTCCATGTATCCCTCTTGAGGAAGTACATACCAAACCCCTCAGCTAGTAAAGATCTTAGATTATAGAGAAAAATTTCTATGAAATAAGACAATGCACCTTGTAAAAGTGATATGGAGAAACAAAAAGTTTAAAAGAGAAATGTGGGAACCGGAGGAGGTGATGAAGAAGAGTTTCCCTCTTCTATTTCAGTGTGGAAAATAAAAATTTCAAGGGTGAAATTTCTTAAGGGAGGAATATTGTAACGACCCAAACTTTGTTAAATAAAATTTCCCTTTTGATTTGATTAAATATATTATTATATATATTGGTAAAAAACATATGCACTTATTTTATTTTATTATATCCAATTGGATTTAAAATATTATTAATTATCTTTACCATTGATAATGTATTCATTTAATAGTGATCACAAGATTAGTATAAATATAGGGTTTTAACAAATCCAATTGACATAGAAAAAAGGAAGTGATGGCCTCACCCAGTAGGATCGTACCATATAAAGCCCATTTATCAGAGCTTCAGAGGTAGAAATAATTACATGTATTTTCCCTTGACCAATCAAAAGATGAGATCCAATAAGTTAAGTATGAGTGAAACCATTTATGGTAGAAATTTGAACTCATCAAGATTACATCCCAAACCATGTTCATTGAACCGCTCCCTGAAATTCCCACCATCGCGCACCTTACTCTTATGGAATTTTCTGGTGTATTAAAAAGATATGTATCAAGACCATATAAATATAAATATTTAAATTTTATTCCTATTATTTTTAGTCTCTAAATGATATCGTTTAAATAAAAACCAAATGGTATTTTTGGTTAATATGAAAATTCAATTAAGGAATTTATTTTGATGAATTAATGGATTTTTGAAATAAATAATACTCAATAAAATATTATTATCAAATATTTTTTTATTAAATATAAATAATCAAATAATTTTTATGAAATAAAATGTAATTTTTATGAAATAAAATGTAATTTTTATGAAATAAAATGTAATTTTTATAAGTGTTTGAAAAATTTTATTGTCAAAAAACGTGAAATTTTTTAATAAATGTCAATTTTATTTTAAAAGTGAAAATTAAAATTTTAAAAAAATTATTTAGATAAAATGAATTTTATTTTTGTAATTAGAATATTGAAATTATATAATGGTGAATTTTTTATAAATTTCTAAGATTGTTGAATTTTCAAGTAAAAATTAAATATCATATAAATATACATTGTGTTTTATGACATCATAATGACCCAAAATTGTTGTAACAATTACTATAAATGGGATCCACGAACAAATAAATTTTTTCAATTTAAAAAATGGGATTTTAAGTTTATTTTATTTGTTTTTTAAATCCATTTTTAATCTTTCAAAACCTATAATATACTTTAAGGTTTTAAAATCATTTCTTTAAGAGTGTGACTCACCTCCACAAAAGAAAGAGAATTATTTTAATAAGTTCATCCCTTGGACTTATAAAATAATAAAAAATGCTCTCAGTTTTTAGAAACCATGGTCTAAAAACCTTGGGATGCTTTTTGGTTTTTTATATTTTGTTATGTACATTCCAAAACCTAAAAAATTAAGAAATTCCCCTATTTTCATATATAAGATCACTCAAGATCCAATTTCACTTCACTAAAAATACTTAGAGCACGAAAAAAATATTATATAAACTCTCTATAGTCCTCCCAAAGCACCTTGAACTCTCAATAATCCCCTCTGAATATTTTTATGTCACGCACTCAAGTAATGGATCCTCACCTTCCTCTCCATCCAAATTCGGGCTCTTTATTTGAAATTAGTTATTTTAATTTCAATTGGTTATATTTTCATTAATTTATAATCATTACATTGATATCTAATTTGAGTTATTTTAATTATGGATCATTTATCCCCCCGCATTTGGACCCTTACCTAATCCATTACTTTGCCGAAATTTCGTAAGGGGTCCTCACTTTTCTCTCCTCCTTTCAAATTCAAACTCCTTCTTCGAAATGAGATATTTTAATTACAATTGGTTATATTTTTATTAATTTATAATCATTCCCTTATGGTAAAATTTACATTATTTTAATGATGTTTCATTTATACTTCTGTATTTGGACCCTTACCTAAGTTGTTACTATACCAAAATTCCGTAAGGGATCCTCACCATCTCTTCTTCATTCAAGTTTCATTATGATTTTATGCATTAAATTTCCAATTCATAAAGTTGTAACATGTACTTCCATGAAACTATTACTTTCCATTTTATTTCCAAATTATTATTGAACTCTTTATCTCTCATCAAACATTTTTAAGAATTTCTAAGTAACATTGTTATGCTTCTGAAATTTCACTCTGATTTTCTCTGCAAAAAATTTTGTATAGTGAATACCTTACCCATTTTTCTATCAAGGTTATTCAACTTTTTGAAGATATACTTATTGATTGGTGACATAAATGTATGTATTACATATTCCATTATCATGGAATAAATTATTATGATGAATGAATCCATGTTTTATGATCTATGTGGCACACTTAATCATGATAATGAAATGAATATGATGGGTGCACCCAGATAGTATTCCAATGAATTGGGTAATATTTAGTATCATGATACATTAAATTGGGATTTTTTTTAATATTATTACTTTATGGGACTTTTTCCACCATGGTTTCTTGGTAGGTTTATCCTTGACCTATGTTTATGATTTAGTGTTTTATGTTTTTTTCATATTTCCCATGTTATGATTATCATGTTATATCATGCCTTGTAATTCATGTTCCTTTTATTATTAATTGATATTCCCATTTTATAAAACATAAAACTTATAACATGTTTATTTAATTACTAGTATTTATATCTAACCCTTTTCTTATTTATGTCTTCATGTTATCCCATTCACTTTTAAGTTCCAAGGAGTATTTTGAGCATGTTAAATAAATTTTCAACAAAGATGTTTTTCTCCCTATTTTATGTCATTATTTAAAGTACTTAATTACCTAATAAACTCAACTTATCTATAATATAGGTTGTATTAATTTTATTATTATGTAATAAACCAAGTATTAATGTGAAATAAATATAAGGGTTGTTATACTTTTTGTGGTGTTTTCCAAGAGGTCTTAGTTGAGTTTCATCTATCTTTCCCTACTTATTCTGTATCCCTCTCTTATCTATTGGATTTGGATTCCCCCTAAAACCATAGTTATCTTGTGGATCTATTTTATGGTTATGTTCAGATTTATTGATGGTTATTTTTGTTTCTAGGGTTTGTAGACACTATTACTAGTCATGTGGGTGTGGTTTCGATTACAGGAGACATGATTCGGGGAATTTTGGATTGGTTGCCACTTCTTAGGCTTAGGTGTTGCTATGAAATTGTTTCATTTTTGGAATAATAAGCATGATTTCACTTTATAAATTCCCCTTTTTTAAAATCAAAATTATATATGGTATCCTTTTGATGATTTGGGATTATTTCATTTTGTTTTATGCTTGGATTAATTGGTTTTACATGTTAATTCCTCATTTTATTGTTTAAAATGGAATGTTGTATTATGATAAGCTTATTTTGAAATTCCATATATATTTTTGTAATTATTATCATGAGTTGAAATGAGTTTTAACAAATTTTTGGTTTTTAATGAGTGAAATATAATGTTTTAAACTGAATTCAGTTTTGAATTGAAGTGTTAACATCAAAATTATTTTTAAAGAGGTGTTTCAATTTATTCCAAATGGTGATTTGAAATGTGTGTGTGGTTTACCCATTTCAATATTCCATTGTTTACTTATTTAATTTTGGTTTTATGTAAATGGTTGTTCATTTTCCCTTGTTTTCATTTTTAAAGAGAATGACCCTTGTGGAAGTGTAACTTTGGATCATTTTAAAAGAAATGGGTGATTTCTTTGGGTCTATTAAGAATATTTTTAGTGTTATTTTATAAAAATGGTGAGGGAAATAAAGGATTGGTACATGTTTTAAATTATCAAATAAGATATTCCTAAGGTAGGGTTTCCTTTAAAATTATTTAAATGCTTGGGTGTTTTATATTTTTTTCCAAATGTAGTTTTGAATGTATTTTATGAAATGTAATACGGGATTGAAAATATGATACATGATTTGGTGTTAAGATCATGTTTGGTAGTTTGGTTTTTAATAGTGTATGAGGATGGAACCATTGATTTCCCCTTTCTTTTTTACCCCTTGTGTGGGCTTCTGATCACTATGTGATGCTTGTTTCTCCCCTTGGGTGGGAATGTTCTTGTTATAAAATGTCTGAATGTTATTTTTATGGTGGTTTTCATCATTTTGTGTTAGGTTTTAGGGTAGTTATATTTACCCCTTTTGGGTGGAATTTTCTTTTTTCACTATGCATTACTACATTACTATCCATGGGATATAGTGTACTAAGTGAAAGATTGATCTTGTTCTTCTAGATGGTTCACACACCGCTAGTGTCCCCTTAACATTAAATAAGGCTAAGTGGGATTTTTCATTCCAACAAGGATTTTGTGGTCTATATGAATGATAGTATGGAATTATCATATGATGGTATATATTTTAGGTGGTTATACCCATATAGGGTTATATACTTGGAACATTAGTGAATTTAGGCAGGACCGTGACACCTTCATTTTCTCAGTAAGTTATTGTTTAGTGGAGTTTTATCTAGCTATTTATTTTATCATTTACCATGATTTCATTGATTTAAAACTTTTCTTACTTATGTTTCATTTTTATATACCTTGTGATATATATATATATATATATATCTGTGTGTGTGAGAGAGGTTCCTACTTGTTGTTTTTAACCCATGTGTGTTAGGTTGTTTCCTTTCAAAATGAGTTTTTAATTATGATTATGAGAACCTATTTTTAATTTTTTATGACTTAGGTGTGGGTACTTTAAGGTGTATTTTTAAAAAAAATTGGGTATAAGTACATATTAGGATAGTTAAATGTTCCTAAGTAACTATTTTCATTTAGATAAAACAAGTGTGATTTGTTTTGATAAATCTTTAATGATGTGTGTGGTTTTGAAATTGATTTAGATGACTAATTTGTTTTCAAAACACATGTGTTTTGTTTTAGAGAACCAAAAGTATTTATTTTAAGTGTCTTATGGATTTTTGGTTTCTGTAAATTTGTATGTATACAAGATTAATTTCTAAGTTTATTTTATAAATATCATTGATAAATTACATTATAAAATGAATTGCATAGTTTCAGTGGGTTGTGGTGACCTACTAGGATTTTTAGCTCATGCTTATAAAATTTTCGGTTCCAATTTTTTAGTTGGATCCTTCTTGATCATTCGGGATAACATGTGGTGAGTCGGGTGGTTGTGATCAACCAAAGTTTTCAAGGAGTTGGTTTTGGGTTCAACTTGAGTAGGTTGTTTTGTAGTTTCTTTATTCTCTCCTGGTGTTGTAACTTTTTTGTTCTATCTAGTTGTATATTTTATATTGGTTTTTGATCTTTTATATGAAAATGGGTTGGATCAAAGTATTTGGTTATTAACTATTTTTAATATTTTATCAATTTTATCCTCTATATTTATTTATTCTATTGTTGTATCTCTAATTATTAAAAACCCATTTCCAGAGGAGTTCATGTGATGCCCATCCACTTATTTTAGCCTTTGGGGATTGGTAACACCCATTAGGCCTTGTGGAGAATCGGGTCAGGTGTCACATGGGATGGAAGCCTGGGACGATTTTTGACACACTTTATTCTATTTAAAATATTAGTATATTACATTCCCCACCCCTTTATAAATTAAATCCTCACAATTTGAACTTGTTCTTGGTAATCAAGGGTTTACATTTGAAAATTTCTTTGTGGAAATCCACATTATAAAAATTGTTAATCAAAATTCTTCTCAAAATGATGTAAAGGTAAATACTAAGGCTATATGAAATAAGCCAAAACTATGTTTCCAAATAGGAGAAGATCGGTGGAAAAATAAAATATGGACATGGAAGAGAAAACTAGAGTCTAAGGACTGATAGATAGGGATAGAGAATAAGGTTTGTATAAATTTAATGACCGAAAAATCAAAAATATATAATGAGGGAAGATGGAATTGATTCATAGTAAATGAAGTTAGTAGGATAAATGTTTTATTTTGAGATTATTTTTTATAGATTTAGAGACTTTATTTACCGTATAAACAAAAAGAATAAGGAAATATACTGACTACCCAAGTAGAATTTCATCCTTTAATCAATTTACACCACAATATCATATTTTTCTCCAAAAGATAAGTATTCAAGATGAATATTTTTATGTATAAAGAACAAAAATTTAACTTCTAATAGATAAAAAATACAAAAAAGGATAACAAGTTATTCCACCTCTCATTAGACATTAAAAAACCAAAATGGTTTGAAAAATATGAGATAATTCACAAAATAAATAAACCTCCATATGAAGAAATAAAACATTTTTCTCCAAATATTTAATAATAACACCCAAAATTAAACTTAGATCATTCAATAAATAACTAAACCTAAAGTTCTTCAAAATATTCCAAACTAAAATTTAAACCCAAAGATGAGAATAATTTGATCACATATTATAAAAAAATAAATTTAAAATTTATCACTAAATAACACCATGTCTCATACCAATAATATATATTCCCTAGTCATTTAATTGTAAAGATATGTTAATAATTTCCACAAATTAATGGAATCACCATAAATCCTAATTAAAAAATACATTCTTTCCAAAATACAGTTCATCCTTTATTACTCAAATAAAATCTCATCTTATCCAAAAAAATACATTAACATTAATTATATAAATTTCCCAAAATAGTGAACCTATTATAAAAAAATAATCACTTAACCACCAAATAACTTCTCAATCCCATAGTTATCTTTACAATAAAACATATGTTCCCCAAATTGTGAAAACCCACAATTACCTCATTATCAAAGATCATATAAACCGTAAATGTTATCAATACCTTTAAAATTATGTCCAAAAAATTAAAATAACATTCTTCCCAAAACAAATTTTTACATGTTAAACTTAAGGGTTACATATGACTTAAACATCTATCAAAACTCAATAAATGTATATAAATTACTCCCATTATATTAAACAATAAAATAGTATTAATTCTTTTAAAACTGTGATCGTCCTTAAATCTAACTCTACATCCTAACTCTTGAATCCCTATATGTAAACACCTTAATCATTCACCATTATTTATAATCCATTAACAATACTTTCCATATTATTTCTTAATATTTTCTTCCTATAAAAAAATTTAATCTTGTCCTAATATTTAACTATATCAAAACACAATCCAAGATATAATTCATACCTTTCAAATATCATTTACAATTTTCTCATCCTCAACAATAATGGAATTAGGAATTGATATAAATTTATTTGTATAGTCTTTCTAATCTCTTTCTTGATATTTCCCTATATAACATTGATTTTAATAATGCCTATACTCTATATATTTTAAAATCCAATGGATTCTTTGGGAAGAACTGTATTCCTCATCATCGTATTAATGTAATGTTTCCTTTTTTCCTTGTAAGGTTATTTATTTATTACCTCCTTTACCATATATAAAACATATTCACATTCTTCTAATACATTTTCCCAAGTGAATATTCCCACATTCTTTACATATGTGACATTGAATATTTTTACCTTCAAGAACTATATCACCTGAACTTACATGGATCTTCATTTCTCTATTATCTGGTTAGTTGGGAAACTCTACTGGGTTTAAGTTGTTAATCATAACTTTTTATATATTTTTAAGAATAACCAAAAATAGTTTCACTACATCTCTTATTCCCTTTGATTTCTCTTTCAAATGAACACCACATTTTCCTTCATATCCATCATTACTTTGGTTTCTAATAGATCTATCCATTTACTAAAACTAAAAATGTTAGTTGAGAATATCAATAAAATTGTAATAATCCATATTATGGTGAGGATAAATACTAATATATCTTTAACCTTATTATCTTCAAATCTTTCTATTTATCCAAAATAACCATAATTATCCCTAACATACTAACCATTGTGGTTATATAGGACTTATAACTGAGGATCGAATAAAATACTAATCTATAAAGTCATTCAAACCTTTACTCTGATACCAACTATAAGAAAATAGCCTTAAACCTTTCATAAACATGATGTTTTAGTACAAAATTAATTTCTTTAAATCCTTAGGATATTTATTGTTTATAGTTTTTCATAGCGAGGTCATATGTAATGACCCCAAATCTATTAACCCATAGATAAAAGGGTCAAATTCTAAAGGATCAAAAAGTTTCTCAATTTTGGATAACCATATAAATACATTATTACCACTTTATAAAGGGATAAAAACTACAAAGAATAGTAACGATAATAATTTTATATCCCTTAACTTATTCCAAGAATTCTTCTTCATATCCTATGTAAAGTAAGTAAAATAAGGGTCAGCTCAGATTCTCTATAAGGGTATGCATGCAGTGGAATCTATCATGAATAAATAACCATAATCATTATGTAAAGATAATTAACTGAAATTCATGCCATTTTAAAAATAACATTATCATAATATTTTTAGAATAAAGGATGATCAAATAAATCCAAATAAATAATCACTTGAGGTTAAGACATATCCATGGATATTATAACTAATAGAATAATCCCATGGACATCAATAAATGATCTCAAAATAAGGAAATTCATAATTTCATACATATTAAATAAACTATAAATACCTTTTAAAAAATATTTTAAAACTATTAGTAAAACCCCATTTTATTTGGGGAATAGTAATAAAATTGTACATATCCAGTTAAACTGATCAAAAACCATCTGGAAAAAAATAACGATGGTAATAGTATAATATATCTAACTTTGATCATAAGTATAATTAATTTTTTATATCTTTTATGAACAGAAACACCATAAAAATGTCATTAAAAACATTTTTGAGGAATATAACTCTTTTACTTGAAAATTATTTTTAAAACTGAAAGTTCACAAAACATTTTCAAAAATATTTTTTTGCAAATAACCTTTGAAAATAATAAAGTAGTATTTAAAACATTTATTTTTCATAATTTTGGTATATATTTTTCATTTTTTATATGTTAAAACCAACATTTCTTTTATATTTTCAGTAAAAGACAAATGGGTCTTGTTTGGAAAACGACATGAAGA
The DNA here is from genome assembly GCA_963277665.1 of Viscum album. Classification (NCBI taxonomy): domain Eukaryota; kingdom Viridiplantae; phylum Streptophyta; class Magnoliopsida; order Santalales; family Viscaceae; genus Viscum; species Viscum album. The sequence goes on along the minus strand of OY728157.1, from coordinate 719,606,130 downwards.
TTCCTTTCAAAACATTTTGCAAGAAGTCAAAAATTGGTAAAAATATCTTTAATAAATCATTTATGTGAGTTTAAAAACATTTTTTAAAACATTTTTACAAAACATGTAATTAGAAGAAAAAACATTTTCAACTAAAAAGAGAAATAATGTTGTCTTTCCTTAAAAAACATTTTCAACTAAAAAGAGAAATAATGTTGTCTTTTCTTAAAAAACATTTTCTCAATCATTTTAAGTTCCAAATAGAGATAAAATGGTATTATTTAGTGAAAATATAATGAATATACATACATGATGAAAATATATTAGTTTAAAGACATAAATATAAAATAATTCCCCCAATATATACATAAACAAAAACAATCCTAACTAATGATAAGATTGTGAATTAAACCCTTATAACTTTAGTAACTTTATAAGAATAATCCCCATTAAATAAATAAATTAAAATGAAACATTAAATGTCACTAATATAAATATATTATTGATATAAAATATAAAAATTGTTAGTATATAAATCACACAAATAAATATGTGGTGAATATGGTATATATCTCATGAAAGAAAAAGTGAGATTAGAACCCTTACCTCAGGTTTGAATTCCTTCATATGTGTCAAAACCCCTATATATTAAATATACCTTTATTATAAATCTATTACATAACTATACACATGTATATCATACCATATATGATTTAATTATAGTTTTTTATCACCCATTTGTTTACAATTCTTTGTTAAAATCATTGTTCCAGGTAATAACTTCTTCGTTTTTAATATATGTTTTGATTTTGTATTTCCGTCATTTTAATTTTATCATGGTTTCATAATCTAAAAAAAATTAACCATGATATAAGTATAATATATATTCATTAAATTTTTATTTATAGTAATCCATTAAAGTTGGAGATAGAAAATGAATTGTATTGTTCATGGAGATAGTAGGTCATATGTATGCATGAACATTGTTTCCATTTTCTCTACGGATGGAATGAAATAGAGGTAAAAATAATTAATCTTTATAAAAAAATTATTTCATAAAATATATCATATATATTCATTAAATTTATACTTATAACCTTCCATGTAAAAATAAAATTAAAAAAATTTCACATCGCTATGTAGAGGCGGTGGTCCACACGTATGCACGAGCAACGTTATTATTTTCCAACAAGTTGGAAGGTAAAAATTATATGTGATATTATAATTATAGAAGTATATTAATGTCATAAAAATCATATAAATATTTTAACTCCATCATTATATTAATTATTTAATGGTGGTGATGGAAAAATAATTACATCAATTCACGAGGTAGTATTCCACCATACATAAGATTGACGGTTTCGTTTAAATTTTATAGAAGTGGAGATGGATATAATATTTTCAATTAACACAATAAAAAATAAGTATATGTGAGATAATATTTTATTATATAATCATGTTTTAATAATATTTTAATTATTTTTAAGAATAAATAAAACAAAAACTCATGGTTAATAATTTCTCCTCTTCTTCAGAGAACCCCTCTAGTTTTATACCTAAAGACTTCTTTGGAGAGATTTACAATAAATCTAGGGAATATAGGTCATTTAAATGCAAGTTGTGAATTTTTTTTAGGTATTTTCCAAATAAAAAGGTTCTTTTATTGTATATAGTAGAGGTATAGAGATTTCCTTTTATAAGTGGGTAAAGGAATCCACTTGGAAACTACTTGGTAATTTCCCAAAAGAATCCAAATTTATAATGTTATTCCCATAAAAAAATATTCCAAATGAACCTATATTAGTACTTGGGATGATATAATATTTATATATTTACATAAAATATTATTTATACAAGTTTTAATTAAATATTATAGTTATATTATTAGTTTAACCCCCCTTGTAAACCTATTTAACATTAACTACGGTAAATAATTTTTACTATTTTTACTATTTTGTATGAACAAAAATTAATATTAAATTATTATATAATATAAATTATTATTATTCCAAATTTGGAATCCATTATTTGAAATTCAATTTCTATAATTACAAGAATTTAATTTAAAATTAAGCCCACAGATGCTTCGAAAAAGCGGTTTCCCAAAAAAACATTCAAAAGTTAAAAAACATTATATTAAAATTCAAAATGGAATTGATTCAAAGAAAACAGTTAGGATTAATTAATATATAATTTTATTAATTTTATTTTAAAATAAATTTAAAATATAATTTATCTTTTAAAAAATTTAAACAAAATGGTAGTTTTCAATAAATATCAATATTTTTCACTATTCATCAACAAAATTAAAAAAATTAAAAAATTATCAAAAATACACCAAAAGATAATTTTGACACATAAATTTAAAAAAAAAATCAAATAAATTTTCTATAGGTGGTAAAAATTAAATTTAAATTATGTGTGTAATGTGTGAATTAACCACTATTTAGAAAAATACTGTTTTTTAGAAGATGCATATTTTTCTTTCAAATGGTTCTTATTTTATTTATAATCAATATATAATCATTTAATTTATTTTATACAAGTGTTTAATGTATAATATTAATAATTTTGTTTTTCTTATTCAGACCTTCCAACTTAATGGCTGGGTTATAATGGTTGTGTTTAAATAATAATATTTTTAGTAAATTATCATCCTTCATTTAAAATTGGAATTGTGTACATAGAAATCTATCAAGGAGGTTTGATTTTCTTAAAAAAAATATATATCATAAAGTCTCAAGGTTTCACATTATATTATAATATTGGTGTTTCTTGTCATACATGCTGTCAAAAATGACGTACCACTTTCAAAATCGCATTGTGTTACATTCTACCCCCCTTAAATAAATTATTTCCTCACAATTTAATCTTAATCTCAGTACTCAAGGGTTTGACATTTGAAAATTCCTTTTTTAGTAACCCAAATTAAAAAACTAGTTAGTAAAACATACTCTTTATAATATATAAAAGTATGTATAAAGGCCATCAATAATAACACGTACAAGGTTTCCAAATACGATAAAATTGGTCATAAGTAAAAATATGGACATAGAAGAAAAGCATAAATAATTATGGAGAGTTATATAGATCATAGATCACAAGAAATTTAAAGATCATGAAAATTTAAGGAAAAAATACATAAATATATTATGAGTTAAAAAACTATTTAATTCATCAGAAATTAAGGTACTGGGATAACATTTTTGTTTTAAGATTACTTTCATAATGTAGAGGAATTCATTTACATTCTGGACTGAGAACATAATAAAATAAACTTACCTGATATATTTCTATTTTAAAGGAAAAATTTCATCCTTTAGTTGTGATTTGATCAATTACCAATTCATTTATTACTATATTAAATTAGTATTCAAAATTTTAGTTTTTATGCCTCAAGCACAGTAATTAAATATTAATGGATCATAAAAAGAATGAAAATCCATTCTTCCTATATTTAGATATATTCTAAGAGAAAAATGTTTGGAATAGGTTATCCAATAATACATTAATTTCTAAAACCTCTAAAATAATCTCAAAGTTCAAATTAATCCACTTTATAAATAGTTAAACTTTAAACTCATCCAAAATTATCAGTCCAAATTTAATGTACAAAAATTTAGAAGTATAGTCACTAAATTTCCAAAATCAACATAACATTAGATTCCCCAAACAATATAATTCATCTCTTAATGTGACATACCAAATATTTTAATACCTTTATCACCTTAAAACCTTAATTAAAAATTAATTATTCCAAAAATTATTTTTCTTCTTATTCTTTAAATAAAATCTAAAATTATAAAATTTATTCCATAATTAAAAAAATGTTGTAAATAGATGACATAAACCATAAAATAAATCACTAATTTCATGCTCACCAATATTAATCAATTGTATAACTTTTAATGGCCATCAGTACCACTTAATAAAAGTATTTAAATCCTTATAGAAATAAATTTTTTTAATCATTATATGTTTTATGATTTTTATAATGATAATATCATTGATAAAATTCTTATACAGCATAATTATTGAATCCATGTTCACTAAAAATATAATCATTCCACTTTATCCATATTAATATAATATGATTGACCTTGATATGTTAGCTTATTCTGGGGTATATTCTCTTAACAATAGGTAAAATCATTTTTGAAGTACCCCCATCTCTGTATAGTTCAATAATTTAACAATGGAAACTTATTTATTTTCCAAGAATGGTGTAATTTCTCTCCACACCTGTATTAAACTCTCATTCTCTTCAAGTAAGTACCATGGTGTTTCTTTCTAAAATTATCACATGGGGAAATCCTTCATTCCCTTTATCCCATTATCTATATTTTTCTATATCATCATGTTCTTTTCTTACTTTCATTTTAATCCATAATAGTTGGATAATTATTTCTCTATCTTGATATCGTGTGACATTATATCCTCGTATGGTGAGAAAGTTTGAGAGACTAGTTCCTTTCGATGAATTTTCTTAAGACCATCAGATAAATGGTTAATATTACTCTTTAAATTATGTACATAGTCTAGATAATTCCTTCATAACATTTTAAATTTGGATTCATACTTATAAACATTTTCATCTTATTTTTTCTTAGACTCGGGAATTGGTTCTCCATATCTTCTCATTGCTCGTGAAGAAAATAATTTTCCATGAAAAGTACATTAAAATAATTGCATTTCATGTTTTCTATTAATGATTCATCCTTAGTTTTTTTATTCAATGTCTACCATTAATCTACATCTCATAAGAGATGATAAAATATCATGAAAACTGTATCCATTTCATTGATTTCTAAATAGAGAAATATATTCTCAAAGAAACTTATCCATTTCTTAACTAAAAATAAATTCATATTTCTTTATAATGATAGAGGTTACTGATGTGTAAAATAGTCTAACATTGTTTCATGGAATTATGGATTAGTGGGATGCTCCATACAGTCAAGGTTATTTATTATAACCTGAGTTTGCTTCCCCAATATGGTTATAATATGATCAATTCTAGTTGTATCCCCAGCTCTAGCTCTATTATTTAAACTAAGAGGTAAATCCCTACATAAATTATTTCCATTGATACATTCTTCATTCTTTCTTCTAGTATCCATTTATAAAATATAGAATAAAATATGTTAGATCATAAAAATCTCTATTATAATGTACAATCCCAAAACTAGGGAAACAATTAACATAAATTGGAAAATTTATGCATGACTAATCTCATAATAATAAACATGGTTTCTTTGGGAAAGTTTTCAAAAAATAAAAATATTTTTAAATCCTTAAAAATCATTTGAAAATAAAACATGAATTAATCCAAGAATATCCCTCATAAGTTTCAAACTAGGTGCATAATAAAGCCTATTTTCTTGTATCGGGTAATGCTTGATTCAGGACTGATGCACTTTTTTTGAGTTATTACCCGAAGGTACATCTATACTAGAACCATGTCCACTTGTAGTATACATATATAGATATATTTCTAGGAAAACCACATAATATTTTCCTTAATAAAACTTTAATATGTTATCCAATACTTAGACTCAACCTTAAATTAAACCACATGGATTTATATTTGCCTAATCTATGTTTTTCTAAATTGAGTTCCCAAAGATTATACTAAACTTTCTCTAATGCCAACTGTAATAACTCCAACCCTAGTAATATGGATTTGGTGTCTACCTTATTACATTGGAATAGATGAAAGGGTTAAAATCCTTAATAACTAATAAATTTAGTAGTTTTATAGAAATATATACATACATGATACCTATTTTACATAGGCAGATAAAATACAAATCATGGTAATGGAAAACATTTAGAATCCATGAAATCAACATAATAATACTTCTTCATACCCTAGGAAAAGTAAAAAAAATAAGTGTGATCTCATATTCTCAGTATGGTTATGCATACAGAAAAAGATATCATAAACAAATATGCATAATATATATGTAAAGGTAAATAACCAAAACACATTCCATTTAAATATAAACTTGAGTATAATATGGAATGAATAAAGGATGATGAAATAAATCCATATAAATAATTACATGAGCTTGAAACTTATCCATATATGTTATAACTAATAAAATAATCACACGGATATAAATAAAAGATCTCATAATGAGGTAATTCATAATTCCATACATAATTAACATATTTTAAATACATTTTATAAGAAATTTTAAAACTATGAGTAAAAAACCATGTAATTTTTTCAATTGATTTATCTCATGAGACCTATCGATGCATCAAGGGACTATTTAATTTCAAGTAGAACCCATCACATAATAAGTATAATTTTTTTCTAATATTAAAGGGATGAAACATAATCAACATAAACATTATTATTGAAAAACTAATATATGAAATTTTAATACTTCTCCAATCAATAAACATAATCATAAACCATCCAAAGTCAAATGGTGAATGGAAATAAAATTTTCAATCCCCACTCAAAATAATCATAAAACATATAGATAAATAATAATAATGGTATAAATAAAACATATCCATAGTTAATAAAAATTACAATAAATTATTGATGTTTTAGATGAATAGAAATAGCATAAAAATATTATTAAAACATTTTGGAAAAAACAAACTTTTCACTTTGAAAATATTTTTAAAAATAAAACATTAAAAAAATTAAATAAATCTTTGAAATAAATCTTTCAAAATTATAAAGGAATATTTAAATCATTGAGTGGTCATAAATTTAGGAAATATTGTTCATTTCATGCAGGTTAAAACAATTATTCCTTTCGCATTTTATAAAAATATAATTGGACCTTATTTGGAAAACAACATAAATATTCCTTTAAAAATATTTTTTAAAATTTAAAAAAATAGTAAAAATTTAATTAATAAATCATTTATATAAATTTAAAAACAATTTTTGAAAATATTTTTTGAAAACATAGATTTGTAAGGGAAAAAAATTTGGACCGAAAAGATAAAAAAATGTTTCCTTTTATTTAAAAAAAATCTCAATAATTTTAAGTACCAAAGAGAGTGAAAATGGTGATATTACTTGAAAATTTCATTAATAACTATAGGAGATAAAAATAGTTTCTTTTATAGACAATAATACCAAATAATTCACCTAAAGGAGACTTAAACATAAGTAATTCCAAATAAGGATGATATTCTGAAATAAAATCTTCCACATTGGTAATTATTCAACCATAAGACCCATGAAAGAAATAAATTAAATTGAAACTTTAAATTAAATTAATATAAATATATTAAATTTATAACATATCAAAATGGAAATTATATACACTGTAAAAAGGAAAAGGTTGTTAATATGGCACATGTCTCGCGGAAGTAAAAGTGAGACGAGAAACTCTTAAATTAGGTTTTAATTCCTTTTTATGTGTATGAAAATCCTATATAATAAATACAAAATTAATATAAACCTATTATATAAAAATAATCATATATATAATACCATATATTATTTACTTATAGTATTTTATTACCTGTTTATTAACAATTATTTATTAAAATCACAGTTCTGAGTAATAACAACTTTGTTTTCACGTAAGTTTTGATTTGGTATTTTTGGTCCTTTTACATTGATCAAAGTTCTATAACATCTATAATTTTAAAATTATATAAATATAATAAATATTCATTACATATTTATTCATATTTATCCATTAATGTTATAGATACAAAATTAATTACACCATTCGTACATAAACATGAATGACGTTTTTATTTTTCTTACAGACGCAACAAAAGGTAAAAAATATTTCAAATTTACATAAACATTATTAAATAATTTATATAATATATATTAATTAAATATATCTTTATTACCATCCATGTAAAAATAAAATGAAAAAAATTTCACATCGCTATGTGGAGGTGGTAGTCCACATGTACGCATGAGCAATGTTGTTATTTTCCAACATGTTGGAAGGTAAGATGGTATATTTTATATTATAATTATGTAGGTATATTAATGTCATAAATATTGTATAAATATATTAAATCCATAATTATATTCCTTATTTAAAGGTAGTTATGGAAAAAATTACATAGGTTCATGAGGTGGTACTCCGCCGTACACACGATCGACAATTTTGTTTCCCATTTGGTGGAAGTGGAGATGGATATAGGTAATTACATAAACATAATAAATTATAATTATAAGTTAGATAATATTTGTATTAAATATTCATGTTTTAATAATATTTTTAGGATTTTTAATAAGAATTAAAACAAAAATGAAAGGCTAATAATTTTACCTCTTCTTAAGAAAACCCCTTTAGGTTATACTTAAAGCCTTCATAGGGGGTATTTATAATCAATACACATATACTAAGTAATTTTAAGGGATGTTTGGAATTATTTTGGGTAAGTATTTTCTAAATAAATTAGATCTTGGAGTGTGGATAGTATATGGGATAAGTGGTCCTTTTATAATTGTGGAATGGAACCCACTTGGAAACTACTTGTTAATTTCTCAATACAATCTAAATGGATAAAGTCATTCCCATTAAAAAAATATTTCTACTGAAATAATATTTGAAATTTTTATAGGATTATATTGAAATATTTCCATAAAATATGATTTATACAAGTTTTAATGTAAATATTACCCCATAATTTTTAGTTTAACCTCTGATTAACATGCTTTAACCTTAACTATAGTGAATAATTTTTTTATATATTTTACAATTAATTATGTAAAAAAATTAAGTTGAGATTATTTTATAATATAAATTATTTTGATTAAAAAAATTGAGTGCATTTTTACAAATTCAATTCACATAATTTTAATAATTCAATTTAAAATTAAACTCGCAAACGCATCGAAAAAGTGATTTTCCAAAGAAAAACATTCAAAAGTTTAAAATGTTTTTATATCTAAATTAAATATTTAATTGATTAAAATGAAATAATTTAGATTAATAAATATATATTTTAACTAATTTTTCTTTAAAACCAATTTAGAAAATAATTTTACATTGAAAATAACTTAAACGAAAAGATAGTTTTCGATAAAATTCAATATTTTTCACTCTTCTGAAAAAAAAAGTCTTTTCATAAAATTATCAAAAATTCAAACAGAGATAATTAAAAATATAGATTTAAAAAATAAATTTATTTTTTAAAATAAAATTTATAAGAAAATTGAAATTATGTGTGCAAAGCACGACTAAACTGCCTTTTATAAAAAAATACAGTTTTTTCAAAAGCATTTATTTTTCTTTAAAATGGATATTATTTTATTTATAATCAATAGATAACCATTAAATTTATTTTATAAATGTTTAAACCATAAAATTTTTATAATTTAGTCAGTTCTATTCATAACCACTAACTTAAGGGTTAGGTTATAATGGTCATATTTAAATAATAATTTTTTAATAGAGTATTGTACTTTGTTTAAACCAATAATTGTGTGCATAAAAATATATTAAAGAGATTTAATTTATTTAAAAATATATATATTATAAATTCATGAGGTGTCACAATATCTTCTAATATTCACTTTTTGTATCATATATGTTATAGGATATGATGTTCCTATTTTAAAATCTACGACCATTACATCTTAACACTTATATAACAAAATCGTATATTACAAGATGGAAACTTCCATTTAGTTTCTATTTTTACAACAAAATAAAACTTTTAAAAAGAAACATGTCTTATTTTCATGGAAAATATTCATTAATTTAAAATTGATTTCTTATTTGTTCTTACCAATCCTTAAACCCTATGAAAAAAAATTTTAAATGTGGTATAAGAATAAAAAAACAGTAAGGGGAATAAAAGAAAGAAATAAACCTATTAGTTTATGAATATTTATAAAAAATATGGATTTTTTTAAAATAAAAATTATACTCAAAACAGACATTTTATTTCCCAATAAATCAATATTTCTTCCAAAATATTCCCATAAAACATTCCATAATAAATCTTTAAGTTAAAATAAAACTCATAATGTTTCCATTGCAGCCATGAAAAACTTATGAAAACTTATTCACAAAGTTATACTTTTTACCCTTATGAAGTAACATATACTTTACTTTAAACATAAGCACATTATCTTATCTTGTGAAATAATAATATTTCTATAAAAACCCATATAACACATAGATAATTTATTTAGGTAACATGGTACATCATTTTCCAAATCAATTTTACAAATGGAATAACTAATACAATCAACTTTCATTCCTGATACATTGGAGGGCTATAATGGACCCACCTATCCTTAGTTTATAATACAATCACCCGTCATTGGTTAATAATGTAACCACTCATCATTGGTTAATAAAAAAATGATCCATAATAATAAAAAATTAACAATTACCATAACCTAATCATAAAACATTAAATATTTCACTTTCATCATTACACTCATAAAAATATTCCTTCCGCCCATAAAGAAAACAATCTTAGATATTGAAATATCCATTCAATATAAAACCCTTTTTAAAAATACTCGAAAAAATTAAACAGGATGTTTCATTGAATAAAACATGAAAATTAGTAAAGGAATCCAAATATAAAATGATAAATAAAATTTTGGGAAAATTAGTTTCACCATATACGTTAAAATAGAACATTCATTTTTTCTTTTTTTCAAAACATTCCTTATAAAATAAGTGAAAAGATTAATTTTGAAAAACCTTAAATTAAATTCAAAAGTTACACAAAATTTCCTTTTAAATTCATTTATTTTTATATTAAAACATAAAAATAGGATTTTTAATAATATATACATGGAATAAAAAATATTTAAATAATAATCCTTTAAAACGTTTTATAACAAGGTTTTGAAGTTAAGTGTCTCTTATATTGAGTACGTCTCATCGCGTATGTTATTTATCATCCTGAATAATAAAATTATGTTAATTATTTACTTACTTAAGAACTTTTTTGGATTTTATTATTCCATTATAATAGTTTATAATTAATTACTCAATCAATCGGTTCACATTATAAGTTTTCATGATATTAGATTCATATGTTCAAAATGGCATTGGTAGGTTTACTATGGTCAAAGAGTTCAATATTATACCATATCCAGAATAATAATAATTAAATAATTATAATTTTTGTATATAAATTATATATTTAAAATAACCCATGAAATATGGTTATGGAAAATGAACAATGTTACAATCATGGAGACAGTATGTTGTACATACACATGGGTAATGTTTCCATTTTCAAAAATCAATATGGAAATAAGTTAAGTATTATTTTAACTTCATATAATGATAATAATGTTATTAATAGTGTATTATTTCTTTAAAAACACTTATATATATCATTTTTGTGATATGGTGATGAAAAATGAATCGCATCACTTCCTAAAGGTGGTAGTCCACAAGTACGCACGAATGATGTTATCATTTTTCAGTGAATGGAAAGGTAGGTAATTGTATGATATATTAACTTTTAATAATGATAAATATGTAATTAATATCATATATATATACATTAAATCCATCTTTAATATCATCCATGAGAGGTGGTGATGGAAAATGAATTGCATTGGTTCGTGAGGTGGTATTCCACCGTACACACAGACGAAATTTTCATTTCTAATTTGATGAATAGAAGATGGATATAGATTTTGAAATTAAAATAAAAAGATCTCATTATATGGAGGATAATTTAATTATAATTTCAACAAGTTTTAATAAGATTATAATTTGGTATAAGAAGAAATAAATTGAAAATTCTTCATTAATAATTATACCACTTTTTTGCACAACCTCTTATAGTTTATAATAAAATCATTACTATGTTTGTTTTCTAACAAAAAAAGCCTCTAATACATGGTGAGGGGTCTATGAAATGGATTTTGGTAGGTATTTTTTGAACTAGAGTGTTTTTTAAGTGTGAATAAAATAGTATAGGACATACCCATTTATAAGTCAGAGGAGGGGAACTCTTGAAAATACTTAAAATATTTAATTAATATAAATTAATTTTCTTTTCTAAATGGTAAAAAACTGACTTATTCAGAATATATTATTAGTATTAGTTGAAATAAAATAATATAAAAAAAATTACAATTTTAGGTGATTTTTTCACCCATATCATTTTTTTAACCCCTTGTTAACCCTTTTTATAATTACCGTGATAAAAAAAATTACTATTTAGGGGTCAATATAGTTAATATAAAAGGAAAAAGTCCCATAAATATTCCATGGTTGATATAATAAACTATATACCATTAACCTTGATCATGATGATATTTTTAGGGATTTTAAATCATTTAATAAAACATTATTTATTATAAAATATTGTTAATATTAATTTTTGAACTGTTCATTTAATTTGACAATGAAAACAACTTAAAAGAAAAGGAAATCAAATATAATCATTTAAAATTTCCTAAACCTGTTATTTTTTTCTGAAAAAAAAAAATTTACCACAATAATTACATTAATTTAAATTACTTTTAATATTTTTAGTATTATTTATTTTGGTTTTATAAGAATTGAATAAACGCGGTATCGGCGTTGTGTAGGAATTTAAGATAATTATTTCATCACTAAAAAATAGAAATAAATTACAAGGATAAATGAAAGTAATTTATATTTAAAATGAATGTTCATAACTAAAAATATCTTCTATTTATCCCTATTTAAAAAAATTAAAGCTAATAAAACAGAGAAAATGGAATGTTCTACTTTTATTTATATAAAATAATATAAAGGTAGAAATCATGGGAAAATGGAAAAAATGTCATATATTAAAAATATGTATATTTATGAATGATAAATACTTAAATAATTAAATTAATTCAAGTTTTAGGGTCATTTTTTACACTTTTACATGTTATCATTAACCTAAATTAAATAATTTACCCTTACTAAGGTGACATAAATCTTTTATGGTTATTATTCATAATTACCAAAAATAAAAGGGAACTATTTACAAAATTTAGACCTAATAATTAAAAATATATAACTAATTTTTTAATATTGAATATACATAAGTGAAATAATTTAATTAAAAAATAAATCAGCAAAATACGTTGATAAAGGTATTTTCAAAAAAAATATGTATAAAAAAGTTTTTATATCAAATTCATGTATAAAGTTCATTAAACCACCATAATTGGTATATTTTTTAAAAAATGAACTAATTAAATTTAAAACTAATCCAAAATTAAATTTTACTATTTAAATTATTTCAAATAAAATACATTTTTTGATAAAAATAAGTAATTTTCAATATTCACTGAAAAATCAAAATTATCATAAACTTCTCAAAATTTCACCTTAATATAAATTTTATATGATTATTTTAAAAATAAATTTCATTTTATCAAATACATTTTCTAAAATTTTCAAATTTAATTATAATATTTTCTTACAAAAAGAAATAGAAATCATTTTTGAGGAAAACATATTTATGAAGCATAAAATATATTTAAGAAAAAATTGAGTTCATATTTTCTAATATTTAATCAATAAATTTATATTGAGCCAAAAATTTATTTGTATTCTATAAATCTGTTAATCTTGTTCACACTTTCTAATTTAACAAATAGGTTATAGAGGTCATATTTAAAAAACAATATTTTTTTATTCATTAAACCCCGATGGTGTGTGTCGTATATGCTATAGAAAATAGTCTTCTGGTTAAAATATTAGGATATTATAGATTCTTTATTTAATCTCAAATTTATTCTATCTATACTTAGCTGAAAATTCTATTTATAATACTTAATTATTAATAAAATATATCCATAAATGCCACTAGATGACCTCCTTTAGAAAATATGGAAATATAATCATCCTTACATTATTGGGGACTTGTACATCACCCCACTCTTACATTGATCCACTCCTTCATTGACCATTTTGATGTTACTATTATACCATCTTTTATGAAGGTAATGATCTATACGTCGATAAATTTTACAACAATTTCATTATGAGTTCTTTTTCAAATTTTTTACTTCAGACTGCTTAACCCTTATATTATTGGGGTAACTCTTATGTCGTTGCATGATAATATTGAATTTTATTTCCCTAACATTGATCCATTATTAAATTGATCACCCTTACAAGGATGACATGTACAATATTCTCTCATTTGTTATAGATTGATTATGATGTGGATATTGACTTAACCATATTTTCCAAATGGTACTTAAAAGTTTATTATCTATAAAATATCTAGAACACTCATATAACTCTTAAATCCTTTAGGATATAAGTTAAAAAGTCTTAATTTTGAATCATTTAATAGTCCTTCAACTTTATTTCCAACCAACACAACCCAAAAAAAACTCATATGGGATTTGTTCTAATAATCTTTCCCTTTGGGTATATTAAAATCTTTAAAATATATTTAACACTTAAAATCTTAAAAACTTTTCAAACAACTAGATCTAATAAAAAACATAATTTGAAACTATTTACTTCAAAGATTGTATTAATAGTTTACTTAGCATTAACCCTAAGCCCACTTGAGTTAATCTTGGTGTGAGAAACAAGAGTTAAATGAAAATATCTTCAAGAAAAAACTTTATTAAGATTTCATTATCTTTACCACTTTTCCAAAAAACTAATCCCCCTGATTAAAAAATGAGATAATATCTCCCTCTTCAAAAAAACGTAATATTTCTCAAAATATTCTCATATTAAGAATAGTCTTGCACAACCTCAAGTCAAATCAAATATTCTCCCTTTTAAGTTATGGACTCCATCTCCCCCTTTGTCAAATAAACCTAACACCACTTATTTTTTAGTTCAAAAAATTGGTTTATAAGTCCAATTATTTTAATTTATAAGATAAATCATAATTTATATTCATAGAAAACACCTTGGGGTGTGGATGTCCCTTATCTAACTCAACTAGATAGTGGGAGTCAATTGGACTCCAAGATCCAACTAATGTCTCTCAAAATATTCCTTGGGTAGTGTCATTATCATAATATCATCCAGTTTATTATATGTTTATATATACTCTAACTTTATTATCCCTTGTTTAACTTTATCCTTGATAAAGTTATATCTTATTATGATATGATTTTTTTTTCTTGAATGATGGATGAGAATTTTTCTAATATTAATATCACTTGGGTTATCACATATGATAGAAATAGGATATTTCACATCAACTCCAATATATTTAAGTGGCTTCTTAATCCAAAAATTTGAGTGCAGTATTGAGTAGCCATTATATATTTTGCAACTACAATGCTTAAATAATTGCAAACTTAATTCTTACCTAGTAATGAATTGAAATAAATTCCAAGATGAAAAGAACCAATTGAAATTGACTTTTCCCATCATCTGAACCTAACCAATATACATCTGTAAAGCCTAATATATTATACTTTGATGTAATGTGATAAAAAATTGAAAAATACACTATATTATTGATGTATCAAAGTATCCTCTTCACTAATAGCATATGATTCTCTTTGGGATAGCTTTGGAAATGAGCATCTTGGCATATGGTACAAACAATGTCAATCTGTGAGACTATAAGATATAGAAAACTTTTAATGATCTATCTATACTCAATAACATCAACCCCCTTTTAATCACCATCTTCCAAAAACTTCATTCAGGTAGCAGTACAAGTTTTCATCATCACTTGATCTTCCAATACAAAAATTTTAAGAACTTCTTCAATATATTTTGTTTAGGAAATAAATGTGAATTTAATTCCTTGAAAAATCTATAGACATGAAATAATGTTAACTCACCAATAACATAAATTTGAATGCATAAATCAAAAAATATTAAAATGGTTTTCATTATTATTTATTCAATTATTAAAAAATAATATCATCATCATAGATAGGTACCAACATCCTTTGATTATTTTTCTTGTTAATGTACTCGTTTTAATCAATTCTACCTCTTTGAAATAATATCTTCTTCAAATATTTCCTAAGTCATGAATATTAATCCCTTTGAGATAATTTTAGGCCATAAGATCCTTTATTAATAAACACACCTTTTTCCAATATGCATCCACTATAAAACCATCCATTTTATCTATATAAAACTTTACTTTAAGTAATATATTCAATAGTACTGATTTGACATCCATTTGATACTACCATTGCCGAAAATAGTTGTATAGTATTCAATAGAGCCACAAGTGATAATGATTCATTGATATCTTTGAGATAAATTTGGAAATACCCTTTACACACTATGCATGATTTTTTTCATGCCCCTTTCCTTCTTCATTTATTTTAATATAGAACATTTTCTTGGTTTTGATGAAATTCTTGTCTTTCATCCTAGGAATAACTTCCTAATTTTGGTTCTTTTCAATTTTTTCAACTTATTCATGCATATCCATGGTCCACTTTTCATATTTCACTTATTTTTGAAAAAAAAATTCTCCACATGAGATTGAAAATCGTTTTCTTTGTTGATCCTATATCCTTATAGTTTAAACCATATCTATATGATCACAGAAAATATTTTCACTGTTTATTTCAGTTTTTCTACTCCTCCCATTTTTTGAGAAAGAAACTTCTATAATTTATTTATTATCAGTGTATTATTTAGATTCTTATATAGACCAATGAAATCCTCTTAATCTAAACACCACAGTATCACTTTATTTATTAATTATTTTACTATTTTAATTTGAAATCTACTTACCAAATTTAAAAAACTTATTGTGTTCAACAGCAGTTACATATTGACATTACACAATTTTTTCAAGAATTTTGTTTTATCATTTATATACCTTTATTTTTTATGATGTTTTTTGAAAAATACCATTATTCTCATGAGGTTTTATCTTATAATGCTTCTCTTTATATAGAATAAAATATTTTTTAAAACTCAAAAGCACTCATTTTTTACTTCCTCGTTTTTGTCTTGTAAGAATTTTGAATGATCTTGCCTTTTTTATAGGAATCATACATGTGAGTTCAATCTCATGAAAGTGTGGGGAAGAATCAATATCTTTTATTTTTTACCAAGACCTCTATATAGTGTTGACTTAAGTAACAAATAAATTTATGCCACAATTTTTGTCATACTTGGACAGCAAGCATTTATCCTCTTATCCATTGATAAGGTATAGGTTTCATTTTATGCTCTTTCCTTATAAAACATTAGTACCATATTTTTTCCTTTATGGGGAAGTTCTACATGTTGAAATTCACCATATTCCTAGATTCACATAATTGGAAAGAATTTAGTAGGTTTTGACTATGGCATTCCACTAGGAAGTGATACATGTGCCTCAAGTCTATTCCAATTATCTCATCCTTTTCGGAGCCAATGATATCCAGCCCCCACTAGTAGAAAAATAGTTTTTAGTGTTAATTTTTATTAATTTTAAGATTGGTTTTATATCTGAAATAAATGGAACTAATTATGAAAGTAATATTTATACCAATTATTAAATAAAAAATGTTCAAAAATATTTTTTTATGATTTTTCACACTAGGTTTTCTAAAATTATTCATCAAAAGTTCTTATTCCAAGACTATTGATGTTATTTATTTTGATAATTGATGTCAAAAGCGTTTAGTTTTGTTCAAATTTGTTGATATAGATTATTCTACTGGAAAAAAAGGTAATATATGTGAACTAAAAAATATATAAACAAAATGAAAATTAGAAAAATAATAATAACTATTAACCTTAATTTATTTTATTATGTTTGTGCCCTTCGAATATAAATGTTTCTTTATTGATATTCCTCTTATTCTGAGCAATAAACATATATGGAATCTTCAACAGTAGTTGGTAGGTTATTTTATACTCTAGATGGAAAATATTATGTAAAATTTGTATGTTCCTAACTCAATAAAAAGAAGTCTTCTTCATCATAAACAACATAATCCAAAGTTTTTCTGAAGAAGAAAACCAATAATAAAAAAACTAAATGATGATAGAATAATGAAAAATACAATGTTGAAATCATCAAATGAAATAGTGATGGAATGATTATGTGGGTTGAGAATGAGTATATTGTAAATGTATAAGTATAGTGATTGAGAAGACATATATTGTACATGAAATGTTTTTCTCGTGGTATAATAAAATTTAGACATGATTTTAAAAATTGAAATTGAAGTATGAAAAAATTGAAATATCACTAGTGAGTGATGGAAATTTAACTTTTTTTATCATTTATATAAAAAAAATATAAAACTCTTATCACATATAGGTTTTAATGTCATTTAATTGAATAAATAATGTTAAAACTAAAAGGGAAAGAGTTTTAATGTCGGTTATATAAATGATTGATGTCAAAACGCTTTTAACATCAGTTATTAAATAACCAATGTTAAAACTTTGATGTGAATGCTATTTTTTATATTATTTACTTGAACATTTAGAAATATTACAACTCAGTCTTTGTTATATTTTATACTTATCGTAATGTATGTGTTTTCTCTCATGTGGGAAGTGTAGCCATTATCTAGAATCTATGTTCTAGATCAATATATTTCCCTCCATGTAATTTCAGTGACTCTATTATCAGAATATGTTCCTTCTTGATCTAAATATACTAATTCACTTCCTTTAGTGGTTAATTGGACCATTATACCTTCAATTACATGGATTTAAACTCATATTGTAAGGATGCATATCTATTTTTAGTTTTCATAATTCCTGATGATTCATCCATCTCTCATGTTCTCCTTATCTAGTTCTCTATTAGTAAATTTTTTCTCCCTTTCTTCAAAATTGATTTCTTTTTTTCTTGAACCTTAACTGAAAATAAATAACCATTAAAATTATTTTTATAAAAAGAAATTTTAATGGCATGTTTTTGTTTCTCTTTATCCCTCAAATGTATTTTATCTATAGAGAACAAGTATTGAGTATGTCCCATCATTACACTCCAAGAATCCCATATTTTTGGTTTCTTATTATGTGCCTTTGTTGTATCAATAGTAGTCTTCAGATACTTTTTTGTACAATGAAAAACATCTTTATTTCACATTTTGGATGCTTATAGTTTTATATCAACCAATACTAATATTTTCTTATGATCAAGTCCCACAAAAAAATTCTTGTATATCTAAAGTGTTTAATTTCTTAAAAACTAACAACTTTTTTAATGGAAACCCTATGAACTTCCTTAGACTAAAATTTACTCAAACTTCCTAATGACATATCAGGAGTAAGAAGTCTTACTTTATTTCCACGATTCTATCACGGAACTATGAATTCACTATTGAGTTCCTCTATTCATTTGAATCGATCCTTGACAGTGTTGGTTAATCCATCAATAAATCAATTATGTTATTTAATCTTGATCCTAAACTCAACTTCCTTCTCTGAGTTGCCAAAATTTCTATATTTTTTATCTCTTCTTTTAGTTCTAACTTCTCCTATTCTTGTTTCTATATATATATTTTTGATTCTTGTGTTACTCTACTATTTTTCTTAGTTTTATTAGTTTAAATGTCAATATATTTAAGGGAATCCTCTAATTTGGTTTTTAAGATCAACTCTTCCCCTGATTCAAGACCATTATCACCATTTTCCACTACTAGTGGCTTGTATAAAATAGCCACAAGGAAATATTCCCTAATACCTCTATAGTATTAAAATTACTAAACTTCTATATCCTCCAAGATCTAACCTTATTAAGATAACTAGTTCTTATTTATAAGAAGTTTTTAATTTTGATTCCTTTTAATCTTTATGAATTTGAATGATTTACTTATGGTTTCTTATTTCTCATCATTCTATTGATATTTTTTAGAAAAACTATATATTATATGGCTAAATTTTCCATATTGAAAGTAAGAAAGTTTAATCTTTCCCTTTAATTACACTTTTACTCTTTTGAGATTATAGGAAATTATAGAAATTATCGCATTAACTTATTCATCCGTGGGATTATCTCTTAATGGGAATTTCATCATATCCTTATCGGTTATCTCTTGAGAATTTTATTTTGGAATAGACACATTATCTTTTTTTTCTCATTCTACAAGCTAAAATAGTATAATGGAGGAAGTCCTATGTCATCTACTTTGGATATATTTCTTCAAGAACTAATACTTACAAATTCAAACATAGAGGTAATCTTCTTAGGATTATTTTAACAATTTTTATATCATCAAGGACCTCCACAAGCCCATGCATATCATCCAAAAGAATGTTAAATTGATCAAAGAATGCATAAACTATCTAATTCAGGCTCATTCTAAAATACTCATACTTATTCCACAATACATGAAACTTTTATTCTAAAACTTTTAAATAACCTTTCTAAATAATAAAAGACTTTTCTTATAAAAAATAAGAGGTATGTCAGAGCTCCCCTTAATTAATTGATTGACTTTGCCTTAGCATAAAACTCCTAGTTATATCTATATAATATGGATACACTCTCCATATTGGATGAAATTTTAGAAATTCAATCCATTTACACATCCATCCCCTATTACCAAAAATAATTTTTCATCCGAATTTTCCAAAACTATAAGTTTATACCTTCAATGATATGGATTACTTTATGATATAAAATAGCTTAAATTTCTTAGAGAGAGTGAACTTGACAATAAAAATTTAACTTTTATATCAAATATTGGTCTCAATAAATGTTAATACCATGAAAGGGGCGGTAAATCAGGGTATTTCTATTATTAAATTATTTATTTCCAATGTTCTTGTCCCACTTTTAGTAGGGACTCTTCTTTCAATCTAATAGCCGATATAAAATAATGAAATCAATAAAGAGATATATATACGATATTTATTTGGTTCACCGAATTGGTATAATATAAGGATCATGAATATAAATGTTCATATGCACTGGAAACAATAAATATCACTTCTTCATTTGGAATTTTAGAACAGTCGCTTTGACTATCCTAGTTTAGAGTCTCAAACAATTGAAGAAAAATTTTCTCTTCTTAAAGAAACAAATTAACTAATCCTCCTATAAGAGACTTATTATTCTATAAAAAATATATAAAAATTATACTAGAGTTGGAGTAGAAATTATTATAGAATACACAAACTTATAGTGAGAGAACCTCTTGGAATAACTCTTTCCTCCCCTTGTCAAACTTTCTAGTGTGAGACTAGAATGATTTTTCTTATTCTTTCTAGAGTGAATTTGGATTTATACTAATTCATATTGATAAAATTAAATTTCTTCTATACTTACCTATTTATGATTATAAAAATAATATTATCTTTAGTATGTTAATAGAATATATATGATGGTCTTCCTCTCTATTGTATTTTATTTCTCTGGAAAAAAAATTTCGTTTCGAATCTCCAGAAGAGAATTATATCTATATTTTAATATGGAAATTCCCTAATCAAAAATGAGATTATATTAAATATTAAACACTAATAAAATCACCTAAAATATTATAAATAATTAACACTATAATCTTTGGAAATATTATGTAGTCAAATTACACCAATTCTTCATTTTTGAAACCTCCACATCATCATCTTCCTTTTCCATGGCATGGTGTGTGCGGTCAAATATCGATACACACAATCAACCATAATCATATATTTAAATAATTTAATCATTATTGAGAGATTATACCTTTAATATTAGGATTATTATCTCCATCCTTACATGGATGATTTATTAATCATATTTAATGATTAATAAAAAATATATATAATAGTTATTGGTTGTCCTACTTTAGAAAATATACAAAGGAAATAATCATTACATTTCTTATGACTCATACGTCACCCCACTATTATGTTTATAAAATCATACATTGATCCGCTCATATTTTAACCTCTATTATGTTACTACAACACCATATTATTCTATGGGAATGATCCTTACATCAAATACTCTTACATAGATTTCCCTATGAGTCATTTTTTAAATTTGTATCTCCAAACAGCATGACTCTTATATCATGAGGGATGACTCTTACAGCAAATATTGATGATAAGTATTTAATTTTACCTAAAATAAATCCATTCTAATGTTAACCACACATAAATCGACAGTTAATACATAACTCTTTCCATTATTTTTGGATGATCATACATAGATAATTACATGGCCAGATTTCTCAAATGCTTCTCAAAAATTGATTATCCAAAAAATATCCATAACCCTTCCAAACCTCTTCTAGACTTCAAGATATGATATCCATACACTTAAACAAGTTTCCTTTAATATTCCTTTCACTTTATTATAAATAAATAAAATCCAAAAATCACTCCTAGGGGATTTTCTCTAACTATCATGGTAACTCATTTCTTATATCATGAAATAAGGTGAAAGATAGGTTAAAGATAAATTAGATTTTCACTATAATTTTTGAGTTTAAATAGGAATATGTATACTTTTCCATGACCCTCAACCACTAGTAAACCCTCTTAGGCCTATAGTGATGTGATTGACCCCCAAAACCAACCTCTAATAGGTCATGGGGTAGAAACTAGAACATAGTGTATAAGTCACACATATGGGAGATATTTTCCTCATAAATACCAGGAATACAATATAAAAAATAAAATAAATCATGATAATTTAAAATAAAAACCAATATCCCACAAATTCATGTAAATTTCATATAAATACAAGTACCTAAAATGAAATACCATAATAAACTCCTAGGAATTGATACCAAGCACAGCTCCTGCCTTCAATCTAGTAATATCCAGCTCGGTCTCTGAATCCATCTAAGAATACTATCAAAAATATTTGTATATATAGGGATGAGAATAGATGTATACACTATGGGACCCTATTCAATGCCTCTCATGCAAAAATTTATGAAGAATATTAATGCCCAAATGAATGAATACAAAAAATAACACATACCTATACTAGGTAAACAAACTCAATCTCACAAGGTCTCACTCACTATGTTTTTCATCCATATATAAAAGATAGTATCAATTAATACAGAAAAATTTAACCATACACTACATCCTTATTAGTTTATCATGATCACACCCCAAAAAAAATAACCCAAAGCTTCCATAATTTATATATCACCAAAATCAAATCCACACAATATGTGTACCAAGTCACATCTGATGTGGGTCAAGTCACGACCCTACCAACCCCAATCCATGTAGGGTATAATGATCTCATTGGAACCAGTCCACAGTCATAACCACATATCCACATCCCAACCATGCATGAAATTCCTTTATATATTTGTATCATGAACATGAAAGACATAAACCCCATTCCATCCTCCTTTCATGCATGTCCCCACACTATAACATAACATTATCTCATCAAAATCACATCAATCACACTTTTCAATTTTTTCCATCATAGCCCATGCATATAATTCTATGTCCATGATGGTCATACCATTTCAAGAAGGGATAATAGTGAAGAGAGATTATTTATCCAATTATTCCCACACCAACCTAAATGTTTGGGTAAAATAATAAGAACAAAAAACCGTTGGTCATAGATAAAGTGATTCAACTCGGCTGTGGTGTGTATAAAATCACAAGAATGTATAATATATAATATAAGCCCAAACAAACCCAACCGTGAAGGGTCACACTAAAAAATCACTATGAAATCCCATTACTAGGCATCACTCCATCACTTCCACATACTACCATCATTGAAAACTAATATACCGCATACCAACCCCACTTTCTATACAAAACTGTTATAATAACGACTCACAATTTCCATAATAATGATGTAATCAACTAATTCCAAATTTATCAATTATCAGACATGTTACCTTAATTATGTAATTAAATTCATTATTTAAATAAAAATTGTTTCCATCCATTTTCCATAATTATTTCCATCCATTACCCATTAATTTCTAGCGTCAATATTTTACATATAACCAAGATTTGATTCAAATTCATCCCACACCCATTACCATATTTTTTTAATAATTCCATTCCATAGTGACTAATAAATATAAATACCAAATCCATAATTGAAAAATAACCACTACATTAACCCCACAAATCACAAGACAATAACCACCACAATAGACCAGTCTTCGCACATCAACATCCATTCCTCCCATTCCAACCATGGAAACCAACTACATCTCTTCTAGAAAACACATCCCATTTCTTAAAACCATCCATGAAAATACACCCTAAAATATCCCTGTTAATATCCATACAATAACATCATTATGAAAAATTAAACCAAAAACTAAAAACACCAAATTATAATATTAAAAACTACTATAATTCCTATTTTCAGCATGATTTTACAATAATGTAAAACCTATTACAAGGGTTTTAAAACAAAAAATATCAATTTTTCACAACTGGTTCTTTACCATATTTACTTAATTATAAATTCATGAAAGTTTCTTCCAATAGTAAAATCAAAATAATATCATAAAAATCATAGTATAAATAATAATTCTCAATGGTATCAATAATCAATGATGAGTCACATAAGAAATATCATGGAAATATATAAATATATATGTTTCACCCCCTTACCTTCAATTTCTTTTAGTGTAATTAATTATCATTTTTAGTTTAATCCTTACCATCCGTCCAAATCAATAAAAATAATGATACTTTCACATTATTCATAAAATTAAAGAGAGTTTGTAAATCTCATACCTTAATTAATGCTTTACAACCACCGCATAAACGCAAGGTAAGGAAGAGATGATAACATAAATAGAATCATGTAAGTAAATGCCCAAAAATCTATTACACAATAATTCCTATCAAAACCATGACTCAATGTTATAAAAAACCCCAAACCACTCTTATAACCTTACTAGATAAATAATATAGAGAAAAACTAAGAGTAAAATAAGGGTAACTAACATAAAATCACCACTGATTACTCTCTTAAATCCAAGGGCTAAATCCAACCAAGGTATTCTATAATTATTCTAAGGATTCACCTCTATTTGGTTGAAAATTAATAGAAATTCAAAGAAACTAAAATAATTTAGAGGGATGGATAAACTTATATCAGAAATAAAAAATTATAGTATCATCATGTGACAGATCACGGTCACATTGAAACATATCTGAATCCCCTGTTCCTCTAAAAATCATATTGTGAATCTTCTCATCTCCCTCCATTTAAGAAAAAATCAATTCAATATGGATAAGGAAGTTTAATGTCACAACCCAAGAACCACATCGCGATGTCATTAAAGATAAAACCTATAGAATTGGCCTCTCGAGCTCAATGTTATGATGGATATGATTTCACCATGAATCTCATTCTTAGAAAGTCCTGAAAATATCCCAAAGACACCATCACATTGTGATTAAAATAAACATTCCATGACCAATAAATTTGTAGAGGTATTTTTCCATATATTTGAGCCTCATGTATGATATTTAAAATTTGAGGTATGATATTTTACGTTAACAAAATCCTATGAAAAAACATATAATTTGCGATCAAAAATTCCATTCCAGGACAAAGCTCACAGCACATTCTCTTACTCTTGGGACTTACCTCACCTTGTTTGTGACACCTATTCCACACTATGAAACACCAACAGTATATCTACCCCTCTATTATAGTTTTCCCCTCATGGCATGAACCATAAATCAAAACTAAGATATAAATATCCTAGTATAAATTCCAACTCAAAAAAAACCCATCTATCCCTATAATCTCTTCTCATTTTCCTATAACGTTTAAAATCAACATATGGGATAGAGAGGTATGGTTCATTTCATTACATGCCTATATAATAATTCCCATTCTTGAGAATAAAAACTAAACCCAAAAGGAAAACCAAAAACACCATCATCCAACCACATCTTAGGGAAATAACTCTCAAAAATAAAAGTCCCATCATAGAATCATAAAATATAACAATAATAAGTAACCTAAGAAAAAAAATTATTGAAAATTATTCCATTCAATTCAACAAAAAATAAAACAACCCATTATTAAATCAATATAGTGATCAAAAATTATTAAGATGCAAAGTTTGAATCTATAAATCATGATCCTACATATATTCCCATAATCCTACATTCCCCCATAGAATATGAACCAAAGTAATAACACACTCATACAACACCTTCTCTCAGTGATCTTGAATCTCAAATGGATGCTCCACAAATGTTTCATAATCCACTATATGTAACTATTAAAAATCAATGATTTAGTATTCATCGTGAATATATTGATGAACCTATGTTAGATAAAACACATTGTGGATCGAGTTTAACTATGTGGGATGGTTCGACCAATATTACACCTTTTTATCATACTACAACACCTCAAAAGGGCCAATAAACTGAGGACATATATTAATCTCCTAAACAAACCTATACTTCCCATGATGAGGGGAAACCCTCAAGAATACATGATAACCAACCTCAAACTTTCTGTTCATTCTAATATAATTATCATAAGACTATGAAGATCATGCACCAACCTAATCTTCTCTCGAATCATCTAGAACTTCTCAATCATGCTCTACACCATATCATGTCTATAGACCAATGACTTCCCAACCTTGGTCTTGTATAATGGAGATATACAAGGAAACCCATTAAATTCCTAAAATTGGGTCGTTATAATGTAATATTTATGGATATTATTATAATAAAATTCAACTAAGTTTAGGTGTGACACCCAAGATTTCCCAATATCCAAAACACAGTCTTGCAATATATCCTCCCATGTCTGAATGGATCAATTTGTATTCTCATATCTATAAGGATGAAAAGTCGTACTAAGACATAGATAAGATCTAAAAACATTATAGATACCTCCCCAGACTCATAAGTTAAAACATAGATCCCGATTAGAGAGGATGTTCCATGACACCCCATAAAGTCATACTTCCTCAAACACATACTGTCTCTCTAAAGAATTCATAGTGCCTGACTACTGAATTTCCAAGAATTTAGAAGTCTTAATAAACTTATATAAAATCACCCAAATAGAATCACACTCTCCATCAGGTAATGGAAATACCATCAACAATTCCATATATATTTCCTCACATTTCCACTCAAGGATAACCAATGGATGCAGAAATCCAACTAAAACATGATGATATATTTTCACCTGCTGAAGACCAAGCATCGAGACACAAACTCTTCTATGGAAAACTTTACCCTAGTCCACCAAATAATAACCATAAAATCATGATACGTCATGGATATACTATGATAAATTACCAATTTTGACATATAAAACTCACATAGAACCTCCTTGTGTATCACTGATGGAACAAAAAAAACTCCCCTGAGATATTATCTGATTTAGATCATCCTATGACCATACCTCAATAGAATAACCTTTAAAGAAAAGGTCTTACATCACCTATTCCTTTCAGTATCCCCACTAAGAATACTTCTCATACTATATAATGGATGATTAAACAATCATCTGTAATAAGAAATTACTACACTCAAATTCCATTACATCAAGATGCCTCATTACAAGTTCCTCCATCACTCTTTGAGAATATCTAGACTCACATAAAATATCTCCTTATGAATTCCTACTCAGTTCGTAGGTAAATATATTAATATTCCTTTAGGTATAGGATATTTTAATGTTATATTATTTCAAGAACTCTATCCACCATCACTGATGGAAATTTAGATCCTGCTAAGAGAAAATATACATTTGGATCTTGTGATATGAGAAGGCCAAAGACCACTCACCAATGAGATAATGTTTTCACATATTAAGAATAAAACCCCACTTCCAATAACTCAAGATCATTGGTGGAATATTTATGTTCATGTGTATGAAACTATATATACCCATATGAGATCACTATAATATGTTGCATCAAGATTTAACCTGGACTGATATGGAAGGCGTCACTAAAAACCACAAAAAACCAATACTCCATCTTCTAGAAGCTGAAGAACAAGAAAACTAATAAACCTCTCCTTCATGTAGTCAAAATATTCCTAATACATATCAATCAATATAGAGGTATTTACCTTCTTATTCAGAGATTTCAATAGAGGTAAAATCCAAGATAAGGCTAATGTGAACCTCCTATAATATCCTATGAGTCCAAAGAAAATATATACCACTAAAATATTATTAGTTGCTACCTAAAAAGAACTTTTATATTTAAAGGAATGACCATCACTCACTACTAGGATACCATATTCTACATCCAATACTTAGACATATAAAACATAACATAAATATGGTGGTGCCTAAGAACTTATAAAATGTCCTTAATATGATTAGTATATTTCTCCTATGACATTGATAATATAATGGTATCATTGATGAACACTATCACGAACTGATCTAGGAACTCAAGGAACGTGGAATTTATGAGTACCATGAAATGTTTTAGATATTTTGTGAAACCAAATAACATAACCATGTATTAAATGTACCCAAAGTAACACATAAAATAAATTATGAAAATAACCTCCTTATTCACCCTCAAATATTGAAACATTGATCGCATAACAATCATTAAAAACTAGTTGGATCCCGTCAACTAGTTGAATAAATAATCTATCCATGGAATGGGTAAAGATTCTTTATTTTCACCTAATTAAACCACCATTTTTTTATTCACAACCTAATATCACCATAATTCTTCATGGTAAATAATACAGGATCACCCCATGAAAATACACTAGTCTAGATGAAACCCTTCTGCATTAAATAATAAACATTTATCTTCAACTCCCACAGCTTAGATGGTTCTATTCGATAAGTAACCATAAAAATCAGGGAGGTTTCGATCTCTAAATATACCTCAAAATCATTGTAATTTAAATGGTTATCATCAAAAAACCTCAAGGAATACATATGAAAACTACTCAATGAATATCAAAAACTCCACCACATAAGCCTCCACTGAACCTAATGAAAATAAAAAACTAACTAGATAAAATAGGATATGGTATCCTATAACCCATCTGATGGCCCTTATCACTAATGAACACCACACTCTAGCCTTTCACATCATATATTTTATCCCTATCTTAAAATAAATAAATGATGTAATTCATAGAATATTGGAAATCCATGAAAGGAATGAAATTGTATGGTTGTATCTGAAGTGGAAAGAAATCTCTCCATGATAGTTTCCACCCCATCATTAGATCACATCCCTAACACATATCAAACAAATTAGTCTAACCTCCAATTTTCATAGTAAATGACAAGGGAACTGGAAGACTCTGCACCTTGATTCCTAAGACACAAACCATGGTGGGTGAGATAAAAGAACATGATTCTCCAAAATTAAACAAGTAAAAATATTGAGTAGAAGATAATAAAATGGTACCTCAAATAATCCCAATCCCATCTAGTTCTGGTATTACTAATGCATTTAATTTTCATTCCTAGATCCTATGCCTCATTAGACATACTAAAATCCACCTCTATGTCCCTGTTCAACCTTATATCCATGAGGATAGGAAACATCATAAAGATGATCTCTACTTGCTCTATCTTCTCTTAATGTAAAGTAAGATTGTTTTCACTAAAACTCATAAAGTCTTGAATGAATCTTCTACTTAGTTTGATTAGGAATATAACCAAATATTACATATTTGTCCCCAATTATGGTCGATCACTAATATTACTTATGATCAAGATCATTGAATAGGAAAAAATACCTCATAGCTTCTATTGGATGTATAATAACTAATGGCCCTAGTGAGATGAAAAGAGGTGGGGTAGGACTGACTCCCTAGGGATCAAATCCACAAGAGTTCTGATGTTTGAAATCCTCCCTCAAAAAATCATCCCATCAGTAATCTCTTATTTCATAACTCTTTATATGACCCTATAGTGACCCAATCCTTTTACATATATTATTACATTATTTTTAACATAAATGTCAAAAATATATACATCCCAATGATCGATACGCCTTGTATCTTTGGGAGAATAGTTTCATGAAAAAAGAACATAAAAATAAAATAAAAAATCATTATTTTAATATCCATAATGAGTTCTTAAATACCTTTGAGACTCTAAAACTTCATAATAAATCTTGGGTAATAAATAAAAAAAATGGGTGGGTTACAAATCCCAGTATGGAACAAACATGATAATAAAACATAACATATAAGTCAAAAGGAATAACATGTTATCATGAAAGACAAGGATCGTGAATAATAATATGGATTAATAACCTGAATAACATAAAATCATAAGGTAATGTAAACATATGAATGTAGAAACACCATAAAACATGACATGATCCTAAGTCAATGCTAATTTCAAAGAAAACATCACATGGTGCACAAAGTCCCATTGTAAATTAATTTTACTCTCTAATCCCATAAATATCATCACATGAGACATAAATTTTACCCAATTAATTAGATATCAATATGGGATAACCCATCATAACATATAAATGTACATTTTTGGCATTTAAGGATCAAACATAAGACATAGGCATAAGGATTACCCATGGAAAGAAATGAGTTAGGATAATCATTTCTTATAGCATAACTAGAGGGAATATCATAATAGTTTCCATGAAATCATGGATTAAAACATTCTTAGATGTTCAAAGATAAAAAATAATCATTTTTCCTCAAAAATTATTTCCAATTGAAGTGAATATGTGAAAAATAGTGGATAGGTAACTTTGGGAATGTACCACTTAAGATGGGTTTTAAGGAAAACGGTAATGATTCTTTAGAAAATGAAAGAGAATATTGACATAAATAAAACCAAAAATGTATAGGATCAAAATATGAGATGTAGATACTCAATTAAAAGAGGGGGTAAATTATAAGTTTAAAAACATGTATTTTTAATCTTAAGGAAACTTTTCTTAACAATGTTAAACAAATAACATTCAGAAAACCCTCTACTATCTTTAACAAAGAGATTGGAAGGGCCCAAATTCTGAATACAAAGATATTATAAAGAAATAACCACATAGGTATACCTAAGTAAGATTCTACCTTAAAGAATATATAATCTTATATTAGAGTTACAATAAATGAGAAAGTGTAATAAAGATACACTTTTTATTTACAACAAAATGAAGCAGAAATAAAAGTACATGTAATGAGTAAAAGTCTTTTAACCCAAAAATTATGGTATCCAAACACCTTGGATAAATTTCCCTTGATTTATACTTTCAATAAAGTATGTCTTACCCACACCAGGGTAAGACATTGATATGAATATAGGTATATATCTTGTTATCCCCACAAACCCTCAATCTCTAAGGTGATCAATGCCTCTATTTTCCTTCAACTTAGAAGACCTCGATTAAGCAGGTAATCAGAACCTATGTATTCCTTGACTCAGAAGACCTCGATCATAATCAACAATTGGAATCTCACTAAGCATAACAAATCTTGTTGAAGATCTTAAGTATGTTGAAAAAGTTTTTCACAACTTAAATTCTTCATAGATTTCGCACGAAGTAGATTTTTAATAGAGCTCTCATGTGTCTCAAAATAAAAAAGTTATGAGATCATCCAAATAACTGGGTTTTTATAGGAAATATCTCCAATGGTCAAATTTTCCTCCAACATTCATATATATCTTGAATTTTTAGAGGTACTTGGACAGGTGGCATTGGTAACAGTTATATTGTAACTGAAACAACAACATTGTTTAGATAAAAAAATTATAACAAGTAATTTTAGATTTTCAATAATATGTAATAATATGAATGTAATAAACATTACATTAAAAAAATAGAGTAACTTTAACAAATATATAAAATCATATCTTTAAGAAAAAATTATATTCAAGGAACTAAGAGAATCATATCTGAAAAATATTGAGGATCAAAATCTAATAAAATTGAGAATTATAATATAATAAAATTGAGAATAGGAATCTAAAAAAATTGAGAATCAGATTATAATAAACATAGTAAATTATATTTTATATTTTTTACAATTTGTATTTGAGAAACCTGAATTGGATTCATGTTTCTATGAGAATCAGAATCTAAGTAACAAGTCGAATCAGAATTGAGAAAGTTATTCTGATAAAAAAATTGTGATTCGGTATCTAAGAAATGTAGTGTTTCATAATTTAAGAAAAATATAGAATCCAAAATTATAAGTGATTCATAATATAAGAAATGTGATGATTCAGAATTTAAGAAACACAGCTGACCCAAAATTTTGAGTGATTCGAAATCTAATAAATACAGTGATTCAGAATTTAAGAAACACAGC
The DNA here is from genome assembly GCA_963277665.1 of Viscum album. Taxonomy (NCBI): domain Eukaryota; kingdom Viridiplantae; phylum Streptophyta; class Magnoliopsida; order Santalales; family Viscaceae; genus Viscum; species Viscum album. The sequence goes on along the minus strand of OY728157.1, from coordinate 719,574,085 downwards.
TGATCCAATTAATAAGTGTAAGAAAATAGTATTATATAGTCTATTTTATTATAATAAAAACTATGTTAGACTTATCTGGAAAGAAAATTAAAATAAATATATGATTATAAGTCTAAAAAATGTAAATTTTATTAAATAAATAAATTTTTGTTAAGGAAAATATGTTTGTGATTTCCAAAACCTAACGGAGTGAGAAAGTTATAAGGAACTCTCCCTTTTTAGAAATCACAAACAATGTTTATTACAAAAATAATATTTAGACCTAAATTCCATATATTAAAACTTGAAATAAATACTTATCTTCCCATGAGTTTATGACTTACAGTGAATACAACTAACTTCCCCTTAGGTTATGGACCCTAAGGATCGTATTATTTTATTTGTAAAAAAATGTCATATTTTCTTATGGAAACAACTCCCCCTTTTCTTAAGGGTGTCTTCTTTAAGTAATATCCCCCTTATAAATGATATTTCATAGATTTATATTCTATTTATAATATCTTCTCCCTTCTCCCCCTTTGTGATTTTCAAAAAGGAATGGAGGGAATTATAAGGTACCTAAAAATGTTAGGAAACATACAATTTGAAAAAATGGATAATAGGATTTTAATATTGTAAATGTTTTTATAAAACAAAATATCAAATTATAAGAGTAATTCATCCTTCTTTGGGACAATTTTCTTGAATATTTATTTTATCTTCTTTAATTCCTTATGGTCATCATGGAAGTTTTCCAGAAGAACTTCTTGCTCTTGATTCTTCTTCTTAATTTTCTCAATCTTCTATTGGTGGCTTTGAATCTTCTCTTCTTGAGACTTAAACATTTCTTACAAAGAGGTAAGTTTCTCTACTAAATCATATGTTCTTTCCTTTATATTTCTTATCTAAAGACCATAGAAGTTTAGTTTTTCGTTGAGGTCTTCATCTTCTTGCATTTTGATTCCCTGTTCTTTCTTCAACTTCTTGGAAAAGCTACTTGAAAGAATTCTCCTTAGGGCTTCTGATTCTTTGAAGGATCCCTTAATTATTTCAAACATGTATTCAAAAACCTTAAGATCAATATTGACCTATTTTAACCACTTTATTTTTTCTTTAAAATAATTTCTATGAGAATTTTAATTCAGCACAAAAGATTTGAATTCTACTTCCATATTTATTAACTTCTCCATAAAGAGGGTTAAGGATTCTGACTTTTGATTCACTAACTCTTGAATAATATGGCATCTTGACTTGATTTTCGGGAAGTATGGAATGGAATCAACCAACTTATTAAAGGACTACACAAAAAAAGTCTTTTCCTAAAGAGGAGGGAGATGTTTCTGATTCTGAACCATTCTTCTTAGATATACCAACATCTATTTATTTTCCATTCTCTTTCTTAGAGTCCTACTTTTTCTACTTATGAGTTTCTTGCCTTTGATAAGGAATTATAATAATTATGTCATCATTATCACCATCAACATGTTTACTACCATAATCATCTTGTACAACATCATATTTTTTATCAACAACATCTTTATTGAATGAAATTTTATTCACTTCAGTTTCAACAACATTATCTTCTTGATGAATAGATTTATGAACTAATTTGATCTTAGAAGATGATGTTTGGGAGGTTCTTATCGACATCTTATCTAAATGACTTTGATTTTGAGTTTCTTTGATCTATCGAATCTCATCTTCACTTTATTTCTATTCAGTTTCTTATTCTTCTTCTTGTTCTTCATGAATTGGTTCTCGAATAGATAGAGTTGAACCTTGAACAACTTATTTTTCCTTTGTTGAAGGGGTTACCTCTATTTACACTTACTAAGAAGGTTGAAGAAGTTATGTTTCTTGGATAAATGATTCCAGAACCTGAATCTATTTTTAATCTCTTTCCATATCTTTTAACAAATCTTGAATTAATTCTTCTTCAGAAATATTCTTCTTAATCTTCTTCTGTTTAGCTTACTTCTCAAGCTCTTGAGTTGCTTGAAATTTCAAAGCCTTAGATTAATCTAAATCTAAACCAAACAATGTTTATCCTTCTTTTCTTTTCAACTTGATTTTTCTCTATCTTGCTACAACTTCATCAAAGTAAGTCTTTTATTTCGTGGACTTAAGAGGTTCGAATGCTTGAGCTGGTTCTGGTTTCTGAACTTTTCTTTTCTTCGATTCAGATTTTGAACTTTCTCTAAATTGTCCTGCCTTGCCCAAAAGATCAAAAAATTACTCATCTTATCACTGAAATCATATTTCATTCTCTTCAATGTGTCATCACTTAACAAAATAATATTAATCTTATAGGTCTTTAACTTGCAAGTAATGTTGTAGAAGTCTAATAATTTCACTATAAACTTTGGAAATATTGCTGGAAACATAAGGATTTGTGACTTGATATACTCACCCTTTATTTTTATGAGTGTAAAAAAGATAAACTTGACTAAGTTAATCTTCCTTAGATTAAGTATAAATTCCATTATGAAGATATCTATGATTTTCAATGTATTCTTATCTGATTTCCTCAATATCAAAAAACCTTATAACCATAAGGCGACAATCATGTGGTTGGATGATAGATTAGAAGTATTTATTGAATTAATTCCATGGAGGCCTAAGGATTTAATTTCCTTGACTCTGTAAAAAGATCCTTTGAAATTAGGCATCTTATGGGAAGGGTAAAGCTCTTCTCTACTATATGGTATTTCAAGAATGTCAGCAGATTTATTATAAGTTGTTGATTAAGTCTTCCCATAAGACTTGAACTGAACCTTATCCTTACCACCTTCGATAAAGAATTAAACTATCAGATAAAATTCAATTACCAAGTCTATGTATACTAGATCTTTCTCTCCCTTATCCTTCACAATGCATACATTTTCCCTTTCTTTGAACATGATGATCTTACTTATCAAAAAGCCAAACTTATAGAATAAAATATGATCAAATAACCTCTCTCTCAAGGTTGGCCAATATTTAATCTCTTTTTGGGTAGGAATTTAAGTTTGAGAGGATATATCTATAGACATTCAGAAAATTAAGGAAGATGAAGGAAAGAGTAATGAAGAGTTTAAAGGGAATAAGGGCTTAGGCAAGAAATCCACGGACTTTGATGTAGGACATGGAGGGGGTCCCCCCATTATACAGGTATCACCGTGATAGTTCATATTCCAAATAAGATCAAACAGTTGGAATTGATCCAATAAAATCTGAATTTTTTTATTGATATGAATAAGATTTATAGGTTCTAATATTTTGAGGTTTTAAATAAATCAAATAGATTTAAGGAAAGATAAATCCGTTGAGGTTTTTCTTAAAACCAATTTGAAATACCAACAAACAGAAGTGTGTGATAAAAAAATAAATAAGAAAATGTACCTTTAGGATTTTTTTCTATATATTTTTTAGTATTAGATAATATTCTTCTTAGACATCTTATATTCGGAAAAGTTTTTTTAGATTTTGAAAACTTTATTAGGTTCTGAAAACTTTATTAGTTTCTAAAAACTTTATTAGGTTCTAAAAACTTTATTAGGATCTAAAAACTTTATTTAGTTTTAAAAACATTATTCAGTAAAACAAATATACTCTCCCAATGAAAAGAAGTATCTTAATGTTAGGATATGTCTTTAAAAAAATAGATATGAATTATTACCTTATGGTTATCATTCCTAACTTTTTTTAATGTATTTAAATCTATTAGAAGGAAATGATTTTCTAAAAATGTTAAAAAGTTGTTCTTGTTTTCTGATAAATTTTAAAATAATATCTTATTTAATTGTGTGATCCCTATGGAAGTTATTCCTAATATCTATGTGATTTTCACAAGAGTGATGTGAAGGGTTTTTGTTTCAAGATATGGAACTTTTGTTATCACATGATATATTAGTTTTAGTAAAACTCATGCCATAATCAGTGTGTGTTGCATCCACAACAATTTAGCACAAAAAACTTTCAACTGCTACATATTTAGCTTCAGCAGTGAAAAGTGATATAGAGTGTTGTTTCTTAGATGACCAAGAAACTAATGAATCTCATAAGAAATGACAAGTTCTTGATGTAATTTTTATATCCATTCAACAACCACCAAATTCAACATCTGAAAATCATTTTAAAACAAAATTATTCCTAGAAGAATAGAAAATTCCTAAGTCCATAGTTCCCTTTAAATAGAAAAAAAATCTCTTCACTGCTTTTAAATGGGATTATTTTGGATTATATTGATATCTTGCATGTAATGATACTGAAAACAATAAGTCTAGATGACTAGCTATTAAGTATATTAAACTTAATATCATACCTCTAAAAGATGTTTGATTTATTGGTTTCCTAGATTCATCAAGATCAAGGGTATTAGAGGTACCTATTGGAGTACTTATACTTTTAGTTTTGTCATATCAATACTTTTTAAAAAGATATGTGATATAATTATGATGATATATATAGGTTCCTTCTAGTTTTTGATAAATTTAAAAACCAATAAAAATGTTAACTCACCCATCATACACATTTCAAACTCAGATTTCATAAGATTCGTAAATGAATCAGTTAAGGATTACTGAGTTTATCTGAATATAATTTCATCAATATAAATTTGAGTAATTAAAACATTTTTCTTTTCTTTCTATTTAAAAGGGTTGGATCAGCAGTTCCCTTAACCTAATAGTTTTATAACAAAAATCATATAAGTCTATCATACTAGGCTCTAAGGGCTTGTTTAAGACCATATTAAGCTTTTCAAAGTTTCAAAACATGTTCAGTATTTTTTGTATCTTCAAAACTAGGAGGTTGTTCAACATAAACATCCTATTGAACATATTTGTTAAGGAAATAACACTTCACATCCATTTAAAAAATTTTGAAGTTAAATAATTCTGCAAAGTCTAAGAGAATTTGAATAGATTCAAGTCTAGATTTCGGATCATAGGTTTATTCAGAGTCTATTCATTCTTGTTGATTATAGTCTTTAGTAACAAATCTTTATTTATTTCTTACTATGACTCCATTCTCATCACATTTATTTCTAAAGACCCACTTTACTCCAATTATATAGGTTTATTTAATCCTTTCAACCAAGGTCCATACTTTATTCCTTTAAAATTCATTTACTTCACATAACTTTGCTTTAATACAATATTAATCACCTAAATCCTCATTAGTACTTTTAGGTTCTAATTGGGAAAGAAATTATAGATGATATACATCATTATTTAAAAAACTTCTAGTCCTTACTGGTTGATGTACATCACCCACGATACTATAACTGGGATGATTCCTTATAAACAATTGACTTGGGTTTTTTAAAACCAATTCATAAATGTAGGGTATAAAATATTATAGAGTGAATATCTTAGAAATATTTTCTTGAGTATTTTCCTGAATAGAATAATCTTCCCTCAATGGTTGATAATCTGTTTTTGAAAACACATATGAAGATATAGTTTGGTGAAGCTTAAAAAATAAAGGATCAGTTTCATCAATTTTAACATGTATTGATTTCTCAAAAGAACAAGAATTTTTGTTAAAAACTCTATAAGCCTTAAAATTAGTGGAATAACCTAAGAAAATTCCTTCATCATATTTGGGTGCAAATTTGTGTAATTTATATTTTGTATTTAAAATGAATACTTTTCATCCAATTACTCCGATGTATGAAACTTTAGGTTTTTGCATGTTGATAACTCATAAGGTATTTTATTAAGAAATTCTCTTATTAAAACTTAATTTATAGTATAACAAGTAGTACTTACAGCTTTATCCCAAAATTATTTACCAATTGAGTATTCACTCAACATGGTTCTTGTTATCCCTTGAATAATTCAGTTTCTTCTTTCAACAACACCATTTTTATGAGGAGTTCTATGAGCTGAGAAGTTATGAGTAATGACTTTCCTACTACAAAAAGTTTCAAAATATGAATTTTTAAATTCTCTTCCATGATCACTATGAATAGTTATTAAAGGAAGGTTTTTCTCATTTTTAACTTTGGATAAAAAAAATAATTGAAATAAGAAAAGGCTCATATTTTCTTGCAAGAAAATAAACCCATATAAATCTAGTGTAATCATAAACTAAAACAAATACATTTTACTTGCCTCTAATACTTCCAGTTTTTGTAAGACCAAACATGTACATGTGCACTAGATGTAATGCATCAGAATTTGATACTTCACTTATTGATTTAAATCTTAACATAGGTTTATTTCCATATTAACAAGGGTCACAAACTTTTTAAGAATAAAGTCTAAGATTTGGTATATCCTTAACAAATATTTTCTTATATAGTTTACATAAATTCCTAAGGTTATAGTGTCCTGATATTCTATGACCTAACCATGATTTTTCATCCATTTCACTAAGGCAAGGTAAGTCTTGGCTTCTAAGGTCTTCTAAGTTAAGTGTATAAATATTCTCATATCGATGGGTAGAAAGAATAAACTCATCCTTTGAATTGTGTACTACGAATTTATCATTCCTGAAATATACATGGTAACCTTCATAACATATTTGGATTGTTCTTATAAGGTTTTGTTTAATACCTTTAACAAATAAAACATTTGAAATTAAGGCTTTTCTAATAAGAATTATATTACCTATATTGACAATCTCTCCTTGAGTATTGTCTTTGAAAGTGACTCTTCCACCTTTCATCTTAATAATATATTAAAACAAGTTTTTGTTACCATTCATGTTCCAGGAACATAAAATATCCATGTACCATGTATTCTTGCTGATATTTCCTTTATTTTCCTAAAAATAAAATAGTTATAATTTCAGAATCCAAGATTTCTTGGATCCAGAAATGTTATAAAATAAAATATTAGGAATCCACATTTTCTTAGAAAAGTGTTTTTATTAAAACTTAAGTATTGAGTTTTATTCAAAGAATAATTTTTCTCCTAATTTCCACCAGTTTGAAACTTTGTGCAAAAGGGTCACTTTTAGGAACAAAATAGTTATGACTGAAAACATGATTTGAGTGATAATAACCAAATCCAAAACTATTCCTAAGAGGATGAATTTTTGAATACATTTTATCAAAATTATCTTTACCAGATGTAAAGTTTGATAAAAGTTTCTTTAAGTAAAATATTTTATATATTAGTCTGATGACTAAATTCTATTACTCATAGTCGTTAGTATTAGGATTAGAGTTTGTATCTATAATATTTTTCGTAGAAATAACATTTTCTAAATCCTTAAAAAATTATTATTTTCAGAATTAACTTCAAGGTATTTTTAAATAGAAATAATTTCAAAAGATTTTTCATCAAGATATTTGGAAATATCTGATACTTATTTTGTTAAAATATTGATTCTATAATTTTCTTTTATTGATCTTATCATTTTAATTTTCAAGAAAATTTGAAAAAAAAAAGATACTTCTTAAAAATAAGGTAAAGAATTATCTTTTTATGAGGAATATTATTCATTTGAAGATTCATAATTTTCATCATCATGATAATTATAACTTGATGATATATTGGTTAAAGATTCAGTAGTGTGTACCTTATCCATGAAACATTGGGTTTTAATAGGTATCTTGGTGATAAGACCAATATTATTTTGTCCGGAAGATTAATTATCTTAAGATTCATAGGATGATTCTACACCACTTTTATTTTGAGAATCATTTTTATTTTAATACTTTCTTTCCCTTAGGATTGTAATATCTTTTCCAATTCCTCTTATAATGTCTATCTTTTCTATATTTTCTTTTAATATTAGGACAATCAGGTATGATATGTTCTTCATTCTTGCATTCATAACATGTGAATTCAGAATATTCCTTATCTTTACTTTCCTTTTTCTTATACCTATACTGAAAATCCTTTTTTCCAAAAATATTGTTCATCCTTAAAGAAATATTTTCTAGCTCATTATTTAACTATTCGGATTCACTTGATTCTAACTAAATAAAAACTTTATTAGTCTTTATTGTCTTAGAAACTTTCTCATGAGTTTTTTATTTCATCTAATTCAAAGTATTAATAAAAAACACTCCCATTATTCTTTATTATATTCTTAAAATATCTCTTTAATCTATTATCATGTTGTAAGAGAATTCTAAATAACTCATCAAGAGTAACAGTAGTAACATTACTTGATTCATCAATAGCAGTTCTCTTTGATTCCCATTTATTAGCCATGATATCAATAATCTTGTCTACCAGCATATCATCATCTAGCCCTTTTTCTCCCATTGACTATAGTCTATTCACAACAGTCATAAATCTTTATCGAGCTTTAAAAATAGATTCTCCGTAAGGAAAAACTAAAATATGATAATCTACTCTAAGCATATCTCTTCTTGTTTCAATAACTTTTGAAGTATCAAGATGTGTAACGTTAATTTTCTTCCAAATGTTGTTAGCTTCATCATAAGAAGATATTTGGATATATATATTCCTAGTCATAGAACAATGCAAAGTATTGTGTACATTATAGTTCACCAGATATTATTTCTTTTCTTAATTGGTAAAAGTTCAAACTTCCTTATCAGGTATCTTATAATCTATAATAAGCATAAAAAAATTGTTAACACCAGTGTTAATAACAAAGGTCTTCATTCTGTCTCTCCAGTATTCATAATAATTACCATAAAAAATATTTGGTCTTATGGGTTTCATATTATCTAAGGATCTGACATTCATTCCTTCCATATTTTAAAAACAAAACTTTTCAAATCCATACGTTAGTGTAGTATGCATTTATAAAGAAAGATTTTATATAAAAAATTTATAAAAAACTTGCATAAGTGAACAAAGAGTAATTAAAATAAGAAATGAAAATCTACCTTTGATTAAAAATGTAAGTATCAGTATCTCAAATACCTCCTCTGATACCAATTTTAGGATCAAAATATGATATTTAGATACTCAATTACAAGAGGTGTTGAATTATAAGTTTAAAAAATTTCGTTTTTAATCTTAAGGAAACTTTTTTTAACAAAGTTAATCAAATAACATTCAAAAAACCATCTACTAAAAAGATATCAGAATATCATAATTTCTGAATACAAATATATTATAAGGAAATAATCACACATGTATACTTAAGTAATATTCTACCTTAAAGAAAATAGAATCTCATATCAGAGTTACAAGAAATGAGAAAGTTTAATAAAGTTACACTTTCTATTTGTAACAAAATGCAGTAGAAATAAAAGTACATATAAAGAATAAAAATCTTCTAACCCAAAGAGTAGGGTATCCAAAAAACTTGGATAAAGGTCCCTTGAATTATATATTCAATAAATTTAGTCTTACCCACACCAGGGTAATCCATCGATATAAAGATTGGTATCTGTCTTTTTATCCCCGCATGCCCTTGATCTGTAAGGTGATCGACACCTTTGTCTTCCTTCAACTTGGAAGACCTTGATTAAGTAGGTAATCAGATCCTATAACTTCATATCCTCACAATCCCTCGATCATAATCAGTATAAATCAGAATTTCACTAAGCATAAAAAATATTATTGAAGATATTAAGTATGTTGAACAAATTGTTCACAACCTAATTTCTTTAGAGCTTTAGTACGAAGTAGATTTTTGGTCGAGCTCTTGTGTGTCTCAAAATCCAAAAGTTATGAGCTTGTCCAAATGACCAGGTATTTATAATAGAGATCTCCAATGGTTGAATTTTCCTCCAACAGTCATATTTCTTCTAAAATTTTGGAGGGAATTATACTGGTTGCATTTGTAATTGTCATATTGTAACTAAAAAATGACACTTTTTAGATAAAAAAAATTGTCAAAAATAATATTATCTTTGTAATAATATGTAATAATATGAATATAAGAAACATTACATTAAGTAAATAGAGTAACTTTAACAAAGATATAGAATTATATCTTTAATGAAAAATCATATGCAAGGAACTATGATAATCGAGTCTAAAAAATATTGACAATCAGAATCTAATAAAATTGAGAATCAAAATCCAATAAAATTAAGAATCGGAATCTAATAAAATTGACAATTAGATTCTAAAAAATATAGTAAATTTTATTTGATATTTTTCACAAATCGTATTTGAGAAACATGAATCGGATTCATGATTCCGGGAGAATTGAAATCTAAGGAATGGGAAAAATAGGAATTGAGAAAGTGATTCAGATAAAAAAAATTGTGATTTGGTATCTAAGAAATGCAATGTTTTAGAATTTAAGAAACACAGTGGATCCAAAAAATTTAGCAATTCAGAATCTCAAAAATGTGGGTTCATAATTTAATAAACACAGTGGATCTTAAATTTTGATCGATTAGGAATCTAAGAAATGGGGTGATTCATAATTTAAGAAAAACAATAGATCTAATTAAAAATGATAAGAAAATAGTATTATAGAGTCTATTTGATCTTAATGAAAACTATGTTACAATTAGATGGAAAGAAACAAAAAATACATATATGAGTATAATTCTAACAAACATAAAGTTTCTTAAAGAAATAAATTATCATTAAGGAAAATATGTTTGTGATTTCCAAAACATAATGGAGTGAAAAAGTTATAAGGAAACTTTTGACTCAACAAAATGAACAAAAATGGGTTTACATAGTGAAATGGTAAATTTTTTATTCCAAGGGTGGTTTAAAACATTTTATAGAGTGGTATAGAAATGGGGTAAGATACAGATAAGTTCCCCTTAATTGGGTTTTCTTAATGAATAAAATTGAGAAGGGGTCTATTAAAAATTTTATATCCCCCTCGATTAAAGGTGAATTAAACTGGATATATGTGTGGAGGGAATATATATATAATGTATAATAATTAAATAATACAAAAATCAAGATAAAGTGAAGTTCAAAGATATAAAGAATGACCCAAATTAAATAGGGCTGTTTGGAGAGAACCCTTACCTTATATTCTATAATTGTTCTTCACATGCACTTGATGTATCGAATAACAAAATTATCATAATTAATTACTTAAGTAAGAACCTTTTTCATATATATTTTAATTACTATAATTATATTTTTTTTATTTAAAACCATTTCAATGAGATATGGGGTCTAATTTAACTATTTTTAGGGCGTTCGTTTCATGGTTCCTCGGTTGGATCACCTGAGGATAATTATAGAGACTCTTTTCAAATGGGACTAAAACTCTAGAATTGAAATGATATGATATTTATTTCATTTAAGAAATTTAAATGGTACCAAATACCTATATGTGTTATGACATATTAATGATTCATTTAGTAAAATGTTAATGATATATGGTTAGTTTATTTTGGAATTTTTACTGACCATAAAAAATTAGTTTTGTTTTATTTTATATCATGGACATATATTCATTAAAAATGTGAAAAATTATATAATATGTATTTTTAGGTTATTTTAAAACATTATAAGTTAATTTAAACCTACAATGATGGTGGTAATGGAAAAAATAAAACTCATTATCCGTAGAGGTGGTGAACTAACATAATATGGATAGTGGATTTATTTTTAGAATAATACAATAATAGAAAAGGATGGGTGGTAGATATTACATTAGAAATATAAAATTAATATATATATATATATATTATATTGGAGTTATTATTTTATTATTGATGAGGAAGGTGAGGAGAATGTATTAGAGGAAAATAATTTAAAATATATAGTTTGAGAATATTACCTATTGAATGTCGTCTCCTTGAAAAAAATATTAAGAAACTTAGAATTGGCCTTTTGGTGAGACCAAAAGCACTAGTATATTTTGGATATTATTTTAAATATAATTGGTTATAAATTTGGAAAAATCCATGGATAAGAATTTATAAGGAGAGGATAGTTAAGGGTGGTATTTATAAGGGGAGGAAAGGTGTGTTTTTTGAGTATTATATTCATTAGTTAATTATTTTAGATCAAGAATACCAATATTATTAATTATTGTGACTATATATATTAATTTTTTTAATTTTTGTTCAAAATAATGGGTTCTTACATCATCCATTAAGTAATTAATCATGTATTTAACTTATAATGTTAATTACCATATTTTACCGTATTTCACTATTTACCAAAAATTAAACTATTTTAGAAAATTACCTAAAAATCATTGTGACCATTTTTTGACTTGTATATTCCAAAAAATGAAATCAATTTTGTGAAAATAATTTTCAAATATGATAAATTTAATTTTTATTTAAATCCTAATTTATTTTAAAAAAATATAAATTTTAATATTATAGTCTACTTTCAAACACTTTGAAAAATTACTTATGATCTCATAGAATTATATTATCAAAATAATATATATTAATATTAATGCTTGGAGTGTGGATCCTGATTGTGGTAACATCATAAAAAGCTCTTGGGAAAGTATGATCCATAATAATGATGTTTTTTCTTGTCTCAATAAACTAAAACATCTCAAGCAATATCTTAAAATTTGGTGTAGACTAAAGCATAAACAACATGACAATGACATTTCCTCCCTTGAAAAGGAACTTATTCAAATCCAAAATTTCAATACCAGTTTTGATTTCACTTTGATCCTCAACTTGAACTTAATACAGCTATTAAGATCAACTCTCTTCTTATGCTTAAAGATAACATTTATAAGCAAATTTTCAAAACTAAATGTATTTCGGATGGTGATAGAAATACAAAATTCTATAACTCACTTCAAAGAATTAGGAAAGTCTGTAGACCTCTTTCCTATATCTGAGATGAAGAACCAATCATTGACTCTGAGGAGGTGATTGTGAATCATGTGGTCTCCTATTTTTATAATTTTTTCAATGGTTCGTATGTTAACAAGGATCTCTTTTCTGATATAATTCTAACCTTAGTGACTGAGGATGATAATGAATTTCTCTCAAGTTTCCCTCTTGAGAATTAAATCAAGGACACGGTGTTTAACCTTAATCCTGATAGTGCCTCGGGTCCTAATAGTTTCAATAATGTCTTCTTTTAGCAATACTGGGATATCATTCAGTGGGATGTCTACAAACTTGTTAAAACTTTCTTCTCCATTGGTTCTCTTCCTCATGGTATCATTGCTCAATTTATTACTTCAATCCCTAAATTTGATAATTCCTCTAAGATTCATCTTTTCTGTCCAATTTCTCTTATCAATACTCTTTATAAAATTATTTTTAAACTTATTACTAATAGTCTTTCTACTATTTGAAATAAAATTGTTTCTTGGAATCAATTTGGTTTTATCAAAGGTAGTTCTATTCAAGATTGTATCTATCTTGCCTTTGAATTCACTAATACCCTTAATAAAGACACAAGAGGCGGTAATTTTGCAATCAATCTTGACATTAGGAAAGCTTTTGATACCATTGATTGGATTTTCATTTTCAAAGTGCCCAAGTCATTTGGTTTCAATGATGCTTTTATAAATATGATTAAATCCTTATTTAATTCAGCATTTATCTTTGTTCTTGTCAATAATGCCCCTGAGGGCTTCTTTAAATGCAATAAGGGTGTTAGACAAGGGGATCCTCTCCCTGCCATTATTTTTTCTATTTCAGAATATTACTTAAGAAAACTACTCACTCTTTTTGTGGAACAAAACAACATAAAACCTATTCAGTTTTCTTGAAACTTAAAAGTGACCACCCATCATTTATATGCTGATGACATCATTATGTTACTTCAAGGAGATAAAAGGAATATTCTGAGTCTTAAAAGTCCCCTATCTCATTACAAAGATGTCTTAGGACAATCTATAAGCTGGAACAAATATTTTGTGTTCTTTGGGAAAAACTTTTCTTCCAACAGAAATGGTAATATCATTAATTATTTAGGCATTAAAGAAAGTCTCATTCCCTTTCAACTATCTTGGAGTGTCTCTCCTTTGGGGTAGTCTAAAATCTAGTTACTTCACTAACATTGTGGATCAAATCATCAATAATATCTTCTCTTAGAAAGGTAAATCCCTATCTATGGCTGGAAAAAAATTCTTGTGAAATCCACAATTATTTCCAAAATGGTTTACTCGCTGATGGTTTATAGTTGGACCACTGGTTTACTTAAAATAATTAATATTTTAATTAAAACATTGTTTGTGCTGGTAACATGATTGAAATGAAACTTGTGACCATTCCTTGGAACACTTGTTGTAATCCCTTAGATAAGGGTGGCATGGGAATTAAAAATCTTCGTCTTTTTAATGATTCCCTTCAGGCTAGACTCACTTAGAGGTTGCTTCACAACAACTCTGACTCCACTGCTTTTCTCCATAACAAATTCATCTCTAAACTTAAGAATGGTAATTTTAATTATATCTCTTCTTCAATCTAGTTGTATATTAGATAATCCTTTACCAACATTATGAACAACTCTAGATGGATGGTTAGTTCTAATTCTTCCATGAATTTTTGTCTTGATAACTAGACTGGTGCGCCTTTAATTGACATGTTAATTGCCAATGAGCACCCTGTGAACACCAAATCTTCTATAAGGTATTTTCTTAACTCTCAAGGAATTTCCCTCCCTGATAACATCTGTAATATAATTGACAACTATCCATATTCCAACTCTGATGATTTCCTCATATGGGAGCCTGCTCATAATGGTGTTCTTGATTCCAAGATTTTTTACAATCATAACTTCCTTTCCTCTGATTCGACATTTAGTTAGTTGAAATAGTTTAGCAAGACATGGATTAAGCCCTCGAGACTAACTCGTATTTGTCATCTTGTGCATAACAGAGTCCCCACTGAAGTTTGTTTGCAATATTTTGGCATCCAACTCTGCTCAAAATGTCACCTTTGAAACTAACATAGAGAAGATGATAATCATCTATTTATTTCTTGTGCTAAAATATCATCTCTTTGTAATTATGTGTTTCACATATTTGGTTGTAGATGGTTACTTCTTGAATCAATTATCTCACAACTGCAGTGTTGTGTTGACTTTGAAGCTTCTCACCAAACCAAGAATCTTTTTTTGGCCATTGTGGCTGAGCTTCTCCATGTGATATGGTATGATAAAAATATTATTATTCATAATACTTTCTCATCCATGATTAATGCAGGTCAAATACAAATTCTCATTTCCATTCGTGATGTTGTCGTGACTTAGAAAGATTTTTGCGACAACTCCATTGGATATTTTGATATCCTATACCGTCTTCAGATTTCTGGGCTCTATAGGCTGCCTAGACGGACTTTTGATGTATTCTGGAAATCTATGCTTCCGGAATGGATCAAAGTGAATGTCGATGGCACTTCCAAAGGAAACCCAGGACTAGTAGTTTACTGCGATATCTTTAGAGACTTTCGTGGTCATTTCAATGGCTATTTCTTTAGAGGTTGTGGTACGGCCTCGTCACTGGAAACAGAGATGCTGGGAGTGATCCATGTGGTTGACTTTTCCAAAAAAAGGGATGGAATAATATTTGGATATAAATTGATTCAACCAATATTGTCTAGGCTATTTGGAAAGGGTTGGTTAAATTTTCATGGCCTCTCACTACCTGTTGGATGAGCTGTCTTGCCTCGCTCATGGAAATCAACTACATCATCACTCATGCCTTCTGTGAAGAAAATATGGTTTCTGATGCTCTTTAGAATATAGGATTAAACCAGGATATTACTTGGAAGGAAAATATGTCCAGTTATCTACTTTCTTTTTATGATAAATACTGTAATAAAGTTCCATCTTTCAGACTCATGTTGCCTCTTTTTTTCAATAAATTGTGCATTGGTCTCTGACTGAGGAACCACCTTCTTAAAAAAGGACTTAGATTTACCTTCTTCCCAAATCCCATGAATCTATTCCATATATATATATAGAGGATTAATTTATCTCCAACCTAAAACTCCAGGTCTCATTAACTATTATCTTCATAGCTCTTATGTCAATGTTGAGTAGCCTCGGTGTGCTGTTGAATGGTCTTGACATTTTCTAACATTTCCTTGACCATTTTAGGTCCCACAAGATTTTATTCTCCAACTTCACCCCAGCACACAGTCATTATACATATATTCTCATAAAATGATTTATATGGATCCATTTTCATGATTGATTGAAGATATAATTTTATGAGAACTCATCCGAAGGAAGATGTTGATCCCATACTCCTTAAAATTACATTGAGTATAATTCTAATAGGTTTTCAAGTTTCTAGATAGTAATCTTAGATTGGCCCTTAGTTTTTGGGTCATAAATCACATTATAATGGCCCTAGACTTTTACACATATTATTACATGATTTTAAGCATAAATAACTATCAATTACAAGCTAAGGGTTGTAGAGTCTGGTGTCTTCAAAAGAAAAGGTACATAAAACTGAAAACATGGAACCAAGATAAAAACATATTTTATTTAATCCTCATAAAGAGATACTAAATTTATTTTAGATATTACATATAAATAGGATAACTTGGGAAATACATTAAAAAATGTATGAGCTAAAAAATCCTAGTAAGGGAATACGCATAAGAATAAAGCATAGCACATGGGTTAGAAGGCATAACATGATGACATAAAATGCATAAACATAAGGAAGCATAACATGTAGAACATGGGATAAAGTAATAATGGAATCATATAAATGTGGAAAAAACATACAACATGTCATAATCATGAGTCAAGGATAACCTCCAAGACCATTTAACATGGAGGAGGATGAGTCAAGGCTAACCACCTAGACCATTGCATGTGAAGGAGCATGAGTCAAGGCCAACCCCCAAGACCATTGCACATGACATCTCATGAGACTAAACATTACCCAATGAATTGGAATACTGTTTGGGTACGCCCATAATAACATGTTCATGAATATGTGTTCCATATAAATAATCATATATAAGGTATCAAACATAAACATAAGGGTTAACCATGGAAAGAATTGGGTATCATAATCATGTCAAAAGGCATAAAAAAAGGGAATATCATAATGTTGTCTATGAAAGAATGAATTTAAATCATAAATGGACATTAATAATGTAAAATGTGCATATATAATGATAATTGATGTCAAAATAAAGTTAAAACATGTAAAAAATTTGTTTATGAAACTTTAGAAATGAGCCGCTTTAGTTCAGTTTAAGGAAAAGTTTTAAAGATTCATTAAAATATAAAATGAATAATTGTTTGTATAAAAAAATAAATGAACCAAGATAGTTTTTAATGATAAAATTAGGGATTTTAAAAAAAATATTAAAATATGTTATGGATTGTACTTGAAAATAGGTAATAATTTGGGAAGTTTCCTTTTTATTGGGCTTACTTATCAGGAATAATTGAGAAGGGAACCTTTTTAAAATATGCATTTACCCATAAAAGAAGGATGATATTCTTTGGATACATGATTTGGGAACATATAAATATAATTTATAGTAAATACAAAAAACTAAATAATAATTTCATTGGGGTAAAGAGAGATAAAGCGTAAACCAAAGAAAATATGTAGGATTAGAAATAATCCCTTACCTTATCTCTGAAAGTGTTCTTCACTTGTACTTAATGTCCTATATAATCAAATTAAATCCTTTAATTAATTAATTAATAACCTTTTACATAGTTATTTTATTTATTTTAATTTTATTAAGTTCATTTATGGCCTTCTTTATGGGTTATAAGATATAATTTTATCTTTTGGTAGGTTTTGTTTCTTTGTTTTTCATGATCAGTTCACTTGTATACGTGTATGTAAAATCATGTAAAATGAGAATATTTGTCCAGAATTGAAATTATATGTTATTAATGAACTTATATAATATTAAATGGAATTATATATCATTTTTTCATATGTGATTAAAATTAATTAGATAAAATGTTACTGATAAATGTTTAGATTATTTGGGTATTTTTTCGATCATCATGAACTAGTTTTGATTTATTAATTAATATTATGTATATATATAATGGTTTAAGAATATTAAATTATCTATAACACACATATTATAATATTATTTAACTATAAAAAAATTTTATGACCATCCATGAAGGTGGTAATGGGAACTGAAAACTTTTCGTCTTTGAAGGCGATAAATCAATACCTCACGGATGACATTTTCATTTTTAGAATAAAAAGAGAGGGGAAAATAAATGATGATGGGTTATTCCATTAACATTATAAAATTATAGTATATAAAATATTATATAGTTATCATGTCACTTGTACAAGGGGAGGTGAATATAGTAAAGGAAAAGAAATGAAATTGAAAAGGAAATAAAAGAAAAGAAAGAGGTTTTTACCTCTTAAATTATTCTCCTTTATAACCTTCTTGAGGAACTTGATTTTGTTATTTTATTGATAAAAAAGGCTCCTGGACAAATGGGAGAGACTTGGGAAGAGTTTTGGTCAGAATTTGGAGAATATTAAAGGCGTTTGAGGATTGAGGAGAATGGGTGGTGAGGGGTGGTATTTATAGTGGAGGAGAGGGGTGTTTTTTGATTATTTTAATTATTTTTTTATTATTTTGACTCAAGACTATGAATAGTGAGGATTATTATGACTACATATAGTAAATATAGAATTTGATTTCAAGATAATGTCTACTTACATCTTCCATGACTCAACCATTAATCAAAAATTCATTTATTTACTTATAATGTTAAGTACAATAAATTATCGTATTCACTGTTCACCAAAAATTAAACTATTATAGAAAAATACCAAAAAATCACCCTAACCATTTATTAATTTGTATAATTAAAAAATTTACTCCATTTTATGAAAATAATTTTCTAAATATAGGAAATTTAATTTTTAATTAAAGTCATCATTTATTCGAAAATTGCTCATTTTAAAATTATAACTGATTTTATAACACTAAAAAATTAATTAAGGTCTCATAAAATAATATTATAATCATAAGAAAAAAATATTAATTTATGAATCTATTTTTTGAAAATTAATTTTCTTTTAAAAAATTATATGAATTATACATTTTTAAATAAACATTTATGTTTCATAAAAATGCCAATACTTAATCTATTATTTTTTTTAAATTATTTACTTATATCAAGATAAAAATATATCATATTTTCATTTATAAGATTCCAAAATTTTATTCATACTTTCATAGATGAGGTTACTATTCTATTAGATGGATTACTATTCCTAAGGGACATATTACTATTCCAAAGATCACATTACAATTCTATTGGTTTGGGTTCCTTGATTTTTATAAATACCTCTTATTTTATTCTTATTAATTTATAAAGCTTGTATTATATTATCAAAGTTTTTTTTATGTGATTATTACTATATAACATAATTATAATATGTAAAATTTCATTGATAAAATTATGGGTCGTTACACATACTAATGTTTAACTTAGTATTTATAGAATATTTTAGACTCTTCTAGAACTTAAAGGTATTTCACTAATATCAATCAGATACAATCGATAGTGGTGTTCCATGTAGGATCACTGCATCTCTATTGTATATACTTGTAATCTAATTGAGTGATATGTCCTCTCCAATTGTAATAAACTTGGAAGTATTTCTAAGAATATAAACCATAACTCATATATGTGTCTCTGGAAATATGGTCTAGACTTCACACATGAGTCCTGACCACCTTGTTACAACATGTAGTGAATCTCATTATATTTTGAAGGATGCAACTTCATCTCATTTTTTTCCTCATCCTGCCTACATAGTGGCAAATACAGTTTTTCAAATTGAGGCCACTGTTGAGAGTGACTCTAGAGAAGTAGAGAAGGAACCTGCTTTTTTTGTAGTTTCTTAGGAAAATAAAATGGTAGCACCTCAATAGATATCCAATGTTTATTTTGTTGCAACGTGCAGTGAATATCATCATAGTGTGAAGTATAATGCAATTTTACCTCATGTTAAAGATTCTAGAGAGAATTTCAAAGAAGGTAAGGAACAAAGTGACACTTTGGTGAGAAAAGATGACCACGAGCATAAGGTGATGACCGATACATAAAATAAAGAATCATAAGGTAAATGGTGATAAACCAAAACACGAAAGCGAGGTCGTCATCCTCAGAGTTGAGGTAGAGGATGTGGGCATGCATATTTGAATGCTAATAGAGAAGACCCAAAACCAATGGTCAATTCTGATTTTGATGATACTAACATTGAAAGCCTCCTCCAATAAGAAAAAATATTAGAATAAAGTATTTCTAGAGGTCATGACCATGGGCATGGTAGAGGTTTAAATCGGAATGACATACATGATGAAGAGATAAATATTGGATCTAAGATTAGAAAAAAACTTGGTCTACGATTTCTGATGAGGGCAGTGAGTTTTTTTATAACCCCATCCTCTATTTCCATTATTTTATTTTCTTTAATTTTATTTTAAGGGGATTCTCCCTTTCCTTTTAAAAAACAAAACTCATATATCATTATTTTTTTTAGATTGCTTTTGAAGACATGTCACAAAATTTATGGTGATGTTCTCCCATTTCTATGTAGGTATAAGTTATGGTTGTATCATCCCTTTGGAACATTAACTTTCAATATTCACATTATGACATACCAAACACTTAAATGTATATTCTATGATCTCTTTATTCACATTGTACCACAAATAGTGCTCCCAAATATCTTGATTAATATTTATTATCCCTTGAAGGTTATAAAAGATCAATCAATTTACATCACACAACAACACATTATTTATCTCAGGATTTGATGGTATACATAGTCATGAATAAAATATTATAAGTCCTTATTCATTAATATTTTACTCTGAGGATTTTCATTTTCTTATAGAAGAAACCTTCTTTTGAATTTCCACATCATCTATTTGAGCATCCTTTTTCTTACCTGTAAGAGATGGTTGAGTAATCATTTAATAATGGAATAATGATTTTTATTCCTTTATAATTCTCATTTACATACTTTTTAATTCTAATATGATCATATCCATCTTAATTATCATCAAGGATAAGGTCATGAGATCCTTTTTACTTAAATCATACACCACTTTATTTTTTTCAAGTACGGTTGTGGATTGAGTAGTTATAGTCATTGATCAGCTCTAACCATATTTGTTGGTTAATATTAATATCCTTATGTGTGAATATATATTTGAGGATATTATGATCCATATATATTTTATACTTATATCCATCGAGATAATGTCACCAAAACTTAAATTAAAAGATTATTGCAGCCAACTCCAGATCATGTGTTGGGTAGTTATGCTCATATAAATTCAAATTCCTTTTGGCATAAGCTATCACTTTTTCATTCTATATCATTACATATCCCATGTGCCTCTTTGATATATCATTGTATATGATGAATAGTTCCCCACTTGTGGATAGTGTAAGTATTGCTGCAGTGATAAGCCTTATTTTCAATTATATGAAACTTTCTTCACAGTCATTGGTGTAGAAAAACTTTACCCCCTTCTGAGTCAACTTGGTTGGTGGGTTTAATAACCATTAGTAGTTTCTCACTAATCATCATTAACACACAAATAGTCTAAGGAAACTATGGATCTCTGTTATAGATACTGGTTTGGTCTACTCCTCAATTAACTAAATCTTATATGGGTCCATGGATATGCCTTTGCTGGGCATAAAATTACCCAAGAATTATAAATCCTCAATCTAAATCTAATATTTACTATACCTTGTTTATATCTTCTCCTTTAGAAAATTTCTTAACAAAGTAATAAAATTATTCTCATTCTCCTCCTTGCTTTTGGGGTATATCATAATATAATTTATAAATACTATCAAAAATTAATTGAGTTAATCTATAAAAACTCTTCTCATTAAGTCCATGAATATTTTTGGATCATTAGTGAGTCCTAAGGGAATCACTGTGAACTCATAGTTTCCATACATCATTCAAAATGCATCCCTAGGGATATCTTCCTTCTTCACCTTTAATTGGTGATATCCCAGCAGAAGTTCCACCTTATAGAATTATTGGGCCCCACATAGTTGGTCTAACATTTCATAAATATATGGAAGGGTATACTTGTTCTTTATTGTTATTTTTTTGAGTTCATGATAACCATTTCATAGGTGCATTGATCTATCCTTCTCCTTGATAAAGAGGACTGGTGCACCCCAGGGGGAAGCACTCGGGCATATAAAATCCTTTTTTGGATTCTCTTATAAACTCTTATTTTATTATTATAACTCAATAATGGTTATTCTATAAGGAGTCTCATATATGGGAAGATATATAGGTATCATTTCAATTGATAACTCAACCTCTCGCTCAAGAGAAAAACCAAGAAACTCTTTAGGGAATAAATTAGTATAGTCCCTCAAAATGGGTATGTCTTCAAATATGATCCTCTCATTTGTATTAATCATTTGAGAAAGATATTCTTACTCATAAGGAAATAATATCCACAATTGAGATGAGGATTCTAAAGGATATTCATTATCCTCATACATGTACAGAATCAAAGGATGACCTAGGATGTGAAGAGTGATATTCCTCACTCGATAGTTGATGTTGTATTTATATAAATATAGAATAAAATTCTACTAATTTAAGTATGAAAAGATTTTTAGGGAGGTTAATTCCACATAAATTGATTATGGAAGAGTTATATACCTAGGATAATTTTTTTTCCCATTTTCCATTCTCACATAGAGCTCGACCTCCATGTTTTGAGGTGGTTTTTTAATAGTTCCACAAAACATGAAAAATATGAAAGAATTTATAGAAATAGACTCAAAAGGTTTATTTTCTATTATTGAATAAATAATTAGTTTACCCACCACCATATTATTTTATAGATCCACATCATTAGTATATATTCCCTTCATTTCTCTCTAGGACTTGGAGGTTGTTGTTTTTTATAGTCCCTCCCAACCCTTGGATTAGGGCATTGGCCCACATAATTCTAGTGTTCCTTATAATTTAAAAATTTTAACGTGAGATAAGTATTGATCTGAACATTTTTTTCTTACATTTAAATAGTGTATTTATTCATCTATCTTTGGAATTGATTAACCCAATTCCTCTTTTCTGAATTTGAAACATCTCCTAGTTCCCTTGAGATAGATTTTAGGATGCTTCTTCTTGTATTTTTAACACATGAGTAGTTGGGTTTTCTTTTCTCTATGGTATGTATATGTTGATCATCTTGAATTAAATTCCATTTTATAATTTTTATATCTAGTCCCATGAAACCACTGAGAGACACTGATCTCCATCTCCACCTTAAGGGGACAATGTAAAATCTATTCATAGTTGTAAAAGTCTCAAATTGAAAATGATTTTTGAGGACTTATCTTAAATCCACCTTACATTTAGTGTTGATGAAAAAGTTGGAGGCATATTGTGAAATAATTTTGAATTTTTTCTCTTACATCCCTATCGACTCATCTTCTTTTTCCTCAGTCTGAGGAACTCCCTCTTCATCTTAAGATGGAGAGTTCGAGGAAAATATTTATTAGAAAAAAATCTTGAATCCTTCCCATTCCATGGAATCAATTTCCAATATTGAATTCATGTTCTAGATTAGTGTCCACTATTAATAAATAACTTATAAAGGAAGTTATTCCATTAGTCTATGAAGATAATATCAGAAGATACACTAATAGTAGGATACCTTTTTCATATAAAGGACTCAATCAAAACATTCTCTTTTTAGGAGATGGGGGGTTTTCCACTCAATTCAAGTTATTATTTGTAACTGGAGTTAGTTTATCCCATACTTCCATGAAGTTATCAGTTCCCATTCCCATCAGTTTAGTAATATAATTAGGGAAATCATCACATCAACTATCACATTTATTGTATGCACAATTACTCTCATTTCCCACCATTAACCAAAATAAAGGAAATAAAATTAGGGATGATAATACTCAAACAAAAAGACATATAAAAAAGGAAACCATGGACATAAAAGGAATGAAATATAAATGAAATATAGATCCGAAATTTTTAGTCTTTAGAGTTCAATATAAGTTGTCCATGGTAATTTTATTATTAGGTTTTCTAACTTAACAATCTATTCTCATCCTTTATAATTATTTATATAGGTTTTTTGAATTTATTGAAGCATATCCCCCTGGAGATTCAAACTAGGTTTGGAGTAAGTTTGGTATGTTATGAACCAAGTGGTGATAAATTTAATACCAAATCCACCTTTTTATGGTAAATACCCCTAGTTATAACTATTTCATATCCATATCCACTTATAGTATCCAGATAGTGATGTAATTTCTTGGAATCTACCAACTCTAGAATTTAAAAAAAATCAGGATATTCTTCTATACTTAGACTTATCCCAAGGGTTATGACTAAATTATTTTATTCATAATACCAAAAAATAATTATACCTTCCTCTAATACTAACTATAGAAACTTAATCATTTTACACAAATTATTACCTAATTTTTAAAATAAATATCTAATAAATACGAAACAAGGAATGAGAGGCCTAGCGTATTTGGGATACTAGGTACATAAAAAAATGAAACTATAATAAAAAAATTATTCATTTTTAACTCTATAATGAGATAATAAATCTCTTTTATCTTTTAAAACTACATTGGATAACCTGGGGAATACATAAACAAAAGGGGTAATCTATAAAGCCTAATAAGGGAAAACCCTAATAATAAAGCACATCATATTATTCAAAACACATAACATGATATCATGAAATATTAGTATTATAAATAATAATATGGTATTATTATATAAATAACATGGAATAATAAGATATTTTAAACATAGTAATTTCTCTACAATATAAAAAATGACATAATCATAAGTCAAGACTGACTTCCACGACAACATCACATGGTGGATAGAGTCCCGTTATGGATAAGGTTTACTCTATAATATCATACATATAATCTCTTGAGTCAAAAATGTTACCCAATTAATTGGATAATTATATAGGCACACCCATAATAACATGTATGTGCATATTTATTCCTTAGAAAGAATCAAACATTAGGCATAAACTTAAAGATAACCTATGGAAATAAATGGGTTGCATAATCATATCTTATACCATAACTAGATGGTATATCATAATTGTTTCTATGAAATCATAGAATAAAATATTTTTATATGTTCATAGATAAAAATAAGCATGTTTTGGGAAAGAGGATATCCATGTGAAATGATTGTGTGAAAAAGAGTGCAAAGGTAACTTTGGAAATGTACCTCTTAAGAGGTGTTTTAAGGAAAATGGTAAAGAGTATTTAAAAATTGAAAGTGCATATTAATTTCAACAAAAATAGAAATGAACAAAAAAATGTTTTCTATAATAAAATGGAAAATTTTAAAAAATGTTTTAAAATATTTTAGTTAGTGTTACTTTAAATAGGGTAGGAGATGGAGAATTTCCCGTTAATCAAGTTTTCTTAATGAATGAAATTGAGAATGTAACTTCTAAAACATGTATATTCCCATCAAAGAAAGGTTAATTAAACTAGGTTTATATGTTTTAGATATATAGAGAGAGAGAGAGAGATAATATAGAATAATTATATAATAAAAATACATATAGAAGGTGAGGTAAATATAGAGAAAGCATAACCCAAAGAAAATAAGGTTGTTTGGATGGATCCTTTGCCTTATATTCCAGAATCATAATATACTTTCACTTTGAATCTTTGTAATGGTCAAAACCTCTTTAGCCCATTCCTTTGTGAAAATCTAGTGTTTGAGGTGTTCTAGGGGGCAATGGTGTCTCATTTCAAGAGTTTTCCAAAAATACAGTTTTCCAATGGTGATTCAGGAATGATTGGCTACGACAGTAGGTCGCAATGGTTACTTGCACTGGTTACTCACAATTGTGAGTTTCTGATAGGGAGTCATAATGGTGACTCGCATCGGTGAGTCGTGATAGTAGGTCACCAGCGATGATTCGTCCAACGGTAACTCGACCAACAGTGACTCGCCCAATAGTGAGTCACTCGATGGTGACTCATCCACTGGTATCTCATCCAACGGTGAGTAATCCATTGATAACTCACAATGGTGAATCTCCTATCCATGAATCACAATGGTGACTCATCCAATGGTAACTCGTCAAACAGTGAGTCATCCACCGGTAGCTCACACCAGTGACTCACCCACTGATAACTCACAATGGTGAATCATTCAGTGGTAGCTCATCCAATGGTGAGTCACCTAATGGTGAATCATCCACTGGTTTCTCATCCACCAGTGACTCACAATGGTGACTCACCCAACATTGATTCATTTCTACTATTTGTCAAAATTTCAAGTTTTTTCAATTTCGCCCCTATAATGTTTTATTTAATGTGAAATGAAATTAAACCAATATTTAAATGTTTTTTTATCTATTTCATATGATTTAAAATATATATTTAAATTCCTAATGGTTAGGAGAATTTTAAATATTCAAAATGTGTGGTCTTGACCATTATACGACTTTAATATATTTTGAAATTGTTTCTTCCATTGATATAGGATATGGCCTTTCTAAAGATGAGATCCTTTCTCCCTTGTGTGCTTCCCTTTGATCTTGACACCATACATCCCTAAAAATTTCTTATCCAAGGATCTATGCATCTGTGTTTTACCCTTGGATCACATTTTTCTGAAGCCTTTTTCACCCCCCTATTTTGGTGTAAGGAGGAGGTGTTGATTGTCTGTTTCTTGAGGTATGTATCCCTTCATCCCTATTATTTGTGTATCATGCGGGGTGGGTGTAATAATGTTTCCCATGTGAATGTAGTTGAATCCAAATTTAATAAATATAATTTAATCATCTTTAGACCAATAAACATGGTTTAGAAAAAAGTGATGCATGCTTCTATTTTATTTTTTTATTGATATTGTGTTTTTTATGGGATAATCACCCACTGAAAATATTGATCATTCATGGCCTTAGTGTGTGAACCTATGATGGATTGTTATGGATTGTTTTATATCATTTTTTTAATGGATATATATATATATATATATTCAATTTATTAACCATGTAAATTTGGTTAAATAAATAGATCCCCCAAGGTCGAAATTATTCTTTGGTCACCCCTAAATTTAAAAAGTGGAATTAAAGAATGGGAGACTTGTTAAATCTAGAAGTTTTGACTTTTATGGTTGTGTGGTTCTTCTGTTGAGGGTAAATCTATATGTGCGGTGGTTTGGGTGGTGTAATGGAATCTCGGGTTGAGAGATTGATTGATTGTGGAATTGATGAGCAGTGTCGTGTAGTGGGACTACAAGCAGGTTGTGTTTTGTTTGTGTTGTTGGGTATGGTGTGTTTTCACAATGGGGGATGCTGATGGTTGTGATAAATAGAGTTGATGGGAGTGTTTGTGATTTGGTGGTTGTTTTTTTGGTCGATATGGTGTATTGAGCATAATTACTTTAAATAATTAGGATGGCTGTGGTTGGCATGGGCGTAAAGTGGAGATGAATTTTAGAGTGGGGTTTTTTAACTTTGTTCTTATTCCTCTATGTGGTTTATGTTGTGTGGCTTGTGATGTGATATGCTTGGTAGTTTCTTAGGTATGGATGGAATGAATAAATATATTTATTAATAAAGATATATAATTGGTTAAATGATTTGGATGAGTTTATGAATCAAATTACTACTTGTTGTGTAGTTATGTCTTTAGAGGTAGCAGCAAAGGCGGTTTTTTGGGATGGTTGTTTGTTTAGAAAAACCCATAGTTTGGGATGAGTATTTGATACCTATATATATATTTTAACTTCCTTGTTATTTTTATACACACCCCACACAAGTTGAGAACTATGTGTTGAACACCCCCATTGTCATGGGGGAGGGTGTATTTTCCCAACATCTTAGTGGGAGGATGGATGGTTGGTTATTGGATCTTCCCTACTCCCTATTCTAGGTATTGGTAGCCTAAGAATCTTCGACCAGTTTGTGGTGCAGTTATGAGGCACAGGTGTCTATGGGTGAGGTTTTATTTCCCATGTGTCTACGGGATGAGATGTGGTGTTCTTTCCCAAGTGTCTTTGGGGTGTGATATGGTCATGGACAAAGTGTATGTGGGCGGGATGTTGTATGGTTGTGTCTTAGGTGTCTATAGGTGGGATGTGGTAATCTTTGTTTTCCCAGGTTGTGGGACTATCTTTGAGGCCCAGGTGTGGGTGGGTGGGTTGTGACATGGGGCTTGTGTAAGAGTGTGGAAGTGCCATGACTTTTTTTCATTAGGGTGTGAGCAGTTAACTAGTGGAAGGTGGTGCAGGGTACCCAAAAATAAATGTGCTTATTATATTACTTTAATTGACATTCATTATTTAGTGAGTGTGCCTTGGTGAGGTTGTGATAGCTAGTATTCCTTGTTAGGTCTTCTTGGTTTCTACTATTTTCTCACAAGGGAATTAGTATGATTCTCCCACTTGTGAAAGAGATACTTTGTTTTTTCTAATGAGTATACTCATTTTCTCACCCTACGTATATAAAACTATTTTCATTTTTCTATGAGGACTATGTGAACCATGCTGGGCATTACTATCTCGGACTTTGGTATAGTTTTTGTGTCACTTCTTAGCCTTATTTTGTTTGGAATTTACTTTGGTGACTCTGGTTTTTTAAAATTTATATTTTTAAACATTAATGTGGGATGGTTTTTGATTTATTATATATATGTGTGTCCTGGATTTGTTTTGGGATGAACCAGCTATATCCTGATATTTTTTCCTTATAAAGGATAATGCCTCCCATATTGTGAGATCTTTGTACTGTTGTTGCTAGTCACCATCACGAGGCCTACTAGAGGTGGGACTCAGGGGTCATTATCTATCTTCCTTCATTTCAAGCTTAGGAGGGTCATTTTTTTAGGGAGGGGTCATGACATAATGGTATCAGAGCTGATGGTTGAGAGATAGGATGGATTTTGAGTCAGTAATAGTGAGGATTTCATGGGTTGGTAGGGAAACAGTTTCATGTGATCTTGGTGCATGACATAGGCTAGGGAAGACTAGCTAGGACATGGGATTTCCGGGTTCCCTATGATCCTATCCAAGGACTTCGAGTCTACCGAACGACTAAGTGAGGCTACACCATTTGTAGGGTAGATACCCTAGGAAAGTTACATGCATCATAATGACTTTTGTTCTTATTTTAATTGGGTGTTTTGGGGAATTTAAATAAATAATGAGCTAAAATTAATCTTAAATAAAATTCCATACTACTTAGGCTTATGATTTCCTTGTTTACCTTTTTCATCCATGGAACCTAGTCATCATCTGTGTGTAGTGCAAGAAGTGGAGGCTCATTAGGCCAATCCAGTAGATTGGCAGAGGGTTGATCTAGTAGAAGAGGATGACTAGTATCAGATAATATTACGTGATTTACAAAAACATGCCTTGGGAAATTATAAGGGTAGTGTCTTATACTTGGAGATGGAGATCTGGTTTGAGGAGATTGATATCACCTTTAGTTTGATCCAGGATTCAATGGAGTACTGTGTTCATATAGAATTGATCTAGATGTGGGGAGCTGCATTTCAGTGGTGAATATTGTACCTAGGGGAGAGGAAGGAGGTTGATGTTCTATGGGTTTATTTTGAGAAGGATTTCTGAGAAAAATTCATTTCTTTGACCATCAAGGTTGAGAAGTGGAAGGAATTTATCACCCTCTAGTAGGATAGTATGTTAGTAAGAGATTTTGGGATTAATTTTAAGGATATCCTTCATTTTTCTCTATATATATTTCTAGATGATGAGTCGTTTGAAATATTTCTAAAGGATTCACTTCATCTTTCTCTCTAGTATGTAGTTACTCCCTTCACGTTGCCGATATACTTAGAAGTCCAGAATAAGGAAGAGGTAGTTGAGTTTATGTACTCGTGAGGAGGTCTAATAAGAGAGGGGATCCAGTATAGTTATTCTAAGGTTAAGACTACTGGTAGTAGGTCGCAAGCACCTAGGCCTTATAGGTTTCGTCTAGTGAGGATTCGACCTCAGCAGTTCTTGTTTCGACCTTCAGGTCCTCTTGTGTTTCCTATGAACTTGGGACCATTGTGTTTCGCATACGGGGACCATGGTCATCTTCAGAGTCAATGACCAAAATCCATGTGATCTCAGTATGGTGGAGGGGGAAGGTCCAGTTCTTACCTCAGTAGCATTTTCCGGTAGGCTAGTTCCAGCAGTAGGGATATAAAGCTCATGTTCCACCAAGGTGAGAAAGATCAGGTAGAGTCTGACCTCAAGGTATTTCTTAGGGACCTCAACTCAGCCATGGTCAAGGAGTAAATCATCTGCAAATAGGAAGAGGAGGTGGGTGTGGCCAGTTACATGCCACAGTGGTAGCAGTTTCAGCAGGATCATAGATCCTTCAATGTATGATCAGTTTGTTTAGTACTCTTTCTTGCACCTTGTTGGATTTAGGATCTTCACAATCCTTTATTGCACCTGATCTATCCCATGATCTGGGACTATACATAGAGAGGATTTTTTTCCCCTGGTGTTGAGTATTCTAGTCATAGGTTAGACCATCTTGTTTGATGTGTGCTGGGGATGTAGACTAATGATGGGGACACGTCGGTCTCATTGGGATATTTTCTTTCTACAGATACAGCCATACGATATCATCCTTGTCATTGAATAGTTGTATTTTTTGCATGTTGTTATTGAATAATTCCATAGAAGAGTTATGTTTTCAGATGTATATGGTCAACATGAGTAATTATTTGGTGAGATTAGTTGTCAAATGGGCAGTCAGCATGTGGATCATGTTCTTTCTTTATTGGATGAGATGTTAGTGTAATTGTTGGATGTTGAGATGGAGAAGGTTCCTAGAATTTTTGGGGAGTTCCTGGATTTCATTTATGAGTGGGTTGTGACTCTACCCCCTTAATGTGATGTTGAGTTTGGGATATACTTGCAGCCCAGTGATTTTCCGATTTTAATGGCTCCTTATCAGATGCCACCTTCTGAGTTGCGGGAGTTAATGATTTAGATATATTATCTAATGAAAAAGGGTTTTATCAATCCCAATGTTTCACTATGGGGTGCTTCAGTCTTGTTTTCAAAAAAAGAATATTGTGGTATGAGGTTGTGCATAGACTATAAGAGGTTGAATCAGGTGACGTTCAAGAACCGTTACCCCCTTCCAAAGATAGATGATATTTTTGACCAAATGAGAGGATAAATTTGGTTTTATAAGATCGATATGCATTCTGGATATTACCAATTGAGTGTGAAGGAAGTTGATATCCCGAGTACTGCTTTCAGGTGAAGTTATGGGTACTCTGAGTACGTGGTTATGTTGTTAGGTGTTACAAATGCACCAATCATGTTTATGGGGCTTGTGAACTCTATTTTCCATGAGTTCCTGGACTTATTATTCATTGTATTCATCGATGACATCCTAATCTACTCAAAGTGATAGGATAATCATACTTAACATCTTAGTACTATCTTCGAGGTTCTTCGACGACACCAACTCTATAGAAATCTATCCAAGTGTAATTTTTGGACAAAATAGGTACACTTCTTTGGATATGTGGTGTCTCAACAAGGTATAGTAGTGGACCCATCAAATGTCGAGGCAGTTTTTTCTTGGGAAGCACCTAAGAATGTTGTATAGGTTCACAGTTTTCTTAGTCTTTCAGTCTATTACAAGATATTCATACCTGATTTCTCTCAAGTTGCAGCTTCGTTGATATATTTAACTAATAAATAGAAAGATTTTTTATACAGTGATCGGTGCTAGGTAGCATTCATATATCTGAAGGAGAAGTTGGTCAGTGCTCTATTGCTCTAATTTCTAGAGGAAGGGGTGATGTTTGATGTGTTTTTTGATACTTCTCATATGGGATTGGGATGTGTGTTGATGCAGCAGTGGGGAGTTTTCTCTTATTGGTCTAGGTATTTACTTCCCCATGAACGTAACTATGCCACCCATGATCTGGATCTATAAACGGTAGTTTTCTCACTGAAGTTGTGTCGACATTACCTCATTGGGGAGTGATTTATGGTCTTCATGGATCAAAAGATCTTGAGGTATATCTTTTCCCAATGAGATATGAACTTGTGATAGTGAAGGTGGATAGAGTTTCTTCATTACTATTATTTTAAAATCTCCTACACCTTATTAAAGGGGAATGTCGAGGTAAATGACTTGAGTAGGAAGTCATAAGAGGTAGTTTAAAAAAATCAGATTCTTGGAAGGTGATGGAGGAGTTGGCATCCATACACTTGGATGTAGGAATGGATGGAGTTCAAGGATATTTATTTTAAATGATAGTATAGTCTACCCTAATTGAGAAGGTGTAGGAGTCTTAGTGGGGAGACATAGAGTAATAGGTGATGCGTGATCGCGTTAACCATGGTGATGCTCCAGAGGGATGGTCGGAGGATGGACAGAATCATATTCTATTCTATGAAATGATTTTTGTTCCAGTGGAAATGTGTGAGGGGGTTCTCCGTGAGTTTCATAGTTTACCCTTAGCGGTACAACCAGGAGTTTAAAAGATTCCCTTTGGATTAAGGGGTCAATTTTTGTGTCCCAGGATGAAATGGGAAGTGATGGAGTTTATGTCAAAATGATTATTGTGCCAGGAGGTGAAGGATGAGCATCGTGTTCCCGATGGTTTGTTGCAGCCCCTAGGTGTCCCCGAGTGGAAATGGGATGAAATCTCAATATATTTTATCATAAGATTACCCAGTGATTAGGGAGAAAACAATTTGATATGGGTAGTAGTGGATCGGTTGATTAAATAGGCTCACTTCTTAGCGATTAAAGAGTCGGTCACAGTGGATGCCTTGGCCATGAGGTATATGGATGAGGTGGTTTGGATACATGGAGTTATAAGATCCATTATTTCAGATCAGGATACAAATTTTACCTCACGAGTTTGAAGGGTATTGAAGAATGATTTTAGAACTCAATTATGCCTCAGATATTTTTTCCACCCTCAAACATATGGGCAGACATAGAAGACCATCTAGGCATTGGAGGATATATTGCGAGTGTGTGTATTGTAATTTGGTGGATCTTGGGTGTGACACTTTTCCTTGGTATAGTTCACTTATTATAATATTTATCACTATTCCATTTGCATGGATTCATTCAAATACTTTTATAGAAGACCATTTTGTACACCTTTATGCTAGATAGAGGTTAGGGGACCGCTGTTCTTCATCCTAAGATTTTACAGAGCACAACATAGAAGTTTTAGCTTGTCCATGAGAGGATGAAAGCAGCACAGAATCAGAAGAAGTCACATGCCAATCATAGGAGGAGTCCCTTGTAGTTTGAGGTTGGGGACCACGTTTTCTTGAAGTTTTCCCCTCGATGTGGGCAGCGGTGGTTCGGTAGAGGGAGTAAGCTTTCTCCCAGGTTCATCAGACCCTTTGAGGTGTTGGGGAGAGTTGGCGAGGTGTAATACTATTTGTCACTTCTATATTAGTTGGAGAAGGTCCAAAATGTCTTTCATGTCCCTCATATTCGTTGGTATATTCATGATGACTCACATTTCATTGATTGGGGAGAGTTGGATGTTGAAGACGGTGCGACGTTCGTGGAGCAGCCAGTGTAGATCTAGGATCATTAGGAGAAGGTTTTTCATGGAAGGACCATTCCCTTGGTTCATGTGTTGTGGAGGCATGGTGTCCTGGAGGAGAGTACTTGGGAAAGGGAGATGCAGATGTGTTCCTAGTACCTAGAGTTGTTCTGAGTTTCTTCTTGTTTTGTTTGTCCTTGTGATATAATTTTTTAACCTAGTTTTCTATGATTATTATTTCTCCTTAATTTTTAATGTGTGATAAATTTATAATGCATGAAAAGTGGAGTATCGGATTCCTAATCAAGATTCATTAATTGATATGTGATTAAACCCGTGTCGGCAAGTCAGTGCCTCCCAAAGCAGATAGTATCTTGACATGGAGGAAGGAGTTACCTGATTAATATGTCTAGAAAGTGTGGATTTTGTTGCTTTTTTGGTGTGTTGTGTGGTCATTTTGGGTGTTATGTGTTTAATTAGGTGTTCTTGGATGTTGAGGTTTCACTCCATATTTCTAACAACACAAGGTCATTTATCGTTGGACCTTGGGGTGTCCAAATCGCAGCGGTGTTTCAATAATATCAAGATCCTTGAGAGGTATCTTATGGGGTGGTTGTTTAGACCCCTCCTTATTCTAGGTTTGGTTTTGAATTATTTAGGGATATAATAGTTTTAGAGGTATCTGATGTAATGGGACAAACCTCTTCGGCCCATTCCTTTGTGAAAATCCAGTGTTTGAGGTGTTTAGGGAGGCAATGGTGACTCATTTCAAGAGTTTTCTAAAAATCCAGTTTTCCAATGGTGAGTTAGGAATTATAGGTGGTGACAGTAGGTCACAATGGTGACTTGCACTAGTGACTTTAAATGGTAAATCTTGATGGTGATTTGTTTGCGGTGAGTCGCAATGATTACTCACACCCGTGAGTCGCGACGGTAGGTCACCAGTGGTGTGTCATCCAACAGTGACTCGACCAATGGTGACTTTCCCAATGGTGAGTCACCCAACAGTAAATCATTCACTAATATCTCATCTAACTGTGATTCATCCACCATTATCTTGCACTGGTTACTCTCCCACTAGTGACTCTCCCACTGGTGACTCGCGGCGGTGACTCATCCACTGATAGCTCGTCCAATGGTAAGTCATCCACTAGTAGCTCTCACCGGTGACTCGTGATGGTGAGTCATCTAATGGTAGCTCATAAAATTATGAGTCACCCAATGGTGACTCATCCACTAGTATCTCATCCACCGGTGACTCACAATAGTGACTCACCCAATGGTGAGTCATTTTGACAATTTTAAAAAAAAATAGTTTTTCCCATTTTTTCTAGTTTAACCCCTATAGTGTTTTATTTGATGTGAAATGAGATTAAAGCCATATTTAAGTGTTTTCTAATACATTTAAAAGGATATAAAATATATCTTTAAATTAATAACACACAAGAGGCGATTAAATTGTTAAAAAGCATGGTCTTTCTCATGATATGGATTTAATAGATTTGGAAACTGTTTCTTCTATTGATATAGGATCTGGCCTTTCTAAAGATAAGATCCTTTATCCCTTGTGCACTTCCATTTTCTATTGAAACAAAACATTCGTTAACCTTTCTTATCCTAGGATTCGTGTGTTTTTGTTTCATCCTTATATTGTGTTTCCCTATAGCCTTGTGTACCCCCTGTTTTCGTGAAAGGAGGAGGTGTTGATCATTTGTTTCTTGAGGTAGGGATCCCTTTTCCCTTCGTATTTATGCATCATGTGGGGTGGGTGTACGAATTTTTCCCATGTGAAGGAATTTGAATCCAATTTTAACAAATATTATTTAATTTTATTTAAACCAATAAACAGGGTCTAGGTAAAAGTGATGCATTCTTTTGTTTTGTCTTATTATTGATATTCTATTTTGTATTGGATAATCACCCACTAAAAATAATGGTCGTTTGTGGCCTTTGGGTGCACACCTATGATATATTATGATGTATTTTTTATCATTTTTTGAACTATTTTATATATGAAATTGATTAACCACATATATCCAGTTAAATAAATGGATTCCCCATGATAAAACTTGTTCTGTGATCACCCCTGAATTTAAAAAGTGGAATTAAATAATAGTAGCCTTGTTAAATCTATAAGTTGTGAATTATATGGTTTTGTGGTGATGTTGTTGAGGGTATGGATGTGTGTGGGGTGGTTCAGGTGGTGTAATGGAATCTCAGGTTGATAGATTGATTCAATGTGGAATGGATGGGTAATGTTCTGTAGTGGGATTACAATTGGGTTGTATTTTTTCTTGGGTGGGGTGTGTTTGCATAGTGGGGCTGTCGATGGTTGTGATAAGTGGAGTTAATGGGAGTGGATATAATCTGGTGGTTGTTTTTTTTGTGGTTTAGATGATGTATTGGGTGGAATTACTTTGAATAATGATAATGGTATTGGTTGGAATGGGCCTAAAGTGGAGAGTAAATGTGGAGTGGGATGTTTTAGCTTTGTTCTTCTTCCTCTATGTGGTTTATGTTGTGTATCTTGTGATGTGATTTGATTGATAGCTACTTAGGTAGGGATGGAATGAATAAATTCATTTCTTAATAAATAAATATAATTGGTTAAATGAGTTGGTTGAGCTTATGAATTGAATTGTGACTTGTTGTGTAGTTATGCATTTTGAGGTAGCCGCAACGGTAATTTTGTGGGTTGGTTATTTGTTTGGAAAAACCCCATAGGTTGGGCTGAGTGTTTGATACCTATATATATATATATAGTTGTACTTACTTGTGATTTCTATATGTACCCCACCCTAGTTTAGCACTAAGTGTCGAACACCCCCACTGTCATGGGAGAGGGTGTCTTTTCCCAAATCACAATGGGAGGATAGATGGATGGTTATTGGATCTTCCCTGCTCACTCTTCTAGGAATTGGTATCCCAATACTCTTCAGGTATATTGTGGCTCAGTTTTGAGGCCCAGGTGTATGTGGGCGAGGTGTGCTTTCCCAGGTGTCTATGATATGAGATGTCATGTTCTTTCCCAAGTGTCTTCGATATGTGGTATGGTTGTGGCCCATGTTTCTGCAAACGGGATGTGGTATAGTTGTTGTCTAGGTGTCTGTGGGAAAGATGTTGTAGGATTAATTTTCCCAGGTTATGGGACTATCTTTGAGGCCCATGTGTGTGTGGGTGGTTTATGAAATGGGGCTTATGAAAGAGTGTGGAGGTGTCATGACGTTTTCCATTAGGGTATGAGCAGTTAACCAGTGGGAAGTGGTGTGGGGTACCAAAACATTGATGTGCATATTATATTACTTTACTTTACGTGCATTATTTGGTGAGCGTTCCTTAGTGAGATTGGGATGGATAGTATTCCTTGTTAGGTGTTGTTGGTTTCTTATGTTTTCTCACAGGGGCATTAGTATGCTTCTCCCACTTATGAATGAGAGAATTTGGATTTTTTATTGAGTATACTCATATGATCACCCTTTTTATATATAATTGTTTTCAAGTTTCTAGGAGGACTATGTGGAGCATGCTGGTAATTATTAGCTCAGACTTTGGGATTGTTTCTATGTTGCTTCTTAGTTATGTTTTTTTTTTGGTATTTACTTTGGAGATTCCTATTTTGTAACAGTTATATTTTTAAACATGCATGCGGGGTGGTTTTGGATTTATTTTATGTATGTATATGTGTGTGTGTGTGTGTGTGTCTTGGAGTTGTTTTGGGATAAACCATCTATTTATCTATCTCGTTTTCTTATAAATGGTAATGCCTCCCATATTATGATATATTTTTACCCTTGGTGCTAGTCGCCACCCTGAGGCCTACTCGAGGTGGGACTCAGGGGGGTCATTATCTCTCTTTGTTCATTGTCAGCTCGGGAGGGACATCTTTGGAGGGCGGGGTCATGAAAATCTTGACTAATCCAATTTAATTCATTAATTAATTAATTAAGAACATTTTTCATGAATATTTTATTTTCTGTAATTATATTTTTTTTATTTACAACCATTTCAATGAGATATATACTTTAATTGAACTGTTCTGAGGGTGTTAATTTCATGGTTCTAAAGTCGGATCTTTTGAGGATAGTTATAGAGATTCTTGTGAAATGAGACTAAAATTATATATGTTTAATGAATTGATATTCATGTGATTAAAAAATTAAATGGTACCAAATACCCATATTTTTTCTGACATAGGGATGATTTATTTATTAAAAATGTTAATGTTATATGGTTTGTTTATTTTGGTGGTTTTACCGACCATAAAAAATTAGTTTTTGTTTTATTTAATATTATGGACATGTATTCATTCCATAATTTGAAACAACATATAATATAAATATCTATGTCATTTTAAACCATTTCAAGTGAATTTCAACCTAACATAAACATGAAAATGTAAAATTAAAACTTTTTATCCACAGAGGTGGTGAACCGATATAATATGGAAAAAGGTTTTGTTTTTAGAATAAGATGAGAACGGAAGAGGATGTATGGAAGATATTCCATTTCAAATATTACATTATAATATATATATATATATGATAATTGAGTTCTTATTCCATTTTTAAATAGGTGGGTAAGGATAATGTAGAAGAATAAAATAATTTAAAAGATGTAGTTTGAGAATATAACCTCTTGAATGTCGTCTCCTTGAAAAAATTCTTAAGGGGCTTAGAATTTTTATTTTGGTGAGACCATAAGTGTTGGGACATGGGGAAGAGGATTGGAAATATAATTGGGGATAAATTTTACTTTCTCAAAGGATTAAAATATGTTAAGGTAAGGGGAGGTGAGGGGTGGTATTTATAACGGGTGCATAGGGGTGTTTTTTGAACATTATATTCATTAGTTTATTATTTTGGGTCCAAACTACTAATAGTATTTACTCTTATTTACATATATATTAAATTATTCATTTGAGTTTAAAATAATAGGTTCTTACATCATCCCTTATGAAATAAATTGTGTATTTTTTTATAATGTTAAATACTGTATTTTATCGTATTTCATATTCACCAATAATTCCACTATTTTAGAAAAGTTCAAAAATTCACCCTAATAAATTTTTAGTGTATATATTCAAAAAATGAAATCCATTTTATTAAAATAATTTTCTAAATATAAGAAATTTAATTTTTAAATTAACTCTTAATTTATTAGAAAAAATGCCAATTTTAATATTACGATCAATATTCAGAACCTTTGAAAATTTACTTATGGTTTCATAAAATTATATAATCATTATAATATATCTTAATATTAATTTATAAACCCATTTTATGAAAATAAACTTTATTTTAAATTATTAAATTTGTTATAAAAATTCAAATAAAACATATATGGTTTTTAAAAATACAAACACTTATTTTATCAATTTTAAAACATTTATTTACTAGTATTATGATATAAATATGAAATATTTTCATTTTATAAGATACCTAAATGTTATTTTACACTTATATAATTTATATTAATATACTAATGATCAAGTTACTATTCTTAATAGTCACATTACTATTCTAATAGTCAGATTACTATTACAATGATCATATTTGTAATGGTTATATGGGGTTCCATACTTCCTATAAATACCACATATTTCATTCATTCTTTAGTCAAATATATTTTATATAAAGTTGATATATTTTTTCATCTTTAATATAAATATTTAATTATAAATACTCTACTTCATTTCTATAATTTTATTCGTAAGTGTGGTTATTCAGGTGGATCTAGCATATCCAAATTGTCATATTATAGTTATCATATTTTATATTTCTTATCCCATTGTAATATTTTCAATTCCTATGGATATATTTATTTTCTAAATGTAATTTTCAAAATATTATAATTAAATCTTATTTTTCTAATCATGTGGTGAATGTACCTTATTAATATTACATTACAGAGTATGAAATAATCATATAATTAGGGGAAATCCATTGATAAAATATTGGGTTGTTACAAACACTAGATGTGTTCGCATCCTCTCAATCACTTCAACCTTCTTCTACACCTCCAAATATAAAGGCAATTAAAATGGAGTGACTTTATACCAAATAATGTGACACAATTCCTCCTTAAGGTGTCTCTCTATAGACTCTTCATCTGGAAAATGATCAAGGGAAAAGGGAAGAAGGTCCTTGAAGTGAATCCATAGCTCTTTCACACATAAGTTCCACTACTAAAGGGAGAAAACAATTTACATTTCAAAACCCTCATCATCAATGATAGAAAATTCATACAGAAATGTCTCTAAAAATCATCCAATTAACCATTTTCTTCCTTCCACTCCTCGAGATACAAAATCCACCACTGGTGTGAAGATCCTCACATATGATTAATAGCCATTCAAACTTGATACTCTTCCCTTGAATGAATTATATTGATAGAAATATTTATATTCTACATCCATCCCTCTATATTACAATTATATATTCTCCCCATTTACATCACCAAACCCTAATTTTGGATATCACACAGTGTCTTCCTCTAAAGTATAGCCTCCTTATTTGGGTCAACCCTATGATGGTCAACTGAATCATCCTACCAAACCTCACCAGCCTATTCCAAATGTGCAGGATGAATTAAAACCCAATTTTCAAAATATAAATAAAATCTTAAGCAAGATGGTATTTAATTCATTTAATGTTCATTTGATTAGATTCATTTTAAGTTTTCCCAAAACCACCCCAATTCAAACACAAGCACAACCAAATATGATATATATACATTACCCAATTCTCTATCTTTTAATTATTATTGTCAAAACTAGGGTGTTAATTAAGATTAATATCCTTGTGTTGGACTATAGGGGTACTTAATCATTCATGTCCTAGTCGGTCTCCCTTTCTACATCACACATAATATTTGACTAAAACTAGTTACTTACATGTCCCATGAGATCCTCACCAGTACCTAACCAAAAATTGTACCCTAACGCTCACCCAAGGCTTTGATACCACTTTTTAATGACCTTTCTTCACTGGGAACCCCTCCTACGCCTTCTATGAATATGAGAGTAACCCATAAGCCCACCTATTATAGGATATGGTTTGGATACTAACACTATGGGTATAATTCACATAATTGGGAGTCATTACCTATATCAATTCTAGGAATATCATAATAAGACCACCAATCCATAATATAAAATAAAACCAATATCCAATAAATGAATATAAATTTCGTAAAAATACAAGACCCAAAAATGAAATGCCAAAATAAACTCCTAGGAAAGAACTCCAACAATAACTCATATCTCTAAGATAGTAATGTCCAACTAAATCTTTGAATCACTCCTATAAACCTATAAAAATTGTATATATAGGGGTGATAATAAATTTATAGTTAGTAGGATACTCATTAAGACCTCTCATGAACATGTTTAAGTATATTAATATCCTAGTGAATAAATATAAAAATAAACATGCACCTACACCATGTCAACTTCCCAACCTCATCAGGCCTCACTCACCAGGTATCGAATCCATGTATAGTAAAATATTATCAAATAATATAGAAAAAGGATTTATTACATCACTTCCCCACTAGTTTTCCACTCCCGTGGCCCAAAAATAAATATCATATAACTCTCATACCTTCTATATCACCACAACCATGTTTGTAAAATATGTATACCAATTCATGTCCAATGTGGGTTGGACCACAGTCCAACCTACCCCAACCCACACAACATCCAATGATCTCATTGCGACCAGACCATAGTTATAACCACATATCCAAATCCCAAATGCACGTCACTTTCCATAATAGTATGGTATATTGAACATGAAGGGCATCAACCTCATTACCTCCTCCTATCATGCATGGACCCAACTATATACCACATAATCCTCTCATCATTATCACTTCAAATAAACAATTTACTTCTATAAATAACAACCCAAGAATATAATCGTATATCCATTATAGCCATACCATGTTTGGGAGGGGGAGTAAGTAAGATAGAGTATCCAACCATCAGTTTCCTTTATAACCAATATATTTGGGGAAAACACCTAGAACCCAAATCTTTCTAGAATCCTGAAGGGGATATGACTCAGGTGTGGTGCATATGAAATCATAATACATAATATAATCACATACAAATACAAACTATAAGGACCACACCAAAAAAACACTATCATAGCACATTCCTAACCATCATGCTCTCAACATTGCATGCTACAATCGCTAGAAACTACTATTCCACATACCAACCCCACATTCAATAAGAAATTTACATAATGAAAATTGAAATTTTCCATTTTAATCATGTAATAATCCAATTCAAGATTTATCATTTACCATCCCTGTAACATGTACTAAGACACTTAATTCCACATTTAATGAAAAAAGTATTTTCATATCTTACCCATGATTATTTCTATCCATTTCCCATTCATTTTTTATATCAATATTTAACCTATATCTATAATTTAATTTAATTTAATCACACACACATTACTAAAATTTATGTTGAAAAACTCATTCTATATCTATCAAGTAACTCTAATATCATCCCCACATCAAAAAAAATCCACTGCATCAAGTTCATGCTTGCAATTATAATAACCATGATAATATCCCAGCCACTACATATCAATAATCATTCCTATCATGCCAACCATGGAAACCAACTAAATACTCATTGCCCAAAATATCCCATTTTAAAAAAAACATCCATAAAAATATTATCTAAAATAGATCCCACATTATATATATAGTCTAAAAACATAAAAAACAATTCATTTTCCATAAAAATAAATTTATAACATTAAATACTACTGTAATTCCCATTTTACGCATACATTCATAATTATTCAACATCCATTATATGGGTATTAACACAAAAATTCCATATTTCACACAACTTGTTCTTTACTATCTTTACTTAATTAGCCTTTTAGAGAAGGTTCTTCTAGAAGTAAAATCAAATCAATATTACACAAATTACAAAAACAATAATAATTCTCTACAAATGTAGAAAACAGACATCAATCACATAATAAATATCATGGAAACATGTAAATACATGTTTATCACCTCATTCCCTCCAATTTCTTCAAGTGAAATTCATTATATTTATTAGGTTAATCATTACCATCCACCTAAAGTAAGAAAAAAATGATACATTCATATTATTCAAAAAAATAAATGAGAGTTCCCAAATCCCCTACTTTAATTATAGCTTCACACCCACTACACAAAGACAAGGTTAGGTCAATATGTTCACCTGAATGAAATCAAATAAATAAATCCACAACCATTTAGAACATAGAAATTCCCATCAAAACCATGACTCAAATCCATAAAACCCAACCCCAAATCTACTGCCATAGCCTTAACACTACCACAAAACTGGGTAAGTCTAGCACTATCCTTTATCAGTGCTAACGAAAAAACGCTGATAAAGGGGGGTACTTTTATCAGCGCTAAAAAAACGCTGATAAAGGGTACCTTTATCAGCGCTAAAAAACACTGATAAACGTACCCCTTTATTAGCGCTTTTTTTAGCGCTGATAAAGGTACCCCTTTAACATCGCTTTTTTTAGCGTTGTTAAAGGGAACCCCTTTATCAGCACTCTTTTAGTAGTGCTGATAAAAGGGGGTCTTTATCAGTGCTTTTTTTAAAAGCACTGATAAAGGGTCTGCTTCTAAAAAAAATCATTAAAAAATATATATTAATATTTAAATATATAGATATAGTTATATTGATATAAATATAATATATATTTTTTAAATATATTTTTAAATATATTTTAGATAAGTTTAAATATACAGTTACACTTAATATATAAAATATTTAGTGAAAATGGCTTATAAAAAATTACAAAAAATATTTTTAATTAATAATTTTCTAATTATTATGTAGTAATAGTCATTTAATAACAATTTGAAGACTAAAAAAATAAAAAGAAATTAAAAAAGATCCAAAATATGTTGAAAATGCAACTCAAACTTCAAACGGCCATAACTTTTGATCCGAGTTTTTGTTTGAGCTCTACAGCATATCAAATCGAAGCATGTGATGAGCTCTACATGATAATAACTAAAGAAAAGCCTTTGTCACATTTTTTGAGGCCAAAAAAGGCCCAGAAGGCCACCAAAACTGAGTTTTTAGTTTGGATACTCCGATTTTTTAACATTTTGTGGATTTTCAACCACGTTTAAGTGGGTATTATTGGATTTTTTTTGGTGGGGACTGAATTTATTCCAAGGTATTACATTCATATTGATATTATTTATTTGAAATTTTATTGTTTTTTATAATTCACTACTATTTATAATCAAATATATAACAATATATACATATTTTTTATATATTCACACATACAAATTAATTTTTTAAATAAATAATTAAACATATTTACATATAAAATATATTAGCTTTATCTGAATAATAAATAATATCCATTTTATTTAAAATACCAATATTTCAATATTTATATACCTATATATTAATCTAACTATATATGTACCTATATAATGTGTGTGTGTCTATTTGTGTGTGTCTATATATTAACAAACTGATATTATATATATATATATATGTATATGTATATATATTCTAACATATGTATATGCATATATATTTACATATATATATATATAATTATGTATAATTATACTTATAGAAACACACACATATTTATATATATATATATATATATATATTTGTGTGTGTGTGTGTTGTATATTTGTTTTTATTTGCACACACACAAAACAAAACATATTTTATAATTGTATTGAAAACTAATCTTATAAATATATATTAATATACGAATAAATATATGGATAAAAA
Source organism: Viscum album (assembly GCA_963277665.1). Taxonomy (NCBI): domain Eukaryota; kingdom Viridiplantae; phylum Streptophyta; class Magnoliopsida; order Santalales; family Viscaceae; genus Viscum; species Viscum album. Next base: position 719,529,964 of record OY728157.1, on the reverse strand, counting down.
AATATAACTAAATAGATATAAATAAATAGATATAACTTAATATTAATATACGAATAAATAGATAAATATATACATATATAAATATAACTAACTATATATATATATTAATATACAAATAAATATAAAAATATAAAAATATATAAATAAAACTATATATGTGTATATATATATATATATTAATCAACTATATAGATTTATATTAATACATGAATAAATATAAATATATATATATATATATATCACTAGTTGGAGAACAAATCAAATTAGAGGAGTGGTAAAGGCTTAGCACGCATGGGGGGAGGTCTTGAGTTAAATACCTGGTAGAGGCAAGCAGGGGTGCGCACATGGGTGAATTTGGGGGGGGGGGGATATAGAATTGTTAAAGGGGTTTACAAAGTGCTGATAAAACGTAGGGCATCGTGTCTAGGGCTTGCGGGGTAGTGGGTGGGGCAGGGGCACTGATAAATGGGGGGGCAAGCGCTGTTAAAAGCCACCTCCGATTTACAAATTTTATTTAATTTTTTTTTAAATTTTTTAAATTTTTTTAACTTTTTTAACTTTTATTAGCGCTTTTTTTAGCGCTGATAAAAGGCCCCTTTTATCAGCACTTTTTTTTAGCGCTGATAAAATGGGGATTTATCATCGCTTTTTGGAGCACTGATAAAGGTAACCCCCCCCCCTTTATCTTCGCCATCATTAATAGCTCTTTTTTAGCATTGTTAAAGGCCTTTTTTAGCACTGATAAAAGCCATAGTTGTATTACCCTGGTGAATAATAGGGACACACAAGAGGATAATAAGGGGTAACTCACCTAGAATAAACACCAATTAATTTCCCAAAACCAAGGTCAAAATCCAACTAATGGGAACTAAAAGACTTTGAAGGATCCACCTATGATTAGTTGAGGATTAATTGAAATTGAATTAATCTAAAAGAATCCATAGGGGAAGTAGGATCATAAGAGTACGTATAATCACTAAAAGAGGGTAAGGGTGAATTATAATTTATAACATAAAACTACTAATTTTTGTATCTTCTTATGTAGTTTAATCTTATAGACCTTTTTTGGTAAAATAAAATAATTAGAAAAATTGTTTTTTAGATAGTTTATAAAATTAGAGTTAAGGAAAATTTTATAATATATAACTCTTATTTAACACATAAACAATAGAAATAAAAACATGTTAAAACAAGTAAAATAAAAATTTTATAAAATAATTAATAAAAACATATGTATTTTTTATAAAAATGATCCATACTTCAACCATTAGCATTAAGTAAGTCTATAGCACAAAATTTTTGTATCATTAGTTTTAAACAAACTCTAAAGATCTATCTTTCTTAAGTAATGAATCCATAAAATATAAATATCAAAATAACTCTGTTTCAAAAGCCATGGGAATCCTTGATCAAAAATATCAGACAATATTTATCTTCCTATCCCCGAAATCCCTCAATCATACCAGATTATACAAACTATTAATTCATTTACAAAGATCTTTACAAATTATATTCCTTTATTAAAAAAATATATAAATATTTGTAATAAAGTTGTCACTCAAATTATCAATATGTTAAAAAAATATCCATAGAAACTCTTAGATCATCAGTGATGTAAAATATTCCTTCTCCTCAAATGTTTCTACAATTTATAGGAAAACCTTCAATAGTAATATTCTAAATTCTTCAGAGATAGTTGAAATGGATTTGGATAAACTCTTCCTTCACTTGAAAGGTTCTTCATAGTCTCTTCAATCCAATATTCTTCATGTTTATACAATGCTACAATGTCTTCATATTTCATTCAGTAGAATAAAGTATATTCATTTGGTAAAATGGAATTCTCCAAACATTTGTATCCAATTAAAAAAATATTTCATTTAATAAAAATATATTTCTACATCTAGAAAAATTACTTTTTAACAAGGACTTTATTAAAATTATAGAAGTATAAAATTCATAAAGTATTAACAAAATTTGTGTGTTATTTCCAAAACTAAGGTTACAAAGTGTTTAAAGAAAACTTTTGACACAAAAAAATCCCCATTTTTAGAAATCACAAAACACAACATTCAAATATAAAAACTAAAATTTAAAAACATAAAAAATACATACTCCCCTTACTTTTATAATATTTATAATCTTTTTATCTCATTCATCATCATTCTTCATTAATTTATTTATAAAATATTTTATATAATATTTTTCATAAAAAATTGGTTGAAAGATTAGGTTTTCTTACTTTTATCCCCCTTTTTGATTTTCAAAAAGAATGTGGGAAGGTATAAAGTGCACCTAAAATGTTAGGGAAAGAAAAAAAATCAACAAAAAAAAATTATATATTTGAACAGATATTCATCTAAAATATAAATATGAAAAGTTATTCATCCAATTAAATTTTGAAAACTATCCATCCGAAATAAATCTGGAAAAACATTCAATAAAAAACATGTATTAAAAAACGTTTACATTATTAAAAAAAAAATTCAAGAGTTCATAAATTTGATCTTTCTTTGAGAGTTTATTCAAAAAAAATTAACACTTTTATGTATTCCTGACATTTATTAGCATTGACTGTATCTAATTTTAAATATGTAACTTCTTCTTTATGAATTTTAAACTTCATGATTTCATGCTTGACCTTCCACACTTCATGAAAAAACTGAAATTTCAATTTCTCATTCTTCAACTTAAATTGGTCTTCTTCTAATATTTATATATTCCTCATATGTTATGATATTTTATCACCATGGGTCATGGAAAGTGATTTGATTTTATCAATATCTCTTTCATTATCCTTAACTTTAGAACTCGTATCTCTTAAAATATTTGAGACTAATTTTGATGGACTTATTTTCCTAGTGATTTTATCATCATAAAACTTCATATCAATTTCATCATGTTTTACCTAGAAAAGAAGTTATTACACCCTTCTTCTTTATTATTTTTATTTTCCTTTAGAATATTTGAAATCAGATTCATTTTTTAATTACGGTTTCTATCAAATATTTAAAAGGATTAAAACTTTATAAAACACCAATCCACCCTTGTATATATTTTCATCTTTCTTCAATATCATGGAATAAATGAAGAGTAGCTTCGAGTTTCTACAAAACTTTATTGAAGTATTTCAAATTCTTTTAAATTATTTGAAAACTTGTTCAATGATCATTGTTAGTAAAATCAGATGAAAAAACTTGAACATATGGGGGAGGAGGTATATAGAACTAACTTCTTCCTTTTATTCACAATATTTTTCTTTATAAACTTCTTCTAATGGAACTTATTTATCTAACTCGGGTGTGTCCAAAAACTTAGTTTGTGAATACTAACCCTCTTCTTCATCTGAAGTTTCAAATATATCCAAAATAAAAAAGTATGTATCTTGGTAATACATATCATAAAGATAATTAGAAGACATTTTATCACTTTCTTCTTCAACTTCCAAATATTTTTCAACCTCTTCTACAATTTCTTCTCCACTTCTTGTCTTCCTTTTTCTAGACAACTTAATAACATTAAGAACATATAAATATTATTCAGATTGGTATTTTTAAATAATAAAATCCATTCCTTTATCTTACTTAAAAAAATAAAGAAACTTCTGATTATTGAACTTGTTGTACTTCTAATGGAACTTTCTGAGAAACTAAAAATATTACAATGGATAGAGGAGGAATGAGAGAAGTTCCCCCTGTATTGTAACTTCAATATTTTCATGTATTTTCTCAAAAAAAATTAATAACTTTTTAGCTAATTGATATTTTCCATATTTTGTATTCCTTTTATACTTATTCTCATCTTCACGAATACAATTATAATATTATTTTTTTAGGGTTATGGACTCATCCATATTTAATCCAAAACTTGGATTATCAGGATTTTTCTCCTCTTTAAACTTCATAAGAGATAAAAAAGCCTCATCTAACATGGTTTCAAATTTCTTATTTGGTAATTTTTGGGATCCTTATCTATCCTTTACCTTTTATAAAAGTTTCCCTTTCAACTTTTTTATTTGTAATTCAGATGCATCTGTGTCTGATTTTTCAAAAACATTTTCAAAGATAGAGCAATCACAAGCCTCATTTTACCGATTGTTTCCTCACTGATGAAATAAACTTTTTCCCTTACTATATCATCCTTATTCTAAATTACCAAAACATATATTAAATTAATCAATAATTTATTTAGGAAAAAAGGAAACAAAATAATATTCAACTTAATGGACCATCTCTTGATATCCTCAATCAAAATTAAAAAAAACTTTGTAAGGTTAAACTTTCTCATGTTACATAAAATGTCTAAAACATATATATCCTAAACATTGATAGTATCCTGATCTCATTTCCTTGGGTTAAGATATTTTTTCATCCATACGTTCACTATTCAGGTATCATGAGAAATATGGTGAACTTTTTTTACTTTCTCATAAGAGGGAGACCATGAATTTTTTCTCATGCACTTCGCAAAACTATCAAAATTATCAGGTAACTTATGTGTAACCAAATTTTCTTCTCCTTTAGAATAAACACCTACTAACACATCAAAATTATAGAAATTCAAATTATATAACTCTTAAAAAAATAAAAAATTCACATCTTTGAGATTATATCCTTTAGTAAATTCAAATGAAGAATATAATTCACTAAAAATCTGTGGATAATGAATATCAATGTCATCTTTTTCAACAAAAATGTGTTCCAAACATTGAAAAATAATTATTAGTTTTAGGTAAAATCATATTTCTCATATAAAGATTAATTAATAAACCTCTATTTTACTACATCACTACTCAGAAAATCATTTGAAGAAGTCATCTGAAATGATCATATGAATATGAGGCAACTCGAAAAATAGAGAAAGATCAAACAAAGAGAAAACGGAACAGTGATATCCATTGGTAGAAACACACATAGAATGAAGAGGTGGTGACCCACACCCATTAATATATGCTTAATAAGGGAAATTCTTCAACTTATCAAGATCCAATGGTTGTAATTAAATACTTATTTATGATCAATAGTTGTTATCAACTCTTAAAATATTTTAAAAACCATTTAACTCTTGAAATTTTTAGAAAACTAAAAATATATGCTTTATTAGAGGAAATTTTGTTCCAATGAAGGTTGTAAATTTTCTAAAAAAATCAAGATAACTATAGAATTTATAAACAATTATAAAATATTATAACAATGGATAGTAGAAATGAATATTTATAAATTACCTATTAGAGAAAGAAGTTGTAAAATTTATAATTAATTTTTTTTCCAGTAACTGTAAATTCATGGTTTTTCAAAAAAACATTTTCTAAAATTTTTTAAGGAATATTTTTGTCTATAAACATTTTAGAAAATATTTTCAAAAAAATTTATGGAAAAAATAAGAAAATTAAAAAAAAAATTAAAAAAATATATATTAAAAGAGAGTAAAGATGTAATCTATGTTATTAAAGAGATGTTTAAAAAATAAGTAGATATGAATGATTATTTGATGTTAATCATTCCTATGATCTATTTAATATATTCAAATCTATCATAATTTAGGGGTTTTGTAAAAATGTCCGCAAGTTTTTCTTACATTCTGATGAATTGTGAAATAATATCTTCTTTTTTTGTGTGATAATAAAGGAAATTATGTTTTATTTCTATGTTCTTAGATCATGAGTGATGTTAGATGTTTTTACTTAAATCTATGTAACTTTTTTAATCATAAAAAAAATATGGTTTTGTTAAAACTCACATCAAAATTAGTGAGCATGTGTTTCATCCCCAATACTTGAGCACACAATATCTATTTTCCATTTATTTTACTTAAATAGTGGAAAGTGATACATAATTTTGTTTCTTACTAAACCAAGAAGCATAAGATTCTCCTAAGAAAGGTAAATTTTTAGATTTACTTAATCTATCCATTTTACAACCATAAAAATAAGAATCATAAAAACATTTTAAACCCAAATCATTTCTAGATGAACAAAATAATTCAAGATCTATAATTAACTTAAGATAAAAAAATTCAATTTACAACTTTAAAAAGGGAAAATTTTGGATTTTATTGATATATTTCACTTAAGAATACAAAAAAATAATTCTTATCAACTAACTATAAGATATAGTAAACTACTGGTCATTCCTCTAAAAATTTATTAATAAACTAGTTTCCCAAATTCATTAGTATTAATAGTTTTTGAGGTCCCTATAGAAGTACCAATACATTTAGTACTATCATATCCAAAAAAAATTAGAACATTTTTTATATGTTTTTCTTAGATATAAATTTTCCTTATCGTTTTGAGAAATTTCCAAAAACCAAGTAAAAAATGTTAATTCTCCAATCATGCTCATTCCAATCTCAGATTTCATAAGATTCGTGAAGGAATTAGTAATATATTTTTATTTGAACCAAATATAGTTTAATTGATATAAATTTTAACAATGATGATATCTTTGAAAAAAAATATTTTGATCTATAGTTCCTTTAACAAAAAAATTGTAAAAAAATCATGTTAATCTATCATACTAGGCATTAAGGGTTTCTTCAAGTCCATAAAGTGACCAATTAAGTTTAAAAACATGATCTGGATATTTTAAGTTTTAAAAAACCAGGTAGTTTTTCTACACAAACTTCCTCCTGTGTGAATCCATTAAAAATCACACTTAACATCCATTTGAAAAATTATGAAATTTATAAATGTTTCATATGATAGAAGTATATGAATAGCTTCAAGTCTGGGTACTGAAGCATACGTTTCTTCATAGTTTGTTCCTTCTTGTTTTTTATAACCCTTTGCAATAATTCAATCATTATTTCTAACTATTATTCCATTTTGATCACATTTGTTTTTTAAAACTCATTTTACACAAATTACATAAAGATCTTGAGAATGTCCAACTAAATTTTAAACTTTATTCCTCTCAAACTCATTGATTTAATCTTGCATTACTTTTAACCAATATTCATCACTTAAATATTTTTCAAGATTCATTGGTTTAAATTGTGGTAAAAATTCACAATATTGATATTAATTTTTTAAGTAACATCTAGTTTTAACTAGTTAATCTACATCACTAATGATATTATCACTAGGATGATTCATAAGGATTTTTTGATTCCCTATAATTGAAAATGGTGATTCTTTAAAAATAGTTTGAATTTATTCTTGAGGTAAACCTTCATAAATAGTTTCTTCATTTATTTTCTCATGAGAAGAATTTTATTACATGGTTGATGTCATGACCCCCTCCACACAAGGTGTACCCCTCCTGGGATGGAAATGTGAGAAAGAAGATAATGACCCCTGAGTCCCAGCTCTAGTAGGCCCCAGGTTGGCGACTATCACTGAGGGTATAGTAAACACACAAATGGAAGGCATTACCCTCTAAGAGAATGCATGCGAAAGAGAGAGATAAGATAGACACTAACCAACTCTAACTCAGACTGAAATATAAATGAAATCCCAAGTGCACATATGTAATGTCATGAAAAACTACTACAACTGGAAGGGGAGAACTACAAGTACCCAAAGGAAAGTAAAAAAAACATCGACCACAAAGCCCGAACAGATCCTATAACCCCAAGCCAGTAGTAACCAGAAAGATCTTCAACCTGCTCTAAGTGACCTAAAAAACATTTTATATATACATAGGGTGATTATAACAGTATACTTAGTAGGATCCTCCCCGAAGCCTCTCATGCAAAAGTAAAGAAATCATGATAAAGAACAGTGAACAGCAAGTGAAACTAACTCGTCACCTCAACAGGTATACTAAGTTCTCAGCCTCACCATGGATACTCTCACCAAGTAACACATACAAGAGCATATAATATAACAAAGAATATCAAGGGTACCCTGCTAATACTTCCCCACTGGTTTTCCGCTTTTCCCCAACGTCACACGTCCTAAGAATCTCTCTCTAAAAAGGCTTTCCCGTAGACACCTGGACAAAGCACTAGAACATGCACCTCATGCAATAAAACCCACATGTACACACAAGAAAGTAACCAAGTAGTTTTTAGGATCCACCACATCTCATATAACGTGTATCATACGTCGAGTATTATACCTCAATCCATTACCACCCATACACCGAGTAAGGATCCTCAATCCATCATAGCCTATACACGTTACACCTATAGTAGTCCATAGGATACTATATCTAGAATATATATGTGTGTGAATAACCAAAAGCCGTTACAGCCCACTACACACAAATATGGGAAAAACTAACCACTATTCCTACCAGCACAAGTAACTACCAAGAGAAGAGAGCGGGGCCAAAGTGGGAATTCTTCCATTCATCCTCCCACCGAAATGTTGGAAAAAACACCCCCCAGGGCTCAGAATCCTCGGGGTGTTAGTTTCCCTAAATGACGAGGTAGAGTAGCATATAGAAACACAAAAATTACAGAATATACTATATCTCACAACCACACTATGGTCATAACATAGTCTTAGAATCAACTGCAGCTAACATCTCTCGGAATCCCAACTTCCACTTCTAAGAATAGGTATCCTATAAGCACACAACCATTTAAAGAGATTTATTGCCTTAATTCATTCCCTTTTTATCAGTTCCACTTTACGTTAATTAATTTTTTAAAAATTAATTAACCATTAACAATTCCACATTAAATTTCATTAACATCACCCCCAAAGTCCACTGTCCCTTTAAAATTGAAACCTCAACATTTCATTCCAGCAAGCTCCAACCCCATGGGTTAACATCATTTATTCAATTATTTATTTACAGTATTACTTTCCCATATTCCTAGGCATTATAGAAAAACATTATATGTTTCTAAACACAAGGGGGCTCAATATGGTGAGTATATAACTACCTGTCGAGTCTTTGATGCCTATAGCAAGAGCGTAGACCCATCCTTCCTTGAGAAGCTAGACACGGAAAGAACATGGCATACCCCTCACATCTTCGCCCCTTTTGGAAAAATGGTTAGCAAGACCAGATGCCTCAAGAAGTGTATAAATTAAAGAATACAACCAATCAAAGAAACATCTAGCATCCAAACATTCACATCCAACCTGTTCCATCATCCCCGGTGTCCTCTCTGACACCCACATGCATAAACTGATGCATCTCTTCACTCTAGGAACCATCTTCTACCACAACCAAAAGGCCTCCCTATCCCCACATATCACAATAGCCATCCAGGATCACATCACAACACAAGAAGTAGGAAAACAAACATCATATCAATTGGGCTCTTAGCCCTTAAACAAGAAAAAAGGGTAACTTAGAACCCTACAAGGAAGTACCTTTTATCAAACAACTAGTTCTTTAATCCATCTTAGATTAACCAATTTATTATTCGTATATTCCAAATATGGGAAACCTAACAAGTAAGCTATCACAAATAATTAAACATTCTTATTGCAACCAATTTGATTAACATCAAATTATAACAACATCAATCGGATTCATTCACATGCCTCTTTATCTTTAGCCAAACGATTATCAATTAATTCCGGGTTTACGTTCTTTACCAATTTCCATCAATAATGAAAGCTAAAAAAGAAAGATTTGATATCACACTATCTAGAAAAAAAAAAGGTAATAACATACGATCGATATCAATTTATTTATCCGGTTCAAATATTTATTATTTCAATTCCACTGTGATCCAGTGGGATAAAACATGCTAACTCTACAGTTGCACATAACAAAAAATAGAAGCAATGAATCCCCTACTTCAAATGGTTCTTATCTTTCTTTATACAAGAATTATCCACACAAAGAATCACGGTTGCCTCCTCCCGTGACAACTGTATCCACCAGAGGATGTCGCGGTACGACCGCACCAACGGAAACCCAAGAAAACTTCATTAGAATTATGGAGATCACATACCATAACAGGGCAAGGAGAAACAGAAGGAGACGAACCCAAAAGAATGATGATAGATCATACCTTATATCGAAGATTGATTGATACTGCTTGGTTGCATCAAAACATAGCGGAACCAATCCTAGGAGGAAATTTTGATTGAATAACCCCTATAGAAAGGAATATAATGTTCGAGCATCTCACACCCAAGAACTAGGAGGAATAACTAGGTAGGAAGATATCTCGTGCCTTTAGAAGATTTAACGGAGTAGCGGTGATGTTATTAATATTTTCATGACTTATTATATTCCCCTTTTACTGATTTTATATGAAATGTGCATAATTTGTGTGAAATATTAATGTTTTAATATTAAGTATAATTTTTGAGCATTTTTAGAGGTAGTCCAATTGAGTCAGTTTAATGTTTTAATACTAACTGTCACTATACTGATCCAAATTGTGTGGTTCTTGTTTTTTAGGATTATAATTTCAATATAAAACATTTCATTAGAAGGAACCATGATCCAATTCTTCTATTTGAAGGGTCATATGGTCCTCACAAACAAGACCAAAGAATCTGTGAACAAACTGGACCAGCCTTGAAGATTGATTTACTGGGCTCAATACAGAAGTCCAAAAACATTAAATCTCCACCATAATTCGGGGGAAACTACATGTCATCTTGGATAAAAATTTCAAGGCCCAAATCCAAGTACAAGGGGCCCAAATAAAGCTTTGAAGTCCAGCCCACCATTCTGGACGAGAATTAAAGTCAGTATAGTATGAATGACATCTCTCATTATGTAAGAATCAAATAGAGATGAGATTTTTCAGTGTGAAATATGAGATATATTCGGCCGACTTTGTTGAAGAAACCATTCGGATTTGAATGCATCTTAATATTTAAAAACCCTTTCACATTATGGACTTCAAAAAGACTGGATTGAAATGGACAGTTTGATTTTGTTTAATCAATCGGCCATAACTTTTGATCCTTAAGTCCAAATGACTCCAAATTTTGAGAGTAGTCGTCCAACATTATTTTATACAACTTTTAAGAAGGAGATATGTGAATATTCGGCTGTATGAATAGCCAAATTGGCGATACAAGTGGAGGGACAGATTGGGAATGCAAACAGTCCACTCCTTGGGCTATAAATACTCTCCCCTTATCTCCTTGAGAGGGGTTGGCATTTCAGAATAGAGGAGATCATATTGGCACGACCAAAGCCTTTCCAAAGGATTGTGAGGACCTGAAATACTCAAGTTTTCACTTGAGAGACCATTCCTCCTCGATTTGTTTTCACTTACTTTTGTGTTCTTCATTTTTGTAATCTTGTAATTCTCTTTCTTTGTAATTCTGTTTTAATGAAAGTTACTTCTTAAATATTTCTTATTATACTCCAACTTCTGTAGTTTAATATTTATGTTCTTAAAATAGTTTAAATTCAGTTGAATCCCCTTCCCTTCTTTTGCTTCCTCATTCAATCTAAAATCCATTTTTAATTATCATCATCGTTCGTGTGTGTGTGTCAACGTACCACTCTTTTCTAATCCCTTTCTTTTTCTTCTATTCTTAATTTATAATCATAATTATTTTAACCAGAATATTAAACATCCAAATGTCTAAGTAAATCTCTCATTGGGGTGAGTTATAATTTGGGGATGTTAAGTGATTGAGATTTTTTCTCGATGAGTATTCTTTAAATTAATATTGTGTATGTTAAACTTAATATGTCATGGATTAATGATATGTTTTGTTTAACGAGTGGTTTCCATGGATTATTGGAACCATAAATACACTACCATAAATAAGTTTTGATTGATATTAGAACCCTAAGTTAAGTTAAGGCTTGGATTAAAGCCTTCACACTTAGGAATTCCAATCAACGTCAACTTATGACATGGGTGTTAATTTAATGCAATACAAAGTAAGGCTCAAGGATATCACATGCTTAACTCCACAATGATGAACTCACCCCAATCTTTATCAATTTGGTAAATCAAACATCATCCATAAATCATTTCAATTAAGCTCTACAAACAAACCCCCCTAATCAAAATACAATCAACTAAAAACAAACGACTATTACAAAGTATCATCGCCGAGGATTCGACCCGAGTGCTGCTATACACATTAGCAGAGCACCGGAATTTTGACCGGTCGATAGGCGACAATCGGCCGTGCATTTCAAGCAGTTTATGATATGATGGATTTTACATTAAAAGAGGATCTAATTAAACCACGTGGTTTGACCAAATAAAAACATCCCGAGCCTTAGGAGAAATTAATATAGGAGTTATGACCTTTGAATCGGACTTAGAGTCCTTAAAATGGGGCTTTAAATGCATTTTACATCAAAGGAAACGTTAGAGGGGAAAAACTGTAGGAAGATGGAAACACTGTTCACGACTCAGTATTTGGAAAAAGAAATAGAGGTTACCAATAGACCTCACCGTTCTAGAAACACTGTTCATGAACTCAAAATTTGGTAAAGGAAATAGAGGTTATCGATGGACCTCATCGTTCTAGAAACACTGTTCATGAACTTAAATTTTGGAAAAGGAAATAGAGGTTATTGATGGACCTCACCATTTTGGAAACATTGTTCACAAACTCAAAATTTGGAAAAGGAAATAGAGGTCACCGATGGACCTCACCATTCTAGAAACACTATTCACGATCTCAAAATTTGGCAAAGAAAATAGAGGTTACTGATGGACCTCACCATTCTGGAACCACTGTTCACGAACTCAAAATTTGGCAAAAGAAATAGAGATTATCGATGGACCTCACCATTCTGAAAACACTGTTCACAAACTCAAAATTTGGAAAAGGAAATAGATGTTACCGATGGACCTCACCGTTTTGGAAACATTGTTCATAGAAATGGAAATTTGGAAAAGTGTTGGGGATAAGTCACCTTGACCTCCTGAAACATCTCATACACTTGATTTTCACAAAGTAATGGACCAGAGATGTCTGGGCCATTACATCAGATACCTCTCAAAACATTCTCATCCTCGAGAATTAAAAAACCACCTAAAAGGAAAATGAATGTAAAACCCGAGACTTTTATGTTATATAAATCATCAAAGGAATCTTTTTCTACACAACACTTTCTTGGCTTGCTTTACACGCAATCGCGACCTTCCTCGATAGCTTGCGTCGTACGCAATACCGAGTTTCACTAAACAACAATATGCTATTAAAACTAGCCGTTATGAATAGTAATAACCACTTTTTGAAATTTTATAAATTTTATTTTTCAAAATGGACTTCATTTTTGGACTCAGAATATCGAAATTAGCCTAGGGTGAAATTTTGGTATTTTTCTGAAAACGTTCAATTTTTGATGAATAGTGAAACCACTAAGTGGTAGGTTAAAAACTGAATTTTGCATAAAACTTAATTTTACCGCTTCTGTGAATGGAATTTCGAAAATCCGACAGACACGGTTGATATCAGTAAGTAAAATGTGGTTCAATGAGATAAAAATAATTTTTTGATGAATAGTAACTTTTTACGATTTTTACCGCGGTTAATAGTAAATAGGGTAACTAAGGGTAAATATGATATTACTATTACCCTAACACATGTCCTATTGGACAAGTGTAATTCGACCAAAAACAAACTTAGGAATAAAATATGACCATTTAGGCCCACTTGGATTAGATTAGGACATTTATTATTAATTTATTTAAAGAAGGGTTAAAATAGTTAAAATCAAAGTTTAATAAGTAAATCATTTTTAATATGGGGTTATACATAAGATAAATTCGATTGTAAATATTCATTAGAAAGCTAAAAATATTTCCTACATGATGGTATTTTATTTGTAATTTTTAGACATCAAATAATTTAATTTATTTATGACACAAAGATGATGCAGTAATTATCTTATTAATGAAATATTGACAAAATTGATAATATAAATACCAAAATAAATGTAATTTAAGACTTTTTATGAATTCCACTAATTTTCTAGGTTACTATGATATATTATTGTTGATTTAATCAACTTGGTTCGAACATATAATTCTGTTATGACTTTCAAAAAAATCATATATCAAATAGTGTCAAAATTGACACAAAATAGTTTTTAAATAAAATATTATATTATTAATTGTTATTTTATTCCTAAAAATCTAAGGTTCGTCCAAATGACTTAGATAAGGATATATATATTAATAATAAACAATTTGGGGTTCGTTTGGCATGTTATAGTAAGTGTATTAACCATATAGTGAAAGAAAACAAAAAGACACGGTAAAAGTTAAATTAATTAACTTAGAGTTAAATCTAATTGATAAGGTTAAAATAATACCCTAAACTTGTTTAAATCCTATTGGTTGATAGGATTTCGACCCATCCCCACTTTAGCTTCGAAATAAGACCCTTTGGAACCATTATAAACCGATTTTGACTTTAATATAAAATAATATTTTGAGATATTCCTAAGGTGCCCCTCTCCTCCCTTATAAAAGGGCACCTCCTCCCCCTCCTCCTCACACCAATTTGAGCACTCAAGCTCGGCCAACCCCTGCCATTTTCTCCTCTCCATTTCCCTAGAATAATCCTAGAGGTCCTGGTCTTCTCCAAAGACCAATATTAGTTCCTTAAGTGGAGGATTCAAAGAGGCGTTCCAAAGAAGAGGTAATATCCATTACCGATCTTTTCAATTTCTTTCTTCTTCAACTTCTACTTATTTAGTTGTTTCATGATAAAGTAATAACATCAGTATTACTTACATACTGATATGTTATTATAAATATGAAACAACCCTAATTCACCTTCTATCCATCCTACGGAAAAATGAAATCACCGCGCGTGCGTACGTACGGAATACCGTCTCCACGCCGTGGTGTAATCTATTTTCCACCATCACCTTACAAGGATGGGTATAATGGTGTAATGAGTAACTATATATGATTATTATTAAGTAATATTGATAATGAAATAATATATATATATACTCCAATACAATTCCACGATCATAGGAATGATATCATCACTCGTGCGTACGTACGGAATACCGTCTCCACGATGTGATGCGACTCGTTCTACATGATCTTCATTTCATAATGATTATATAAATGAATTTAATGAATGAATATGGTATATACTACACTAATACCATTATTTAAATGAATTATATACAACCTAAAGATAAGAATAAGAATTTATTCGACAAAACACGCATAAGAACAAAAAGTTATAAAGACCCGAGTAACAAGTAACAATGAAATATTACTAACAAGAAGCTAATAATATGACCATATATGATATCATATCAATATTTATGATTCTGGAATAAGTCAATAACATTATTTAAACCATTATACAGGAGCTTCGGACACGAACAAAGCAAATCGGACCTAAGGTAAGGGAAATATCACAATCTCATTTTTATCCGAGATTGCTTATACTTTGGTATTTACTGGGGTGTATTTTATCATCCACATCCATGTTCCCTCAATATGTAATATTATTTCCATCCACATACAATTGTTTAAATCCAATTTTAACCTTTTGTGAGTTTTTAGTAAAAGATATGAAAGGAATCTTTTGTCGTTTTTCGTATGAGGTACTTTTTTGACTTTTCCGACAAAAGTACGCAAAGAATGTTTTTTTAACTTATACGGCATGAATGGATTTTTAAAACAATATTTCCAAGAATATTCCTTTACAAGTTTTTAAGTTTATTTTTAATCAACTTCTTTTAGTTTAAAATTGTATGACATGTTAAGAAAAGAAAAGTGTTTTTGAAGAAGAAAGGATATTTTCCTCAAGAATGAAGTTCAAGTATTTTATCAAAATTATTTTCTATCTAAGATAATTAAAGGGTTCTGTTTTTATCCCTATTATTACATTGATTTGCTTATGTTGAGATGGAATTAATTTTATGAATTCCTTTATCGTATATGAATTGTTTTATAATGTCCTGATGTTTAAGAATCCCATTTTTATTACATGGGTTGTGAAATGATGTATGATTTATGATTTTGTGGCACACATAAGAATGGTATCATTATGAGATGGGTGGGACCTATATCTCCCTCCAATGCATTGGGTAAAGATTTTATATCTCATGAGATAAACATGGCTGGAACGGAAGGTTATTTCGGTTCAGTGATACAGGACTGAAACGAGGAGTGAACTCGGTTCAGAAAGGGACTTTTTCCACTAAGATAGTCTTGGCAATGAGTCATGACTAACAAGAAATGATTTTCCATGATTATGTGTGCATGACACAAAGTTTCAAGTTTTATGTTATGATTATTGGGATCTCATTTTCACTTCTATGATTTATTCCATGTTAAGATATCATGATCTCTTTTGCAGGTTTTGATTTTCATAAAGATATGATATGATTTTTATTTCCTTTATTTGCCCTTGCTGAGCATTTGAGCTCACCCTTTTATGTTTTCTTTTCCCCAGGTCAGGAAGATGGATATTAAGTATAATATGCTAAAAGGGACCCTAGATATGATGAAATAAATGGGAGACACTGTAGAAGATTTATGAACCAGTTGTTTATGTTTCCCAGTTTCTAAAGACACTATACCTATACGGTCCTTTGTGGTTTTGTCATATGTTGTAATAAGTGTGCTTCAATTTTGAAGTATTAACAATGTATGTAAAGTATGGGTCGTTATAGTTGGTATCAGAGGAAAGGTATAGTCAACCTTTGGAAACTAGGATGTGAAAGCCTTAGTAAGAACCCTAAGGATAAGTCTAAGCATAGAAAACAATTTTAGAAATGGCCTTGAATAACCTAGGATTTGACCTTTAGCATGAAAATTTTATTCTTGAATTATGTGGTTTCCTATTATAATTAGTGTTTCTCACACTATTCTTCTTGGTTTTAGTCAATGGTTGGAACCCGAAGGAACCGTGTTAATGCGGAATGCGATGGGAAATGCAATGATTGTCCCCCTGAGCAACCAAACGATATGGGAGCTGGAATGCAAAATCTTGTAGCCATGCTCACACAACTTTCTCAAGCTATGAATCATGCAGGATTTCCAAACGAGCAAAGGAGGGAGCAACATTCTGTTGAAACCTTCATGAGGCAGCGTCCACCTTCTTTCAGCGGGTCTGTTGATCCATTAGTTGCTGAACAATGGATTAGTACTACTGAAAAGATATTTTCAGTTCTTCAATGTTCTGAGCATGATAAAGTCATCCTAGCAGTGTATCGTTTGGAAGGAGATGCGGATCAATGGTGGAATCTTGTTAAGAATACGAGGCAAAGGGATGAAATTGAGTCTATGGAATGGGACGAGTTCAAGAACTTATTTTTCAATAATTACTTCCCTCGTATTCTCCGAACAAAGATGGAGAAAGAGTTCCTTGAACTGAAGCAAAGGGATGATGAATCTGTTGGTATCTATGAAGCAAATTTTACAAGACTTGCAAGGTACGCTTCTGGTATTATTATCCAACCTGAGAGTAAGATCGATCGATTCTCACTACTGGAAAGATGATCTTTCCCAACACTTCTATACCAACGGTTTGTAAAAACCGTTGGTATAGCTACCATTTCCCAACGGTTCACCAAAACCGTTGGGAAAGGGTCTTATTTCCCTCCCCTTTCCCAACGGTTCACCAAAACCGTTGGGAAAGGGGACTCTTTCCCAATGGTTTTGGTGAACCGTTGGGAAAGGGTCTTATTTCCCTCCTCTTTCCCAACGGTTCATCAAAACCGTTGGGAAAGAGTCCCCTTTCCCAACGGTTTTGGTGAACCGTTGGGAAAGGGTCTTATTTTCCTCCTCTTTCCCAACGGTTCATCAAAACCGTTGGGAAAGAGTCCCCTTTCCTAACGGTTCACCAAAACCGTTGGGAAAGGGAGGGAATAAATCAACCTTCGGTCCACATAGATTTCAAGCCACCCAAACCTATCCCAACGGTTTTAAAAACCGTTGGGAAAGGGTTATCCCACCCAAACCTTTCCCAACGGTTTTAAAAACCGTTGGGAAAGGTCTATCCCAACGGTTTTTAAAACCGTTGGGATAGGTTCTTTAATTTTTTTCCAGATCTACTAACCGAGAACATTATATGAATCAAAATTTTAAATAATTATGATAATACATATATATATTTATGAAATTATGTTTACAAAGTGATGTTAGCTTAGTGGTTAAGTCGTTCGATTATAAACGAGGGGTCGTGGGATCAAATCCCAGCGGATGTTTTATTTTTGGATTTTATATACCAACGGTTCCATTACCGTTGGTATAGATTTCGTATTACCTATACCAACGGCTTCCAAAACCGTTGATATAGGTCTATACCAACGGTTTTTGTAAAACCGTTGGTATAGACCTATCCCAACGGCTTACTTGGCTACGGTTCTCCAAACCGTTGGTATAGGCTATACCAACGGTTTGGAGGCCTATACCAACGGTTCCAAACCGTTGGTAAAGGTTAGTTTTCCAGTAGTGTCTTTAGTGGCTTAAAACCAAGTCTTCGAAGGGCGTTATCCATAAGGGACTTCAATAGCTACGAGGAAATCGTTCAATATGCTCTCAAAGTCGAGATGGAGATTGGAGTAACCCATAAGTCACATGGGTTTGATAAGAAGAGGAAGATGGAATTCAAAGAAAAATCTAAAGAGCACACGGAAAAGAAGATGAGCTTTTTTTTATGCTCAAAGTGTGGAAAGAAACATGGAGGGAGTTGTCTTAAAGGGACAAGTAAATGTTTTAAATGTGGAAAAGAAGGTCATCGGGCATTTGAATTCCGTGATAATGGGAAGAAGATGTCTAATGATGCAAACAAAGGAAGGGATACACAGAATGAACCTACTACACTTCAATGTTTCAAGTGCAAGGAGATGGGGAATTATGCCAATCAATGCCCAAATCCAAGGGTTGATGATGATGGTCGATGTCAACAAACTCTTAAGGCTAAAGACAAAGGAAAGTCACATGCAATTTCTATCAGCGATGTGGAGTACGATAACGATGTGGTGAAAGGTACACTTACCATCCAGTCTAAAGTAGAAAATGTTTTATTTGATTCTGGATCCACCCACTCTTTTATTTCTGAAGACTTTTCTAAGGGTATCACCGTATTACCTCAACAATTAGATGTTGAGTTAGCTGTGACAACACCTAATGGCACATCAATCGCATCAAAAGTTTATAATTCTTCTCCGATCGAAGTTTGTGGGAAAGTGCTTCCTGCAAATCTTGTGATCCTTCCTTTAGTGGAATTTGATGTGATTCTTGGCATGTATTGGCTTTCTCTACATGGAGCTCATATCGATTTCCAAAGAAGGGAAGTCACATTTCATATTCCAGATCAATCTACGATCGTCTATCAATGCAAGGATGAACATAACCTTCCAGTGGAAATTTCTTCCATCTTATGGGTATTGATTCCACTAAATGAAGGTTATTTATCTCAAAAGGTTGGTGAGAAACTCACGATTAAGAATATGCCCATTGTACGGGAGTTTGATGATGTCTTTCCGGAGGAATTGTCGGGTCTTCCACCAAATCGTGAAGTTGAGTTTTCAATAGAACTCGTACCGGGTGCTTTGCCTATTTCAAAGACACCTTATAGAATGTCCCCAATTGAGTTGCAGGAATTGAAGAAGCAACTCCAAGAGAATCTTGATAAGGGATTCATACACCCTAGTGCGTCACCTTGGGGAGCACCTGTTCTATTTATTAAGAAGAAAGATGGATCAATGAGACTCTGCATTGATTATCGAGAACTTAACAAGATCACTATCAAGAACAAATATCCTCTCCCACGCATTGATGACTTATTTGACCAACTACGCAGAGCTCAATACTTTTCCAAGATTGATCTTCGTTCAGGGTATCATCAATTAAGGGTCAAAAGGGAGGATATACCAAAGATGGCTTTCCGTACAAGGTATGGACACTATGAATTTATAGTGATGCCATTTGGTCTTACTAATGCCCCTTCTATCTTCATGGATCTAATGAATAGAGTCTTTAGAGACTATCTTGATCAATTTGTGGTAGTCTTTATAGACGATATTCTTGTCTATTCAAAGAGTAAGGAAGAGCATGAAGATCACTTGAGAATTATATTGAAGACCCTGAGAAAGGAGAAGCTTTATGCCAAATTTACCAAGTGTGAATTTTGGCTTCAAAAAGTTGCATTTTTGGGTCATATAATCTCAAAAGAGGGGATATCTGTGGATCCAGCAAAAACAGAGGTTATCGAAAGATGGTCAAGACCAACAACAGTAACTGAGATCCGAAGTTTTCTTGGTTTGGCTGGATATTATCGACGTTTTGTAAAAGATTTTTCACGATTATCTAATCCAATCACCAAGTTGACTCGGAAGGGAGTTAAGTTTGTCTGGACAGAGGAATGTGAAGAGAATTTCAAGGAGTTGAAAAGAAGGTTATCCAGTGCACCTGTGCTCACACTGCCTTGTAGTGGAGAAAGGTTTGTGATCTATAGTGATGCATCCAAGAAGGGATTGGGGTGTGTTCTTATGCAAAATGATATGGTGATAGCTTATGCCTCACGACAGTTGAAAATCCATGAGCAAAATTACCCAACACATGATTTGGAGTTGGCTGCGGTAATCTTTGCATTAAAGATTTGGAGGCATTACCTTTGTGGTGAAAGGTGTGATATTTATACTGATCATAAAAGTTTAAAGTATATTTTCACACAAAAGGAGCTGAATATGTGCCAAAGAAGATGGTTGGAGCTGATTAAGGATTATGACTGCTCAATCCATTACCACCCTGGGAAAGCAAACAAGGTGGCAGATGCATTAAGTCGACAAGACCATGCTAGTTTATCCATGATGAGGATCACAAAAGATCCAATATTTATGGATTTACAAAGGATGGATCTTGGAATTATAATGGAAGGGGAAAAATCTTATCTTTCTCAAATGAATGTTCAACCATCTATACATGTGAAGATTAAAGAGGCACAGAAAGAAGATGTCGAGTTACAAAAGAAGGTGAGAAATGTTCCTGAATTCAACCTTGATTGTGATGGGATAATAAAGTTCAGGAATCGGGTTTGCGTTCCTCCCATCCCCGAATTAAAGAATGAGCTGCTGGATGAGGCTCATAGTTCATCATTATCTATTCATCCTGGAAGAATGAAGATGTATAGGGACCTGAAAGAGTACTTCTGGTGGGATGGCATGAAAAGAGATGTTGCTGAATATGTCTCTCGATACTTGGTTTGTCAACAAGTTAAAGCTGAGAGACAGAAGTCTAAGGGGATGT
The DNA here is from genome assembly GCA_963277665.1 of Viscum album. NCBI lineage: Eukaryota > Viridiplantae > Streptophyta > Magnoliopsida > Santalales > Viscaceae > Viscum > Viscum album. Next base: position 719,508,880 of record OY728157.1, on the reverse strand, counting down.
TACAACCATTACCCATACCCGAATGGAAATGGGAAAACATCACTATGGACTTTGTCACAGGACTTCCTAAAACATCCAAAGGCAATAATGCTATATGGGTCATAGTTGATCATCTTACAAAGTCTGCACACTTCATTGCTATTAGAGAGGATTTCTCTCTAGATCAGCTTTCCAGGATATATGTAAAGGAAGTGGTAAGATTGCATGGAGTACCACTTTCTATTATATCTGATCGAGATCTGCGATTTACCTCGAAGTTCTGGCGAAGTCTTCAGCATGCTCTGGATACAGAGTTGAGTTTCAGCACTGCTTATCATCCCCAGACAGACGGTCAGTCTGAGAGAACAATTCAAACCCTAGAAGATATGTTGAGAGCTTGCTCTATGGATTTCAAAGGAGGTTGGGATCAACACCTACCTTTGGTGGAATTTTCTTATAATAATAGCTTTCACTCCAGTATTCAGATGGCTCCTTATGAAGCTCTCTATGGAAAGAAATGCAGGACTCCAACTTGCTGGGATGAAGTTGGGGAAAGAAAGCTATTAGGACCTGATCTCGTTGATGAAATGGCAGAAAAGGTTAGATCTATTCAACAACACATAAGAGCAGCTCAGAGTCGGCAGAAAAGTTATGCCGACAACCGAAGAAAAGACCTAGATTTTGAAGTGGGCGATAAAGTGTTCTTACGAATATCTCCCTGGAAGAGGGTTATGAGATTTGGAAAGAAGGGGAAGTTGAGCCCTAGATATATCGGTCCTTTTGAAATACTGGATCGTGTTGGGAAGGTAGCTTACCGATTGGCGCTTCCACCGAATCTCTCTCAATTTCACGATGTGTTCCACGTATCTCTCCTGAGAAAGTACATACCAGATCCTTCACATGTACTCAGCTCAGAAGTTGTACCGCTGGAGCAAGATCTTTCTTATGAAGAACAGCCGATAGAGATTCTGTATCATAGCAAAAAAGTCCTACGAAACAAGACCACTCTCTTGGTGAAAGTTTTATGGAGGAACCACCAACTTGAAGAAGCTACATGGGAGCTTGAGGATATGATGAGGGAGAAGTATCCTCATTTGTTTGTTACAAAGTGACGAATTTCGAGGGTGAAATTCTTTTTAAGGGGGTAGAATGTAACACCCGAGACTTTTATGTTATATAAATCATCAAAGGAATCTTTTTCTACACAACACTTGCTTGGCTTACTTTACACGCAATCGCGACCTTCCTCGATAGCTTGCGCCGTACGCAATACCGAGTTTCACTAAACAACAATATGCTATTAAAACTAGCCGTTATGAATAGTAATAACCACTTTTTGAAATTTTATAAATTTTATTTTTCAAAATGGACTTCATTTTTGGACTCAGAATATCGAAATTAGCCTAGGGTGAAATTTTGGTATTTTTCTGAAAACTTTCAATTTTTGATGAATAGTGAAACCACTAAGTGGTAGGTTAAAAACTGAATTTTGCATAAAACTTAATTTTACCGCTTCTGTGAATGGAATTTCGAAAATCCGACAGAGTCGGTTGATATCAGTAAGTAAAATGTGGTTCAATGAGATAAAAATAATTTTTTGGTGAATAGTAACTTTTTACGATTTTTACCGCGGTTAATAGTAAATAGGGTAACTAAGGGTAAATATGATATTACTATTACCCTAACACATGTCCTATTGGACAAGTGTAATTCGACCAAAAACAAACTTAGGAATAAAATATGACCATTTAGGCCCACTTGGATTAGATTAGGACATTTATTATTAATTTATTTAAAGAAGGGTTAAAATAGTTAAAATCTAAGTTTAATAAGTAAATAATTTTTAATATGGGGTTATACATAAGATAAATTCAATTGTAAATATTCATTATAAATATAAAAAGATTTTCTACATTATGGTATTTTATTTGTAATTTTTAGACATCAAATAATTTAATTTATTTATGACACAAAGATGATGCAGTAATTATCTTGTTAATGAAATATTGACAAAATTGATAATATAAATACCAAAATAAATGTAATTTAAGACTTTTTATGAATTCCACTACTTTTCTAGGTTACTATGATATATTATTGTTGATTTAATCAACTTGGTTCGAACATATAATTCTGTTATGACTTTCAAAAAAATCATATATCAAATAGTGTCAAAATTGACACAAAATAGTTTTTAAATCAAATATTATATTATTAATTGTTATTTTATTCCTAAAAATCTAAGGTTCGGCCAAATGACTTATATAAGGATATATATATTAATAATAAACAATTTGGGGTTCTTTTGGTATGTTATAGTAAGTGTATTAACCATATAGTGAAAGAAAACAAAAAGACACGGTAAAAGTTAAATTAATTAACTTAGAGTTAAATCTAATTGATAAGGTTAAAATAATACCCTAAACTTGTTTAAATCCTATTGGTTGATAGGATTTCGACCCATCCCCACTTTATATTCGAAATAAGACCCTTTGGAACCATTATAAACCGATTTTGACTTTAATATAAAATAATATTTTGAGATATTCCTAAGGTGCCCCTCTCCTCCCTTATAAAAGGGCACCTCCTCCCCCTCCTACTCACACCAATTTGAGCACTCAAGCTCGTCCAACCCCTGCCATTTTCTCCTCTCCACTTCCCTAGAATAATCCTAGAGGTCTTGGTCTTCTCCAAAGACCAATCTTAGTTCCTTAAGTGGAGGATTCAAAGAGGCGTTCCAAAGAAGAGGTAATATCCATTACCGATCTTTTCAATTTCTTTCTTCTTCAACTTCTACTTATTTAGTTGTTTAATGATAAATTAATAACATCAGTATTACTTACATACTGATATGTTATTATAAATATGAAACAATCCTAATTCACCTTCTATCCATCCTACGGAAAAATGAAATCACCGCGCGTGCGTACGTACGGAATACCGTCTCCACGCCGTGGTGTAATCTATTTTCCACCATCACCTTAAAAGGATGGGTATAATGGTGTAATGAGTAACTATATATGATTATTATTAAGTAATATTGATACTGAAATAATATATATATATCCTCCAATACAATTCCATGATCATAGGAACGATATCATCACTCGTGCGTACGTACGGAATACCGTCTCCACGATGTGATGCGACTCGTTCTACATGATCATCATTTCATAATGATTATATAAATGAATTGAATGAATGAATATGGTATATACTACACTAATACCATTCTGTAAATGAATTATATATAACCAAAAGATAAGAATAAGAATTTATTCGACAAAACACGCATAAGAACAAAAAGTTATAAAGACCCGAGTAACAAGTAACAATGAAATATTACTAACAAGAAGCTAATAATATGACCATATATGATATCATATCAATATTTATGATTCTGGAATAAGTCAATAACATTATTTAAACCATTATACAGGAGATTCGGACACGAACAAAGCAAATCGGACCTAAGGTAAGGGAAATATCACAATCTCATTTTTATCCGAGATTGCTTATACTTTGGTATTTACTGGGGTGTATTTTATCATCCACATCCATGTTCCCTCAATATGTAATATTATTTCCATCCACCTAAAATTGTTTAAATCCAATTTTACCCTTTGGTGAGTTTTTATTAAAAGATATGAAAGGAATCTTTTGTCGTTTTTCGTATGAGGTACTTTTTTGACTTTTCCGACAAAAGTACGCAAAGAATGTTTTTTTAACTTATACGGCATGAATTGATTTTTAAAACAATATTTCCAAGAATCTTCCTTTACAAGTTTTTAAGTTTATTTTTAATCAACTTCTTTTAGTTTAAAATTGTATGACATGTTAAGAAAAGAAAAGTGTTTTTGAAGAAGAAAGGATATTTTCCTCAAGAATGAAGTTCAAGTATTTTATCAAAATTATTTTCTATCTAAGATAATTAAAGGGTTCTGTTTTTATCCCTATTATTACATTGATTTGCTTATGTTGAGATGGAATTAATTTTATGAATTCCTTTATCGTATATGAATTGTTTTATAATGTCCTGATGTTTAAGAATCCCATTTTTATTACATGGGTTGTGAAATGATGTATGATTTATGATTTTGTGGCACACATAAGAATGGTATCATTATGATATGGGTGGGACCTATATCTCCCTCCAATGCATTGGGTAAAGATTTTATATCTCATGAGATAAACATGGCTGGAACGGAAGGTTATTTCGGTTCAGTGATACAGGACTGAAACGAGGAGTGAACTCGGTTCAGAAAGGGACTTTGTCCACTAAGATAGTCTTGGCAATGAGTCATGACTAACAAGAAATGATTTTCCATGATTATGTGTGCATGCCACAAAGTTTCAAGTTTTATGTTATGATTATTGGGATCTCATTTTCACTTCTATGATTTATTCCATGTTAAGATATCATGATCTCTTTTGCAGGTTTTGATTTTCATAAAGATATGATATGATTTTTATTTCCTTTATTTGCCCTTGCTGAGCATTTGAGCTCACCCTTTTATGTTTTCTTTTCCCCAGGTCAGGAAGATGGATATTAAGTAGAATATGCTAAAAGGGACCCTAGATATGATGAAATAAATGGGAGACACTGTAGAAGATTTATGAACCAGTTGTTTATGTTTCCCAGTTTCTAAAGACACTATACCTATACGGTCCTTTGTGGTTTTGTCATATGTTGTAATAAGTGTGCTTCAATTTTGAAGTATTAACAATGTATGTAAAGTATGGGTCGTTATAATGAAACAGGGTCCGAATAAGCACCCATCAAGATACCTCTCAAAAGAGAGCAATCCACAAGAAGCAACAAAAGAAATCCATATTATAAACATGAAAGGTCTAAAACCACAAATACTATATCGATACATGAAAAGAGTTAAACATCAAACAACTCTGGGTACTGAGCATGTATATGTGACTCTTGTTCCCAGGTACTCTCCTTCATGCCACCGTGTCGCCACAAGACACGAACGAAGGGGATAGAATTCCCACGCAACACCTTCTCTTTGCGGTCTTGGATCTCTACAGGTCGTTCCTCAAAGGTCACATCATCATTAACATCGATCTATCCCCAATCGATGATGTGAGAGTCATCATGAAGATAATGACATAGCTGTGATACATGGAAAATATCATTTATCTGACTCGTCTACGAGGGAAGTGGTACTCGATACTCCAATGCTCCAACACGAGCTGACACCTTGAAAGGCCCAAAAACCGCGGAGAAAGCTTACTCCCACAACAAAACCTTTGTTGCCCTCAATGGGGAGTCACATTCAGAAAAATGTGATCACCAAAATAAAACTCTAAGGGTCTATTCCTTTGATCGACATATGATTTCTAACGATCTTGTGTTGTATTCATCCTTTCACGAATCACCTGAACCATCTCCGTTGTATTCTGCACTAGTTTTAGTCTGAGAATTGCTGCCTCTCTGACCCCAGTCCAGCACAATGGAGAATGTAAAGGTCATCCATACAAGGCTTCAAATGGTGCCATACCTATGGTGGAGTGAAAACTATTGTATTAAGAAAACTCCACCAAGGGTAAGTGCCTCATCCACGAACCTCCAAAATCTAGGACACAAGAGCGTAACATGTCTTCAAAAGTCTAGATGGTTCGCTATATATGATCGTCCATTTGAGGATGAAAAACAGTGTTAAGGCATAGCTGAGAACCAAAAGAAAGATGGCGACCTCTCTACACCCTAGATGTAAAATGAGGATCATGATCAGAAATGATCGTCCTTGGGACTCCATGAAGTCTCACCATCTCCTCCAGATACTGCCTCGAAAAAACTTCTACTGATCTTGACTCTTTGATTGCTATGAAGTGGGATGATTTTGTTAAAAAATACACTAACACCCAAATAGAATCATGTCATCCCTAAGCTCAAGGTAAAATAGTGAAAAAGTACACTGAGATGTCCTCCCACTTCCATTGAGGAACATCTAACAGCTGGATCAGACCACCAGGAACACGGTGTTCGGCCTTCACCTTCTAGCAGACCAAACATTGAGACACAAACTTTGCAACCCCATGCTTCAACCCAGGCCACCAAAACTTGCTCCTCAAGGCTCGGTACATCTTTTTCATGCCAGGATGCACTGCTAAAGTAGAACTATGGAACTCTCTGAGAACCTTCTCCCGCATCGTCAAAGGAACAAATATCCTTCCATGATACAACACTCGGTATTGTTCATCCTCAGACAAACCATCAGGGGCTTCGCCACAAACAACTCAGTCTCTCTAAACCTCCACCTCTAGATCCCCCAACTGGGACTCTTCCACCTTTTTCACCAGAGATGACTACACTATTATATGAAAAAGACAACCTCTGCCCCCAACTTCTCCCATATCAAGATGTAATGCTAAAAGTTCTTCCATTACTCTCCAAGAGTCACCAGATTCACTCACTACATCACTACGTGACTTCAAACATAGCGCATCTGCTACAACATTCCTCTTTCTAGGTGTATACGATATTTCAAAATTGTATTCCTATAAGAACTCCATCCATTGACGCTGTCGTAAATTCAAGTCACGCTGGGAGAAAACATACATCAGGCTCTTATGATCAGTGAAAACCATAAAGCACTCACCAATGAGGTAATGTCTGCACAACTTTAGAGAAAACACTACGGATGCCAACTCAAGATTGTGGGTGGCATAGTTACGTTCATGGGGACATAACTGCCGAGACCCATAAGAAACAATTCATCTCTGCTGCATCAAAACACAACCTAACCCCAGATGCGAAGAATCGCAAAAAACATCAAACTAAACTTCCTCTGCTGGGAGAAAAAGAACTTGAGCACTTACTAACTTCTTCTTTAGATACTCGAAAGCTTCCTGAAACTGACCAGACCATATGAATACCTAATACTTCCTGGTCAAAGTTTTCATAGGAGTCACAACTCAAGAGAAATTGGCTACAAACCTCTTGTAGTAGCCTGAGGGACCAAGGAAACTTCACACCTATGACACAGTATTGGGGGCTTCCCAAGACACAACCGCTTCTACCTTTGATGGATCCACAGCTATTCCCTGTTGGGAGACCACATTCCCCAAGAAACGGACTTCTCGAGCCTAAAACTCATGCTTTGATAACTTCCCAAACAACTAATGTTGACAAAGAACTCCCAAAATGGCGTGTATATTCCCTACATGCTCTTATTCATACGTAGAGTAAACAAGGATTTTGTCGATGAAAACCACAATGAACTTTTCTAAGAACTCACAGAACACAGCGTTCATCAATCCTATGAACACAGCTGGAGAATTTGTCATGCCAAATGGCATTACAACAAACTCATAATGCCCATGATGACAACGGAAATAAATCTTCGGGATATCCTCATTCTTCACACACATCTGATGATATCCTAACTTCAAGTTGATCGAATAAATCATCAATCCATGTAAGAGGATAGCGATTCTTTATTGTCACTTTGTTCAAGCGATGATAATCAACACACAACCACAAACTGTTGTCGGCCTTCTTCATGAACAAAATTGGTGCACCCCATAGTGACACACTCGTCTGAACAAAACCGCACTATAATAGACCATCAAGCTATATATGTAGCTTTCGTAACTTATAAGGGTCCATCCTGTATGGATACATAGAGATAGAAGACACTCCTGGTTGTAGCTCGATCCCAAACTTGATCTCTAATCGAGGGGGTCATGCTATAACCTTTTCTGTAAAGACATCAGGGTACTCTTCTAACACCCTAGGAAATCCTAGCTATTGAACCTTTGAAGAACTCAACATTATCTCAGCCATCATGGATGATAAGGATGGAACACGCCTCTGACCTATCTAAGGGTCTCACTCACCAACGAACACCACTGGCTCTCCATCCGCATTGAAGAACACAACCTGCCTCCTGAATCAATCCACAATAGCCTACACCGAATACAACCAATCTATGACAAGGATGACACAATATGGTTGTATTCGTAAACATAGGAAATCTCCCCAAGAGCGGTGCTACCCCAACACTAGCTCACAGTCTCTACATAATTCAAACAAGTCAGCTCGGCCTCAAACTGGCGTAGTCAATGCCAAAGGCACTGGAAGCCTCTCTACCTCAAGTCACAAAGAATGGATAAGGGTAGGTGATATGAAGGAGTGTGTCACTCCTAGATAAAACAAGACATACACCAAGGTAGAAAAATAAATCAAAGGGTGCCTCGAACAATGTCCGGCTCGCCTGGAGCTGGCAGCACTAAAGAATGAAGCTGACCACAACTTCTTTCATGACCTCTCTGACCCTGATGATGACCACCTCCATGGACGTGCTCTTCTCTCTGAGGAAGGGGAGTATCACGGGGCTGTCCTCTACCTACCCCATCTACCCTCTACTGATCTAATGCTGGTGCAACCTGCTTCTGCTGCCTCTACTGGAATGGCCTCAATGGAGGAACCTGGAGCATAATGCCTGGTGCATGATGACTGCTCTGAAATGTCGGGCACACTCACTACATATGACCTCAACCACCATAAGAAAAACAAGCACCTGATCCCTTGGAATAGGCCTGAGATTCGATGCCTCTGGATAAATGAGATGCGGAGGGCTGGGACCTACCCCTGGCTGAACAGAAACTCTTCTGCCTTGAAAACTGGGAACCCTGGACCACAGATCTATTTCATGAGGAATCACGGTGACTCCCCTCTCGTGATGATCTGAATCTGGAAAATGTCCTCTTGGAGGCCTCTTCACTTTCCATCACCTCAAGATATGTATTTAGCATAAATGGGGTGACCTGGAATTGGATCTCTAGATGCAAAGCCTCCTCAAAATGCATCCCCCTAGCCTCCAAATCTGGAAACAGGTCCAAAGAATATCATAAAAGGTTCCTGAAATGGATTCCAAACTCTCACACACTGGAGCTCCCCTGTCGAAGGGTAAGAAGCTCCTAGCGACAGGACGCCTTCACAGTCGAAGAAAGAAACTCGACTCTAAACTTGTCTCGAAACTCCTCCCATGAGATCACTGACTCCATGCGATTCCCGAGGAACAAGAACCACCACTGGCTCGATGCTCCACACAGCATCGTCACAACCAAGGACACTCAGTTCTTCTACCGAGCAAGGATCGAACTGAAGCCTATCTCAACCTCCTCTAACCATTCTTCCTTGACTTCATATGAAATGGATCCCTCATACTTCTGCAAACTCTAGTGATGAAACTCTCAGAGTGTCCTCCTCTAAGTTTCTTCGTCAACCTCTACCCGATAGTGATCTACTGGAATAGCATGCTGGACATCTTCTATGTGATCCTGACGAGGACGTCAACCTGGAGCCATACCTGCAAAATATAAAATAGTTAGAGCTCCGAAACCTGTAATATGAAATAATCATCAATAATTAATTAATTGTTTTCATTCATTAATTTTAGTTTAACCTATCCCAAGGTCTACCCCTTGAAACACAGGCACAAAGAAGAATGATGCATGATCCTTTCCTAAGTCTCTACCCTGAAACTAGTATCACCTCGTTTAGTAGTAATTTTAAACTTAAAGGTCCATACATCAGATTATAGGGGGCCCTAAATTCCTATGTCTTATCTGGTCTCCAGTGTTTACATCACTTTCTAAACTTGACTGACATTGTTTCCCTACCAACCCATGTAACCTCACCTGTTCCTAACTCTAAACTCCATCATATCCCTCAACCTTCCTCTGATACCACTCTGTCACGACCCCCTCCCCACAAGGTGTACCCCTCCTAGGCCAACAATGTGATAAGGGAGATAATGACCCCCGGGTCCCACCTCCAGTAGGCCCCGAGTTGGCAACTAGCACCGAGGGTATAGTAAACACACAAATGGGAGGAATTACTCTCTAAAAGAACACATGCGGAAGAGAGAGATAAGATAGACACCAATCAACTCCAACTCAGACTGAAATATAAATGAAAAACCAAGTGAACATATATAATTTCATGAAAAACAACTACAACTGGAAAGGAAAAACTACAAGTACCCAAAGGAAGGTAAAAACAACAGTGACCAGGAAGCCTAGACAGCTCCTACAACCCCAAGATAGTAGTAACCAGCCTGATCTCCAACCTTCTCCAAGTGACCTGAAAAAAAAATAGTTTATATATACATAGGGTGAGTATAACAGTATACTCAGTAGGATCCTCCCCAGAGCCTCTCATGCAAAATTAAAGAAAACATGCTAAAGCACAGTGAACAACAAGTGAAACTAACTCGTCACATAAATAGGTATATTAAGTTCCTAGCCGCACCATGGTTACTCTTACCAAGTAATGCATAAAAGAGTATATAATGTAATAAATAATATCAAGGGTACCTTGCTTCCCCCCTAGTTTGCCTCTTTTCCCCAATGTCGCACGTCTAAAGCATCTCTCTCCAAAAAGGCTTGCCCGCAAACACCTAGGTGAAGCACCACAACATGAACCTCATGAAACAAAACCCCCACATCCACACAAGAAAGTAACCAAGTAATTTTCGAGAGCCACCACAACTCATATAACGTGTAACATACATCGGCTATTGTACCTCAAGCCATTACAGCCCATACACCGAGTAAATATCTTCAAGCCATCATAGCCTATACACGTTACACCTATAGTAGTCCATATGATACTATATCTAGATTATATATGTGTGTGAATAACCACAATCCGTTACAACCCTCTACACACATATATGGGGAAAACTAACTATTGTGTCTACCAGCACAAGTATCTTCCAAGAGAAGATACCGGGGCCAAAGGGGGTAGTCATCCATCCATCCTCCCAAAAAAATGTTGGGAAACCCCCCCCCCCCAGGGCTCAGAATACCTAGGGTGTTAGTTTCCCTAACTTAAAGGGTGGAGTAGCATAAAGAAACACCATAATTATAGAATATACTATATCTCACAACCACACTATGGGCATAACCTAGTATTAAACTCAACTGCAGCTAAAGTCTCTCAGAATCCCAACTGCCACATCTAAGACTAGGTATCCTATAAGCACACAACCATTTAAAGAGATTTATTGCCTTACTTCATTCCCCTTTTATTAGTTCCATTTTACATTAATTAATTCTTTAAACATTAATTAACCATTGAAAATTCCACATTAAATTTCATTAGAATCACCCCCAAAGTCCATTATCCCTTTAAAATTGTAACCTCAACATTTTGTTCCAGCAAGATCCAACCCCATGGGTTAACATAATTTATTCAATTATTTATTTACAATATTACTTCCCCATATTCCCAGGAATTCTAGAAAAACATTCTATGTTGCTAAACACAAGGGGGATCAACACAATGAGTAGATCACTACCCGTAGAGTCTTCACCGCCTATAGCAAGAGCGTAGACCCATCCTCCCTTGAGAATCTAGACACGAAAATCACGTGGCATACCCCCCATTTCTTCACCCCTTTCGGAAGAAGGGTAAGAAAAAACAGCTACCTCGAGCAGTGGGGAAAGTAAAGCAGACAACCAATCAAAGATACAACAAGCATCCAAACATTCACATCCAATCTGTTCAATCATCCCTCGTGTCCTCTCCGACACCCACTTGCATAAACTGATGCATCTCACCACTGTAGGCATCATCTGTTGCCACAAAAAATAGGCCTCCCTGCCCCCACATATCACAAAAGCCATCCAGACTTACATCACAACACAAGTAGTAGGAAAACAAACATCATATCAATTGGGATCTTATCCCTTAAACAAGAAAAAAGGGTAACTCAGAACCCTATAATGAATTATCTTTTATCAAAAAACCAGTTCTTTAATCCATATTGGATTAACCGATTTATTATTCATAGTTTCCAAATATGGGAAACCTAACAAGTACGCTATCACAAATAATTAAACATGATTACTGCACTAATTTTATTAACATAAAATTACAACAACATCAATCGGATTCATTCACATGCCTCTTTATCTTTAGCCAAGCAATTATCAATTAATTTCATCTTTACGTTCTTTACCAATTTCCATCAAGAATGAATAGCTAAACAAGAAAGATTTGATATCACACTATCAAGAAAAACAAGAGGAAATAACATACAATCTATATCAATTTATTTATCTGGTTTAAATATTTATTATGTCAATTCCATTGTGATCCAGTGGGATAAAACATGGTAACTCTACAGTTTCACATAATAGAAAAGAGAAGCAATGAATCCCTTACCTCAAATGGTTCTTTTCTTTCTTTATATAAGAATGACCCACACAAAGAATCACAATCACCTCCTCCCATGACAACTATATCCACCCAAGGATGTTGTTGTACGACCACACCAAAGAAAACCCAAGAAAACTCCATTAAAATTATGGAGATCACATACCATGAAAGGGAAAGGAGAAACAAAAAGAGACGAACCCAAAAGAATGACGATAGATCATATCTTATATCGAAGATTTATTGATACTTCTTGGTTGAATCAAAATAGATTGGAACCAATATTAGGAGGAAATTTTGATTGCACAACCCCTACGGGAAGGAATGGAATGTTCGAGCATCTCACACCCTAGAACTTGGAGGAAGAACTAGGGAGGAATATATCTCATACTTTTAGAAGATTTAATAGAGCAGTGGTTTAAGATGCGATGGATTTTCCATTAAAAGCGGATCACATTAAACAATGTGGTTTAGCCATGTAAAAACATCCCAAGCCTTAGGATAAATTAGTATAAGAGTTATGACCTTTGAATCAGCCTTAGAGTCCTTAAAATGGGGATTTAAATGCATTTTACGTCAAAAGAAACGTCGAAGGGGAGAAACTATAGGAAACTGGAAACACTGTTCATGAACTTGAAATTTGTAAAAGGAAATAGAGGTTATCGATGGACCTCACCATTCTGGAAACATTGTTCACAAAATCAAAATTTGGCAAAGGAAATAGAGGTTACCGATGGATCTCACCATTCTGGAAACATTGTTCAAAAACTCAAAATTTGGCAAAGGAAATAGAGGTTACCGATGGACCTCACCGTTCTGGAAACATTGTTCACAAACACAAAATTGGGCAAAGGAAATAGAGGTCACCGATGGACGTCACCATTCTGGAAACACTGTTCACAAACTCAAAATTTGGAAAAGCAAAATAGAGGTTACCGATGGACCCTGTCGTTCTGGAAACACTGTTCATGAACTCAAAATTTGGAAGAGGAAATAGCGGTTACCGATGGACCTCACCATTTTTGAAACACTGTTCACAAACTCAAAATTTTGAAAAGAAAATAGAGGTTACTGATGGACCTCACCATTCTAGAAACACTGTTCACGGAAATAAAAATTTGTAAAAGTGTTGGGGATAATTCACCTTGACCTCCCGAAAGACCTCATACACTTGATTTTTGAAAAGGAATGTACTAGAGAGGTTCAAGCCATTACATTTTAAAATTAGTTTTTTCAAAAACATCTGAAGATGTGATTTCAGGTAGTTTGAAAACCAAAGAATAGTTTCATCAAATATTACATGCACAATTTTGTTAGTAGTACTTTTATTTTTATTAAAACCATTCTAATATTTAATTTTTGAAAAATAACCATAAATAATTAATTCATCATATTTGGTATAAAATTTATGTGAATTATCTTTATTATTCAAAATGATTACATTGCATCCAAAAACATTTAAAAAATAAAGTTTTTTTTCTTCCTATCCATAACTCGTAAAGAGGTTTATCAATAAAAGGTATAAATAAAACTTTATTTATAGTATAATAGTAAGTACTAAATACTTCATCCAAAAAATGTTTAGCAATTGAGTATTCCCTAAACATTGTTCTAATAATCTATTGAATAACACTATTTATTCTTTAAACTACACCATTTCTTTGAGTTGTTCTAAGAGCTCAGAATTTATATATTATACCTTTTTACTATAAAAAGTTTCAAATTCAAAATTTAAAAATTCACTACCATGGTCCCTATGAATAGTTACCAAAGGTTGATTTTTATTACTTTTAGAATGATCTATAAAACTTTTAAAATATAAAAAGGATTCCAATTTTTTTCTAGAAAATAGACCTATGTGTATCTAGTTTAGATGTAAACTAAAACATATACATAGCATTTTCTACAAATACTTCTAGTTTGTGTAAGACCGAATAAATTCATGTGCACTTACTCTAATGCATCAAAATTTTAAACTTTACTAATATATTTAATACTTGACTTATATTTCTTTCCAAATTGACAAGGATCAAAAAATTTAAAAAAAAATTAAACCTAAGCTCTAGTATATATCTAACTAGTCTTTTCATATAATGCTTAGATAAAGTTCTGACATTATAGTGTCATAAACTTCTATGCCACAACCAATATTGATCTTCCATTTCACTAAGGAAATTTATATCTTTCCACCTAAGGTCTTCTAAGTCAAGTGTGTAAACATTCTCATTCTTTTCAAAAGAAAGAATAAATTTACCTTTAAAATTTTGAAAATTACATTTAAAATTCATAAAATAGACAATGTAACCTTCATCACAAAATTATCTTGACGTTATAAGGTTATTCTTAAGTCCTCTAATAAAAAACATTTTAAATTATAGGTTTTACAAGAAAAAAAATATTACTTATTACATATATTTCTCCTTGGTTATTATCACCAAAAAAGAATTTTCCACCATTAATCATGATAATTTTAAAGAATAATTGTTTGATTATATTCATATGATAGGAGAAACCACTATCCATGTACTATATTTTTTTATATTTGTACTCTTATTATTTTATTAAAAATAGAAAAAGTTACATTTTTGGAACCCAAACATTCTTAGGTCCAACATTATTAGAAAACATGATTTTAATCGTCTACATATATGAAACTCTTTTATGATGTACAATTGTCAATTATTAATAAAAATAATCTTTATGAAATCAAAAACATTATACTTTATTTAAGAAAACTTATTTTTACAATTTCAAACACTATGACATGTAGTACAAATAGATCAAATATTTGGAATTATATAATGACTCATATTTTCTATGTATTATTTTTGGGTATTATATGGATTATTTTTTAGACCATGTGATGACACAGTGTGTGACTTCATGTCCAGGTGTGCCTGTAATAAATGTTTAAAATTTATTAAATATATAAATAGAACAGGAGTTTATTTTTCCTAAAAATGTCGAATAACTCCTAAATGAATGCCCGGATCAGAAATATAAGGGAACTGCTAAGTTTAGAACATGATTTTTACCCTAGGCATGACAAAATATTTTTTGGAATAGGCTATTTGTGAAAAAGTCATTGTGGATGTATATAAAAAAATATATTTATTTGTTTTTTTTTGATGTAGTGACTGATTTATCCTATAATTATATGGTTATAGGATTTCCTCATGATTTTCCCCTCAAACCCTAGATATTAAGATGATCATTGGAGAGATTTATTGGAAAATGAAAATGCTTTGGGATCGAATCTTGCATCTTTATTCCAATGGAGTTCATGGATCTTGTAAATGATGGAAAAGAAACTATTCTTCATCAACAATAAATCCAAACTCTAGTTAGTTTGTTTGATTCTGTGTTTTTTATCCAATTCTTTAATGTTGCACAAACACAAATAAATTTCATAAACATAATTGATATGTGCATCATTGTTAGTATTAAATTTATGGAATTTTATTCTATTAATTGATATTATTTTCCTATTTGTTCATCTCCTTCAATGAAAACAATCAAGTATGAATGAAAAAAGGTCAAGGTTCATTACTCACATTTTTTGGATTATGGTTTTCTCTACTATTTCTTTGTTTGATCATCATTGGTGTTTATTTTGTCCAATGGTTTGACCAATACCCTATTTCTAATCATTGTGCAACCATTATTTGGTATAATGAATCTAAACTGTGGGTACGACACATGGTATAGTTGTGGTTTAAAAATTTATGATGAAAATGGAAGGATCTAGGGAGAAAAAGGCCGGTTTAGTTTATCTTATTTTTTTCTGAGCGATGTACAATGCTGCTATGAATAGTGCAAAGGGATAACTTTCAGGTGGATTCGATGCCCAAATCTGTGATCTCCAGTGATGTGAGGCTTGGCTGGACCTGAATCTATAGTTTATGGAGAAGATAGTGGCTCTGGTGACATGGTGGATGATATGGAAGAGAACTAGGGTTTCTGGAAAATTTTAAGCAACACAACATGTATTTCAGGATTACACACTGTGTGGGGCCCTCTCAGCGACAGCTAGGTTTTCAGGATGAAGTTGAGGATCACATGTCATTTTACCCCTATCACATGGAGTGTGACACCTCTTTGCTGGATCGGTGTGCAATTTGGAAAGTAAATGGACATGGATAAAATTACATGTCTATAGGCACATCATGTACTTAGACACGGACACATCCAGTGTACGAACATGGTCACATGTACACAGGTTGGTACATGGGTAGGCCAAAGTACAAAAACACATCCAACAGTACATGGAAAGTTGTTAGGTGATATCTATAGGTCATTTAACCTTTCTAAATGTTGTGTATTTATATATTTACATTCTTTGTGATGCCTTTCGACATAGGCACACTTGGGGATAGTTGCACACACTACGTACCCCTAATACACACTGTGTACCCCCTTCAAGAGTGTTTATAGATCTTTGATTCCTTAGTTTGGACCAGTATCGATAAATTGTGTTCCCTTGGTCCATTCCCTTGAGGGTACAGTGGGAAATTACATCCAAATCATAGGATTGTGTTCCCATCTAGAGGTCGAGTCTCAAATAGTGTTGTGGTGTCCCTTTATGAGACTAGAGTGTGATCCTAAATCATATTTATATCCAAGTTGGGGTTTGTGGAATTAGTGTGACCTCCCTAAGTAGGTTTTTGATCCTCCATCATGAAGGTTATATTGGTAGTGTTTTTGGAATCATTAGAATAAGATCCCCTATGTGGTGGGTTGATCCTGATTGGGTATGTGGTGTCCCCTAGTAGTTTTGGGAATGATCCTCTATCTATTTATGAGGATCTTATAAGACCAGTGAGATTTTTTGGTCTGAGACCAATGATTGAGACATCCTCTTCGATTTTCTTTAATGATATCATAGATCATGTAGTGGGTTCTCCTGAAACGAACATTACATCAAGCAGAATCTTATGGATGGTAGCTGGTTATGGCCGCCTGGTGGAGTAATGTCTTTACTAATTATATCTAGGTGTTTCTATTATACATTTATTGTTATATATTGTATTTATATGACTATAATTGGTGCTTCATGTTAATATTTTTATGTTTTGCTACTAGGTATTGTTATACTCACCCTTGCATGGGATTTTCCTACATGTGCCATGTCTTATGTAGATGATGGCCCACTTGACGTTGTCCTGTGAGGATAGGGAGTGGGTGTATCATAGCATGAGATTTTCAAATCAAAGTGTTTATCAGGATCTTGAATTTGACTTTATTCCTTTCCCTTAGAGCAGGTTAGACTCTTTACAAATTTTTTTTTTGCAATGAAACTCTTTACAGTTTTTGGTTGGGCTTGTATTTGGACTCTTTTTCCACTTTTAGTATTTTAATATCATAATATGTTGTGGTAACTTAGATGTATTCATGAATTGGTTTTAGTTGTTTTACATTTCATCATTTGTGTTCTTGGATATTTATGCATGTATATAGGTACATTATGCTAATGCCTCTCATTTATGGTATATTTATACTCGGTATTGGTCGTTAACCCCTAAACTATTGAAGGTGAGCTTGGGGTAATCACATATTGGATCTCGGTAGTTCGGGTGAAGATAGTGAGGTATCAAAGTAGTTGGTTCTACATTTGGACCAGAGTTGGTGATATTTTTTTGGGGAAATGGTGTTTAGTGTTTTGAGTTTTGATTTTAGGTCGAGGACTTCAGTGTTGGTGTGGAGGCCAATGTATCCATAAAATAGAACTTTTATCACCTGCCAATTGACTTGGTACCTGTAAACATTGGTTTGTGTAAAAAAATTTGGTACATTCATCACATAGGAATGGGTTTTGTTTTACAATTCCTTCTTGAGAATCTCCCCATATATACTCTTTTTACCATTGTATATCTTGTTTTATTTCAGGATGCCTCCATGAGTACAACCAACTAAGATTCTACTATGTGATCATGTGGATGATTCTCCTAGTGATGACGCATCGGTATAGGGGAATGTACCAGATTTAGAACCTCTAGGTGGTTTACCAGCTATACCACCACCAGTTGAGTAGTAGTCAACACTGAATATACCAACTAAGGATGCATGCAGGTTGAGTGTGTTTCATGTGTTTCAGAGGTATCAACATCCTAGGTTTTGAGGTGATCCAAACCCCTAGGTGGATGAGAACTGGATAGAGGTAGTCACTCACATTTTACTCATTATGAAATTGAATGTAGATCATATTGTGGCCCTCATGGATATTCTTCTTCATGATCTATTATGAAATAGTGGAGCTTAGTGACTTAGTCGCAAGACAAGATAGCTCTCTCCTAGTCATACTTTGAGTGTCTCTTCGGGTATGAGTTTTATCCAACCACATTGTGATCAGTGTGCATACAAGATCTTCTATATATGAAGTAGGGTAGTTTGACCATGTTAGTGTACTCAGTGAGGTTTACTAATCTCTCTCTTTACTCCATGGATATGGTTCAGGATAAATTATTCAGGGCTCTTACCTTTGATCATGGCTTATGTAGGGATATCAAGGCTTCAGTGGTAAGCCTTTTAATTCCCATCTATGATGGGGTTCTTTAGAGGGCCTTAGTAGTGGATAGATTTCTGGAAGATCAGGCACCGATAGTGGGAGTTGGAAACGGGAACTTAGTAGTTGAGACCTCAGAAGCAGGAATCTGATGGCAGTCATAAAGATCCAAGAATGTCATATGCTTCGGGAGGCGATGCAAAAACATAGGTTCAGTGATGAAGGGATCTCAGGGTGGCTCAAATCATCCAATGTAAAGGAGATGCTTCTCTAGAGACATTCCGGGAAATCTGGATAGGGATTATTCGACCCATCATACAGCTGATCGCGAGACAGTCATGGGACCACTGAGGCAAATATTGAGGTGGGATTAGGGTGGTCAATAGGGAGGCAGATGTAGAAGATGGGTCGATAGGCTATCAGGAGGTGGTCATAGGTTCAAACTTTTACTACCACCTCCCCTGAGTGGTCTGTTCCATTCTTAAGAAGCTAGTGGGAATGGATGAGGCCAGTTATAGGCTATATAGGCCTATGACCCCAAGGATCTAGGGATGATATGAGATATGATTTGTGTCTTTTCTACTTTAGTTGGAGTATAGATAGAAACAGGTGCTAGTCATTCCATATTTGTCCCTTCTTTGGTTTGATATTTAGATATTTCAGTTCAGCTGTTAACTTGACCCTTGCAATTGGAGACTCAGATAGGCGGTGACTTAGTGATTGCACACTTGTGATGACGGTGCAATCTAATTATTGGAGGTGATTGTTTTTTATTATATCTCATTATAGTATCAATGAGTCCTTATGATTTCATCTTAGATATGGATTGGTTATCCATAGTTCATGACCAAATTTAATTTTTAGGTGGAGGATGCGGTGTGTTTATAGTGGTGGAATAACATTTTCCTTTGTGGGTGAAAAGGAAACATTGGAAGAGCTGGATGAGCTCAAGCATAGAATAGTTCAGCCGATTACTCACCCGTTGGATAGCATGGCTCTTAAAGAAATGGATTCTTTGGGATATCAATTTTCTATGGTGGTGGAATATTATATGGATGTATTTCCTTAGGATGTACCAGGTTTACCTCCCTACTGAGAGATAGACTTATGCATTGACTTGTATCCTGGGATGGCACTGATATCTTCACCAGCATATCGGATGTCTCCTATGGATCTTCAATATATGAGGTTTTAGTTGGATTACTTGAAGGAGAAGGGGTTTGTGAGACCCAACGTTTCCCCCTAGCCGTCCCTAGTGTTGTATGCCAAGAAGGTGGACGGGAGTTTGAGGTTATGTGTGGATTACCGGTGATTGAATTAGGTGATCATGAAGAATAAGTATCCACTAATGAGGATCATCACCCTATTTGGTCAACCGAGAGGGGTGTGATGGTTCTTTAATATTGACCTAGGATCAAGCTATCACCATCTATGAGTACGGGATGTAGATATACCGAATATGGCATTCAGATGTCACTACGGTCACTATGAGTACTTGGTGATGTCATTCGGCGTGGTGAATGACCTAACAGTGTTCCTAGGACTCGTGATCCATTTCTTTCAAAATTTCTTATATTGCTTTGTGGTGGTCTTAATCAATTAAATACTAGTATATTTGACATCTTAGGGAAACATTCGAGACACTTGATGATGGTCTTGGATTCACTCTGAGAGAACCATCTTTATGAGAATCTCTTGAAGTGTCATTTTTTTAATTGAGAGTTCCACTTTTTTGGACACATATCTCATAGGATACATTAGAAATAGACCTAGAAAATGTTCAATTGGTTCTTTATTGGGATCTACTAAAGTGTGTTACTAAGATGCAATGTTTCCTTGTGTTTTTTGGGTACTATCGGAGGTTTGTACCTGATTTCTCTAGAGTTAAAGCACCCTTAAGAACATTGACCTAGAAGGGGAAGACTTTAATGTGGGTGGAAAGGTGTAAGTAGTTCTTTCAGGATCTGAGGAAGATATTGATGAGTGCTTCCATATTGATATTTACATCTAAGGGTGTTGAGTAAGTAGTTTTTTTGATTCATTAGGGACTGAACTTGGTTGTGTTATGATGCAGAGGTAGACAGTTATTACATATGGTTCAAGTTAGTTGAGACCACAAGATCATAACTATACAAACTATGATCTTGACTTAGTAGTGGTAGTCTTTTCACTGAATATGTGGTGAAACTACCTGATGGGAGAGAGATTTATTATTTACTATGACCATAAGAGTTTCAAGTACATATTATTATAGAAGGAACTTAACTTGATACATAGGAGATGTCCGGAGTTCCTCTAGGACTATGACTTTCATATTATATATAATCCTGGGAAGGAGAACATGGTGGTAGATTCTCTTTGAGAGAGATATCATTCTTAGTTTTTGGATGGGGCATCATAGAAGTTATCATCGTTTCATTTTTTTAGTGGACAAGGAAGGTGTTTCAAATCTTCATTCGATAGTCATTACCTCACCGATTTTATAGCATGTCAGGGATTCTTAGCAAGGCGATAATGACTGTGAGACCTTACATACTCAGATATCCATTGTACATGATCTTAATGTATATTCTGAAGGTAGGGAGAATTCTATCCTTTTCATGGGATGAATGATGGTACCTTTGATTTTACAGGATGAGATGATGTGGGAGTTTCATAAATCCCCTTTTCTAGTATGTCCATGTATGAAAAAGATGTACTGGGACCTATGACATCAGTTTTGGTGGCCAGGGATGATAAAGTGAGTGGAAGAGTTTGTATCTCGTTACCTCACTTATCAGAAGGTGAAGTCTAAGCACCAAGTTCCAGTGGGTTTAGCTCAACCCCTTAAGGTTTAAGAGTGGAAGTGGTATGGGATTTCCATGGAATTCATGACTGTGATACCATGTATATACAGGGGTCACGAGTCCATCTAGATGTCCATAGACTGACTAACCAAGTCATCCCACTTCCTAGATATTCGAGACCAAAGTTCAGTAGAGATCTTGGGACTTCTCTATGTGTAGTAGATATCCTGACTCCATAAAATTATCTCTAATACCATCTCTGGATCTGATTCTCTCTTTACATATCAGTTATAAAGAGGTTTGTAAGAGTCCATTGGGACTCAGGTATGCTTGGGCATGAATTTTCACCCCCAGACTGACATCTAGACAGAATGAACCATTCAGTTCTTGGAGGAAATACTATGGGCTTACATGTTGGACTTCTTCCATAGTTATTAGAATCATATACCCTTTGTTGAGTTTTCATAAAACAACAGCTATCATTACCCATTAGGATGGCACCATTTGATGCTTTTTATGGGAGACCCTATTGGTCACCACTTTATTGAACTAAACTAGGAAATTCAGCACTCATGGTCATGGAGTTGGTGAGATATACTACAGGGAAGCTTTAGATTATCCAGGACCAGATGAGGACTGCACAGAGCCATTATAAGCCTTATGTAAACCGATGTTAGCGACCTATATAATTTAAGAAGGGGGGACTTGTGTTCATGAGTGTCTCACCTCAATGTGTATTGAGGAGATTTTTCTATGGTGGAAAGTTATTTTTAAGATTCATTGGTCCCTTACAGATTCTGTATAGAGTTGGAGAGGTGTTTTACCACTTAGCTCTACCACCGAAGTTAGACCGGGTACATGACATCTTCTACATGTCGTATCTAAGGAGGTACGTGTATGACCCATAGCATATTATAAATTGGGGAAAGATGGAAATCAAGAATGGATATTCCTTTACAGAGTACACAGTGGAGATCAAAGATCGAAAAAATAGGGTCCTTCATGGGTGATCGATTCCCCTTGTGTGTGTGTCTGGTGGTAGCACAAGAATCTTTAGGAGAACACCTAGGAGTGGGTGACCCATATGCAAGCCCAGTACCCTCTCTTTTTTAGTAGGTTTTAATATTTGTAGGATAAAAAACCTAAGTTTGGTAGAATATAATGACTCGTATTTTCTGTGTATTGTTTTTTGATATTATATATATTATTTATGAGACTAGTCACTGAGACAGTATGCGATTCTGAGGCCCGGTGTGCCCGGAATAAATGTTTGAAATATGCTAAATATATTAAATAGCTCGTGCAAGAATTTTTTTCTAAAAAGTGGAATAACTCTTGAACATAGGTCTGAATTAGAAATCAAAGGTAACCATTGAGTTTAGAATGCGGTCTTTATCCTAGGTGCGATATAATCTTTTTCGTTGTGGGCCATTTATGAAAAAATCATCATGGGTGTAAATAAAAAAATAAATTAATGTGTTTGTTTGGTTTGTTTATTTTGATTTAGTAACTAATTTCTCCCATAATTATACGGTTATAGTATTTCCTCAGGTTTGGATACTCAAACCCTGGAGATTTAGATGATCGTTCTATATCTTTCTTTGAAAACGATGACGGTTCAAGATCAGATCATGGATTGTTGCACAATGGAGTTTGTGGATCTCATAAACGACTGAAACACAACAGTTATTCATCAAAAATAAACCCAAATACTAGGTAGGATGTTTTATTCTATGTTTTCCATCCCATTATTTAATCCCAAATGAATGTGATTCAATTTCGTGAACATAATAAATATATTCATCATCAGTAGAATTAAATTGATGGAATTTTATTTTATTCATTAAGATTATTTACCTCTTCATTCATCTCCTTCTAAAAAAATGAGTTGAGGTCAAATAAAAAAATTATAAAGTTAATTAATCACATTCTGTGGCTTATGGTTTTCTCCCCTATTTCTTTGTTCAGCCATTTTTTGTATTTATTTAGTCCAACGGTTCAACCAATACCTAAAATCTGATCATTACGCCAATTTTCTTCGGTGCAACGGATCTAAAACCGCAGGTATGACATGTGATGGAGATTTTAGTTTGAGAATTGATGATGAAGATGGATGTATTGAGGGGTGATGAAACTAAATCGGGTGATCTTCATTTTTCCTAAGTGATGTATGGTGCGACTACAGATGGTGAGAATAGATGATTCCCAAGCAGATTCAAAGCCTGGATCTATGATCTCTACCAATGTGAGGCTAGTCCAACCATGGATCTATAGTTTTCGATGAGGTAGGTGGCTCTAGAGACATGGTAGATGATGTGTAAGAGAACCATGGTTTCTAGAAAATCCCAAGCAACGTGGAGTGTATTTCGGGATTACATACCATGTGGTTCCCTCTCAGTGGTAGATAGGGTTTCAGGATGAATTTAAGGATAACATGGTGTGTGACCTCTATCACACAGTGTGTTAATCCTCCTTTATGGCTTGATAAGTACTTTTCAAAGTACATGGAAATTGGAAAAATCACACGACTAAAGGAACACTGTGTACTCAAACACGGACACAGCCAGGTGTACATAGACATGACCACCTATACATGGGTTAGAACACAGGCATTCCAAAGTCCATGAACACATACAATGGAACACAGGTAGGAGTTGGGTTATCTCTAAAAAATTTACCCTTATTACACACCATTTATTTAGATATTTACATGTCGTGGGAGGCCTTTCCCTGAAGGAAGACTTGGGGATAGTTGGACACTCTGTGTACCCCTAGTACACATCATGTACCCATTTCAAGAGTGTTTATAAATCTTCTATTCATTATTTTGGAACACTATAGGTTCAATGTATTCCATTGGTCCATTCCATCAAGGGTATAGTGAATAATTACATCCACATCACATGATTTTGATCCCATTTAGAGGTCGAGTCTCAGAGAGAGTTATGGTGTCCCTCCATGAGACTAGAGTACGATACTCTATCATATTTATTATAAAGGTGGGGTTTGTGTAATAGGCATGACGTCCCTGATCAGGGTGTTAATCCCCCCTCTATAAGGTTATATCAACATGGTTTGTAGGATCATTGGCATATGACCTTCTGTGTAGAAGATTGATCCAGATTGGGTTTTTGGTGTCCCCCAACAGTTCTAGGAATGATCCTTATCTATATATCAGGTAATTATTAGACCATTGATCTTTTTATGGTGGGGGTCCCATGATCTAGACCTCTTTGGTGAGTTTTTCCAATGATAACATGGATCGTGCAGTGAGTTCTCTCAGAATGATCATTTCTTCGAGCAGAATCCTATGGCTAGTGGTTGGTTATGACTGCCCAATGGCATGATGTCTTTCCTGAGTATATATGGGTGTTTATATTATACATTAATTTTTATATATAGTATTGAGCTGACTATTCTTGGTTCTTCATGTTTTGAGTTTTTGGAGTGTCCTGCTGGGTATTATTATACTCACCACTACATTGGCTTTTCCCGCACGTGTCGTGTCTCGTGGAGATGACATCCCATTTGATTGTGTCCTAGGAGGAAAGGGAGTGGGTGGAGCATAGCATTAACTTTTAAGACTGAGGTAGTTACCAGAATCTTTCATTTGACTTTAGTCCTCACCCTTAGAGTAGGCTAGACTCTTTAAAAAAATTTATTGGGATTTTATTTGGCCTCTTTTTCTGTATTCAATGTTTTATTATCATACTTTGTTGTGGGATATTAGATGTATACATTCATTGGTTATGTTTGTTTTACATTTCATCATTTTTTGGGCTTGGATATGTGTGTATTTCTATAATTACTTTAGGATAATGCCGCCTGTTTGTGGGATATTCCTACTCAGCATTGGTCACTAGCCCCTGGCCTATTGGATGCGGTCTTGGGGTAGTTACAGGTCAGACCTCGGCAGGTCGGGTCATGAAAAAAATATTTATTTTGGAAATTTGGTTTTGGGTTTATAAATCCAGTCCCTAAAATACCTCTATGAGGTCAAATTTTTCTATATATGTTATCAAAATTTTCCTTTATGGAAGTGATTTTTTTTAGTAACATTTTAATACTTAAAATTTCAAAACTTAATTTAAAAACTAAATCTATATCCTCATTAGTATAAGTCAAACTATATTTTATATCCAATTATTTAGTAATATTAGTAACTTATTGGAAATTTTTTAAAAATATTTTAATTTTGTTCGATAATATTTTCCTTAGTAACTTCATATTTTACAGAAAATTTAATTTTTTTTCTTTTCTAACAATTTAGAAAATATAAAAACTTATTTAAAGATAGGTAAAGAATCATCTTCATCAGATGAAATAGATTTTTCTTCTTTGGATGAATTTGAATCGCAATTATCCTCAGAATCAAGATAATTTGAATTTAATGCTGAATTTTTAAGGGTTTCAGCATATACCTTTTCCATGAAGAATTCATTTTTATTAAAAATACCAACATAAAATCCCATAACTTTTTAATTATTAGTATAACAATCAGAAGAATTATCTAAATATTGGCCTCCACCATTGGCACTTCAAGTGTCTACAGCGTTCAAAAGTTTCTTTTATTTATGATTATATAAATTTTTAGAACATCAATATTTTTTTCCATTCTCTTAATCATTGGAAAATATACTCAGATATGACCTAATTTCTTACACTCATAGCATATCATCTCTGAAGAATATTTCTTCACACATCTTTCTTATAGATTATTCATATACTTATAACTAAAAATCATTCTTTATAACTATCTTGTCCATTCTCTTAGCAAGATTACAGAGTTCAATTTCACTTTTTTAGGATCAAAAAATTTCTATTTCAGGTTTAACTTTATTATTTTTCAAAGACTTGGAAACTTTCTCAGTTGATCTATATTTATTAGAAACATTTAAAGTAGAAAAAAAAATCTAATTCGTTATTATTTTTCAACTTTTCTGCATCTCTTTTCATCCTACCCTCATACAACATGATATTTGTAATAAGATCATCCAAACTATGAATAGTCAAATTCTTTGTATCATATAAATCTATTATTTTAGATTCTCATTCACTGAGAATAATATAAATAATTTTTTATACCAAAATTTCTTCATTTAGATACTTATCTCCCAATTATTTTAAACTATTTTTAATTTTAATAAATCTATAATTCATATTTTCAATAGATTCTATTGGTATAAAATCAAATGCATGATAATCAACTCTTAACATAGCCCTTCTAGTTTTGATAACATTGGATGTTCCAAAGTGAGTAACCTTAATCTTTTTTAAAAAACTATTAGCTCCATTTCAAGAAGAAATTTTACTATATAGAATATAATAAAGTATTTTTGACTCTATAATTATATTTATATTCTGACATCTCATCATTAGAAAAAGTATAAACTTCTTTTTTTGGAATTTTTCAATTTCCTATTAACATGGAAAAATTGTCTACTCAAGTATTTATAATGAATGACTTCATCTGATATCTCCAATACTCATATTTATCACCATAAATGATTTGTGGTCTTCTAGGATTTAGATTCTATAAATTTATAACATTTAAACCTTCCATCTTTACAAACCAAAAAATAATATTTCTTCAAAAACACATTAGTGCAAAAAATTTATAAAAAAATAGAACAAATGATAAAAAATGTATCAGTTTATAAAAAATGTATCAGTTTATAAAAAATATAAACTTGAAAATAAGGTATAACCTCCTCAAATACCAGATGTAGGATCATAGGAGTACATAGAAACACTACAAGAGGGGTGTGAAGTGTATTTTATAAAATAAAACTACTAATTTTCATAATCTAGTTATATCAGATAATTAGATAAACATTTTTTCATTTAAAGAAAGTAATCAGAAAAATGGTTATTATGATACTTTATAAAATAATAGTTAAGGAAAAGTTCAAAATATAAAACTTTACTTAAACACGTGCATAAATAAAATGAGAAAAATTATAAAAACAAGTAATAAAAACCATTATAAAATGATTTATAAAAAGTTACATAAGTTTTATAATAGTGATACATGATTTAACCTTTAGAATTAAGGAAGTCTATAACCCAGAATTTAGATATATATAGTTCCAAATAGTATATAAAGGTTTTTATTCCTTAATTAAGGAATCCCTCGATGAAAATATTGGAAGAAATCTATTTCCCTACCTAGTTGAACCATCGATCAGTAAAATTAGACGAACTATGTCTTTATATCTCTAAAATACATTGATCACACCAGATCAAACAAACTATTACAAACATTGAAAACTTATGGGGTTTACAAAGGTCCTTAAAATTTGTATGCCTTAAGTGAAAACTCACTAAATAATTATAATGAAGTGATCGCCCAAAGTAATAATATTTTACAAATATATTCAAAAAACCCTTAGATCATCAGTGATGAAAAGGAATTATTATCCTTGAATGTTAATCCTATTTATAAAGAAAAAACCAATGGTAATATTCACATTCTTCATAGCTAGATACAATGGCTTAACATGAACTCTTCTATCACTTGAAAGGTTATACATAGTCTCTTAAATCTGATGGTCATCATGTTTATCCGCTGCTATAGTGTCTTTGTATTTCATCTGGTAGAATAAAATTTTTTAATTTGGTAAAATGGAATTCTTAAAATGATAAATTTTGAAAAGTTTATCTGTATATCTTGTATGAATCTATCTAATAAATGATTGTCTGGTGGTCTTTGTATAACTTCATTTGTTAAACCTATTTATACATCAAATTTTGGAATTCTTTAAATCTTTATCCAATGAAGTTTTTAATCATCCATTTACTACATGTGTGTCAAATTAAAAAAATATTCAATCCAATAAACATATATTTTTGCATATATAAACATGACTTTTATACAAGAACATTATCAAAACTATGGAATTATAAAAGTTAGTAAAGTATTAAGATTTTTTTTTGATTTCCAAAACTAAGTTTAGAAAGTGTCGAAAGAATACTTTTCACTCAATGGGGACTAATAAATTTATATCATAATTGAAAATTTGTAGTAGTGAAGTGTGATAGATCATGGTTACACCGTGACAAGTCTAATTATGCCAAACCTCTGAATTTTTTTTCCTAAATCAATTTTTCTCTTCTCATTTAAGAATATATCAAATTATTTATTATGATAGGAAGGGTTGTTCCACGACCCAAGCCTCGTGGTGAAATGTCACCCAAGACACAACCTCCTAAATTAGCCTCCCAAGCTCTATGCTATGATGGATATAACCACACTGCGAAGCTCAGTCATTGAAAATATCACAAACTCTCCACAATACACAGTTATGTAATAAAAAACATATACACTGGGACTAAGAAGATGGTAGAGGTATTTTATTAGATATTTAAGCCCCATGTAAGATATTTAAAATCATATATAAGATAATTTACATTACTAAAGTCATCCATAAAACCCTACATTCCATGACTAACAATGTCTCTTAACAACCAAGATCCTAGTTCCTACTCAAAATCTCATATCCCACACACAAGGGATGCGACACCACCTCAATCACCAAGACACACAACCATCAGATCCACCCCCTCTATTTCAGACCACACCTCATTCTATGAATCATACGACCATGATGTGACATGCATCACCTAATAGAAATTTCAAATATAATATCCTCTATCTCCCTCCAATCTCCTACCACCACCTTCAACACCCAAAAGACACAAATATTCTATAAATTTATGGGTTGTTACATACATAGATAGTGGTATTTATTTCAGGATTCTAAATTATATTAATAATTTAGCAAAGTTTTTCTTCTATGTGGATAAAAAGTATCCAAAAATCTCATATAATCATCCTTATTACCCAGATTCTCTATATTCATCAAGAATTATTGGATGAATGTTATAGAGAATCCATTCAAGAATATTTTAACCATTATTTACTACGTGAATTATGATTGGTGGGAATATGAATCCTCATACCTTATGGTGAACAAAGTGAAATACAAGGTTTAAAAGCTAATGACTAGTTCAAATTTGATGGTACATTTACAAAAATCTATAACGATATAGAATATTTATAGGCAAAGTAGTGAATAAGAGTATATCCACATCCCATGTGGCAAGAAAGGTAATTGGAAGAGAAATATAAATGAATTGAAGAATTTGTAAGAAAATGCTTCTATTTTAGGTACATTTATCATTGCATGTAATTTCTCTATTTCACTTTTTAGGTATTAAATATAGTATGAACATATTTTTATTCAAATAAATGAACCAAGGAAATTAAAAATATTACAACAAGTATGGTAAATTCTCTCAGTAGCTAAAAAAGTGAGATTTCTAAATTAGCAGAGAGAAGCACATGAATTTAGATTACCAAGTGAATTGATTCCATAAAAATATTATTTCATATTGGGAATTACCAAAACATTTATCTCAGTGTCTAGTTATAGACATAATGAGAAACAATTTCAGGTTTATAATGATTTTTTAAGGTATTTAATTATTAAAAAATAGATCAGTAGTAATTGAAACACAAATATCCAATATATGTAAATAATAATGAATATAAAATATAAAACCCATGCCCAGTTTTGGTAACATAAATATTTTTCAAGTAAAAATAAAATTAATTATCAAGTATATACCCATAAGGGTGTTTAGACTCTTAGGGGATAAAATGATTATGAATTTTTTTTTACATACATACTTATCAAGTTTTAGATAATGAAACCATTATAGGTAAAGGTTTATTTACAAAAATTGTAGAGTTAGTCCAATAAGATCATGTGAACTATTCTAAATAGAATTTTCATGTAAGTTTATATACTTAATAAGATTACTTTAAGATATTTTAGGAATATAAAATGTAATAAATAAATACACTTGGTAAGATATATTGTATCTTATAAGTAGTATTGTCAAATAACATCCTAAACAAGTATTCATCAATAATTTAAATATAGATTGGAGGAATTCCTAAGATCACATTTATTTATACACATAAAATGCATTATGGTAGTATTGGGGGTATCAATGAGTAGTATTATATGTATTTAAAGCCTTCAATAATTCCTTTCAATGCATGTTTTACAGAGAGTATCATAACAACCAACCATATGAACACTATATTGACTAATTAATACAATAGAAGTTATGATATAATGGGAATCCATTATTTCATATTCACATGTTTTTTATGAGATCCATATTCTAAATAAGGATTTAGCTATAAATGTACGTCATGTAAAACACAAAGTGTATCTCATTTAAATATCCAAAAGCTACTCATAATATTAATATTCCTAAAATAGAAAGGTATTTGTCAATATTGAATATATTTATATAATAAATAAGGGATTATATTTTGAGAAAGTTGTCTAAGGCTTCACTTTAATGGGGTAATGGATCTAGATGCACGTGAGTTGGAATAGGATCACTAAAATCTACAAGAATTAGTGTGAGGAATCATTCTAGAGACACATAATATGTTGGAAATTTAAACCCAAATAAGTTGTTTTATATTCATCAATATAGTTGATATAATATTAAATAAGAATAATGATTCCAATAATAAAATATTAAATGGAAATGGGAAAATGTTGATAATATCACATGAATTCGGTAATGGATTCCATGTACCAAAATCCAGTTTTGTATTTTGATATTTTCTCTAATTAATGTAAAATTATTGGTGGGTGTTTAAGAATAAACTATAAATGGATGGTATAAGTTGTTACCAATAATTATTGATTGGTTTTTGAAGGATTCAATTGATACTTAGACATAGTCTATGAAAAAATATTTTACCAATCATAATTCTAAATTCAATAAAACTATACTTTTCTTAGAAAACTTTTTCTGATCATTATACTGGGAAATAGAATTCAAGATCATAATACATTATAGAAACCCTTTGGAATATATATATATATTATGTATTTATAAGGGTTGGTGATGAAAATGAAATCAAATAAGGATAGTAAGTTTTAGAGATCCATTTATAGATTGAAGTAAGAATAATGATCATGAATTGTTTATTTTGATGAGGCCATATGTAAGTTTGATTTTATTAATAATGATAGTTTATTAGGTGTTTAAAATAAGTTAGTGGGAATATTATAGTTCTCCAAGTCAAATATTTGGATAATATATGGAAATAGATGTTATGTATTATAATTTGATAATAATAAGGAAAATATACTTCTCTAAGAATGGATTAAAGATAAAAATTCATGTTCTAGGAAATAAGATCTATAAATAGAGACCTATGGGGTTTCTTGGATCTGTTCATAATGTATACATCAACAAGGTATTCAAAATTCAAGATAGAAAAATTCGAGATAAAATTGTTTCCTTTGGCACATGGCATTAAATCTCTCTAAGATAATGTGTTTAGGCACAGGAGGAGATTATTATGATGAATATAATTTCATATGCCTAATATTAATTTGGAATCTATCTATATAATGATGTATAATACTATTTATGTGTAAATAATATTGGGAAATATCAAACAGAGCTAGGAGGACTATATAAGGTTATAGTTGGAACTATCCGACAATAATTGAGAAAGTATAATAGATAAGTTCCTAATGATTAGAGAATTGATAATCCAAGAAGTCAAGGGGATATAATACGATTATTCATTTAGATAAAAATTTTATAATATTATATTTAGGCTAAGTTAATTAAAAATGAAAAATTATTATAGCCATTTGTTTCCATATCTACATATACCAAGTACATTTCTACTTTTGATGTATCTTATGAAGTAGTCTATCAATGATTTGATCTAGTTTTTGGATTTTTACCAAGATGAAAAAGTATTATCATATGATAATATTGTAACTATGGTATTATCCAAAATTTCAAGACTGTGACAGGGGACATAAGGTAAAAACTTAGTGATATCACCTCTTGAGGTATTTTCTCAAAGGTTTGAAGTCATAGTAAGAAACTATGTGGTATAATGAGAATCTTTAAATGATCTAACAACATTCTTAAAAATATTTAATATGGTCTAGATTACATCTATTTAAAGGAACATAGATGTTTTTTAACTATCAGGTGTTGCAGACTCATAATATTCCGAGACTTCTTCTCATGAAATTTTCACTTGGTAATCTTTAATAGATAAGGTTATAAGGAAAAACACACTAATATGAATTCTATATGTTATATGTGTCATTGAATATTCCTATTTGCAGACATGTGTATTAGTCTTTATACTTGATATTATTATTAATGTATATTAGGAATCACATACTTTGATTTATTTATGAAAACTATGAGGAAATATACTCGAAAAGGGTTAGCATATGTTGGGGGAGTAAAAAATGACATGACATTAATAGATAAGTAAATAAAGGATTTTTTCCTTCTGAGTTATAGAAGATGATATTTTTAGACCTTTGATTGAAAGTGAATTGTCTGATCATATTCATAGCCATAATAGTTTCATCAAAAATTCCATTCCAAGAAGTAAAAGAAAGGTAATAAAATACATAGGGTAATAAAAATATGCTACCTGATAGACAAAATATCGAGACAAATAAATTATATTACCTAGTTAGTTTTCATTTGAGGTTTTTTTCATTACGGCATTAATTTATTTCTTTGTGGGTGTCTTGATGTGTTTCTATATTTCAATATTGGACTTCAATAAAGTTTGGCTAATACCATTCAACAAGTGATCTAAATGGCCATGCACTAAGAGTATCTAGAATCATAGTTAAGTGTTATTTAAATTTAATATTAAGAGTGAATATTATTCTTGACTTGTGGTTTAATAATTATTCTATTTAGGTTGATTGCATGAATTCAATCACTAATTATTCGAGTTTAGAATATATTGAATTTTAAAAAAATTATTTAAAAGTTGAAAATATATATAATATTCATTTATCTCTTGTTTTTTATTCTCAAGGTAATAAATAATTATTTATTTATTTAATAAATATTTATTTAGTTACATGAATATTAAAAAAATATTTATCATCAAGTTTATTCAATATAAAAAATATTTATAGAATGAATAAAATAATAATATTTTTTATTTATTTAAATATTTATTATTCATGGTTAGATAAATGTTGAGGAGGATTAACATAAAGAGTTAAGAGCCCAATTGAAATGATATTAAAATATCTATGAGTTATAGAATGTCATGGAATATAATAATATTATAATTATTATTTTACATGAGGTTTACGTAGAATAAAAAATTAGGTAAAGGGGTTGTGTTCAATTAATAATTGTTTAAAACTATGTATATAATCTAATTTATATCATTTCAAGGGTTATGTAAACTTTTTTGCATAATATTTCTCTCAAGAATATTCTCTTAGGATAGAGAGAACCTCTTAAGAACTCTCTCGAGAACATAAAGAGTCAACCCTCCTCCTCCATCTTAAGATTGGGAGAATAAGAGAAGTATTCTTCCATGACCCGAAATTTTCTCAGTATGATCCATGGTTAATTATTTAAGGTGTTAAGTTTCTTCACGATACCACCTATAATACTAATGGTGATATTTCAGAATTTATAGAGCAAGTGTTAATATCGCTAGAGGAATTTTGGTTTGGATTTTTCACTGTAATTATGACATGAGAGAAAAAACCGAATTGATCATCAATGATTGAAGAATTATCAACCTAAGGTTGTCTTTATTATAAATTATTTATAGGTTAAATATGAGAATATCATATCTAGGAATATTTTTTGGTTTTATTGATCAAGTTATTTGGATGGAACCACAAAATAGAAATTTTATTAAAGAGTTGGGAAAAGCATAAAAGGATACAAAGAAAGTCATGAAGGTATAAAGAAATGAACACTAGGATAATACCATCTTATAATATTCACACACTCAAATATAAGGGAACCCATACTAGAGAAGGTATAAAAAGAGCTATATTGTGAACCCCTAGAAATGAGGAAGTCAGCTACCCAGTTTCCCTTATGCTAAGTGTGAAGGATCTCTATCTGATCAGTGGTGAAATTCTTTCATCATAGAATTTGATAAGTAATAGACCAAGGACTGGGAATTTTTACTATGAGGGAATCATGAATGATAAGTGAATCTATTTCAATTATCTCTATCTTTATATTATTCATTCTAAATAACTTTAAACCCTTGATCATGGCACAAGCCTTGTCCATGAGGGGGTATCCCCTCATAAAAGAAGCAGTGAAGGTGATGATGACTAAACCTCTTGGGTCCCAAAAAATGCCTCCACCTATCATGTTTCTTGATGAACAAGATCCATAAACATTAAGTTTAAAACCTAATGTAGGAGGATTCCAGCAAATCCAATGGCCCTGGTGGGGAGATTTGGGGTTGGGAATGCATTGAGACCTATTCACCAAGATGAATCTAAAGGAGGGAGCTCGGTCCTAACATCTAAGAAGAATTGATAAATATGCCATCATAGTTATGTACTTAGAGATAATGTCCAACCTCGAGTAATTCTAACCATTAATTTAGGCATTAATCCAAGCCTCCCAAATACACCATCACCCTACTACAAGAAAAATTTCCCTCACCTTCCTTTAGGTTGGATTGTTTTTAGATCCCTGAAACCAGAGTTGAAGGAACTCACCACCATTTGTATCCTGATTTTTCATACTAGTGAAATCACTGAAAGAAATCCACGCATACATAGCCCATTCTCCCCTAAAAATAAATTAAACATGTATTATTATCTTGAAATATTATAATAGAATCACTTGAATTATATCTGAATCCCCTCACATTGTATAGCTGCATCCATGTGATGTTTGTGATTATGAACCCTCCAGAATAAGAAGTTGAATTTATCTGAAATCACCTTACACTAAAGAATCTCTCCACATCTATCTCGAGCACTGTTAGCATTCACCACCCTAAGATAGGATTTATTTGAGAAATCACCCTAATAAGAAACCATGAATATTCATTTTTCATGATCGGTTATCATCAAAAAAATATTAAAAAACCTCCATTGGTCATTGCTAATAATATTTCAAATAAATTCATGATGATTTCAAGATTTCTTGAAATACATGTTCAGCATCAAACACCCAATGAATCCAAGATTCATTCCCACCCATTTATAACCCTATAATTTAATATCAACCCTACAATAATCCAATGTGCATGGCTCTAAAGCACCAATATATTGATTTGGAGAGTATACCAAAGATAGGACTCTTTCCTAATCATATTGTCATATTGTCTATCATACCTATCCATATTAATATGTTCCTAAAGAGTCTATCCTTAAAAGGATTCCCATGCTATCCTTTCATGAAATCTATTAAAAAATTTAGTCATGTTCTTAAGATTTATACCACCAACATTAATCATCTTGGCCATCTAGTTCCATGACACCCAGTGGCACCTCTCATCTGAATGAGCATACCATATAAAGGAATGCATGAGAGATTAAATCCCCTTAATGGAATCCCTCAAAAAAATGAGTACCGAAAGTATGTGTGTTGGAATAGGAAGGAACACAATTAACTAGGGTAATTATACCACTAAATGAGATAAAATCGTTTTTACAAT
This sequence comes from Viscum album, assembly GCA_963277665.1. Taxonomy (NCBI): domain Eukaryota; kingdom Viridiplantae; phylum Streptophyta; class Magnoliopsida; order Santalales; family Viscaceae; genus Viscum; species Viscum album. Next base: position 719,472,896 of record OY728157.1, on the reverse strand, counting down.
TATTGATATTATTCATGATCTTGTCCAAAGCCTTCTCAAAGTGGTGGATGCATAGTTTTCCTGAAGAATTGGGATCCCTTAAGTAGTCCATCGAAAATTTCCTCTTATGAATTCCTAGGATAGTTTTAATAACATAGGCTCACCTATCCAAATAATTCCCCTAAATAAAAACACTAATTTTGTCCTAGTTAACAATTTTTCCACTCCATTTTTAATATTTATACAAAATTTTATTAATGCATCTAATGGAATTATTGCTTCCATTAGAAAAGTTGATCACATCATCCTTAAAATTAATGTCAGATACACAATATAAATTATATCTTCACTATAAAGGAATAAATATTCCATTATTTTGGATTTTATTGATCAATCTACTAAGAGAAATACTATGGACAAATGAACACACTTTGATACAGTGGTTCACCCTGCCTTAGCCCTCATATGGATTTGAAGAAACCCCACCTCCTTCCCAAAAATGAAATCGAGATATAATTATCTACTGAAAGAGGATAATATTAATTTTTAATATTTTAGTATTCATGTGTTTCAAAGTCCATAAACACCAATTTTAATGTATATAATAAATTGAACTTCATTTCTCATCACATGTGCAATTCATGTTTAAAGTGAAAATTTGGGCCCAATCAATAATCTATTGTGTAAAACATTATATTAATTATTTTAATTTTATATTTTTGGATATGATTTATCATTTTGGATCATTTTTTCTTTTAGGATCAATGGATAAATCCCAAGGGAATATGGATATTTTTGGAAATAAACACAAAAATTTATGGACAAAGCATAATGGGCCTAAGGACCATCAAGTAAAAGTGGATCCCACATTTCAAGCCCAATGAATATAAAATTTTAACTATAGAAAGATAAAATTATGGGGATAATTTCATTAAACTATGGATGGAGCTAATTCTGAATTTTTCAAGGAGATCCAAGGACCTCAATTTGACATTTAATTTGTGGGCCAGATTTGAAGGCCCATAAAATCATCCCAGCATCTCGAGAATAAAAACCAAAAGGATGATCCAATTGTCATTAAATTTTGAAATATATTATAGGAAACCTGTAAAAATATATTTCTCTTCTATAGCCATCAAATATTCGGCCAACTAAAATGACTTATTTTCACGCCAAGAGGGGGAATGAATCTGGTCCTGTTTTTGTGGTCAAATTTGAAACGTCCAATTATATTTATTCTCACCCACCTTTTGAATCTTATAATTAATGTGGGGGGAATTAATTTTTGGTGGGTAGAGATAAAGATCCTAATATTTCTATATAAGTATCTAGTAGTGAAGATATTTAGGTGAAGTTTTTTCTTTCCATTGTAATTTCATGCTTTTATTATGTAATCATGTTGTCAATTTCTCTCATGTATGTTTTTCATTCACATTCATTTCTTAATAAAATTTCTTATTTTTTTTATTCTTAATTTATTTATTTTTTTCATTTTTGTTAACACGTTGATACCATTGAATCAAGGTGTAAATTTATTCATACCAACAATTGTGAAATTCTTCACACAATGGTGGAGTATTCGTTATTTCATTATTTTCACTTATTGAATCCCACTTCTTTAAGTCAGCTTCTTGTTCTCATTGATAGAATAACATCAATGGAGGGATAAACTTTTATGGGTAAATCCTTGGGATTTTTATGGGTTTTATTAAATTATATTTCATATAATTTAATATAAATTCTTTATTTTAAGACTTCCATTTGATGAGTTATTTTCTTCTTTATCTTCACCAATTTTAATGATGACATATTCTGAGTGCTAGTACGATCCAATTCATTGGAGTGATTATAAAATGATCCTCTAATTGTATTGGTGATTATACTTGGAATTGTGTATGTATTAAATTATTGAATGAGGTTGTGGAATTATCTCATTTTTTATACATCTTGAATTAGTGAACTCTAACTTTATAAGAAAACAAATACATCCAATCCACCCCAAGAAACAACCTAGGATATACTCATCTTAATTAATTTTTTTAGATCAATTAATTTTGTGTTTTTTGTTTTTTATTTAAATTAAATCGTTAGTTATTCAATTAAAATCAACACCCAAGTTTTCCACTTCATAGCCAATCCTTCATCAAATCATAGTGTCTATAGGTTTCTTCTTCGGTCTATGTGGATTTGATAACCCAAATTGTACTAAAAGAAATCTCTTAAACCATATAACTTGGGTAAATTGGGGTGCAGCCAAATTTTTTAGCCATTTTCAAGGACCCAAGTAAATATCTTAGAAACTCTCATTTTCTCACCACAAATTATCTTTTCTCACCCTCATTTCTCTTCTCTCTTCCCCTTTCTATTTGTGTCTGTCTAAAAAATCTCAAATCCTAATTTCATTCTGCTCCAAAGGAGTATCTCAAACACTATCCCATCATAAAAAAAATATAGAATGAAATATGAGAAAAATATTGGGAAGATCCTAGTGTATATAATTTATTTGATCAATCCATTAATGATTACCCCACGCATGGTAAAATTTACAATCACTTGGATGATGATCATTTAAAGGATCAATTTACAAACCTCTCAAGGATGATTAAAGAGATTAGTCTTGGGGAAGTCCAAACTCCTATCCAACCTAATCAACAAAAACTTCTTAAAAACACTTTGTGAAGAAATGGATAAAAATGAATTAATATGTTTCATCTTTGAGATTAGAACTACAAGGTATTGAAATAGTTATGGAACCTATTTCCACTAAGGTTTTCCCTTCCTCGTCACTAATAAAATAATCTTATCTCCCATAAACAACCCATGAATTTACTAAAGAATCAACATTAGAATCTAATAAATCAGAGATGGAAAATGAATTTAATTTTTTAGGGAATATTGAAATTCAACCTAAGGAAACATAGGGAATTGTTGAAGGGTATCTAAATCATGATGAAATTTATTTTCTAGATTCACATGAGTGAAACTTATATCTATGGATTGAATATCTTTTATATGGCTGCAATAGTGACTTTCTAAGATCACCATTAAATGGAAACTTAGGGTAAATCACAAACTTTGAGTCCATACTCATTCCTGAAACTCATCTAGGAAATTTGGTTATTGAAAATTCAATTCAAAAAAACCAATTTTGTTAAGAAATTTTTAAAATGAAATTAATTTCGATTCAAATTCACTGCCTGTTTTTTAATGTGTCAGCCAACCCCATCTCAAATTCAAGGTCCATACATCCTCTATCAACTCTTTTTTCATTGGGGATAATCACAAACATTGTCTCATTATTTCATTCTCTCTTGAACCTAATAAAGTAAAATTTATCCATGATTCCTTAGGCGTGATTAGGAAATTAATTGGATGGAACCATTTTTATATTCTTGAGACTAGCTCATTCACTGGGACCTATATGATTTTTCTTGAATAAATTTTAAAACCTTCATTCCAATCCCATTGGAGACTCAATCAAAATTAAATTTAAGTGATGAAAAATGAGGCCATCAAAATGTTTAAAGTTGGTATTGGGTATGTTGGGGGGTCCAAGTCAAGCTAATGAATTTAAACTAAGCACTTCCTAGGAGGAAATCCGTATTCTACAATGGTTTTATTTTATTTTGTGTTTTTTTGTGTTTTTTTGTTCAGATAACCCCCTTGGGGTTTCTAATGTGACATAATGTTTCTTGTGTGTGAGATTTAATAGTTGAAGAAGTTTGGTATTTTCAAATAAAACCCATGCCTTACAGAGTTTAAACCCAACCTTCAATCACCCCTAAGGATTTTACACGTGACTTGAAGCCAAAATGATCAATTGCCTATTGAAGGGTCGTAAACTTCAAACCAGGTGATTTTGTTCAATGCTTTTATTTAAAATCATCATCCCCCCTTTTTCTTCCAAATTCTGAACTCTCTCTTATCTTCTATTTCAAACACCGAGGGTAGTGTCATTCTATGTTGGGGGGAGTGAAAATCTTAGATTTTGAAAAAAATTTCTTTTATGATAAAAAAAATTTCAATGAAAAAATAAAATTCAATACAATATCCTTTCATGCATTAATGTACATTGTGAAACATAAAAACTGAATGTCAAATGATTTTGAATGCCTTGATTATGATTTTAATTCATGTTTAAGTTCATGAGAATAGTTTTTGGAAAGTGTGATTGTCTGGTGTGATTTTTTACTGATAACATTTTCATCCTTTTAATCAAAATTCCACAATGAACATCTATTGGATTTTGGGTGTAAGTTTTATTTATTAGGTCCCTTTCATTATAGCATAGGGTTTGGGTTCACTTTTATTTTAATTTGAGTATCCAAAAAATAAAAATAACGACCACATAGAGAAATTTTTTGTCTAAATGTGTGGCATTCAACACTTGGGGATCATGACTTCATAGTTTTCTTGCCCAAAGTCTGGATTTAAATCTCTATTTTAGAGAATAGAATTGAAAAAATGTGTGGAGTTCAGTACTTGGGGATCATGGATCCATAGTTTTCTTTCCTAGAGTTAGTCTTTTTATCTCTATTGTGGTTAAAAAGACAAAAAAAAACAAACCAAAAAAATTAAAAAAATATAAAATGGGATACTCATCTTTAGGTTTAATTTGATTCCCACCCAGCACTTCCATTTGTTTCCCCTTGAACAAAAAATGGGTCGCATGTCTTTTTAGATACACAACACATAACATGCTTAATTGAAATCGGGTGAAATGTGGCAATGAATTTGAAAAAAAGGAATGGGCTTGGGCTTGGGATGTGCTTGTGAACCTAGCCTTTATGAAATTATTTTGATTGGTTTCATGATTTTTTAACATGATATCATTTGGTGAGCATTGTATGTTAATTTTTTTTTGAAAAACAGAATTCAATTTCATATTTTTGAGATACTTTTTGCTCGGGACTATAAAAACTCAATTCGGGGGTGTGATTGTCCACTAAAAGGGGATAATATTCATTTTTAATATTTTAATATTCATGAATTTCAAATTCCATAAACACAAATTTTAATTCATTTTATAAATTGAACTTCATTTCTCATCACATGTTCAATTCATGTTTAAAGTCTAAATTTGGGTCCAATCAATCATCTATTTGTGTAAAAAGTTATATTAATTATTTGAATTTGATATTTTGGGAAATGATGGATCACTTTGATTGGAACATTTTTTCTTTTAGGATAGATGGATAAATCCAAATGGAAGATGGATATTCTTTGCAATGAACACATAAATTTATGGACAAAGAATAATGGGCCTTAGGCCCATCAAGTAAAAGTGGATCCCAAAATTCAGGCCCAATGATGATAAAAATTTAACTGTAGAAAGATAAAATTATGGGGATAATTTCATTCAACTATGTATGGAGATAATTCTGAAGTTTTCAAGGAGATCTAGGGATCTCAAGTTGACATTTAATTTGTGGGCCAAATTTGAAGGCCCATAAAATCAGCCCACCATTTCAAGGATAACATCCAAACGGATGATGCAATTGTCATGAAATTTTTACAGCTATTAGAGGACACCTGGAAGAAGATATTTCTATTCTACTATGGCCAACTACAATGACTTATTTTCTCACAAATAGGGAGAATGAATCTGGTCCTATTTTTGTGGTCAACTTTGAAACGTCCAATTTCCTTTATTCTCACCCACATTTTGACTCTCCTAATTAATGGGGAGGAAATTTATTGTTTGGGGGTCGACCTAAGGCTCCTAATATACCTATATAAGGAGCTGGTGGTGAAGGGATTTAGGTGTAAGTTTTTTTTCAATTGTAATTTCAAGCATTCATTTTGTAATCGCATCGTCAATTTCTCTCATGTAATTTTTTCATTCACATTCATTTCATAATAAAATTTCTTCTTCTTTTTCTTTTTAATTTCTTTCTTTTCGTTTTATTAACACATTGATACCATTGAATCAAGGTGTGAATTTATTCAGGCCAAAAATTGTAAAATTCTTCACACAATGGAAGAGTGTTTGTTATTTCATTGTTTTCACTTCTTCAATCCCACTTCTTTAAGTCAACATCTTGCTTCCATTGGTAGAATAACATCAATGGAGGGATATAATTTAATGATTTAATACTAGGGAGTTTCATGGGGGTGTATTGAATGTTATTTCATGTGCTTTAATATAAATTATTTATTTTAAGACTTCCATTCGATGAGTTATTTTCTTATTTTTCTTCACCAACTTTAACAATGACACATTTTGAGTGCTAGCACGATCAAATTCCTATGAGTGATCATTTAATTGCATTGGTGATTAGCTTTGGAATTCTGTAGGGATTAAATTGGTGAGTGTGGTTGTGGAATTATCTCATTTTTTGGATACATCTTGAATTAATGATCTCTAACTTTCTAAGAAAACAAATACATCCAATCCTCCCCAAGAGACAACCTAGGATCGACTCATATTAATTAATTGTTTTAGATCAGGTAATTGTGTGCTTTTTATTTTTCCTTTAAATTAAATCATTAGTTATTCAATTACAATCAACACCCAAGTTATCCACTTCATAGCCAATCCTCCATCAAATCATAGTGTTTGTAGGTTTCTTCTTCGGGTCATGTGGATTTGATGACCCAAGTTGTACTAAAAGAAACTGCTTACACCATATAACTTGGGTAAATTTGGGCACAATCAATATCTAAAGAGATATAAAGCTTCTGAAAAACAAATTAGAATTCTAAACAGTGAATATCATGTGAGGCAGAACCTTCAAAATGAAATTCCATTCTAATATACCATAATCCTTGTCCACATATAGTTTAATTGAAATAATAGAGAATGTTGTTTTCTTATTAATATTTGTGATCATCTCTTGAGAAATTATGATGGATCCATGAGTCGATCTGTGTTTGAAAAAGCCTTGTTTCTCTCCTAAGATCTAGGACTGAAGGTTCATGTAGATTCTTCTATTTATGACACTTGTGAGAACCTTGTATGGAAAGTTGAAAAAGTTGATTATTCTATACAGATTTAGAGAAGAAGGATCTCTGACTTTCATAATGGGTGCATTATTGGTGGTGTAGGAAACCCGAGGATGATTTCCACCATGGAAAAAAATTGAACTTCCTCCACAAGATCAACCTTAACAAGGTCCCAGGAAGAAATAAAGAATGAACTTAAAAAAACATTGGGTCTAGGAGATATTTCCATATTGAGCGAGTGAACCTCCTCCCTGGTCTCAACCTCCTCTTTAGTGGAGCCTATTTCAGAATTATCATGATCAGAAACCACATGGGGAATAACATCAAAGGGTTATGAACTACCCCTCAGATACCCTTCCTAAATGATAGGGTTAAGATGAGAAATAATATACTTAAAATGGGACTCGTCCATACCTCCCACCACCCAAAAGTCAATAGTGAAAGAGGTATTGTCCAAAAGAATTTTTGGATGAGAGACCTACTTCTTCTCATTGATGTAATAATAGAAATAGGTCATGTTCATGTCACTCTCCTTTAGCCAATTAGACTTGGAGATATCATGATCACTCAAGAAAAATCTCAGCTAGAATTTTTCTTTTATAAACAAGGGATTTAAAAAGTCATCATCATAAGTGCCTTCTAGATTGGACTCCATTTGATCGATCACTGATTTCATATTATAGAGGGAGTTGAAGTAGGAAAATTATCTATTGATCTAAGAAATTATGTACCCCTTGAGCATTCTGAGATTACTGTGAAGGTTTATCCAACCACTACCCAGCACTGGTATCTTCCACAACTCCTCCACCACCTGAAGAAAACCAAAAAAATAGGACCAACGCCTGGAGAAGAAAAAGTGAACACTACCGGCCTCTATCACTCATCAAGGTCACCCAAATTGGAAAATGACTGGAGAGAGCATGAATTAGATGAGAAACCTTGGCATAAGGATAGGATGGAACATAATGAATATTATCCAAGAATGATCTAGGTGACACATTTGAAATAGAAAAACAAAAATAATACTGGTATTTCAGAAATAAGAAACATGAAATACTATTTCTAACCATAATGGTGATGAACTAATTATAAATATTAAACTTTTCTACATTAATACTGGGATTTCAGAAGATCCATGTATGTTGATTAATAGGATAACCATGCTTGCATTCACGTAGTTCCATTCTTCGAGCAAGATCACTTATCTGGGGGAGGATTTTTGGGTTCTAAAACTATAATAAGAGAAATATTATTATTGAGAACCTCATTTGAGATAAAATCAAACTTCACCCAAGATTCCAAGACACGTTAATTCCATATGATATAATATATCATTGAAGGAGGGAACACCTAGTTTTAGCACCAAACAATGGTGGATCTTTAGATTGGAGGGGCCAAAAAGATGATTCTCACCTTAGTTGCAATCTTGTTTAAACACCCAAAGAATGGGAATAGGAATATAAGGAAAAATCATTCGACTCCAATAGGTCCAGTGAATGGGTTCATAATACCAAGAAACCATTAGAGGGGGATAAAGGAACCTACAAGAGGATATGGATTTCTCTTCAATGAAGAGGGGAGATGTTGAAGGGGATAGTGAATCCTTACCACTAAGTCCTTCTATTAACCACCTTTATGGAACTGAGCAGAAGAAACGTCATGTAGATCATCACGGCTAGGCTAGGAGAGGATATGGGCGGATGAGTGAAGGGTTGGGTTTTAGGGGAAGGAGAAATAAAGGGGGGAGGGCCTAGAATAAGAAGCATTTTCCACAGAGTGAAGGGTATGAACTGAGGGGGAACAGACATGATTAAACCCCTCTTAAAGTGGAGGAGGACAGGATGTTGAAGCCACCTCTAGGCAAGGTCCAGCTCATTTTTTCTTAAAATCTGAAGTCAAATGTCCTTGGATCTTGCACGCTGAGCAGAACCGAGCAGGGGAGGAGTAAAAAATATTTTTCCACCATGAAAAACAATATTGGTCACGGGTTTGACTGCTTCTATTACTACCAAAAATCTTTATAATGTATTCCATGATATGCACTCAACCATATGTTTCCTTTCTTATTTTTACTTTGAGTAGGTTCATGTGAAACTGTCGTTAGTGTGTACGGAGGACTACCGCCTCACGAACCAATGTAATTCATTTTCCATCATCACCTCTCAAGGATATTTATGATGATGAGTTTAATATATATTTATATATATATATATATGATATTCATGACATATTTATCACTCTAAAATTAATATATCATATATTTTCTAACTTTCCACCCATTGAAAGATGATCACATTATTTGTGCGTGTTTGTGGATTACCTCCCCCACGAATCGATGTGATTCGTTTTCATTACTGCATCACATTGATGGTATATATAAGTGTATTTAAAGATATAATGTGATATTTATAATATAATTATAATTATTGAAAGATAAAAAACACTCACCTTATTTCTATAATGATCGTTGAAAAATAGAGACATTACTCATGCGTTTGTATGGCATACCATCTCTATGATCATAACATAGTTCATTTCACATAATCATCATTAATAATTGGTTTTAAAAGTATAATTGATGTACACAAATGATAATTATGTTTTAATTATTATTCTAGAAATTATGAAATAATAATCTCTTTGACCTTAGCCAACTTAACAAAGTGATTTTGGACATGAGTCGAATATCGTCCAAATGTCCAACATGAACCTAAATGATTAATTAATTGAATATAACATGATAATAATTAAAATAAAAGGAATAATAAAATTGAAAATAGTTCTCAAGAAAGTAAATAATTAACAGTCTATTATTTAGGAAGATAAATAACACACATAACAATTCAGACACTAGGTAAAGGATCTCTATAAACCACCATTTTTTTTGGATTATGACCATTCTTTCTCTAACACACTTTCTCTCTCTTTTTAAAGTTATGGAATGCTTCTAAATTATGTATATATGTCTCTCACATCTATATACCTAGCTTATTCTCCCTTCCTTTGATGTGGTAATACATGCCTTATGTTCATTTCTTAAATTCATTCATTATGAAATTTTTTTATTAGGATATGAGGTAAGATTATACAATCTGTTTTCTTTCTATTGGTCAATTATTATGTTTATTCCTTATAATTGATTTCAGTTTTGTGGCATGAATAAATCATGGACATTTTATGATGGGTGAAATAATATAGCACTCCAATGCATTGGGTAAAGATTTTGTCTCATAAAACATTATGTATGGGATTATGGGGTAAACCTAATCCATTGTGGGACTTTGTCCACCATGTGATATTTTCTATCAAGTTAGACTTGACTAATTTTTATGTCATGTTATATGTTTTTGCCACATTTCCTGTGTTTCTATGATCTTATGATACCATTATCTCTATGTTATTCTTCCATGTTTGCTCGTGAGCCTTCTCTTTTATGATATCAGGTTATACCTTTGACTCGCATGTTGTATTTCCTTATCATATTTATTACGTCATTAGGATGTCTAGATCACCCCTTTATTTTATGCATTTCTCAGGTCATCTTGTTTAGTTTTAGAAGCACAAAGGGATTTAGGAGCTCATTGTGGTGAATAAAATAAAGATATCATGTTCTAGTTCTCTTTTGATGTATTATAAACCTAGTCTTCCAAAAACACTAGGCCTTTTTATCCTTGTTTTGTGTTAATGTATATTTATGTTTAAAATAATTAAATAATATGTGTGAAAAGTCTAGGGTCACTATATATTTTTTCAAATTTAATCATGTTCATCCACCTATTTTTCCGTACTTAAGGTTATTACATCGTCTCCTCATTCATCATGTCATCATCATTTCCCTTAGCTACTTCGGATCCTCGTCACTTTTACATTCCCCATTCCACCATTATGTAACTCTAAAGAAATGAGATTGTATGAGAGAGGGGGGTTTTGTTAAAGCTATAATTTTCCATTCTTGGAGGGAATCTATAGCCTTGTCATTTTAGTTCACAGTTGATCCAAAATCTAGAGTCCATTGGAGATCCATGGGTGGTAACTTGAGAGGATATCCTTTCTCTCTTATTGTTAAAATTCTATAATATTGTGAATATTAGACAAAAACCACTTTAGATATTACAATATAGAATGAGTCAGTGCTAAACTAGATGGTTTGTAAGTTTTCTTGCACTTCTTTTAGTTCTTTTTGAGTTTTAGTGTTTATATCTTGTAAATGTATATTTGTTTGTTCATTTCTAATCTTATTGTTTTACTTTGACTAAGAATTAATAAAATATTGGTAGAGTAATTTTCTTGCCATAGATATCGGACCAAATCATCAAGAACCACGTTAAATCATATTTGTCCCTTTTAAGCTTTCTTTCTTTTTGTTAATCACTTCTTGAATTGTCAAAAATCTATAGTTTTTATTCTTTTATATCTTCAACTTTGGATATCTTCAACTTAGAGAAACTATATGCATATTAGGTGCTCCTTGTGTTATTACATGAGGGTGTATACTTAGATTTTTCCTCAATAGTATTGGAAAAAAATCATTATTTTTCACAATAAGTAGTAAAAGTAATCATTATTTAACAATATTGATTCAAACCTATTCATTAAACTAATGAGTCACACATATCAAAAATTATTTATATATAAGGATGAAAATCAGTCGGGTGCCCAGAAAATTCAGGGTACCTGACCCAACTATGAAAAATTGAGCTTTTAAAATTGCTCAAAATGTCATTTATCATCACTTTTAATGTTACCCTTCATTAACACTAATTCTTAACACTAATAAAGGCCTTATAAATATTTTTAAAATATTTGTAAGGATATAAACAATTCCTCGAACCTCCCAATTCCTAAGGGTGCTTAATGAGCTAGATCAAGATAGAGTGGGAAAGACCCACATGGAATAAAAATAAAAGTATATGATCTCTTTTGTAACGTCCCGGTTCCGGAAGCCAGCCAAAGGCGCCCTGTACCTAGTTGGTCACATGGCCTCAAGCGTATTTCCCTGAACGCCAGAGGCTGCCGACTAGCAGCGAGGGCCTTGGGTGTGATAATAGGGAAACTATGCCCTCATTGGCAGAGTACACAACAGAAGAGAAACATCATACAATAGAGGAAGCAGTAATAATCCATACACAAGTGAACAATGGAAGACTAGAGATGATAAACAACTGGAGCAATGCATAATAAATGATGCATGATACATATGTCTAGGGAAATAGCCAAACAAGTGACAATGGTGAATACAAACAGTACTGAACCAAGTACAAAATAAAAAGATAACAACTCCACAGCATCGCAAGCCTAGGCTTGGTCCCATGCTCTCAAGCTCCATAGTAAGTCAAGTACCTGGAGTGGAAGGGTTCTTTCCCTTATCTATACCTGCAACAATATAATCTATTTGGGCCCAAAATCATGCCCAAACAGGGTGTGAGACTAAATCCCAGTAGGAAACCACTCGAAGATCTATGCCTAACAGTCAGTGAATATATGGCAGGTAAAAGTACAGAAAGCAGTAAACAGGAACACGCTGAACAGTAAACAATCCACAGTTCTAATATCAAGCAACAACTAAGGAGCAGCTAATCACAAACAGGTAACCCTCTAGGAAGTACTCACAGTCATCCCCTCTGGTCCTACCTAACAAGTACAAGCAACCCTATTGGTAGTACACTCAGCCTAGCCCCTTTGGTTCAGTCATACAAATTCATAAATACTCTCTGAGAAAGCACTCACAGTCAATTCCCCTTATAGTCTAAGGTAGTCAAGCACTCTCTGAGGAAGCACACAAGGTCAATTACCCTTATAGCCCCAAGGTCAAGGACTCTCTAAGGAATCTCACCCATTCAATTCCCCTTATAGCCCAAGTCGTTCAAAGACTCTCTAAGGAAGCTCACTCGGTCAATTCCTCCTATAGTCTAGGATGGTTCAAGGTAATTCAAAGTAAACAAAGACTCTCTGAGGAAGCTCACTCAGTCTATCCCCTCATAGTCTATAAGGCTCAAAGACTCTCTGAGGAAGCTCACTCGGTCTATCCCCTTATAGTCTATAATACCCAAAGACTCTCTGAGGAGGCTCACTCAGTCTATCCCCTTACAGTCTATAATGCTCAAAGACTCTCTGAGGAAACTCACTCGGTCTATCCCCTTATAGTCTATAACACCAGATTCTCACGGCCCTGTGCAAGTCAACGAGCATAACAATGTAATATGGCCAAGGTAAATCTTAATAACTACTTGGCTAAACAATCTACAACTCAACAGCATGTCAGAAAAACAACTCTCCATCCTACAATCACTAGGCATGGGAAACAGGCAAAACAAGACCAAACGGTCTGAAACAGGACATGCATGGGCAAAGCATCCAAAGCATAACAATCCAACCCTATTCATATCCAATCAACCTCTACGCAAGCCTACAAGCATGGCAGGAAAAACACAGGGGTAAAACGGTAAACGCAAAATACCTCGTTCAAGGGTATTGGCACAATTGTACATAATACTCAAAGACTTTCAATGGAAAGGCACAAACCACCTACCTTTAGGGTTCTGGAGAAAATGATCCACAATCAACCACACCCACAAATCCGGGCAACCGCTTCATGAAAGACCGCTCTAAATCTCCTTCCCTATCATCCACAAGCCTTAAAATCAACACCCAAGGAAAACCCAATACTATATCTACATTAAACGGATGTAGATCTAGAAAACCTAGAGAGAGGGAAGAGAATATCTAGGGAAAACCAAGGAGAAACCAAGAGGAGGGACTTACCCGAGAAGAACCGCCTTCGATCCACCAAGAAACCCCTTCGATTTGCCTCCAAAATGAGTGGGGGAGCACCTTCAACCTTTGAGAACCCCAAAGGCTCAAGTGGGAGAGAGTTTGGAGAAGAAAAGAGAAATAGTGAGTGGCTCGGGACTTAAAAACCCTAACTTTAAATGGTCTCATGGTTACCCCGCACGGTTTGGAAAACCGTGCGCCAATCGTGTGGTTGCCATTGTCTCACCCAGGGATTTCGCACGGCTTTCCTGCACGGTTTGACAAACCGTGCGCTTCCCGTGTGGAGCCCACTGTCATGGGTTTCACGGTTTCCTGGGTTGGCCGCATGGTTTGTTCAGACCGTGCGCCAACCATGTGCCAGCCGTGCGCCCCTGCACGACCTTCAGAATTTCCTCTTTTTCTCAGAAATGACCAGAAAAAGAAAACATACCTGAAAAGAGGGTTCAGGTTCTTAAAAACTTCACCCCTTAAAGAAATTTTTCCCCGAATTTCCCTAGCAAGGCAGCGTAGAAGAAGAAACCCCAAACAATTCCAGCCACTGTGCTCGTACATCGGCCTCCCTCTCCCAAGTCTCGTCTTGTACTCGCCCATGCTACCATAGCACTCGTACCAGAGGAACAGACCGGCCATGGAGAACCTTTGTACTATGATCGAAAATCCGGATAGGATGCTCCTCGAACGAGGCATCCACCTCTAACTCAACCTCCTCAGGTTGTAAGACATGAGACGGGTCTGAAAAGTAACGTCGAAGCTGTGAAACGTGGAAGACGTCGTGCATAGTCTGGTACCTCTGAGGTAACTGCAACTGATAGGCAATCGGCCCAACTCTCTCCAACACCTCAAACAGCCCGACGTACCTCGGCGAAATCTTACCCTGTCTCATGATCCTTCTGTGCCCCAACCTCGGTGCGACATGTAGAAAAACCTGATCTCTGACCTCGAACTCCATAGGTTGTCTTCGCTGATCAGCATAAGACTTCTGACGAGACTGCGCAGTAACCATCCTCTTCCGAATCAACTCTATATGTTCTGTGGTCTCCTGGACAAGATGAGGTCCCAGCATAGCTGCCTCTCCTACCTCCATCCAACATAAGGGTGATCGGCATGTTCTACCATACAAAGCCTCATAAGGTGCCATCTGGATAGTTGCTTGAAAACTATTATTATAGGCAAACTCCACTAGAGGTATATGTCTCTCCTAAGAACCTCCAAAATCCAGAATACATGCTCGAAGCATGTCCTCAAGCACCTGAATCTTGTACGCTCGGACTGGTCATCTGTCTGGGGATGGTATGTCATACTCAAAAGTACATGTGTACCCAAAGCCTTCTGAAGCCCCTGCCAGACCTGAGAAGTAAAATGTGCATCCCTATCTGAAATAATGGAGTGGGGAACCCCATGTAGACGTACAATCTCTCAGATGTACAACTATCCCAGCTGGTCAACACTGAAGGTCTCCTTGATTGGCAAGAAGTGAGAGACCTTCGTGAGTCTGTCAATGAAAACCCATACCACATCATTTATTCGAGGTGACCTCAGAAAACTGGTTATGAAGTCCATCGCAACATCATTCCACTTCCACTCAAGAATGGGTAACTGATGTAAAAGCCTTGCCGGTCGCTAATGCTCCGCCTTCACCTGCTGACAAGTGGAACACCTCATGACGAACCCAGCAACGTCCCTCTTCATACCTGGCCACCAATACTGACGGTGTAGATCACGATACATCATGGTGACGCCAGGATGAACTTCCCAAACTGAGAAATGAAAATCCCACATCATCTCCACGCGTATATTTGTTGGCACCCATACGCGCCCCTGGAAACGCAAGATCTCATCCTCGCCTATGGTCCATCCAGGAATAGGGTCCTCTCCTGACACACTCTCCCTTAGGACTAGGCCTTCAGAATCTGATAGTTGCCTCATTCGAACTTGATCAAGAAGAGTAGAGGTAACAGCCACAAAAAAAAAAAGAAACACCTACCCCTGACTATCGTACACCTCCAAATGTATCTCAGATAACATAGTCATAAGCCGCCACTCACTGCTGGCCTCCTGAACTGTCTGTATCTGAGTCTTTCTGCTCAACGCATCAGCCACTGTGTTGCCTTTCCCAGGCATATAGGCAAGCTCGAAATCAAAGGATTGTAGGTACTCAACCCACCTTCGCTATCTCAAATTCAGATCACGCTGAGTGAAAATGTACTTGAGACTTTTGTGGTCTGTGAAAACCACAAAATTCTCCCCCAGAAGGTAATGTCTCCAACAACATAAGGCATGAACAACTACTGCCAACTCCAGATCCTGCGTCAGGTAGTTCCTCTCGCGTGGCCTCAACTGCCGAGACCCGTACACAACGACTCCATCTCCCTGCATAAGCACAGCTCTCAGCCTGATACCTGAAGCATCGCAGTAAATAATATAGCTCTTGCTTGGCTCTGGCAAGACTAGTATCGGTGTTGAAGTCCACCTCCCTTTCAGCTCCTGAAAGGTTGAATCACATGAATCTGACCACAAGAGCTTTGCACCCTTACCCGGGCTCCTCAAAGCTAATCAAAGAGGTCTTCAATCCTCAGCAAGGTATATCGATTCTTGATCGTAAACTAGTTCAACATCCGATAATCCACACACAGCCTAAGAGTACTGTCTGCCTTCTTCACAAAAAGGACAGGGCGACCCCAAGGAGAAGTATTGGGTCGGATGAAACCCTTTGCCTGCAACTCCTCCAACTGCTTCTTGAGTTCCTGCAACTCAAGTGTAGTCATCCTATAAGGAGGAATGGACACCGGTGCCGCTCCTGGCACAAGCTCAATCGAAAATTCTACCTCTCGCTCCGGAGGCAAACCTAAAAATTCCTCTGGTCTAACTGTGAAGTCCCCTGGTCATCCATATATAGACTGACAATCTGGGTTGTAACTCCTCCGAACCCATGATGCTCTGGACCCACTCTGCTCGCCCGGACATCTCATTCACCCTTATGAAGAAAAGATCCACCCTATGGTGATATGAAACTCACCCTACGGCGATAGAAATCGACGACTGCCTGGAAGGGAACCAACCAGTCCATTCCGAGGATGACATCATAGCCTGTCATCTCTAGGACATAGAGGTCCCAAAGAAAGTGACACCCACCAACCTCAAGAGGGCACTCCTTGCACTGATGCACACTAGATGTCCTCGTCCCCAGCGGAGTGTCTAACGTCAAGATATCGATAGAGGAAAAGATACAGATCCCAAGACTCTCCATGACAGCAATAGATATAAAGATATGGGAAGCCCCTATGTAGAAAAGTGCAGAAGATAAAATTGAGGCAACTAGAATGGTCCCTCGAACTGTAGAGGGTTCGGGATCCTACTCCTGCTGGGTCTGCTCCACCGCAAAAGTTTGGCCTGCTCCACGGCCCTGTGACTCTGCCTGACCGCTCTGAGCTGATCCACCCTGCTGTCACTGATAGCCTGGCGGCTGGCCGCCACTGCCGCGACCTCCACCTCGGCCTGAACGGTTGAAAGAACTCCAGTTCCCAAACTGGTGAGAAACTGGTGGGGCTGCTCCTGTACGAGGAGTCATAGACGAACCCCTGTCACCAACTACTGGTGAGAAGATCATACAGAAACACTGCAGATGGCTCATCTTGCCACAAGATCGGTACTCCATCGGGTCTCTCTAGCACTGCGGCCTAGTATGCCCGCTTCTCCCACACTGGTAGCACACCACCTGGCTACCAGAAGATGCATCTCGCCTACTCTGATCTCCTCGCGTAGACTCCCTGTGACGCTTCCTGCTATCAGTAGGAGGAATACTAACTCTGGATGTCGAACCGCCCTGGCTCACAGCTCCAGAATCCCTCAAATTGTGCTCTGTGATCAACGTCTGGTTGACGATGGAGGATATCGAAGTCAACATGAAGATGTTCACCTGCGATCGGATGTCGTACCTTAGACCATCCTCAAACTTCCATGCAAGGAACAACTCATCACCTCCTGGAATATGTGTGAAACGCAGCATCTCAGTAAAGTGAGATGAGTACTCCATAACAGAAAGAGTACCCTGCTTCAGACTCATGAAATCCCGGACTCGATCGACCCTCAAGGTCTCTGGATAGAAGTAATCGTAGAAGATGCACCGAAACTCATCCCACGCCATACTCTGCTGGCGCCCCGCCTGTGAGATCACCTCCCACCACCTCTTGGCGGAGTCTCAGAGCATGTAGGTAGCAAGCTTCACCCTCTTCTCTGGAGGTATCTCCAGATGCTTGAAAATCGTCAGTGTGGCTTCCAGCCATGACTCTGCAGCCTGGGGTCCTCGATCCCCTGAGAAAATAGGAGGATGTTGCTGCTAAAAGACCCGCATCAATTCTGTCATCGACGAGGCAGGTGGTGATGCTCCCTGAAAAGTCTGCATCATCCTCAAAAATCCCTCTTTGAACTGATCATCAGCTCCTGTGTCAGGAATAACAGTTGGTGCCAAGACTGGCATAACTGGAGGATCTGCAGGAAGTCCCTGATCAGCCATATCCAATGTCTGGTCACCGTCTGGAAAATGACATACAACGACGTCTCGGTGGCATGACCCTACAAGGTCAACCACACACCTTAGATTCAAGATTATCAAGGACTGAAAACAGGAAGGACAGGAAAGGAATAGAAGAAAGAAAGCAATCAAGTTTTTCAAAACACGACTACAAGGCGTGTACTTGAATTCTCTTCCCCTGCCCGAGTCCTTCTACACGACAAACCCACACGATTCCCTTAAAACAAAACAACACGGTGTGTTCTTTCCAGACACAGCGTGTACTAAACAAGCTTCAGTGACCCGTGTTATTAGTTACACGAACGGATACAAGGTCCCTACAAACAGCGTGCACAACCGGTACACGACATGTTCTACCAAGATTTTCACAACCCTGTGTCTCTGCCCACACAGTCAGTGACACGACGTGTAGTCTGAGTTTTTATGGACAGTAAGCCTCAAAAACTACTTTGGAACCCAAAAAACACTGAAAACGAACATTTAAGTGCCAAACTCCGATCCGTGAGGGCCCATACTTCCCATGAATCAAAACTTTTCATCTTATACATGTTATAACAAAGTGAAGAAGTCAATGATCCACCAAATTCCGGTCCATGAGGGCCCATAACACCTCAAGAACCAAAGTTTGGCATTCATTCAAACAAAACCTCACACAAACAATACTCTATCAAATAATAGGTATTTTTTATCAAGGCATCTATCACAACAACATGCATATTCTACACAACATCTATCAAAACATTTAATTGCTAATGCACCCTAATTGGCATGGCAAGAATGGATGACATGTGATTTCTAGCAAATGTCTATATGATGCATGAGATGGAATACCCTCATCTCATCGAGTTGCAACAGAAATAGAACCTCAATAATATCAACAATAATTGAGGAAAAATAGCTTTTCCCTGTACATGGGTTAGCTACTCCCAGGCACAGCTTATTACTAATTACCTATTCTGTCTTATCCCTTCCTATAGGCTCCAAACAGTAAGTCAAGAGAAAATAATGCCTCTAATACCACTTTGTAACAACCCAGTTCCGAAAGCCAGCCAAAGGCGCCCCGTACCTGGTTGGTCACATGGCCTCAAGCGCATTTCCCCGAACGTCAAAGGCTACCGACTAGCAGCGAGGGTCTTGGGTGTGATAGTAGGAAAACTATGCCCTCATTGGAAGAGTACACAGCAGAAGAGAAACAACATACAATAGCAAAAGCAGTAATAATCCATACACAAGTGAACAATGGAAGACTAGAGATGATAAACAATTGGAGCAATGCATAATAAATGATGCATGATACATATGTCTAGGGAAACGGCCAAACAAGTCACAATGCTGAATACAAACAGTACTGAACCAAGTACAAAAGAAAAAGATAACAGCTCCTCAGCATCGCAAGCCTAGGCTTGGTCTCATGCTCTCCAGCTCCAAAGCAAGTCAAGTACCTGAAGTGGAAGGGCGCTTGCCCTTATCTATACCTGCAACAATATAATCTGTTTGGGCCCAAAAGCATGGCCCAAACAGGGTGTGAGACTAAATCCCAGTAGGAAACCACCCGAAGATCTGTGCCTAACAGTCAGTGAATATATGGCAGGTAAAAGTACAGAAAGCAGTAAACAGGAACATGTTGAACAGTAAACAATCCACAGTTCTAATATTAAGCAACAGCTAACGAGTAGCTAAGCACAAACAGGTAACCCTCTGGGAAGTACTCACAGCCATCCTCTCTGGTCCTACCTAACAAGTACAAGCAACTCTCTGGGCAGTACACTCAGCCTAGCCCCTCTGGTTTAGTCATACGAATTCATAAAGACTCTCTGAGGAAACACTCACAGTCCATTCCCCTTATAGTCTAAGGTAGACAAGGACTCTCTAAGGAAGCACATAAGGTCAATTCCCCTTATAACCCCAAGGTCAAGGACTCTCTGAGGAAGCTCACCCAGTCAATTCCCCTTATAGCCCAAGTCGTTCAAAGACTCTCTGAGAAAGCTCACTCGGTCAATTTCTCATATAGTCTAGGATGGTTCAAGGTAATTCAAAGTAAACAAAGACTCTCTGAGGAAGCTCACTCAGTCTATCCCCTCATAGTCTATAATCCTCAAAGACTCTCTGAGGAAGCTCAATCGGTCTATCCCCTTATAGTCTATAATACCCAAAGACTCTCTGAGGAGGCTCACTCGGTCTATCCCCTTATAGTCTATAATGCTCAAAGACTCTCTGAGGAAGCTCACTCGGTCTATCCCCTTATAGTCTATAACACCAGGTTCTCACGGCCCTGTGCAAGTCAACGAGCATAACAATGCAATATGGCCAGGGTAAACCTTAAGAACTACTTGGCTAAATAGTCTACAGCTCAACAGCATGTCAGAAAAACAACTCTCCATCCTACAATCACTAGGCATGGGAAACAGGCAAAACAAGGCCAAACCGTCAGAAATAGGACATGTGTGGGCAAATCATCCCAAGCATAGTAATTAAACCCTATTCATATCCAATCAACCTCTACGCAAGCCTACAAGCATCGCAGGCAAAACACAGGGGTAAAACGGTAAATGCACAATACCTTGTTCAAGGGTATTGGCACAATTGTACATAATACTCAAAGGCTTTCAACGAAAAGGCACAAACCACCTACCTTTAGGGTTCCGGTGAAAACGATCCACAATCAACCGCACCCACAAATCTGGGCAACCGTTTCACAAAAGACCGCTCTAAATCTCCTTCCCTATCATCCACAAGCCTTAAAATCAACACCCAAGGCAAACCCAATACTAGATCTACATGCAACAAATGTAGATCTAGAAAACCTAGAGAGGGAAGAGAATATCTAGGGAAAACCAAGGAGAAACCAAGAGGAGGGACTTACCCGAGAAGAACCGCCTTCGATCCACCAAGAAACCCCTTCGATTTGCCTCCAAAATGAGTGGGAGAGCACCTTCAACCTTTGAGAACCCCAAATCTCGAGTGAGGCTCGAGTGGGAGAGAGTTTGGAGAAGAAAAGAGAAATCCCGAGTGGCCCAAGACTTAAAAACCCTAACTTTAAGTGGCCGCACCGGTTACCCCGCATGGTTTGGAAAACCGTGCGCCAATCGTGTGGTTTCCACTATCTCACCCAGGGATTTCGCACAGCTTGCCCACACGGTTTGACAAACCGTGCACTGCCCATGCGGAGCCCACTGTCAAGGGTTGCACGGTTTCCTGGGCTGGCTGCATGGTTTGTTCAGACCGTGCGCCAACTGTGTGCCAACCGTGCACCCCTGCACGACCTTCAGAATTTCCTCTTTTTCTCAGAAACGACCAGAAAAGGAAAACATACCTGAAAATAAGGTCTGGGTTCTTACATATTTATGGATGAACTTATTAGTAGGTTTAGAAAAATTTTCCCAATATGATCTATAGGTTGGCCTATATTTGTAATATAGATTAAAAAATAGAAAAATAAGAAAAACTTATTATTAAGGAATATTTTTTAATAGGTTGGGTCAAGGCTCCTTTTTTAAGAAAGATACCCCACTTTTTAACTAGGTTGTGAGGTAACTCTTACATGACTCAAAATCCCAATAGCCCATAGGTCATTTCAACATGGCCTGAAGGACCAGCAGTCAAAAGGCCTATACATGTACCAAGGATCCTAAGTGATCAGTCAATATCATTCCATGTCACTGATCATACGTCACGCCTCCCCCACCCCCTGCCAATAATCATCACACCATGATCGCAATCTGAAAGTTGCATCGCCCCCTATCATGAACTGTTGCATCATGCTGGAGTGGTAAATTATGGTAGGGTACCCCTTCTATCCACATTGTGGGAGGAGGTCAGGATGATAGGTGACAACACATGTCTCTCTTTTGACCCGCCCACCTGATGATTCTTGTGTGGACCTCGCTTGCGTCACCTGCATGTTGCTCTACATCCTCAAATCAGTCCCATGTGTAGATGGTCACGTGGCAGCGCACCCCTCCGTATCACATTGGTGATAGATGGGGGAAAAGATGGATTATATGCATCATCACACCTATCCCTCTAATTGAGGTCGCACACCCGAAAGAGCTTGCCCACATTGCCATGTTGTTACACCAAGTTGCTCGTCTGATCCCAATCACTACGCTTTCTACCCACTGGTGCTAACTCAGAGGCCTTGTGGCTTAAGGTCCTTCTATTGATGATGTCTTGGAGGCCCTACGACCTGAAGGCTATTAATGGCTCGAAGGCCTTGTGGCCCGTACGCTCAATTTTGTGGCTTGAAAGCCCAATTTGGGTGAATAGTTTCGCTGCTACAGTACCACTATTGTACCTTGTAAAGTATGCACTACAGTAACTCAAAAAATGGATTAGATGGGGGGAAATTATGAATTATATGCATCATCACACCTATCCCTCTAATCGAGGTCGCACACCCGGAAGTGTTTGGCCACACTGCCTTCCTGTTACGCCAAGTTGCTTGTCTGATCCCATTCACTCCGCCTTTTACCCACTGGTGTTAACTCAAAGGCTTTGTGGTCTGAGGTCCTTCTATTGATGATGTCTTGGAGCCCCTGTGTCTTGAAGGTCATTAATGGCTTGAAGGCCCTGTGGCCCGTACGCTCAATTTTGTGGCTTGAAAGCCCAATTTGGGTGAATAGTTTCGCTGCTGCAGTACTATACCTTCTATAGTATCTGCTACAGTAACTCGGAAATACCCCTACCCAGTTTTAAACATGGGTCTCATCGATATAAGATCAAAGTTTTACCACTCGGCTACACCCCAAACTTCTTATTAAGGAATATTAAACATTTATATATATCACATTAAAAAATATATATTTTTCATAAAAATGATACATTAAATTGAAATGATAATATTATAAAATAAAAAAAAATTATTCTTAGCATGCAGTCCCCTAGCGTGAACCAGGTGTACCACGCCCTATCACCATTGGAGAAAAGATGTAGGATGCACTCCTTTCCATACACACAACACCGAAATTTAGAAGCAAGAGGAATCCCAATATTTTGAGTAGCAACATCAATGGGGATAGACCAGTTTTGCACTTGCCGCATAATAAAGTTGCATTTTATGGGGAGACGGGTACACCAGATAACGTTGGTCCTTCCATCGAAATCACACTGAATATGAGTGATTTTTCACTAATCCATAGAATAAAAGATTCTTGAGTTATATAGAATAAAGACAGATGAATCTAGATCATCAGTGAGATGGATGGAGGAACACAAAGATTTTTTGTCATCGTTCAACGTGGCTTCTAGAAAACCAGGATGAGCACATGCTTTCATGTAGCTAATATCAGGTATTGGACACCCTGGGAAGATGAGAGTAGTGTCTGACCAATTCTCTTTCTATAAGGAAATATCTCTCCTACCCATAATCCATCTACAATTAGCTAAAATGATAAATATAGGATCCTGCAGGTTGCACCATAGAAGAGAGACCATGACATCCATATCTTACTAGGCCGATTACATTAGCCACCGCGGAACACAACGCAAGGAAGAAAATTGCAGTATATTGCAAGCTCGGGAACTTGACCCCATGACATCCGCTAAAATGATACATATCTGACCAACATGAGGGAGATAATCCATATTTATTCCAGATGAAACTAGCCCACAGGGAGTGGCCTAAAATATCATCCTAGGCAAGTTTTTCCTGCATTCTCTGTATGTTGTCATCAGTTCTTCTAAGGGTAATACCCCCCCTCAATGAGATGTAAAGCCAACCTAGCTCAGTTGGCGAAGTGGTGCCTGCCATTTTGATGAGAGCCCTATGTAAAACTGTTGATAAGTATTTTCAATCCATCTGATGACTGATTTGGGGGCTGGAATAATAGATAAAATATACATAGGAATAGACACAAGAACGCGATTCATTAGAGTAATCCTTCCACCAAAGGACAAGAGTCTGCTCTTTCAGTTGGTGATCCTACCATAACCCTATTATAAAGGCCATCAAAGAGATGAGTTTGGATTATTTTGTTTGAGATGGGGGCCCCCAGATAGTCCATGGTAAGATTCCTCCTATCAATACCAAGACACTCCTTGATGAGTCTACCATGTCTACTCAAGCATTTTCTAGAAATGTAAACACTACTACTAGCAACATTTATTCTTTAGACACTCCAGTTAGTATACTCTTTCAAAGTATATTTAAAATTATGGATCGAGTTGCTTCTTCCACTGGTGGAAAATAATATGTCATCATAAAAGAAAATATGGGTGATGCATCTGAAGCCAAAACTACCTTTAAACAGATGGATCAGCCCTCTTGAGACTCGAGAATTGAGATTCTTATTGAGGACATCCTGAGCCAGCGCAAACAAGCTTGAAGAGAGAGGATCCCCTTGACGAAGGCCCTGACTGATTTAAGGAAGTTGAACCTTCTCCCTATAAGAGAGATCGTGAACCATGGGGATGAATTGCACCTAAATAATTAGTCACAAACCCACCTCGAAAATCAATATTTCTTAAGAACCTTCAGTATGAATCATCATTCTATTATATCATAGGCTTTCTCTATATCAGTCTTGACCTTAATGTTGGAGCCAATAACCTTCCTATCAAAATCAGCAAGCATCTCTTGAGCTAAGGCAATCGGTCCCTATATATTCCTACCTTGGATGAATCTATGTTGTTCTGACATAAGTTGAGGAAGGTAAGGTGACAACCACTTATTGTGGATGGTATCAAGAACCTTGTAGAAGAAATTACACATGATGATGGGATGGAATTGACCAAAGCCATTGGGTTGAGACACTTTGGGAATAGGGAAAAGTATAGTCATTATAGAAACTCTAGAGAGGTGGGCTCAAATGAAGAAGTTTCTCCACCACCACCACCACGATATCATTTTTTATAAAATCTTAAGTCACCACAAAGAAAGAACCAAGAATCAGGCCCCGTAGCACTATCTGGATTCATACTTCTAACAGCTTCATGAACCTCAGTTTCATTAGGAAAGGACTTCATCTAGTCATTGCCACTATCCACAATAAAACTCATAACATTGTCATAAAATTGATCTGATCCATATTCCATTGGAGTCTACACATCCATGATTTTTTGAGAGCCTCCAAGATGATCCGTGAGAAAGATAACTTCCCTAGGACCAGTAATATCCACATCATTTAGGTAGGATCCATCTTCTGGATGAAGATTGAGTTTCCCAACATATTTCTTCTCCCATTAACAGTCATATAGAAAAGGATGTATTTCTATCACCCTCCTCAAGCTATCTCAATTGAGGGCTTGTTCTGGACTCTCTCCCTTCAGCTAACCATTGCTCTTCAAGAAGAGATTGCTTATTGGATAGAAGCAAAAAGGTCACCTTATTCCAGTGTTCCTAAAGCTCACCATCAATATGGCTAATGTTCATTTAAAGTTCTTCCATATTTTGACTGCAAAATAGGTTGTTTGTTCATCCATTCTTGTACGGACCCTTCTAGGCGTGAGTTTTCTTTTAAGGGAAACCCAAGCATGACCCTGAAAGATTCCATGAAGAGAAGACCATATTTTTTAACGTTTCATCCACCAACCAACTCTTATTTAACATGAAGCTCCGATCTATTACAGCAGTGGTCTGGATCCGAACTAAAAAGGGAGAGTAATCCGATAATGATCATGCCATGTGAGTAATAGATGAACTCGATAAGTTGGATATGTCTTGGAGATTGACTAGAAACCTATCCAGCCAGCTCCACATTCTAAAACTTCCTCATCTATTGTTTCACAAAGTGTATATGTCTCCATAGAATCCCATGTCTATAAGGTTGTTGTGTGCCGTGAATGATTGAAAATCCTTCATTGTCTTTCTCAAATATATCCCCCGTCCTTTCTTGTCGGACTAGATGATGATAGTTTTGAATTAGCCTTCTAAACCAGGCATATGGTCCCAGATTGCAAGAGGATAGGTCCATCCAAAGTTCTTCTCTATCTTTAGCTATATATTTTGCATAAATTATGGAAAATAAGAATCAATTGGAGTACTTACTGAACTTGATCGTTATGCGATGAGAGGAAACATTCATAAGCTCCACTTGTATCCGGTCCTTCCAAATGATCCAAATATGGAAGTTGGCAGGGCTCTCATGTAAATTATGAGGCGTATATGAAAGCCCTTAATATTTTCCGGGAGTTTGGGTTCCAGAATAGCTATAAAATAGATGTGTTTCAGATGAAGCATCTTGAATAGAAAATCTCCCTTGGTAGAGGAGCCTATTCCCTTGGCATTCCAGACTGGGTGGGATGTCATATAGAGGTAGAGATGGCCTTCATCCCTCAAGCACGTTGATTTCCATCTGGGTTGCAAACAGCCAAAGAGGCAGACATAGAACGAGTATTCATATTCCTTGGAGTGGTCAGCCGCTAGTTTTTCTTCCCCTTGAAGCCACGAATGGAAGTGGAATTTGAAGTTTAGGATTAATAAGTTCGAAAGCTCCAAAGTAATTTCTAGATGAGAAGTAGAAAACTTCATTCCCAAACTCCTTGAGACCTAGGAGCAGAATTCACATTCTGAGATCCGGGCAGCACATCCCCTAAGAGTGTGGATGTCCACCCAAGAACAATAACAGAAGGAGCCTCCAAAGGGACTATTATCATAGCCTCAGGATCAGAACCTATGGTGGGGCCAACAGGGTCCAACGAGGCCTGATTGGAGGCAGAAGGAGATTTAACCGGAGGATCATTGCTTGAGATTAAAGGGAACTCGTAACCCACTAGGAGGAGGACAGGCTCTACACGAGAGATGTGTGATGGCGAAAGGGGTCTGAAAGGGATAATTCACTACGATCAACCAACCATCCGTGCTACTGACCTCCTCGGTAGTCTTATAAAAGGTCTCATCAGCAGTAGGTAGAACCCCATCCAAGGAGGTAATGGAGACATTCTTCAGTGGAAGCCCGCTGTGAACCAATGGAATAGAAGAGGGACCCCTATTCTGGTTCCTTCAAACCACATCGGAATGGCCTTGGAGATAGCAAAGGGAGAAAAACCCAACGGGATTAGAGAAAGGGAGCTTCTTCCAAAAAGACACATCTGAGCCGGCTCTCATGAGAATACACTGAAGGAGTGGAGTTGACAGATCCAATTCAATACAAATGTGTGCCACCATGGTATTCATCAATGTAAGAGCGGCTTCATCAGCAAAGTGAAACTTACCAAAAGAATCACCAATGCACTTGAAAATTTGTGGGTGTTAGGGAATGGGAGGGGAAGACCTGGAAGATGGATACACAGATTGCTGCCGAAGACGAATCCCAACGCCTATCACAGTCCAAGGAAACAAGTGGAACCTCCTTCTCTCAAAGGTGTGAGATTCTAGAGCCCAAGTGTTAATGAAATCCAAATCAGAGAACAATTGAATACAGAAAGACCAACAATTCAGGACGGAAACTGCGATAGGACTAGAAAGATCCCAAGACCTAACAAAGCATTCAAACACGAGGAGGGGTGATCCGCACTAAATTTAGCAACCAGATTCAAGGGTAATCGGATGCAAACTCAAACCCGGCCAATAGAGAGGAGGCTCACAAGAAATCACAGACTTAAAGGACCTCCCAGGAGGAAAGGACAGCTCGAAGCGAGATGGAATGGCCGAGGGAACCAGCGAGTAGGGGAGATCTGAGGTACCAACTTCCGGTGGAGTCTCCTTAGAAAAAAGAGCAGAGGAAGGAGACAAGGGGTCCTGAGATCCCAGAAAGCTATGATCTTGCACCACCAGCGAAAATGTGGCCAGACCTAACGGAATGAGTGTCTGAGAAGGATGTCGGGTCGCCCCCTCCGGTGGAGGGGCGATGGAATAGAGCCCACCAATGGAGGAGGAGGAGGTGCATCAGGCGAGTTCTAGAAAAGAGGCGGACGATCCATCAAATAATCATAATATATTATGACAGATCCAATTCAATACAAATGCGTGCCACCATGGTATTCATCAATGTAAGAGCGGCTTCATCAGCACAGTGAAACTTACCAAAAGAATCACCAATGCACTTGAGAATTTGTGGGTGTTGTGAAATGGGAGGGGAAGACCTGGAAGATGGATACACAGATTGCTGCCGAAGACGAATCCCAACGCCTATGACAGTCCAAGGACCAAAGAAACAAGTGGAACCTCCTTCTCTCGAAGGTGTGAGATTCTAGAGCCCAAGTGTTAATGAAATCCAAATCAGAGAACAATTGAATACAGAATGACCAACGATTCAGGACGGAAACTGCGATAGGGCTAGAAAGATCCCAAGACCTAACAAAGCATTCAAACACGAGGAGGGGTGATCCGCACTAAATTTAGCAACCAGATTCTAGGGTAATCGGCTGCAAACTCAAACCCGGCCAATAGAGAGGAGGCCCACTAGAAATCGCAGACTTAAAGACCTCCCAGGAGGAAAGGACAGCTCGAAGCGAGATGGAATGGCCGAGGGAACCAGCGAGTAGGGGAGATCTGAGGTACCAACTTCCGGCGGAGTCTCCTTAGAAAAAAGAGCAGAGGAAGGAGACAAGGGGTCCTGAGATCCCAGAAGCCTAGGATCTTGCACCACCAGCGAAAATGTGCCCAGACATAACGGAATGGGTGTCCACCTTGATTTAAAATTCAAATACTCCAAAGTCGTCTCCACCATCTGGGCCTCTGTGATCGCCAACTCCACCATGCTCTGAATGTCACCCAATGAACGGAACACGCCGCATGACACCTGCGGCCAAGAAAACTTTCGATATTCCAGCAATACTGCTGATACCGCCGCCATTTTCCGATGACATCCAAGTCGTTGATAAGCTGCTCCACCAGATGCCTGCCACCATGTTCTGCAACCGAACACTTCAACCAATCCCTCTGATACCACTGTTGGGGCGCGGAGCCCGGCACCGCAGCGGAAGTCGTCGTTGCAGAAACACACGAGAGGAGAGAAGATTTCACCCGAAGGCTTTTTATCACCCGAAGGAATTTTACACATCACACCCGAAGGAATTTTACATCACCACACCCGAAGGCATTTTTACAACGCACTCACACCCATGAACATACCATTTTGATGTACCGCCGATCATCGCAACCGGGACACGCCGCTTGATCTCCGCAACCAAGAGGACTTTCGATACATGGCACTGTCATCATCGTCGTCTTCAATCATCGTTGCCGACACACCATCGTTGTCATGATCACCATCTTCACTTCGCACCGGTTACCGCAAACGCGGCAACCCCTTCGCTGCTCTCTCTTGGTGGCTACATCTTTGCCAGCCCACATTCCAAAACATGCTACCGCTTCCTCTTATATAGACACGCAGCCCATATCTCCAATAAATGCGGTCAACAATCATTATTCCATCATTAATTCCAACAATTAATCTTGGAATTAACTCTTCATTAATGTTGGGAAAATCCAACCATTAATATTTTATCTCTCCTCGTTATTTAAATTTTAAATCAATTAACTCCCAACAATCTCCACCTTGATTTAAAATTCAAATACTCCAAAGTCGTCTCCACCATCTGGGCCTCTGTGATCGCCAACTCCACCATGCTCTGAATGTCACCCAATGAACGGAACACGCCGCATGACACCTGCGGCCAAGAAGACTTTCGATATTCCAGCAATACTGCTGATACCGCCGCCATTTTCCGATGACATCCAAGTCGTTGATAAGCTGCTCCACCAGATGCCTGCCACCATGTTCTGCAACCGAACACTTCAACCAATCCCTCTGATACCACTGTTGGGGCGCGGAGCCCGGCACCGCAGCGGAAGTCGTCGTTGCAGAAACACACGAGAGGAGAGAAGATTTCACCCGAAGGCTTTTTATCACCCGAAGGAATTTTACACATCACACCCGAAGGAATTTTACATCACCACACCCGAAGGCATTTTTACAACGCACTCACACCCATGAACATACCATTTTGATGTACCGCCGATCATCGCAACCGGGACACGCCGCTTGATCTCCGCAACCAAGAGGACTTTCGATACATGGCACTGTCATCATCGTCGTCTTCAATCATCGTTGCCGACACACCATCGTTGTCATGATCACCATCTTCACTTCGCACCGGTTACCGCAAACGCGACAACCCCTTCGCTGCTCTCTCTTGGTGGCTACATCTTTGCCAGCCCACATTCCAAAACATGCTACCGCTTCCTCTTATATAGACACGCAGCCCATATCTCCAATAAATGCGGTCAACAATCATTATTCCATCATTAATTCCAACAATTAATCTTGGAATTAACTCTTCATTAATGTTGGGAAAATCCAACCATTAATATTTTATCTCTCCTCGTTATTTAAATTTTAAATCAATTAACTCCCAACAGTCGCCCCATCCGGTGGAGGCGCGATGGAATAGAGCCCACCAATGGAGGAGGAGGAGGTGCATCAGGCGAGTTCTAGGAAAGAGGCGGACGATCCATCAAATAATTGTAATATATTATGTTAACATATATATTTTTCTGATGTATTTAAATGCATTATAAAATATGTTTATGGTTTAATATAAATTTTTTTAAAAAAAAATTATGAAAATAAAATTGATAATGAGCTGTTATTCTAATATGGTCTGTGTTTTTAAATATTCATTTTTATATGTAAAAATATCTTAATATATTTGAATATTTATTATTTATATATTTTATAATATACATATATAATTATAATTATATATATGCACAAACACACACAAAAATATTATTATAAATATATATGTATGTTAAAAAGTATATAATATGAACAAAAATATAAATTTAAAATATGAAATGTATTTGATTCATTTATATATTTATTTATATTGTTCGTATTGTTATATTTTATAATATATATATAATTATATATATGTAATTATAATTATATATATAATTATAAATAATTATAAATGAATAAACATATATATATGTGTGTGTTATTTATATAAATATATACAATTATTATTATATAAATCATTTTTAAGAATATATACGTACATATTATATTATGTATAGTACCCTTTATTAGCGTTAAAAAACGTATTGATAACAATCATTCTTAATCATCACTGATAGGGGTCGCCCTTTTATCATCATTGATAAAGGTCACTCTTTATCATCGCTAAAAGAAGTTCTCACAAGGGGTACTCTTGACCAATGTTTTTTTAACACTAATAAAGGGTGTTCTTTATTTGAATTTTTTTAAATCATTGATAATGGGTGACATTTTTCAATGCTTTTTAAAAACATCGATAAAGTTGAGCACTCTTTTTTGTGATTTTTTAGTAGTGCACCTAATCTGTTGAATTTTAAAAAACATGAACCTATTTATAAGCATTTTATTTTTTAAACTCATTACCTTAAACATGTTAGGATTTGTGTGAGAAGTTATTTTTGTGGTAATTACTAAGCTTTGAAAAAGAGTGACTTCAAAAACATTTTATCGATACTAGATTTAAAGACATGTGAATCAAGAGTTCGGAACTAACAGTGGCAGTTATGAATCCGGATGATGGAAATTGTGGTTATGTCTGAATAACTGATGCGTCTTAGAGGTTGCATAAGATTAATAAAATCAGGGTGGATGAGTATGGATGCTAGCATTAGTGCAGAAGCAAGAAGATGTGTTCTGGAATATGTCATTTATATAGGAATGTGGAAGAATGGGTCTGGAAGCCTACACTATTCACCAAGAAATTCAGTTGAGGTGGTGGGGTTAAGCCAATAACTAAGATCATGTGGTTGGTTGTGAAAGTTTCGGGGAACAACCGAAGAGATTGGGTTAGTGGTCAATAATGGGTGTTTCGGTTTTAATGGATAAAATCTGAAGAACTTAATGAAATCAACCCATGAATTTTCTAAGAGAGGACCTTTCACATTTTATTTATAACAAATTTAAAACTATAATTACCTTGAATGTGATAATTCTCCATTAAACAATCTAGTTACAGCTCGTTTTGTATTGTCTTTGCGGTGAAGAATCCAAATTATAATTCCTCTAGCGGTATCCGTACATGCTTCACGAATCTATGTACAACGCTCTTAGTATTCCTAGTGCTAGCGCAAAGGAACCATGTGCTTTGAGCCATTCGCTTTTGATCATGATAAGAAGAATCTCTTTTTTTTCTCTTTGTTCTTTGGACAAAGGGAGGAGGATGTTCTCTCTGGTGTTAGGTTCTGTTGTGCACAATAACTCTAAAATCTAAGAAATGATATAATAAGGATTAACTACTTGGGTTTAAATAATTAATAATTGCGCAAGGGACCTTTATCTAATTGTATATTCAAAGTAAACCTCATCTCAATTATTATTATTATTATTATTATTATTATTATTATTATTATTATTATTATTATTATTTTCTCATGAAATGTGTCAAACTTGCAGATTAATACATCATCTCCCTCAAGCTCGTAACTCGGTCCATCTATCCTCCTCAGAATTTATTGAACCTTGAATAATAAAATATTTATTTAAATAATTATCACTCGTTCAATAAAAATAAATATTATATTCACTAAACTCACAAATAAATATTAATGAAATAATCATATAACTAAATAAATATTTATATTAATTTGTTCACTAAACCGGTTAATAAATAGATATTTATTTATTACCCTATGAATAATAAATAAGAGATAAATACATATTTTAATCACTAAACTCATGAATAAATGTTTATTTTAATATTCAACTCCCATAGTCTAAACTTGAATATTTGGTGATTGATTTTATGTGATCAATTTAACTTGAATTGTTATTTTTTTTACAAGTTGGAAAAAATATTTATTCTTAATATTAAATTCAAAATAATTTAAAGAAATTCTAAATAAACTTAATGTTTAACCCTCTCAAACTATTTCTCATTGGTGTTAGGTGAACATACTTGAATTCCAAGATCAGCATCTATCAACACATCAAGGAATCCATAGAGAAAGAAGTTAATTCCACAATGGAAACAACCTTCCTATAATTTTTATTGTGTAATATAATCCATTTTCTTTATGTATCGTGAAATAGGTTGCATCCTTTGTATCAACAACCTATATGATTGATTTATATTTTTTTTCTTTCTATCTGAAATGAACTCATTGAATAATTACCATGTCCATGGATATAATCAAATAATTACATTGATTAGCCACTAAATGAGGCTAATATTCATTGTTAATATACATAATTTTCATGTTCTTTGTTATTCATAAACACCATTTTAGTGCATTTTACACTTTGAACATCATTTCACATTATGATTGTAATACCTTCTTAAAATGCACTATTATGTGGTACATTTTTGAACATCATTTAAAGTACCCAATGATTCATCTGATTTTAAGGAATTGAATTATACATATTTTAATTTGATATTTTTGTAAATTTATCTACACTTAAATATGAACATGTTTGATTCAGGGATCAGTGGAGAATTCATGGAGGATGATGGAGATATTTGGAAATGAAAGGAAGCAATTCTGGAGAAGACAGATTGAACATCAGCCCACTGATTAGGCTGTGGGGCCCAACTTACAGGCCCAATTAATCCCATATTTCGTGGGATGATTGAAGACATGTACAGGAACAAATCACTCTTCAGGAGTTAATGCTAAGTCGGCCTCCATGTTGGTCATTTAGGCGGCCCAAGTTAGAGATAAAATTCTGGGCCAGATTCTGCGGCCCCGAAAAACATTCCACCAATTTAATCATATCTCGGAATCCACAACTCTAAATGGGCCCAAATTTTACAGGAGGTTATAAGACATCCGGAGTTCCATTTTATTATTCTATGGCCCACCCTGATTCGGCCATCTAGAAGGTCATCCAAATGCGTCTGTTTGGTGGATGAAATCTGGCTGCCACCTCGGGTCAAATGTGGAAAATTCCAAATTCCACAAACTTTCCACCACCCTAGGCCTACCATACTCAAGTGGGATGAATTGTACTGTTGAAGGCTCGACCCAAGGCTCCCAAAATGCCTATTTAAGGCAGTGGTGGTGAAGGAGTTAAAGATCTTGGATGCTTTGTTTAATTGTAATGTTATGCTGCATTTTTGTTGCCTCAATTTTGTCTTTCAAATGTAAGTTGTTCAATTCACTTTAGTTTCTTAATAAAAGTTCTTCTTCTACTCTTATTCTGTTGTTATTAATATCACTTTGATACCGTTGGATCAAGGTGTGAATTTATTCACACCAACCCTTGTGAAATTATTCACACAACGGTGGAGTGATCATTTTATTTTTGTTGTTTTCTTTACTTCTCCATTTCCTCCCTTATGAGTCTACTTTCTGCTTCCATTGAAACCATGGGATCAATGGAGGGATAACCCACTTATGGGTTGATCCAAGGGAGTAGCAAGGGGATGGATTGGATGTTATTTATCACCTAATTAATGTATAATCACTTCTTTAATTGAGATTTTTATTTGATGATTTTTAAACTCCATCGTCCTTGTTGAATTTAAGGCCACACACTTCAAGTACAAATACGATCCTTTACCTTGAAGTGCTCAAAACTTTGATCCTTCAATTGTATAGGTGATTAGTATTAGAGGGTGTAGGCATTAAACCAGTAAGTGATGATGTTGTTTTATCTCCTTAAATGAACCCATCTCAAATTTAAGAAATTGAAATCATTAAAAAGAAAATACGTCCAATCCACCCCGAGTGATAACCTAGGATCAACTCATTCTTTTAAATTGAATCCACTTAAATCTTTTAGATATCTTTAAAACCCATCCAAAATCAATCCAAGTTGGCCACTTCATAGCCAAAAATCCATCCCTTAGGTTGTGTATCTTAGGTATCTTCTTAGGTCTCTGTGGAATCGACAACCCAAGCTACACTACAAGGACCGTTCTACCCTTCTTCTCTTGGGTAAATTTGGGCGTGAACCAAATTTTGGCGCCGTTTACGGGGACCAAGTAAGTACCTTAGATCAAAAAAAACCTTCTTTCCTCACCTCCATTCTTCTACTCTCACCCAAGATCTCTTATCTTGTCCCTTTCTCGCTTTTTTTTGGCGCATGTCCGCCTACACCCACGATTTCTCAAACAGACTAGTTAGGGTGGAAAGTCCTAGGATAGGGGAGTCAAGTGCACCTAAGGGATTGTTTAAATCAGATTAAAATATTCTTGAAACCCCAAAGTCAGAACTTGAAACAAGTCCAATGGAGGGTCATCCACAAAATCAAATTATAAACCCTGGGGGGAATCAAATGGGAAACCAAAACCAAGAAGCTCCAAACTTAGGGAATGTAGTTGATCAAACCATGAACGACTACCTCACTCCATCTTGGACCAATGCCCCCTCATGCATTAGACACAATTCCATAGGAGACACCAACTACATATTCAAACCCCATGTCCTAAACCACCTTCCAACCTTTCATGGGATGGAGTCAGAAATGCCGTACCTTCATGTCAAAGAGTTCAACGACATTGTTGAAACCATGTGTCCCCCACATCAACTAGAATCCGCTAAGATGAGGCTATTTCCTTTTTCATTAAAGGATCGAGCTAAAAATTGGCTAAACAACTTGAGACTTGCATCAATCCACTCTTGGGACCAACTGCAAAGAGAATTCTACAAAAAATACTTCCCTCATCACAAAACAATTGCACTTAAAAAGAGCATCCAAAACTTTTTTGAAAAAGAGGGAGAGTCATTCTATGAAACATGGGAGAGGTTCAAAGACACCCTAAACATGGTTCCACACCATGGGTTTTCCATACCTGAACAAGTGAGAATTTTCTATGAAGGGTTGGGTCCGGGTAATAAACAATTCATTGACATGATGTGTAATGGAACTTTTAAAAACAAAGCCCCAAATGATGCTTACGAGTATCTGGAAAGTCTGGCTGAACAAAACCAAACTTGGGGAACTTCACCTTATTCTGAAAAGCCACAAAGAACCACTGGAATTCATACACTTAGAGAAGAGGAAAGCCTTAGGGCTAAACTCGCAGCACTCTCTAGGAAGGTTGAAGAGATAGACCTTAGGAAAGTCCATGAAATCCAAAATGTAGACCTTGTTTGCACAATTTGTGACAAACATGACCATAAAACAGACAACTGCCCAACCATTCCATCCATCAAGGATGTTCTTCTAGGAGGACCCCCAGCAGAAGTCAATGCCCTAAACTTTCAAAAGCCCCAATACCAAAACACCTTCAATCCAAGGTACAATGACCACCCAGGCTTCCGCTGGAAAGATAACCAACAACCTAGCCAACCACAGGGACAAAATCCTTACCCCCAATCAAACTACCAAAACCATAAACAGTTCCAAACCCAACCTATCCAATACCAACAACCACCGGTCCATTTTCAACAAACCATCCCACCTCCAAAATATCCCCCTGGGATAAACCAACCTACTCAAGCACCCACCCAAACTGTTCCACAAAGCCTACTAGAACAACTGTGCAAACAAATGGAGAGGATGAACTCGGAGGTATCTTCCCTAAAACAAGAACTTCAAACCATCAAAATAGGAAAGGCACCCATGCCTACTCAGGC
Source organism: Viscum album (assembly GCA_963277665.1). Taxonomy (NCBI): domain Eukaryota; kingdom Viridiplantae; phylum Streptophyta; class Magnoliopsida; order Santalales; family Viscaceae; genus Viscum; species Viscum album. The sequence goes on along the minus strand of OY728157.1, from coordinate 719,436,207 downwards.
GGTGCCATCCTCAACTTCAAGGGGAGAGTCAAGTTGTGCTCATGAACAACTAAAGGCTGTGACTGTTTTAAGAAGTGGGAAATCAATTGAGAAACCTGAACAACTAATTCAGAACCCACCTGAAGATTCAAACTTGGATGAAAATTTAAATGAACCACAAGATCAAACTGAGGAAACTGATAACAATGTGAAAGAAACAACTCTTCAACAAACAACCCCACAACCTGCACCATTTCCTCAACGCATGAGGGGGAAACCCAAGCCTGAACTGAGTGAAAAATTGAGGGAAATCTTCTCACAAGTCAAGTTGAACATTCCTCTTCTCGATGCAATCCAAACCATACCTTCCTACTCAAAGTACCTTAAGGACTTGTGCACTTTTAAAAGAAAATTTTCACATAAAAACCAAGTCCTTTTGGCTGCTAATGTGAGTACCACCATTCAAGGGACCATTCCTCCTAAGTTGAAAGACCCAGTTTGCCCTTACATCAATGTTGAACTAGGAGAAAGCAAAGTTTTCAAGGCCTTGTGTGACCTAGGTGCTAGTGTCAATCTCATCCCATATGCTGTGTACTGCCAGTTAGGCTTAGAAGAGCTCCAACCCACATCTGTCACACTTCAGCTTGCTGATCGTAGCATTAGGGTTCCCAAGGGGATTTTAAAGGACGTTCTGGTAAAGGTTGAAAACTTCATCTACCCTGCTGATTTCATTGTCCTTGACAACCATCCAAATTTAGGAAATAAGGAACAAACCCTAATCATCCTTGGTCGTCCTTTCCTTGCAACAATCAACTCTGTTATTCGAGTCTGAAATGGGAACATGACCATCCCCTTTGGGAACATGAGTCTAGACCTGAACATCTATAATGCAAGCTCACAAATAGGGGATGACGAGGATATTCATGAAGTAAACATGATAGGAAGCATTGATAATGAATCCATGGAACATCAAGGAATATTTGATGAATGTTTAAGTCAGAATGAGATTGATTTCCTTTGTTCATATGAAGGAAGTTTATCTCCTTGGCTTGAATCATTTTCAAATTGCTCTTATGATGAAGTCTTAGGTCCAACAATCAGTGAAACCTTTCAAGAAACCACTTTCATGGAGACCACTCTAATTTCCTTCCCTAAATCTGATCAATCCAATCTAGTAGCTAAAACTTCCACATGCGAGGAATCAATCCTATCTAAACCTCTAAAAAAAGAAATTGATCTTGATCCAATGTCCCAATCTTCTACTGAAATTATGAACCAACCTGATCTTGAATTGAAGGAACTTCCTGCTGCACTAAAGTATGCCTTCCTAGGGGAAAATCAAACACATCCTATTGTCATTTCTTCTTCTCTTGAATCCAATCATGAGAGGATGCTTCTAGATGTCCTTAGTAAGCATAAGAAATCCATTGGTTGGACCCTTTCTGATATTCCTGGGATTAGCCCACTTATCGGGACTCATAGGATTGTTCTGGAATCTGATTCAAAGCCATGTCGTCAACCTCAACGGAGACTCAATCCTAATCTCATGGAGGTAGTAAGGAAGGAACTTCTGAAATTGTTGAAAGCTGGTATCATATATCCCATAGCTGAGAGTGAATGGGTGAGCCCAATCCAAGTGGTTCCAAAAAAGGCTGGAATCACAGTGATAACCAATGAGGATGGAGAGATTTTTCCAACAAGGGTGAGTAGTGGATGGAGGGTCTGCATTGACTATAGGAAACTAAACTCATTCACCAAGAAGGACCATTTCCCCTTACCATTCATTGACCAAGTCCTTGAGAGAGTGGCTGGTCATGCCTTCTACTGTTTCTTAGATGGGTACTCAGGGTAAAATCAAATTGAGGTCTCCCTAGAGGATCAAGGGAAGACTACATTCACATGTCCTTTTGGTACCTTTGCCTTCAAACGTATACCCTTCGGGTTATGCAATGCCCCTGGAACCTTCCAGCGGTGCATGATGGGAATCTTCTCAGACATGGAAGGGGATTTTCTTGAGGTCTTCATGGATGACTTCTCTGTGTTTGGGGATACTTTTGAGGGATGTCTGCAGAATGTGGAGAGAGTCTTGTCAAGATGTGAAGAAAAAAATCTGGTCCTAAACTGGGAAAAATGCCATTTCATGGTTAAAGAGGGACTTGTTCTAGGCCATATGGTCTCGAGTAGGGGGATTGAAGTTGATAAAGCAAAGGTTGACATCATTCGTCACCTTCCATCACCCAAAACTGTCAAGGAAGTGAGGTCTTTCTTAGGACATGTTGGTTTCTATAGAAGATTCATCAAGGACTTTAGTTCAATATCCCGTCCCCTTTGTGCTCTCTTAGTAAAGGATGCTCCATTTGTTTGGACAGAAAGACGTGAGGGTTCATTCTCAACCATCAAATCCTCTCTCACATCTCCTCCCATTATGAAATCTCCAAATTGGAACCTTCCTTTTGAACTTATGTGTGATGCCAGTGACTTTGCTGTTGGAGCTGTGTTAAGACAACGTTGTGATAAAACTCCTTATGTCATTGCTTATGCAAGAAAATCCTTAAATGATGCCCAAATCAACTACACCACCACTGAAAAGGAGTTACTTGCTATTGTGTTTGCCTTAGAGAAGTTTAGGTCCTACCTCTTAGGATCACCCATCACTGTGTTCACTGACCATTCTGCACTAAAATACCTCTTCCAAAAACAAGATGCTAAGGCTAGACTGATTAGGTGGGTCCTTCTCTTACAAGAATTTGACCTCACAATCAAGGATAAAAAGGGAGTTGAAAATTTTGTAGCTGATCACCTCTCTAGGATGGAATTCAAAGACAACTCAAATCACCTTTCTGTGTCTGATTCGTTTCCTGATGAACACTTATACTCTTTGAGTGACTTCCCTTGGTATGCTGACATAGAAAATTTCTTAGTGACAGGAGTCATTCCAAAATTCTTAGGGACTCAAGCTCGAAGGAAATTCCTTTATGATGTTAAACACTATGTGTTTGATGATCCATACCTCTATAAGTTCTGCCCTGACCAAGTCATTAGGAGGTGTGTTCCAGAATCTGAACAAGAGTCCATCCTTAAATTCTGTCATAGTGAGGCATGTGGAGGACACTTTTCCTCTAAGAAAACATCTGCTAAGATTCTTTAATGTGGTCTTTTCTGGCCCACCCTTTCAAGGGACTCCTACACATATTGTCAAAGCTGTCCTAGGTGTCAACAAGTAGGGTCCATCACAAAAAGGAATCAAATGCCACTCACTCCCATCTTAGTGGTTGAAATCTTTGACTGTTGGGGAATTGATTTCATGGGTCCCTTCCCAAACTCTCGGGGATACCTCTACATACTCTTAGCTGTTGATTATGTCTCAAAATGGGTTGAGGCCATTCCCACAAAATCCAATGATCATCAAACTGTGATTAGATTCCTAAAAGAAAACATATTCTCTAGATTTGGAATTCCTAGGGCTATCATAAGTGATCGTGGAACTCATTTTTTCAATCGCCCATTCTCATCACTCATGGAAAAATATGGAATTTCTCACAAAGTGTCCACTGCTTACCACCCACAGACTAATGGTCAAGCTGAGTTAGCCAATCGTGAAATTAAGCAAATTCTTGAAAAAACTGTCAACCCCTCTAGGAAAGATTGGTCTGAGAAACTCTTAGATGCTCTTTGGGCCTATAGAACTGCATATAAAACCATTTTAGGAATGTCCCCATATAGGTTGGTTTATGGCAAAGCATTCCATTTTCCAGTGGATATTGAACATAAGGCCTTTTGGGAAATTAAGAAAATGGATTATGACCTCTCATTGGCCAGAACAAAAAGGAAATTAGATCTCAATGAACTGGAGGAACTAAGAATGGAGGCTTATGAAAATTCAAGGATCAATAAAGCTAGAGTTCAAGCCTACCAATCTAGGAATATCAAGGTCAAACATTTTGAACCAGGAAAACTTTTGCTCTTGTATAGTTCAAAACTTCATTTACATCCGGGAAAGTTAAGGTCTAGATGGTCAGGACCTTTCATAGTGCATCATGTATTCCCCCATGGGGCAGTAGAGATTCAAGATCCCACAAGTGGTCACATTTTCAAGGTCAATGGTCAAAGGTTAAAAACATTCGTTGAATCATTCAATAAACAGGAAATAGATGTTGAGTTAATTGATCCAATCTATGAACCAGGAAAAAAATTGATAAATTTGGGATCTATGTCGGGCTAACGACGTTAAACAAAGCGCTGCACGGGAGGCAACCCGTGGTTTTTATGTTTCTAATCTTTCTGAATCATCTTTATTTTTCAAATAAGATTACTTAATCATTTTTTATATTTAAAAATAAAAAAATAGACTTTTGACCTGTTCTTCTATTATGAGTATGGATGGGTACGAAAGAGGAGCACCATATTCATCCGTGTCACGTGGTGTGATCCTTGAGTAATACCTTACCCAGAAATTTAAAAAGAAGACAATGTATCATCAGTTTATTTTGTTTTTATTATTCAATAGGTTAAGAAAAAAAATATAATAATACAAAAAAAAAAGTCCACACCATAGGCCGTGGGGCAAACCCCGTCACAACCGGGGAAGCCGCGGGGACTCGAACCCGGTACCGAAGGGAGACAGGGGCGCGTGCTTACCACTGACCTGCGGTTTCTTGTGCTACCTTATTCTATAATTTTTATATATATTCTTATATTTTACTTCCTTTATTATATAAATATATATATATATATTGTTTGTTTTGTTTGTTTTGTTTGTTTTGTTTTTCCCTTTTTCCACTAGGGAACTTTGCAAGCGACATGGATATCAAAGGAATAAATTCGAGCGGCAAGAACTTCAAACTTCAACCACCAGGTGACTTCATTCCATAATCCTCATTTTCAATTTCCTTTTTAAATTTTTATTCCCTGCCTCTACTCCTTCTAATTTTTCATTTCTTCAAACACTGGGGACAGTGTTGTTTTAAGTTGGGGGGGAGATAAAATTAAAAAAAAATGTTTTTGTGTCAAAAACAAAAATTGAATGATTTGAAAAAAAAGTAAATGGAAGGAAAAATTCCTTTAACTTTGAACATGGTAATACACATTGCACACTTTGAAACTGAATATCAAATAATTTAGCATGCCCTGATTCTGATTTTAATCCTTGTATAATTTCATGAGCATAGATTTTGGAAAGTGTGGCTGTCCAATGTGATATTTCATCGTTTATATTTTCATCCAAATAAAAAAAATGCCACAATGCACGTCCTCTAGACTGTGGGGTACTAATTTGAATTTTTGGGGTCCCATAATAAATAGCATAGGATGGTTTTATTTTTATGAATAATATGAGTATTCAAAAAAAAAATTTTAAAAAAAAGAAAAAAATTATTAAAAAAATAAAAAATAAAAATTTGCATGTAGAGCAATGGATTGATAAAATGCGAGGCTTTCGGCACTTAGGGATCGTGACTCCAGAGTTGTATAGACCTGAGTTTTTCAATATATCTCTATTTATGGTAATATGACTTTGTTTTTGATTAAGTTAACTCGAGATGATGCCCGAGTATGTGGGCTTCACTTGGTGCCCTAAGGCCTTTGAGTCTGGGAGTCATCGGCAAAGTCTTGCTACATGGGTTAATTTGATTAACTTCAATCTCAATTACTATAGCAATATTGCAAAAAAAAAAGGATGAAGAATACTCATATTAGGATTAAATGTGATTCCACCTAGCGCTTCCATGATTTCCCCCTTGAATGAAAATGAACCCCCATATCTATTGTGATTCACAACACATCATTACACCTAATTGAGTTGGATGAAGTATGATGATGGATTTGATCAAAGGAATGGGCTTGAGATTGGGATCTTCTTATGAAAATATCTTGTATTAAAATATTTTGATGGGTTTAATGATTGTTTGGTATAAGGTTTTTTGGTGATCATTGTGTATTAAAATGTTTTTAGAAAAGGGAATTCGAATTTCATTTTGTTGAGATATATTTTGCTCGGGACTAGCAAAACTCAAGTTGGGGGGTGTGATTAGCCACTAAATGAGGCTAATATTCATTGTTAATATACATAATTTTCATGTTATTTGTTATTCATAAACACCATTTTAGTGCATTTTACACTTTGAACATCATTTCACATTATGATTGTAATACCTTCTTAAAATGCACTATTATGTGGTACATTTTTGAACATCATTTAAAGTACCCAATGATTCATCTGATTTTAAGGAATTGAATTATACATATTTTAATTTGATATTTTTTTAAATTTATCTACACTTAAATATGAACATGTTTGATTCAGGGATCAGTGGAGAATTCATGGAGGATGATGGAGATATTTGAAAATGAAAGGAAGCAATTCTGGAGAAGGCAGATTGGACATCAGCCCACTGATTAGGCTGTGGGGCCCAACTTACAGGCCCAATTAATCCCAAATTTCTTGGGATGATTGAAGACATGTACAGGAACAAATCACTCTTCAGTAGTTAATGCTAAGTCGGCCTCCATGTTGTTCATTTAGGCGGCCCAAGTTAGAGATAAAATTCTGGGCCAGATTCTGCGGCCCCGAAAAACATTCCACCAATTTGATCATATCTCGGAATCCACAACTCCAATGGGCCCAAATTTTACAGGCGGTTAGAAGACATCCGGATATAGATTTTATTCTTCTATGGATCACCCTGATTCGGCCATCTAGAAGGTCATCCAAACGCGTCTGTTCGGTAGATGAAATCTGGATGCCACCTCGGGTCAAATGTGGAAAATTCCAAATTCCACAAACTTTCCACCACCCTAGGCCTACCATAATCAAGTGGGATGAATTGTACTGTTGAAGGCTCGACCCAAGGCTACCAAAATGCCTATTTAAGGAAGTGGTGGTGAAGGAGTTAAAGATCTTGGATGCTTTGTTTAATTGTAATGTTATGCTGCATTTTTGTTGCCTCAATTTTGTCTTTCAAATGTAAGTTGTTCAATTCACTTTAGTTTCTTAATAAAAGTTCTTCTTCTAATCTTATTCTGTTGTTATTAATATCACTTTGATACCGTTGGATCAAGGTGTGAATTTATTCACACAAACCCTTGTGAAATTATTCACACAACGGTGGAGTGATCATTTTATTTTTGTTGTTTTCTTTACTTCTCCATTTCCTCCCTTATGAGTCTACTTTCCGCTTCCATTGAAACCATGGGATCAATGGAGGGCAAACCCACTTATGGGTTGATCCAAGGGAGTATCAAGGGGCTGGATTGGATGTTATTTATCACCTAATTAATGTATAATCAATTCTTTAATTTGGATTTTTATTTGATGATTTTTAAACTCCATCGTCCTTGTTGAATTTAAGGCCACACACTTCAAGTACTAATACGATCCTTTACCTTGAAGTGCTCAAAACTTTGATCCTTCAAGTGTATAGGTGATTAGTATTAGAGGGTGTAGGCATTAAACCAGTAAGTGATGATGTTGTTTTATCTCCTTAAATGAACCCATCTCAAATTTAAGAAATTGAAATCATTAAAAAGAAAATACGTCCAATCCACCCCGAGTGATAACCTAGGATCAACTCATTCTTTTAAATTGAATCCACTTAAATCTTTTAGATATCTTTAAAACCCATCCAAAATCAATCCAAGTTGGCCACTTCATAGCCAAAAATCCATCCCTTAGGTTGTGTATCTTAGGTATCTTCTTAGGTCTCTGTGGAATCGACAACCCAAGCTACACTACAAGGACCGTTCTACCCTTCTTCTCTTGGGTAAATTTGGTCGTGAACCATACATCTACATCAAGGGGTCAAAGTTACCATTTTCCCTTAACTTGTAATGGAAAAATCCTTTCTTGACTTATTCAACTAATATAGTTTCAATCATAACACATCCAATGTATGATCTGTTTCCTCTAGTATATGTTATTATGGTTTTTTCCATACATGAAAATGCACGACTCATGATATACATTAATAATAATCTCAATACTAAGGGCTATGTTGGTTGGAGTAGGACACTCAATATGGGGTTGAATTGAGTTCCTATCAAAATTTCTATTAAAAACCTTATTTAAAAATTCCCCCAATTTAAAATCTAAGCAGCCCTGTTAACCAAATTAGTAGAATTATAAGAGTTTTGAATGTTCAATTAATTTCTCAAAAGATTGATTAGATCTCAGTAACAACAATTTTAAAGATTGATATAACTTTTGAATGTAATTTACTAAATCAAAAACAGTTATAAACACTGACTAAGATTAACTATCAAAGTAATATTTAGTTTTCTAAAATATGTGTGAAAATACAGAAAACTAAATTTGAAAAACACAGTAGAGAAAAACAAGAGGTTCAGTCTCAAGCAGAGACCTAGTCCTCTCCACTCGGTGATCACCTACCACCAAGAAGTTTATATTAATAAACTTGATCCATACCCTGGATCGGGGTTCACAACAGCACATAAGGTTGTCCAGGTTAACTAGACCTCTACCACAATTATTCATGGAAAACAAAATACAACTAGGACACACATGAACCTCACCCATAATTATACTTGGGAGAAAAATGGTGTAAATGAGTGATAGAGTGAATATATTTTGTATCTTCCAGCTTAGCTCAGGAGGCAGTGTGTGTTTGTGATACAAACACACACACTGCTCAAAAAGTAATAAGAATGTGCACAATAGAGTAGAAATAATGAGAAAAGGTTTAGAATGCTCTGTGTGATATTCTTGAAGCTTCTGGACTTCTTATGTGTAGCATATGTGAAGCTCAAGTCCACTTCTAAAAACAGACACCAAAACAGAGTGTCGTGGAAGCTTTTTGTTCTGGTTTCTAGTGAGGTGAGATACTCCTCGAAGGTTCTCTTCAATAGGGTTTGTTACAATAAGGATGTTGAAATTTTTTGTTCACAACAAATCCTTCCTTGTTCATATCTAAATGGAATGAGTGTTCTTCTTGTATATGTTTTTCTCTACTTCATAATTTTTCTCTATATAGTTCCTTGCGCTTTTTTTCTCAGGTGATTTCTTTATATACTGCAGAGGTCGACAATAGGCATGTTTGGAATATGTGCATTAACTCGTACCTATGATATTGTCTACACAAGAGAGACAGGGTAATTAATATAATAAGAAGTACTAAGTTTCATAAATATGACCGTTATAATTAATTTTGAATTTAAGAGTAAAGAAAATTCTCTAAGTGTTGATCGGTAGGTCATTCTATCGGTAAGTTCTTCTATCGGTAGATCCTTCTATCAATAGGTCCTTTTGTCGATATTTTCTTCTATTGGTAGGTCCTTCTATCGGTAGGTCCTTCTATCGGTTGGTCCTTCTATTGGTATATTCTTCTGTCGGTAGGCCTTTCTATCGGTAGGTCCTTCTATTGGTAGTTCATTTTGTGAGAATTTCCTTCTATCGGTATGTCCTTCTATCAGTAAGTTGATGTGTTGATGAGTCATTGTTATCGGTGAGTTGTTCTGTCGGTAAGTCAGAATATCAATGACTAAAACTTGTATTGGTGACTCAACCTTGTATCGGTGTCTCAACCTATCGATAGGTTGATTTGTTAGTGAGTCATTGTTGTCGGTGACTAATCTGTCGGTAGCTCATAATTCTGTCAGTGAGTCATAATATCAGTGACTCATAAATGGCCATTTTTGTCTGTTTACCTATCTTATATTATAAACATTAACAAAATATGTTAAAATTATAGTTGAACATAGATAATCATAATTAAGAATATTTGAACTTAAAACTTAAGACATGATTAAACATGATTTGACATGATTTGACATGATTTGTGAGCATTAAAACTGGAGAGGGAAAAAAATATTCTATTTTTTGATGATCACAAATCATGGCATTATAAACCACAATCATTTGATTCAAAATGATCAAAGTAGTCATTTTACTTACTATCTCCCCATTAGTATTTTTCTAAAAAAATGAAAGAGCATGCTCCCCCTTTCATGTTCCCATATTATACAATGTTAAAATAATGCATAATGCCTTCTCCCCCTTTTGGGATTGCATCAAAGAATAAATAATAAAGAAGAATATAAATAATCAGATCATTAATAAAGGAATGAATAGATACTAAATTTCATAATCAAGTGAAATTACATTGGAGAAGATAAAAAAAGTACAACAATGCAGCCCTATCAAACAGGTGATCCAAACTACTTTTTCTTCAAAGAGGAGTCCATCACTGCCTTTCGCTTATCATAATCTATAGGGGTAGGAGCACTAGATGTAAAAGTAGTGGCTGGAGGTTCAGATTGAATTTTGAGAGGAGGAAGAGGAACTCTAGAAAACACTGAAGGGGCCAAGCTTGGGCTAGAGGAGGCAGGAGGGCCAGTAACCTCCCTAAAAATGACAGGATGGATTTGCCTAAATGTTTGAGCATGAGAGATTTCCTAAGAAAGCAAGGAGACAAAAGGAGAGGTTGAAGATTGGAGAGCTAGTTTGAGAGGTGAGGTAGTTGGTACAATGAAAGTTGTACTTTGTAGATGCAGATAAGGCTTGAGAAGGTTGATGAAATCCATGATAATCTTCCCACTATACTCCATAGACTTGGTGAAATCTTACTTGTTTTCCAGAAACTTCTCAAGGTTAGGAGTAAACTTCTTATGTAGCTTCACCTGATCTGTGAAAGCCTGTGTCATTGGAGGAAGTCTTAGATTCTCAACTAAATACTTAAAGTGGATGGTGAGCTGATGTTTGGTGTATATTCTCTTGAAATAAAAATCCAATTTCTTGGTTATTTCTTCTTTTGAATTTGTATCACCTTTGGTATATAATCTCACCATGTCATAGATGTGGTCATTGTTCTTCCTAATATTGGAGAGACTCTCCTGGTCAGTGCCACCTATCATTGTTTGAAGCTATTCTCTGATCACATTCCTGACTATCTCAATATCTGGAGGGTATGCAATTGGAGTTGCTGATCTAGATGCACCTTGCACTATATCTCTGAGTTTTTGTCTCAAATGATTCATATCAATATTAGAGGTCTGAGGTTGAGCAACATCATTTCTAGAAACTGCATCCTCAAGAGTCTTTAGCACTTTATCCAAGGATGTACTGTAGTCAATGGTCAATATTTTTATGGCCGAAACCATTTCAGTCAACTCATGTATCATGCTTTGGATATCCTTTATTATAGATTCAACAACTGAGATGAACCTAGGTTTCACTTGAGAAACCACTCTTTCTGTCAGAACAGAAATATCTCTTTCACTTAGAGTAGGAAAAGGAGCATTTTGAGGTTGAGATGAACTTCTAATAAGAGAGATCAGATCTGCCTTAAACCTTTAAAAATTAGATTTGGTGACATAGTCACTGGGTACTGAAGTCACTGGAGGTGAAGGAGAAGAAGCAGATGCAACTGCTGGAGGTGTCTCAGAATGAATAGGTTCCTCAACTACTAGTTTTCTTGGAACAACTACACCATCCACAACATCTGAATCAGAATACTCCAAACCGAGAGCAATATAACCAAGATTATTTTCCCATTTAGATACCACACTACATCAAAAGGAGTGAGTGTATCAACTCTCACTTTCTTGGATTGAGGCTCCCTCTCAATGTGATCTCTCCTTGTGGTATAAAATAATCTTGGTACATGGGATACTTGTGCTTCTACTTCACCATGAACTTCAACTACTGCCCCTTCTTCGGCACCAGCTTCAGGAGGTTCTACAATTTGTTACTGAGCCACAGTACCAACAGGTTTGGTATTAGCACCTTGATCATCACTAGGATGATCTGGACTACTATCACTTCCACCACTTTACTACTCGGCTTCATCTCCTCCATCATCTCCACTTTTATCACCAGATTCTTCATCCTATTCCTCACTGCCACTACCTTTAGCTTCACTTCTACATTCCTCTTCCACACTATTTTATTTTTCTTCTCCAGTTTCCTCATATTAACCATTAGATTGGATTTTATACTCCACACTACCTGATTCCTCAATCTCATCATCATCATCATCATCCTGGGATAGAATAGTTTCCGTAGAAGGTAGATATAAAGGTGGACTCATGGGTCCAAAAGTCATCTACTTAGGACTTTCACCAATATCAGGGTCACTCTTATCATCTATTGGAGACTTATATTCTCTACCTATTTCAGCAGCTTCCTCTTCATCAGAATAGTCAACATCAGCATCTGGTGGAAAACCAGGATCAACTACATCTCTTGGCCTAGATGGATGGTCAATAGGGATGAAATTCTCATATAGTTTCTCATCATCTCCAACCCACTACCTCTTATATGGATTCCAATTTATCCTCATTATCTTGAAAATACCCTTACTTAAGTAGATACCACTACAAAAAAATATGTTTTCTTCATCTTTACTTACACATCCTTTGGATTTTAGCATGGTAGATATAATTCTTGGGTAAAATAGATAATTTTTATTGCAATAAGGCTTTATAATTTCACTTATATGGACTATCAAACACCTAAAAAAATTTACCTTATGTTCTTTATTTAGAAATTATAGAAGATATATATCTTGGTACTTGAGTGAAGTAAAGTCCCCTTCCCTGGGACACAACTGGTGTCGGATGAATTTGAATAACAACTTGCTTTCACCATCCAATTCAGTAGCAATTGGTCTTTTATAATCTTCATTACCAGTTAGCTCACCCAAAGCTATCTCATAGAAAAATAAATCACTTTTGGGAGGAGTAATCCCCTAATAGTCATCATAAATCCTTTATGAGGTACCTTTAGACATTCTACCCAATGCCTTGAAGAAAACAATACCCTTATTCCATTCACCACTGATTTAATCCAGTATGTCTCATTGCCTTCCAGAATAAACTCAACATAAAGATAAAATTCATGTACCAATCTAGGGTAATAAGGTCTTTCATTATTTGAGAACCATTCCAACCATCATTATGTCTGAATCACATTTAACAAGAGAGAATTACTTATTAATAACCATTCTGAGTGCACTTATCTCTCAGATGTTACCACATAGTTTTCAAGGACTGGATGAATATGCTTAGAATTTCTTGATTCTCCTTTTTTTCTATTTGTTGGTTGCGACTCATCTCTAGATCCTTCTAAGAAGCATTTTACTCTAACCATCTTGAGGGTTCGGTTGAAGGTAAGATGGTGAAATAAATGAAGGTAAAGAGAGATGAAGGGTAAGAGTGCGAGAGTGGAAGACCGAGAATAAAAAGTAAGTAAGATCGACTTGGTTTTATCATTTTGGGTTTTATAAACCATAAATCGAGTAATCCAGGTCAAATAAAAAGAAATAAGTAAAAAAAAACTATTTTGAAAAATAAAAAATAAAAAAATTCATCAAGTTCTACCAGTGAATGGACATCGGTGAGACATCATCAGTGTCGGTAAGATACTATCGGCATGACAATATCAGCATGACATTGTTGGTCTGACACTGTCGGCACGACATTGTCGTCATGACACTATCGATGTCGGCATGAAATTGTCATCAAGTCACTGTTGGTGTCAGCATGACACTGTCAACATGAAACTGTCGGTGTCAGCAAGACATTGTTGGTGTCAGCAAGACATCACCAGTGTCCTATCGGTGAGTCATCCACACTAAGTTTTAATGACGAGTTATTAATAATAGGTCCTCAAAAATTAATCATCCCTAATTCATGTCTGATGTAACTCATTCTTTCATAGTTTAATGTCTTCGTAAATATATCAGCAAGATGATGTTCTGTGCCAATAAATTCAAGAGTTATATCACCTTTTTGATAATGGTATCTCAAAAAGTGATGTATTACACTAATATGTTTTGTTCTAGAGTGAGAAATAGGATTATTTGATATGTTAGTAACACTTTTATTGTCACGGTTTATAGGGACATGTCTAAAATGATATCCATAATCTAGAAAAGTGTGTTTCATCCACAAAATTTGAGCACAACAACTACCAATAACTATGTATTCAGCCTCAGTAGTAGATAATGAAACATAATTTTTCTTTTTTACTACACCATGATACTAGAGACTTTCCCAAAAAGTGAAATGTTCTATAGGTGCTTTTTCTATTTAACTTACAACCACCAAAACCAGCATCCGAATAACTAACTAAATTAAATTCTCGTCCTCTAGGGTAGAACAATCCTAAGTTGGTAGTATACTTAAGGTATTTGAAAATTATTTTAACACAATTTAAATGAGATTATTTGGGGTTTTCTCGAAAATGGGAACACATATTACACTAAACATAATATCAAGTCGGCTAGCAGTCAAGTAAAGTAGACTTCCAATCATCCCTCTATAATTGGTTTGATCAAAAGACTTACCATTTTCATTAAAATCCAACTTATAGGTGGTACTCATTGGAGTATCATTACTTTTTGTACTATTAAAGCCAAACCTTTTTAAAATATCTTCAGTATATTTACTTTGATTTAAAATAATACCTTCTTTATTTTTAAAGATATGAAATCCAAGAAAGAATTTGATTTTTTCCTATTAAACTCATTCCAAATTTATTTTGCATCATTTTTGAAAAATCAATACATAAAGAATTATTTGAAGATCCAAAAATAATTTCATCAACATAGATTTGAACTACTAAAAAATTTTTAGAAATTATTTTTATAAATAGAGTAGGATCATCTATACCTTTTGTAAAACCTTTATAAATAATAAAAGTACTTAGCTTATCATACCAAGATCTTGGAGCCCGTTTTAAACCATATAATTCCTTTGTTAACTTAAAAACATGATTTGGAAAATTAGGGTTTGTAAAACTAGGGGGTTGTTCAACAAAAACATCCTAAACTATATATCCATCTATGAATTCACTTTTAAGATCCATTTGATATAGTTTTAAATTGAGATGAGGTGCATATGATAGTAGGATTATAATGGCTTCAAGTCTAGAAACTGATGCAAAGGTTTATTAATAGTCAATTCCTTCCTATTGACTATATCCTTGTACAACCAGTCTGACCTTATTCCTCACCATGATGCCTAATTTATCTACTTTGTTTCTAAATACCCACTTAGTTCCTATGGTCAATGTGTCTTTAGGTTTATCCACCGGTTTCCAAACTTTATTTCTTTCAAACTTATTAAACTTTTCTTGCATATCCATTGCCCAAAATTCATCATTTATTGTATCATTAATGTTTTTAGGTTCATGTTGTGATAAGAGGGATTGATGTTCAACCTGTTTCCTAAGAGAAGCTCTACTTTGTGTTCCTTTATCTAAGTCTCTAACTACAATATCTAAGGGATGGTTCTTAAGGGTTCTAACAGATCTATAAAAAGAAGGAATATTTATTTTAGGTTCATCTATAGGTTCAGGTTCACTATTATTAGAGTTCGATTATTTTCCAAAACTAGAAAATTTAGCACCTTTCTTAACAGTAGAATCAGGTGGTCTGATATTTATGTCCAGATTGGACAGATCATCCTCAATATTTTCAAGAGGGGTTTTAGGTTCATGTGGATCTGTTTTATCAAATTTAACATGTAAATATTCTTCCACACATTTGGTTATTCTATTAAAAAATCTATATGATTTACTAGAGGTTGAGTAACTTAGGAAAATTTCTTCATCACTTTTGGATGAAAATTTGTCAAAATTGTCTATAGTATTAAGAATATAAAACTTACAACCAAAAACATTAAAGTATATAACTTTGGGTTTCCTATTTTTCCATAGATCATAGGGAGTTTTCTTAAGAATTGGTCTGATTAAAACTCTATTAATCATATAATAAGCTGTATTGATAGTTTAATCCCAAAAATAAATAGGTAAGTCATACTCATTAAGAATTTCCTTGGATATTTCTTTTAAGGTTCTATTCCTTCTTTCTATAACTCCATTCTGATGAGGCGTCTTAGGAGTAGATAAGTTATGACTATATCCATTTTATGAGCAAAAAGATTCAAAATCTTGGTTCTTAAACTCACGACCATGGTCACTCCTTAAGGTTTTTATCCTAAGACCACTTAGGTTCTCTAAAGATCTAGCATACTTGGTAAAGTAAGAACAAGATTCACTCTTGTGAGCTAAAAAGAAGGTCCAGGTATACCTAGAGAAGTCATCTACAAGAACATAGACATAGTGCTTCACATTAATACTTTAAAATCTAGATGGTCCAAACAAATACATGTGAACCAACTCAAGTGGTTGAGAATTTGAAACTTATTTCTTTGGTTTGAAGAATATTTTTTGTTTTTTCCCTTTTAATAAGGATTACAAACTTTATTGTCTATAAATTGTAGTTTGGGTAGATCCTTGACTAAACCATTCCTTGAAATCTTTCTAAGTGAGTTAGGGTTACAATGGCCTAATCTCTTATTCCAAATCCATACTTCTTTAGGAAAGACACTTAAGCAAGAAACATTTTGAAAAACTAAATAATCCATGTACATAACATAAACATTCTCATTTATAAAGGAATCAAATAATAACCCATTTTTATAATTAAACACATTACATACATCATTTTCAAATTCAACATCAAAACCATCATAACATAACCGAGAGATACTGAGCATATTATACTTTAATCCATCAATAAAAATTACTTTGGAAATTAGAATTGAATTAGTGTTACCGATTTGGACAAAGCCAATTATTTTTCCTTTATCATTATCACCAATAGTGACATTCCCACCATCAATCCTCCAATGGCCTGAAGGCCTTCATTTTTTATTGATTTTGATAATCAACCTTTCAAGGGGTGAGGTGGAACCCTTACAAGGCCCGTAGGTGTAAGTATTACATGGCCTGTAGGCCTTAGAGGAATTCATTGCCTGTAGGCTTCAAACATTACATACAACCCAGACTAACTACTTGGAACTGCTCCTCCCCAGCATCTTCATCGTGAAATCAGCTCTCCACCTTCGCATGTCTGTTCATCTAGGCATTCCCGTGCATGCACAGGCTTGTCCCGATGGAAGGTGCCATACCCTCTCATTCTTTCAATCCGTTTAGCTTCTCCTATAGTGAAAGCTCCTTACTCATCCTCCTTGTAGAGCTTGTTCCTTGTAGGTTGTCTGGTTTGCATCTTCACTTAAGGTGTCACGTGTCTTGAATTTCCACTATCCAAGTACCATAAGCTTTTACATGAGATCTTCAAGAATGCTTCCTACAAATACAATTCAAAAAAGAAAATATTTTGTTACCCAAACTTTCTTAGGTCCAGTAATATTAGTAATTAATGCTTTAGGAACCCATACCTTCTTCATGGGTTTCCTATAAGTTTTTTTAATGTATTTAAAAAATAAAATCTATTTGGTCTAGAAAAACTAAAATAAGTAAAAGATTTTACACTACTGGAACTTGAAATATATTTTTCAAATCTAGGTACAAAGACTAATTTTCCATATTTTGATACAAAATTATTTTTAACAAAGTTTCTTTGTCCTTGTTGATAACCTATACCGGTAGCATATTTTGGTGCAACCTGTTTACCACTCATTTGAATGAGAGTTTTATTTCCATTAGTAAACTTTTCTAAGTCCTTTTCAACTGCTCATTTTATAATTTAATCTCATCATTTTTCTTTAAGAAATTGACCATTTTTACCTTTCTATATATTAATCTTAGATTTAATAGTAGAGGTGAGAGCATGTTGTTTATTTTAAACCTTGTATTTATTTTTTAATTCATTAAATGTGTCTTCAATCATTTTGCAGTACTAAAAAATTTCTTCATTGGTCATGTTTTCAGAATTATATTTATCTTCAGAATAGTAGGAATTTTGTACAAGAGATTCAAGGGTTACCTCATTAGTTTTTTTCATGAAGCACATGTTAGATTGGCCACCTTTCTCATCATGTCAAGAATCTGACTCAATGGAGATATCCTCAGATGTACTCCAGGTATCCCTCATTGCCTTCTTATAACTTTTATATTTGTCCTCATATTTATTCTTATAATTTAACTTAGGACAATCAGACTTTACATGTCCTCTTCTCTTACAATCATAACATACTATCCCATTAGAGTTATCACCTCTCTTCTAGTCCTTTTTCTAGTTTCCCTTATAGCCATACTTTCCTTTGTAGCTGGACTTCCTAAAGAACTTATTTTTTCTGTAATTTTTTTAAACCTTATAGAAAATTGAGCAACATCCTCATCACTGTTAGATGGTGATTCTTAATTTCTTGAACCATCAGAATGAGTTTATTCCTTCTCCTTTTCTTTGTGTTTAGAAGAAGTGGTCTTGAAATCCACTGACTTTATCTTTGGTTCATCATCCTCTTCTTTTTGACCTTCAATTATTCCTTATACATCATTATCTTACCTATAATATCCTTTACTGGAAAAGTGTTGATGTCATAGGATTCCCTTATTAACACTAAAGTTCCTCTCCATCTTTCTGGTAGACATTCGAGAATTTGTATGATTTGTTCCTTAGTTGTAACATCCTTTACTAGAGAGATCATAGTATTTAAAATTTCATTAAACCTAAGATAAATTTCATAGGTAGTTTCATCAGGCTTCATTTTGAAGTTATCATATTTAATAGTATATGTATTGAGTCCCATTTCCTTAACACTAGCGGTTCCTTCATGTGATATAGCTAGAGTATCCCAAATTTCATAGGCTGTTTTACATGAATAAATCCTATTAAATTATTTATCTCCAAAGGCACAATATAAGGTATTCATTGTTTTGAAATTATTTTTATAATCTGTTTTAGTTGGGTCATCCCATGTATCTCAGGCAGTAGTAGTAATATTATATTGATCTATAATTAAAGACCATATTTCAAAACCCATAATTTATAAAGGAATTTTCATCTTAATTTCCCACTAAGCATAATTAGTTCCATTTAAAAATGTATTTCTATTGGTAGTAGTAACTTCTAATATATTATCTATAATAAAGAATAAAGAATAGGTTTTTAAAGAGCTAAAAATTTAGAACTAACCAAAATTTAGAGATCTTTAAAACACAACTAAAATCACAATTGAAAATATTTGAAAAATATTTGAAAACATTGAAAATAGAAGATTAAAAACAATCCTTTAATACCAAATTTTGGTTGGAGTATGACACTATAGAGGGGGTGAATTAAGTTCCTATCAAAAAATTTGTTAAAAACCTTATTTAAAAATTTCCCCAATTTAAAATCTAAAAAAACCAATTAACCAAAGTAGTATATTTATAAGAGTTTTTAATGTTCAATTAATTTCTCAAAAGATTGATTAATTCTTAATTACAACAATTTGAAAAATTTATATAAATTTTGAAAGTAATTTACTAAATAAAAACAGTTATAAATACTAACTAAGATTAACTATCAAAGTAATATTTAGTTTTCTGAAATATGTGAGAAAATAGAGAAAACAAAATTTAAAAAACGCAGTGGATAAAAACAAGTGGTTTGGTCTTAAGCAGATACCTAGTCCTCTACACTTGGTGACCACCTTCCACCAATCATTTTATATTAATAAACTTGATCCACACCCTGGATCAGGGTTCAAAACATCACATAAGGCTATCCAGGTCAACTAGACCTCTACCACAGTTATTCGTGGGAAACAAAATACAACCAAGCTACATAGGGACCTCTTCTACAATTATAAGTGGGAGAAAAAATGGTGTAAATGAGTGAGAGAGTGAATATATATTGTATCTTCTGGATTATATCATGAGATAATGTGTGTTTGTGATACAAACATACACACTGCTCAAAAAGTAATAAGAATGTGTACAACAGAACATAAATAATGAGAAAAGGTTTAGAATGCTCTCTATGATGTTCTTGAAGCTTCTGTACTTCTTAGGTGTAGTAGGCGTGAAGTTTGAGTTCACTTATGGAAACATACACCAAAAATGAGTATTGTGGAAGATTTGTGTTCTGGTTTCTAGTGAGGTGAGATGCTCCTCAAAGGTGATCTTCAATAGGGTTTGTTGCTGTAAGGATGGTGGGA
This sequence comes from Viscum album, assembly GCA_963277665.1. Taxonomy (NCBI): domain Eukaryota; kingdom Viridiplantae; phylum Streptophyta; class Magnoliopsida; order Santalales; family Viscaceae; genus Viscum; species Viscum album. The sequence goes on along the minus strand of OY728157.1, from coordinate 719,416,326 downwards.
TTTTTGGTTCACAACAAATCCTAACTTGTTCATAGCTAGTAGGAATGAGTGTTCTTCTCGTATATTCTTTTCTCCACCTTTTAAGTTCTCTCTATATGGTTCCTTGGGTTTTTTTTTCTTAGGTGACTTCTTTATATAATATAGAGGTCAACAATAGGCATGTTTGGAATATGTGCAGTACCTTATTCCTCTGACATTGTCTACAAAATATAGACAAGGTTATTAATATAATAAACAATACTAAGTTTTATAAACACAACCGTTAGAATTAATTTTTAATTTAATAGTAAAGAAAATTTTCTAAGTGTTGATCGGTAAGTCATTCTATTGGTAAGTCCTTCAATCGATAGGTCCTTCTATTGGTAGGTACTTCTATCAGTATGTTCTTTTATCGATAGGTCCTTTTGTCGGTAGGTCCTTTTGTTAGTAGGTCCTTCTATCGGTATGCTCTTCTATCGGTAGGTAGTTCTGTCGATAAGTCCTTCTATTGGCAGGTCCTTCTATTGGTATATTCTTTATTGGTATGTCCTTTTATCAGTAGATTGATGTTTTATTGATTCATTGTTGTTGGTGAGTTGTTCTATCAGTAAGTCAGACTATCAATGACTCAAAATTGTATCGGTGACTCAACCTTATATCAGTGCCTCAACCTGTCGGTAAGTTGATGTGTCAGTGAGTGATTGATTTCGGTGACTCATCTTTTGGTAGATCATACTTCTGTTGGTGAGTCATGATATCAGTGACTCATACTTGACCATTTTTTTCTGTTTTCCTGTCTTATATTATAAACATTAATAGAATATGTTAAACTTATAATTTAACATAGATAATCATAATTAATCATATTTGAAATTAAAACATAATACATTAGTAAATATGATTTGACATGATTTGTGAGCATTAAAACTAGAGAGGGCCAATAGGATAATACACATGTTCATAGATAGGAATATCCAATAAAATAAATAACATGTGAATTTATTGTTATCAGGAGTATCCTCATAATCTCTCTTTCTAGAGATTACCATGTGTGAACTTCATGAGAAAAATTCTCAATGTATTGTAATCCACTGGCACTTGATTTTCTACAATCACATATGTCTCACTGAACATATGTTTTCTAGACCATAGGACATCTATTGATGATTGTTTTCATAAAATTTCTAGGTTCACATTATATCAGGGAACTGTTATAACATTTTTATGAGACAATTATTCTAAGCACATTATCACATTAATGTTATGAAAAAGAATACCCATTAAATGATAAGATATTTATTAATATTCTTGTAATAAAAAGAACAACTTTAGTCAATTATAGAGCACCAACTCTAACAGACTCTCACTTTTAGTGGATCTAACTACTAAAAAAATTTATGCTACTTGATCTCACAAGATATTCTTACTTCTACTAAGATATTGCTTTATCCAACGGGTCTCTTGTATTCTCTTATATGGGAAATTTTCTTGCTAAAACCTCACCCCTTTGAGAAAAATACCTCAAGATGTGATACTTTTGAACTATATGATTCATTTATTAGTGTGAACTGGGTTTCTTAGAAATAACCATTGCTACATTATTATCATAGTAGAAAGTGATATCATATTTACTTCTTAGTACAACATCAAGATCCTAAAATAATTTTCATATCCAAACTGCCTCTTTATATGCATTAGAAGCCAAAATATATTAGGTATATTCTATAGATACAAAAACCACTATCTTATTATAACTTATCCAACCCATAACTCCTCCATTAAGGCTAAATACATATATCAAATATGATTTTAGATCATTCTGATTAGTCTAGAACTATAATATGTGTATCCCCTAAAAACTAGTTTCTCATATCCTTTATAAACCAAAAATATATCCCATTTATTCCTTATATACTTTAGGATAATCTTTACATGTCACCAATGTGTCTCTATCGGGTCTTCTTGACATATTCTTACCATACTCAAGGTTTAGAAAACATCAATACTGGTACATATGATGGAATAAATGACTGATCATATTATAAATGCGTAAGTGGTTTTACTCACTCTCTCTCTATCTCTCCTTTTGTATAAGAACATATTTTATTAAAGATATGTATAACATGTGGCATTTTCAATAATCATATCTTTCATTTCCCCATACTGAATCTCTTTAACACCTTGTCAATGTTTGTACCTTAACATAGTCCAAGTTACCTCTTAGATCTATCATGCTGGACCTTGATCCCTAAAATGTAAGTTACTTCTCCTAGTTATTTGATGGGGAGTTACTTGTTAATCCATGTATTAACTAACTGTAATACTAGTATCTCATTTATCATCAATAATATATCATCAAAATATACTGCTAGGAAAACTGTTACACTCCTACTAAATCTCTTATAGTCATAAGGATCACATTTTTTCTTTATGAAACAATATTTTCTAATGGATTCATCAAAATGAACGTTATGTGATCTTGATACTTAATTCAACAAATAAATATATATCTACAAATTTCATGCATTATTGGCATCCTTTAGTGTCACAATCCCTTATGGTTGAGTCATATATAGATCTTCCACAATGTTTCCGTTAACAAAATATGTCTTAATATCCATTTTAAAAACATCATAATCATCATAAGTTATTATAGAAAGTAGAATTGAAATACATTTCACCATAGTAGTTGGTGAAAAAGTTTTTTCATAGTATATTCCTTGAAATTTCATAAACCCTTTAGCAACCATTCATACTTTATAGGTATTGAATTTACTATTAATTTCTATTTTCTTCTTGAATACCTATTTACACCCAACCATATTTACAAAAACTGGAGCTTCTACTAAACCCCTGACTTGTTTTTTTATATGGATTCCATTTCAAAATCTAAGTATTATTTTCATTTAGATACTTCCAGGTTATTTACTACCTACTTATAGGATATAGGTTCATCATTATCAATTAATAACATGTTACCATCTTCAGTGACTAGAAAATCACCTCTCTGGTTCTCTAACCTCTTTGGTGCTCCTAAGTTATACTTGTGTCTCTAGAAAAACTCCTTCCAATAGGGCTTATAAAAAAATTTCACGTGCCAAATCTTATGTATATTGAGCCCCGACTTCATCAAAGTTCATCTTTATCCCACTATCTCTTTTTATAGATGTTATCCCTTAATTGAAATAATATTTTTCTTTCCATAATTAATTTTATATATGAGGAATCGAATAAGTAATGACCTATTTTTTATTTGGGATAAAATATAAAAACACACTATGTGCCTCATGATGCTAGTTTTTTCCTAAGATTATAATTAAAAAAATGAATAGTGAGTTGAGATATTATACCAAACTCTTTTAAATAAACAATGAATTCTTTGTTAAGATACTCCTAACCTCAATTTTAGTGGAGTTTATTTATTTTCTTACCAAGATGACTCTATATTTTATCTTTTATTCCTTAAATTTCTCAAAGGAATTAGACTTATACCATATTAAGTGGAAATATCCATATCTAGTAAAGTGGTTGATAAAAGTTATGAAATAAGAGTATCCACCTATAATATTTATCAAAAAAGGTCCACACACTTCTAATGAACCAATTTTAGAAGCTCTATATCACTTTCAAATTTTCCACTAAATGAATATTTAATATTTTTTCCTTGTAAACATGCATGATAGATATCCAAGGATTTTAGATCAAGAGAATATAAACAACCTTCTTGATTTAATTTTGTAAAATACTTCTCATTTACATGACCAAGTTAGTGATATCACAACTAGGTGTGATATGAGTCATGTGAACTTGATTCATTTTCTATTACCAATACTTTTTTCATATTCTAGTATATAAAGTTTTTTATTTAAATGTTCTATCCCATAACAAATGTTATCTTTATAAAAGTATTAACTCTTATTTATGGACATTAAAATAAAGTAATCCATGTCTAAACTGGACAAAAATATTATATTCTTGGTCACATTGGTCACATAATAACCATTTTTAAAACTAGAATAAATCACATTGGTAATGTGAGATAGTAGTCTCTAATAACCAATATATCTATCCTTGCACCATTTCCAGTTCAAATATTCACTTCAACTCTAGTAATCTTCTGGAATCTATATGGTTCCAATATTTAGATATAAATGTGAGAACCAAAAGCTGTATCTAATACCTAATTTATATATATAGATAGATTAAACTAAATAATTAATATACCTAGAGATTCCAATTTTTTTAAATTGAGTCACAATTATTATTCTAGTGTCATTTCTTTACAAAAGAAAAATAAACTAAATCTCGATCCTTCGTCTCTCCCTTGATCAGTCTCCTCTTAAAAGGGTGGTGTGAAGGTGCCTTGAACTTAGAGCTTGTCTTAGAACTTCTCACATTTCATTTCCTATTTTTTAGCATAAATACATATGTTTTTTCTTTCTTAATGAATTTATCCACTTAGATTATTAGAGTGAAAATATCTAGGAGCATCTTATCTATATTTTTCATATCAAAATTCATAATAAAAATTGAGAATATTAGAGGAAGTGAGATGAGTATGAGGTCTACTCACAATTCCTTGAGTGAATTAAAACCTATAATTTTAAAATGATAAATGTATAAAATCATCTTAACAACTTTAGGTACAAATGAGACACCCTCTCTTAGATTTCATGTAAATAATGCCTTAGATATTTCATACCTCTCTTTTCTTTCTTTTTCCTGATAGATATCATGGAGATATAACAACAAGGTGTATGCGTCTGTGTATTCATAAATCATCTAAATATCACTAGTCATATATGAAAATATGAGGCATTGGATATCCAAGGAATCATTAATGTGTTTCCAAAATATATTTTTCTTCTCTTCACTTTCCACCTTATAAGGATCTGCAAGAACTAGGGACTTTAGTACAAAAAAATTCACTCTTAGCATGGTATTATGTGCAAGAGCCTGTGCCACTCCTAAAAGTTAACACATGTTGACATATTATCTTTATGTAAGAAAGATCATAGGTATAGTTTCATGTTTGAATAACTTGATATCATATATAACAAATAAAAGTCGATTTTAGTACATTATCTTAATTACAAAGTGTGATGTAATAAATTTATTTTATTATTCTTACAATATTTTATCAAATTATAATAAAACTCATCATTAGATTTAGAATATCTCATCTCTTGGAAATTATAGTGGAAGTTATCTATATTCTCCTCAAAAACTAGATGAGGTCTTGATAAATAATTCAAAGGTAATAAGGTAGTCTTTACATTACAACAACATTAACTCATAGTTCCTTGATCTATTGAGTGGACTCCACAATAATAAAATTTTAAACTCATATTTTCTAAATTATTTCCTTCAAGTTACACAAAGTCTTATTAAGGAAATCAATCCATATTTCTAACTAGGTTAATTCGTCCCTTGACTTTCATTATAACTCACTGATAAATGAAATCACCCTGATGAGTTCTGAATAAGTACTTTGAACTATATTTGTATTTTAACTCAAGTAATGAAAGGTGTTAATCAAATTGAAATATTCTTTGATGGATTTTAATTGAACTTTTGGGTAAATATAATTTATTTTTTATTCACATTCATGTAAATATTATGCGGATTTTACAAAATTAATTAACCATTTCCAATAAAATAATTTATGCATAATTCATTTATTTTATTTCATCATAACATGGATGTTAATTTACTTAATTTATGTGATCATGTTTAATCAACCAAATAAAACATGAATCAACTAAATAAATAAATAGTCATGGCCTTGAAAAAAATAAAATAATAGGTGATATAATCATGATATTTGAACTACTAGTTGGTTTATCAATCAGATGATAAACCTACCTAGACCCTAGGGGAAATAACTCATTAATACAACACCTGGCTTGAGTTATAGTACTCCACAATAAACATATGTATCTCAATGTTTGTGTACTCCTCAAATTAGGTTCTGAACTATCTCCTCTCACTAGGAGCTATATCCTTTATAAATTCTTACTCACTCATAGGTGAGGAGTAACTCGGTTTTAGGGTTATATAAAATAACCCATGGACATGTAGGAATGTATATAAATAAGGAGAATAGGATGATACATGTATCCTTATATTTAATTTAATAATAAATTTATCACAAAAAACTCATGTAATAAATAATTAAATTATATAAAACTCAACACATACATAGGTCCATCAAACTCATCTTCATTCACCACATGTAACGACTACACAATTTAACTTACTAGTAATCATTTCAATTCATTTTTTTATTAAAATAAATTTTATTAAATTAATAGTTAATTTACTAGTTAAATATTTCATTCAATATCTTAATTATACTTCTAAAATTTCCTTGATATTTCTATCCTTTTTAATTTTCAATAAATAAAATTATATTATTTTTAATTTAAAATAATTTATTGCATGACATATATTGATGGAGTCACATGATGTGTACCCTTATGAAAATATTAAATTCAATACTAGAATTTAACATATACATGACATGTACTAAAGGTGACATGGTTTATGCCATTCCACATCTAATTAAATCCATTTATGGAGTTTAATAATTACATGGAATATTCAGTCACTTAACATGACATGTGACTTACACTATGTACAATCCTTATCATGTACTCTATACTTAAAAAACATGTATGTCTAGAAAACGTGTTTAGATATACAAGGTGTGTTGCTCTATGGGTCATCCCACATTTTCTCCATGGAATGTATGACCACATGGAATTCCATGAATATATACAGCGTGTACTTTAGGTAATTCTCATGAAGTAAACAGTGTATACAACACCCATAAAAATTGAGCATAGGAAGGAGACAAGGGGACCTGAGATCCCAAAAGTCCAGGATCTTACACTACCAGTAAAAATGTGGCTAGACCTAACAGAATGAGTGTCTGAGAAGGGGGTCGGGTCACCCCCTCTGGTGGAGGCATGATGGAAGAGAGCCCACCCATGGAACAAAAGTTCCAAAGAAGAGGAGGTGTATGAGGTGTGTTCTAGGAAAGAGGCGAACGATCCATCAAATAATTATAATATATTATATTAACATATATATTTTTCTAATGTATTTAAATGAATTATAAAATATTTCTATGATTTATAATAAATTTAATAAAAAGTAACATTAATCATGAAAATAAATTGATAATAAGTTGTTATTATAATATGATACATGTTTTAAAATATTCATTTTTATATATAAAAATATCTTAATATATTTGTATATTTATTTATAAATATTTATTATTTATATATTTTATAATGTTGATATATAATTATAATTATATATATGCACAAACATAAAAAAATATTATTATAAATATATATGTATATTAAATATTATATAGTTTGAATAAAAATATAAATTTAAATATGAAATGTATTTGATTTATTTTTATGTTTATTTATATAGTACATATTGTTATATTTTATAATATATATATATATAATTATATATATGTAATTATAATTATATATATAACTATAAATAATTATAAATGAATAAACATATATATAAGTATTTGTTATTAATATAAATATATACATTTATTGTTATATAAATCATTTTTAATAATATATATGAATATATTATATTATGTATAGTACACTTTATTAGCATTAAAAAAGGCATCGATAAAGATCATCCTTAATCATCCCTAATAAAGGTTTCTATATATCATCTTTAATAAAGGCCACTCTTTATCAGCACTAAAAAAAGTTCTCATAAGGGGTACTCTAGACTAAAGTTTTTTTAGCACTAATAAAGGGTGATATTTATTAAAAATAAATAAAATCACTGATAAAGTTTAAATTTTTTCATTACTTTTTAAAAGTGCCAATAAAGTTGAGTGTTATTTTTTTGTGATTTTTTAGTAGTGCACCTAATCTATTGAATTTTTAAAAACTTGAAACTATTTATAAGAATTTTATTTTTTAAAATCATTACTATAAACCTATTAGGATTCATGTGAGATACTTTTTTTGGGATAATTACTAAGCTTTTGAAAAGAGGTGACTTGGAAAACATTTTACCAGCACTAGATGTAAAGAGATAGGTGAATCGGAAGTTTAGAACTAGTAGTGGCAGTGATAAATCCAGATGATGGAAAATGTGGTTATGTATGAATAAATGATGCATACCAAAGGCTACATAGGATTAATAAAATTATAGTGGATGATTCTTTCTGCTAGCATTAGTGAAGATGCTAGAACATGTGTTCTAGAAGCTGTCACTTATATAGGAATGTGGAAGGATAAGTTTGTAAGCCTACACTATTCACCGATAAGTTCAATTGAGGTGGTGGGGCTCATCCAATAACTAAGATCATGTGGTTGGTTGTGAAGGATTCAGGGCTCAACCGAAGAGATTAGGCTAGTGGTCAAAAATGTTTTTTTTTCAATTTCAATGGATAATTTAGGAAGAACTTAATGAAATCAACTGAGGAATCTTATAAGAGAGGATCTTACACATTTAATTTATAATAAATTTAAAACAATAATTACCTTAAACGTGATAATTATCCATTAAAAAATCTAGTTACCACTCATTTTGTATCGTCTTTGTAGTGAATAATCCAAATTATAATTCCCCCAATGGTATCCGTACATGCTCCTCAAATCTATATACATTGTTCTTGGTATTCCTGGTTCTAGCACAAATGAACCAAGTTCTTTGAGTCATCATCTTTTGATCACGATAATAAGAATATCTTTTTTGATCTTTGTTCTTGGGAGGGAGGTAGTATGATGTTCTATCTAGAGTTGAGAGGGTTGGTTGTGCACAATAACTCTAAAATCTAAGAGATGATATAATAAGGATTAAATACTTAAGTTTAGACAATTTATAATTGTGTAGGGGCCTTGTATCTAATTGTTTATTCTAAGTAAACCACATCTCAAATATCATCATCATCATCATCATCATCATCATCATCATCATTATTATTATTTTCTCATGACATGTGTCAAACTCACTGATTGATATATCATCTACCTCGAGCTCTTAACTCAGTCTGTTTATCCTTCTCATAATTTATTGAACCTTGAATAATAAAATATTTATTTAAATAAATAAAATTCATTCAATAAATAAATATTATATTCACTAAACTCACAAATAAATATTTTTTAAAATATCCATATAACTAAATAAATATTTATATTACTTTTTTCACTAAACTGGTTAATAAATAAATATTTATTTATTACCCTATGAATAATAAATAAGAGATAAATAAATATTTTAATCACTAGAATCATGAATAAATATTTATTTTTATATTCAAAACACATATTATAAACTTGAATATTTGGTGATTGAATTTATGTGATCAATTTAACTTGAATCGTTATAATTTCAAAAGATGGGAATAATATTTATTATTAATATTAAATTCAATAGGATTTAATGAAAATATAGATAAAATTAGTGTGTAACCCCCTAGGCCTATTTATCACTGGTATTAAGTGAACTTACCTAAATTCCAAGATCAGCATCTACCAACATATTAAAGAACCTATAGAGAAAGAAGTTAATTCTATAGTGGAAACAACCTTCCTATAAACACTATTGTGTAATATAATCCATTTGTATCGATATCTCATCAAACGGGTTGCATAATTTGTATCAACAACCTATATGTCTTATTTATATTTATTTAGATATCTGAAATGAACTCATTGATGAACTACCATGTCCATGTATTTAATAAGATAATTACATCTCAATCAAGGGGCCAAAGTTACCTTCTTTCATTAACTTGGAAGGGACAAATCCTTTCTGGACTTATTCAACTAATATAATATCAATCATAGCACATCCAATGTATGATCCTTTTTTCTAGAATATTTCATTATGGTTTTTTCCATACATGAAAATGCATGAATCATGATATAAATTAATAATAATCTCAAGTATAAGGTCCAATACGCATGTTTGAAGATAGGAATATCCAATGACATAAATAACATGTGGATTTATTATTCTCAGGACTGTCCTCATAATCTCCCTTTTTAGAGATTACCAAGGGTAAAATTTAGGAGAAAAATTCTTAATGTCTTATAATCCTCTAGAACCTAATAAAAAAAAATCATGTATGTCCCACCAAACATATGTTGTCTCAACCATAGGACATCTATTTAAGAATAGTGTCATAGAATTTCTAGGTTCTCATTATAGTAGGGAACAACTATAACATTTAAATGAGATAAACACTCTAAGTAAATTATCATATTAATGTCTTGAAGAAGAATAAACATTATATGATAAGATATTTGTTAATATTATAGTAATAAAAATAACAAATTCAATTGATTCTAGATCACCCAACTACAACAGACACTCACTTTCAATGGATCCAACTTCTAACAACTTTTATTCTACTAGATCTCACATGATATTCATGCTTCTATTGAGATATTTCTTTATCCAAAAGGTCTTTTATGTTATCTTCTATGAGGAATTTTATTTTTATAACCTCACCCCTTTGAGAAAAATCCTTCAAGATGTGATACTTTTGAACTATATGCTTTATCTATTTGTGTGGCATGGGTTCCTTAGAAATAACCATTGCTACAATATTATCATAGTAGAAAGTGATAACATATTTATTACTCAGTAAAAAATCAAGATCCCGAATGATGTTTCATAACCAAAATTCATTTTTATTAGCATTAGAAGACAAAATATACTGGGTATCTTCTATAGATATGAAAACCATTGGCTTCTTAGAACTTCTCAAACCCATAACTCCTCCATTAAGTCTAAATACATATATAAAATATGTTTTTAGATCATTATGATTAGTATCGAACAATCATATGTGTATCCTCTGAAAAATAGTTCCTCATCACCTCCATAAATCAACAATATTTCCTATATATTCGTAATATACTTTTGGACAATCTTTACAAGTGACCAATGTGCCTCTTCTGGGTCTTCTCGACATATTCATACCATAATCAAGGTATGAGAAATAGTAATACTAGTACATATGATGGAATAAATGATAGATTCTATTATAGATTCATAAGGGATTCTACTCATTCTCTATCTATCTCTTCTTCTGTCTAACAATACATTTTATTAAAGAGATATGGAACATGTGACATTGGAAATAATCCTCTCCCATATTTCCCCATACTGAATATCTTCAATACCTTATCAATTTTTGTACCTTGACTTAGTCCAAGTAACATCTTAGATATATCATAATGGATCTTTATAGTGACCCTTGTTTTTCATATATGGAAATTACATCATTTTGCGGAATAGTTAAAACATTACAAAAAATAAACACCCAAAGTCCATATTATTTTAGTGCCTTTGGAAACTTGGAATCATAAAAAACTGGTTCATATTACATATAATTTGTCTTACAACTATTTCTTCATATCTAGAACCCTTTTTGATATATCATACTTACTACATTTCTTTGTATCTTTGGGAAAAAAACATAAGAAAGGGTGAGATCATACGCTCAGTAAGGATAAAAAAGAGAGATATGTAAGCATAATCATGAGAATAAGGGTATTAGAACATGATCATGAAAATAGAGGATCATACTCTATATATAAAAGATCATAAACATGAATCATGGAATAAATATTGGTAGTTAATATGACATGAATCATAAGTAAATCAAGAACATGATCCATAAAATCATAACATAGGAATAAAATATGGCATTTATGGCAGACACATAAGTATATAATAATAATTTCTATAGTAGTCAAGGCATCACTTCCAAGGATATATTAGTAGTATGAGTTCACTCCCTATACCATCTTGGTAGTAATGGTTCACTTCTATAATAATCTTGGTAGTCATGGTTCACTTCCATAATAGTCTTGGTAGTCATGGTTCACTTCCATAATCATCTTGGTAGTCATGGTTCACTTCTATAACCATATTGGTAGTCACAGTTCACTACCATAACCATATTGGTAGTCATGGTTCACTTTCATCACCATATTAGTAATCAAGGATTAGTCCTAATACTATCTTAGTCTATCTCATGAGATATAAATCATTACCCAATGCATTAGAGGGAGACATGGATCCCACCCATCTTATAATTAAATCATATATACATGTTCCACAATATCATAAACAATCATATCATAACCCATGAAATGAAATGGGTATCATCAAAATGTAATCATATCATAACCTATATAAAAGATACATGTTTCATAATCATTTCATCAAAATAATAACCCGTGGAAATTAATCTATTTCTTAAACATCATGCTATCAAAACCTAAACCATTCGAAGAAAGAATATGAATGGTATTCTTAAACTATAGCAATGTATGTCATCTTATATGGGAAAGGATTTTAAATTATCACTTGGAATATGAATTTTATTTAAAAGTAAAATTTTAAAACATAAAACATTTTAAAAAACCTTTTCTTTGAAACCACTTTGAAAACATATAAATGAATCGTGAAAAAATCATTTAAGACATTTCTTGAGGAAAATACACTTTCTTTGTTGAAATCATTTTATTTTCTTAAAATGCCACACAATTTTAAAAGAAAACATTTTATTTGAAAATAAACTTGTAATCTTGTAAGGGAAGCTTCAAGGAATTAATTCATCATGAAATCATAAAAATCTGTTCATGTAGTATAAGTTAAAAAAAACATTCTTCTCATACTTTTGTTGGACATGTTAAAAATTACCTCATTAAAAAGATTCCCTTTAAATCGTTTTATAAAAAGTAGAACACGGGTAAAAAGACCTTAAAATTTTGTAGGAATATAGTGAAAATATTTTTGAAAATATTTTTGTAAGAAACATGGACATGGATGATAAATATTCCCCAATATATACTTACGTATAAACAATTCTGAATAATAATGATATTGTGAAATAACCCTTACAACTTTATAATTAGTAGAATCGTATGCCACATAAAATAAAATAAATTACATGGATATAGAAATACCATAATATTATGGTTAATACTCTTAAAATATATTCATGTGTATTATATAACCATGTATAATAAATAAGTAGTGTATGAGGCACGCATCTCACAAAATTAAAGGTGAGGAAAAAATACCTTACCTTAGGTCTGATTCCCTCCATACGTGTCTGAAACTCCTGTATAGTGGTTTTAAATATATTATTAACTTATAAAATAATAAAAATAATATTTATTATATTATATATGATTTATTTATGACTTTATATTACCCATTTATTAATAATTCCAAGTTAAAGAAAAGTTCCAGGTAATGTCTTCTTTGTTTATCGTACGTGTTTTGACATGTTATTCTTGATCTTTTTACTTAGATCATCAATTTATTACTTAAATAATGTAAAAAAGATTTATATATAGTATATATTTAGTATATAAATATATATATAATATCTATATATTAAATAGAATACACCATTCATGGAGACGGTAAGTTATACGTACGCATGAACACTATTTCCGTTTTCTTATCGTACTAAATGGAAGAAGGTAAATGACATATATATATATATATTATTTAATTAGAATTATTATGTCATATATTTTATATTTATTCATTATATTTATTTTTATAATCATTTTTAAAATGGTTAGCATGGAATATGAATCTCATCGCGTCGTGGAGATGGTAGATCGTACGTATGCACGAGCGATGATATCATTATATTAATGGTAAAAGGGTGAGGAATTAGATGGTATATTAATTATGAATAATAAATACCATGTCATATTTATTATTTATATCCATTATATCCATCATTACACCTAACCAAATAAAGTAGGTATGAAAAACATATTACACCATGGTGTGGAGACGGTAAGCCGTACGTACACACGTGTGGTACTTTTGTTTTTTATAGGATGAATAAAAGATGGAATATGGTTGTTATATAACCATAATAAAATCTCAAAATATAGTTGGTACTTGAGTTATTACTTTATAATATAATAAACACATGAAAAGGAACTAGAAGAATAAACAATTTTGAAGGAGTCGGTAAGGAGATTATCTCTTCTTTGACGATCTCCCTCTAGATCTCCTCTTAGATACACTAGATTTGGTCTTTGGAGAAGAAAATAACCTATAAAATGTTAATAGTAAATTTTATAAGGTAAATATTTAGGGTATGATTGATCTTGAAGACTCAAAGTGACATGAAGAAGTGAGGGAGGAGGTTCCCTTTTATAAATGAGGTGAATGGAACTTTTGGAAACTCTCAAAATATTAAATTAATATAAATTAATTTTCTATTACAAATGTACCCAAATTTATTTATTTATAATATATGATTAGTATGGGTCTAAATCCAATCATACAATAAAAATTTGACAAGTTTTGATTATTTTCTTATCCCTATCATTTTTGTTTTAACCCTTATTTTACCCTTTTAATTTTTATCATGATATCATGAAATTTAAAATTTGTGGGTTAATATAATTACAATAAAATAAAAAAACCAATGAATGAGTCATTGATGAAATTTTAAGACCTATCCCAATAATTTGGTCGAATTTTTCATTTTTATGAATTTTATATCAATTAATAAAATATTATTTATTTTAAAATATTAATAATATCAATTTTGACACTATTCATTAGTTGAATTTTTAAAAATATCATAACATCAAGAGAAGTTTTAAAAAAATAAATTAAATTATAAATAACTTTTCAAAATAATCCATAATTTTTTTGATGAAATTAATTATATCAAATTATATTTATTTTAATATTTTAAATATCAATTATCCGATTCTTCGATTAATGAAGCAATTACTGCATCATTATTATGTCACCATATAATTTAATAATTTATTTACTAAAAATTATAAATAAATTAACATGATGTAGTTTAACATTTTATATTTCTAAATAATATTTATAGTTGAAGATATCCTCTGTATAACCCGATATTAAAAATAATTTACTTGTTAAAAACAAAGGTGTAAAAAAAATTTGTCTTCTCTTTGAATATAATATTATAAATGCAATAAGGTCATTCAAGTGGATCCAATGTAGGATCCCAGGATTCCCTGAGAGGGGAGGGGTGAATCAGGGTGTCAAATTTTTCTTTTAAAGTTTCAGATCTTGTTCCCACATTGGTAGGAATACGTTAAACATGTATGATGAAAATGAACAACAATTAAAAAATCACATGAAAAGAGACCACATGACACTTTTACTTGGTTCACCAAAAAGGGCTACTTATAAGGAGCATATGCTGACAAGGTGTCAGTTGTACCAAAATCCACTAATCTTCACTAGTTGTGGAGTACAAGAGTTCAGACAAAATCACTCTATTCCATGCACACTGTCTTTATAATGAGTTTAGGGATAACACACTGCATCCCTCAGAACACTTCTGTTGAATCCCCCTTTCTCACTACCTTGGGTGAATTCTCACTCAGTTTATCAACTTTAAGGTCTCTTCAACATATTGGAATTGAAGTCTTTGTCTCTATCCAGCTTGAGACACTGCTTGCATCGAAGTCCTGAATTGATGCACTTGAAAGCACTGATCACACAAACCAGATATTCAAAATCCTATCAGAAGCTTAACACTACACTTGTGCGCAACAACTGAAATTGCATGAAAGATTTTGGATTTTTCATGAAATATGACTTTCACACAACCCTTAATTTATATGAAACCCTTATCTTTCATGAAGCTACACCGAAGGGTTCACTTGGTCTTTTCAGACTAAAGGAACACCTTGCGCACAAGATTAACTCTCTTCAATTCTTTCGCGCACAAATATTTCTCATGGCAGAGTAACTAGATTTTTGTTGGAAAATTATTAAGTCTTATATGGTGGTAGAATTATATTTATAGGCCTCGATGGTCCTACGTTCAAGTTTCTGATGCGTCTTTTTCAATGCACACAAGATTCTTCTGGAGTGCGCAAAACCCCTTTTGACATCGCATTGGGAACGTAAGATTCTTCCATGTAACCTCATCTTTCACACACATTTTAGTCTTGAACGGTCTTTTTTCCTTTTACATATTTTGATTCACTAATCCCAAATCAAGTATTGCATGAAATATTCTAAACACCCTTCAATATTTCACGCAACCCCCTTTACCAAAAACACTTTTCTCTATATTCCCATTTTGGGCCAATTTTTTTGGTAAACACTGGGAAACGACACCACCTTCAAAACTATTGTCAGATTGAATGGTAAGATCCCTTTACATACAAACTCCTTGATATTATATGTGAGGATTTACAATAAACACAAACCATACTCCATTTAAGGCAATGAACAACCTTGGTTCCAAAAATCTCCCCCTTTGGGTTTGTTGGCAATGTGTAGTTAAATTCAATGGAGCACCAGACACTATAAAAACCTGATACAAAAGAATCAACTCAGCCAATAATATAAATCTACATGAGAAATAATTGATGTATAAAACAATATGGGTAGCTTGAATTGGGTTCCCATGTTTTGGAATTATTAAATATGTCCAAGCTATTCTCTTACCGTGTCACAGAAGCATTACATGCCCTGAATTGTTTCCTCCTAACACTGAATTCTCATCCTGACATAGAATCATTACATGTCCTGAATTTATTCCTTATCTACCATTGGAAATAAACCCAACGACCAATATTTGTTCATTGTACAACTCAAAACACACTCCCCTAGGATAATATCTCCCCCATAAACATGTATCACTTCCACAAATAGATTAATAACAGTTAACATAATTGGGGAGAGGGGAATGAACATAACCTCTTCATGCACTAGGAGGAGGTTAAACACTGAGGTTCAAATGATGCTTCTCAAACACATATGTTGAAAATGGATTGGTCAGTATGTTAGCCACTTGATCATCAGTTCCAACATGCTCCATTCTAATCATGCCTTGTTCAAATTTTTCTTTGATGAAGTGATATCTGATCTTAATGTGCTTCATATGAGAATGCTTAAAAAAATTATTCATAAGATTAATTTCTCTCTTGTTATCACAGCAAATCACCATTGGTTATTTAACTTCATCACCAATATTTGTTAGTTGTTTCTTCATCCACAGTAGTTGAGTGCATGCCTTGGTAACAGAGATATACTCAGCTTCAATAGTAAAGAGAAAATTGATTTTCTATTTCTTACTCAACTATCCCACACATTTCTTGCCAATAAATAATGATCCACCACTCGTGGAATTTCTATCCACCATATCTCTAGCCCAATTAGCATCCAAAAATGAAGATAATTCATTATCTTTTCCTGTAACAAATAATAATCCATAATTTTGTGTACCTTGAATATACCTCATGATTCATTTAACTACCTCCATATGTTCTTCTTTTGGATTACTTTGAAAGAGCCACTAAACATGTTGCAAATACAATATTAGGTCGTGTTGCAATTAAGTACAGTAAGCTTCCGATGATTCTATTATACATGGTGGGATCTACAGAAGTCCCATCCTTATTCTTTCTAAGTTTTTTCCCAACCACAATCGGAGTTGACATTGGTTTGGAATCATGCATATGAAATTTATTCAAAAACTCTCTTGCATATTTTTCTTATGAAACGAAATTGTAATTAATCCTTTGAATCAACTGTAGCCCTAAGAAGTATGTGAGTTCACCAATCATAGAAATTTCAAATTCTAACTTCACGTGATTAGAAAATTCTTCAACTAATCCCTGCCTACTACCACCAAAGATAATATCATTCACATAAACTAGCACCATGAACTGATCTTTTTGAGAATTCTTCACATAGATATTGTGATATAATCCTCCTCTTTTGAATTCCAACTTCTGGAGATAAGAATCCAGCTGGGAATACCATGCTCACAACACCTACTTCAAACCATAAAGGGCCTTATTTAGTTTTCAAACCTTCGTTTCATCATTACCAAGAAGAAAACCCACTGGTTTTTCAATGTAGACTTATTCTTCGAGAACACCCTTCAAGAATGTTATCTTGACATCCATTTGATATACATCATATCCTCTTTGGATTTCCATAGAAAGAAAAATCCTGATTGACTCCTGTCTATCCACTAGATAAAATGTTTCTTCAACATCGACACCTTGAATCTATGAATATCCTTTACATAACAATCATGCCTTGTTTCTAATGACACTTACATGCTCATCGAATTTGTTCTTGAAAATCCACATTGTACTAATCACATTTTTACCTTCAAGTCTATTAACTAGGTCCCATGTTTGGTTCTTTTCAATATGATCTGACTCTTCATTTATTGATTTAACCCGTGATTCATCCTTTACAGCTTCTTCAAATGAGGATAGTTCCACAGTTGAAATGAATGAATATTGTGCATTACTCTTCATTCTTATTGTATAGGTTGGTGTATTTCTATTCCCAATGATATCGGATTGATCTATTTCAGATCTTTTGTTTAGCCTGTGAGGTCCAAATGAGGATTCCTTAGGCATCATTTCTTCTTTTAATTATTCTTCTTAATCATTATAATTTTGTGACCTCTGAATGTTTTGCACTATTTCCTCTAATTAATCATTTGGATCTATACCATGTCCAAATTCTCCCTCATCTTCTATCACATCAGCATAAGTATTATTTGATGAATTTGTGGTTTTGTATTCAATGATATTTACATCACTTATTTCCACAATTTTTCCAAGTCTCTTATTGAATCATTTGTAGGCTTTGATATTCATTGATTATCCAAGGAATATTCCTTCATATTCCAAATCACCATACTTTCCTTGATTTCCTTCTTTGTTTTAGATAAAAAATTTAATTTCAAAAAAAAATGAAATACTTCAAGGAGGGCTTCCTTCCATTCCACAACTCATACAGTGTCTTGGTTTCACCCATATAAAGCCCTATTGGATTTTGAATATATACCACTTCTTGAACAAACTCTTTCCAATAATGATAAGGGATATATCTCTCAATCAGGATTAATCTAGCCATTTTGTTCACTTGGTGATTCCTATGCTCTACAACTTCATTCAGATGTAGGGTTCTCATTACTGCCACATCATGTTGTATTCCATGCTTCTCCAGGTAATTCTCAAACTCAATGGATGTGTATTCCCCTCCATTATCATATCACAGAACTTTAATTGTATACCCAGTGTCGTTTTTAGAAATTTGGTGATATGTTTTCTTGTAATAAAGAAATTTTCATTTATGGTGTATAACTATCACACATTCCATTCTACTATAATCATCAATGAAAAGGGAAAAGTATCTTTATCCATGAGTTATGACAAAATTTATCAAGATGCACACATCGGTATGAACAAGATCAAGAATATTTGATTTAATTTTCTTCTTTGGATGATATTAACTATAGACCAGCTTCCCACGAATGAAAGCAACATAAGTCTTTTCATGTTCACGCTTCAGGTTGGGGATATCCATGAAAATTTTCAGTTTTGATACCTTTTCTATGTATTTTTTATTGATGTTTCCCAACCTTCGGTGCCACAAGTTGTTTTATTATTCAACATTTAGATAAAAAATATTCTCTTCACTGTCAACTTGATATAGGTTTACATCAATTATACAACCTTTCATGAGATAATTCCATGTTATTCCATTTATAGTGCACCCCTTTTGATTGAACTTCACTATAAGTCCTGAGTCATAGAGCTGACTCAAACTAAGTAGATTGTGATGTAGACCATCCATATACATAACTTCAGTCTTCTTTAGGTCTTTGTTAGCCAGTTTAGTATATCCATTTCCTTTGATCTTCAAAGCACCATCATTACTAAACCTCATTATTCCATCAAACTTTTTCTTAATATTTATTAATAGGTCTGCATTTTTCGTCATATGGGATGATTATCTGGTATTAAGAATCTAGGTGTGATTGTTCTTGGTATCCTTAAGAGCGACTTCAGCATGATTGGATTTATCAATATTTTTCTTTTCCTTTCATAAAATATTAGCTTGATTGAAGGATGGAGGTGTCCTTTCAAATCTAATTTCAATGTGAATAGGTTCATCATACTCACACTCTTCTTCCAGAGGAGAAAACCTATTGGAAAGAGCAACACCATCTATTTGGCGAGTTTTGACTTGTCCCTAAGCTCTGTAAGAATTATTCTTGTAATTCCGTTTCTTACAAAACACATATTTGTGTCCAAAGTTAGAGTAATTAAAATAATATCCATTGAACCCATTTGTTCTATAAGAAGTTGGATATGAATTATTTTTTCATTATTGAACTCCCATATCTTTCCTATTCAAATAAATCATCACCTCTTCACAGTATGACATGGTATGAACTAGATATTTATAGAACTAACATTTCATAAGTAGAAACATATTTTCACTTTGATCCTTTTCATGTCTCCTTCCTTGGGATAAGATTTTGACTACTTCTTATTTATAAAATCTTGGGAATATTTTTTAGTTCTCCATCCATCTTGTCTTGTAAATTTCTTTATTTAGACTTTAGGTGACTTTGCAATATATCCAACTTCTATATTGCCTTTATTTAGGATAATCTTATTCCCATTATTTGATGATTCGTCATCACAGCCAATTCCATAGTTCCCTATGCATGCAGGTCTTTGATCATTCAAAATATTTTTAACTCCATTAGAACAACGCTTAGCTCTCCCCAGTAATTCCACATCTGAGAATATTCCAAACTATATTTTCTTTATTGCATCTTTTGAGTTTTATTTACTTTCAAGTTTACTCCTAAGAGCAAAAAATCCTTCTTCAAGACCCTCAAAAGTCTTGGACTTGTCTTCCAGTATGGATGTAAGGTCATTTATGACCTTTTCATGTTCTTTAATTCTGATCTTTAGTTCCACAAAATCATCTATGATTTCAAGGATTTCTAGTCAACATATTCTGAAGATTCTTCCACAACTATTCTCTATTTTTTTCATATGTTACATTGATTCTCAATCTTAGGAAGAGAATCCTTAACTTACAACTTGGTATTGAAATAAGTGTTCAATAAATTGTCTCTAGATTTGTCACTAGATAATTATGACTTCTCAATTATATCCATCATGGATGCATGTTTTTCAGATTTAAATTCTAGTTCTTCTTCCTCAAAGAAATCATTATCACCATCATCATCTTCTTCATAGAAAAAACTCTTCCTTTGAAGTTTCTTTACAAACGTGAATTTTCCCTTTTGAGAAAACCTCTTCTGAGGCTTTTGTGAGTTTCCAGCTTCACCTTCATCATCATCAAACTTCCTTGATCACTGAGATGCAATGTTCCCTACTCTACCACAATGAAAACATTCCAAGGGTAGCTTCCCTTCAAATCTTCCTTTTCCTATCTTGAATTTCATGGAAAAGAGAGATATAAAATTACCTTAATCATTAGATTTGTTAACATAGTCTCTTGAAATATCAAGTTTTTCCATGGATTTGAATGCCATCTCATTTCTAAAATTAATTGTTGCAACCTCTGATTTAACTCTCATTTCATAAGATACCAAACTACTTAATAGATCATCCAGGGAAAGTTTAGACAAATCTATTTCTTCAAGGGCTAACATCTTTTAATTTTATAGAGGCAAAAGTCTTCTCAAGATTTTATTTACAATATAAATGTATTTTATTTCCTCTCCAAGACCTAGAATTTCTCCCACTACTTCAATAATTCCATTGAAGAAGGAATCTACATTCTCATCGGGATGCATTTTTAGATCATTGAACCTATTGTGAAGAACCTGGAGTTTCACCTCCTTCAATTTACTATCTCCTTCATAAATATTCTCCACCTTTTCCCACATATAATTTGATGAGGTTAAAATCATCACCTTTATATAGATATGATTATAGAGTGCTACAGTAAAGATCATTTTGTGATTTGGCATCAACATCAAGTAACTTCCTATCTATACCAGTCATAACAAGTCTTTTTGTAACAGAAAGTTGAATCCCTTGAAGAGTGGAAAGCTGAACTTCCATTTTGAGTGATCTTAAATGAGATATAATCCTTTTATTCCATATTTGGAAGTTTTTTATATCAAAGTGGGGTACTCTCATGACATTCATTTAATTCTACATGATGTCTAAAGTGAAAATTTAACTTTCAGGGACCTCCCTCTGATACCACTTGTAGGACCCCAGGATGCCCCGAGAGGGGAGGGGTGAATCAGGGTATCACAATTTTCTTTTAAAGTGATGGATCTTATTACCACATTGGTAGAAATGCGTTAAACTTATATGATGGAAATGAACAATAATTAAACAATTACATGAAAAGAGACCATGCAATGCTTTTACTTGGTTCACCACAAAGGGCTAAGTCCAAGGAGCATACCCCGATAACATTTCGGTCATACCAAAATCCACTAATCTTCACTAGTTGTAGAGTAAAAGAGTTTGGATACATTCACTCTATTCCAGAAACATTGGATTTACAATGAGTTTAGGGATAGCTCACAGTGTACCTCAAAACACTTCTATTGACTCTTCCTTGATCATTGCCTTGGGTGAAGTCTCACCCAGTTTATTAACTTGAAGGTCTCTTTAACATATTGGCATTGAAGTATTTATCTCTGTCCAGTATGAGACACTCCTTGCATTGAAGTCCTGAATTGATGCACTTGAAATAACAAATCACACAAACCAGATATTCAAAAGCTTATTAGAAGCTTAACACTACACTTACGCGCAACACCTAAACTTGCATGCAAGATTTTGGATTTGTCACACAAGATGACTTTTGTGCAACCCTTACTTTCCACACCACCCTTATCTTTCACAAAACTACACCAAAGGGTTCACTTGGCCTTTTCAGACTAAAGGAACACCTTTTGTGCAATATTAACTCTCTTCAATTCTTTCACACGTAAATATTTTTTACGATAGAGAAACCAGATTTTCATTGGAAGATTCTTAAGTCATCTATTGGGGTAGTTGCCTATTTATAGGCCTTGATGCCCCTGTGTGCAATTTTCTGATGCATCTTTTTTGGTACACACAATAATCTTCCTTAGTGTATAAAACCCCTTTTGACATCACATTGGGTGTGTAAGATTATTCCATGAAACCTAATATTTTGTGCACATTTAAGTCTTGTGTGCACTTTTTTCCTTTGCCATATTTTTATGCATTGATCCCAAATCATGCCTTGTGTGAAAGATTCTAAACACCATTCAATCTTGTACGCAACTCCCTTGTCCAAAAACACTTTTCTCCATATTACCATTTTTGGACCCAAAAATTTGGAAAACATTGAGAAATGATGCCACCTTCAAAACTATTGTCAAATTGAATGGTAAGATTCCATTCCATGCAAACTCCTTGATCTTCTATGTAAGGATTGATAACAAACACAAACCATACTCTATTTAAAGCAATCAACAGCCTTCGTTCCAACATCCAACTAGTCAAAAAATAGACCCAAGGATTCTCTTAGTTGGAACACACTCATACAATTAAATTAGGACAAGTGTTAGGGTAATTTTATAACATTTATAATATAATTTTCACCTTTAATTACCTGATTTACCTTTAACCGTGGTGATAAAAATTATTACTAAAGTTACTATTCATAATTTCTAAAAATGAAAAGGACCTATTTACATAATTTGGACCTTCTAATTCCAAATATTAAATCCATATTTTAAAAATTCAAAACACAAAATTGGTAGAAATTAATTAAAAATTTAATCTCATCGACGGAACGAGAAAATGAGTTTTTAAAGTAAAATGTTTAAAAGTTCACAAAGTTTTTATATCCAATTTCAATGTGAAATTGATTCCCATAACCTTAATTGGATTAAATGATTAAAAAATAATCTAATTATAATTTAAAACCATTTAAAAACTACAATTTAACACTATAAATTATTTCGATGAAAAATTTGTTTTCAATTGAAATTTTGTATTTTTTACTATTCATCAAAACATGAAACTTATTAGAAAAATACCAAAAGTTAAATCAAAGTAAAATTTTATATCCTGATTTAAAATAAAAAGTTTATTTTTTTTCAAATAGAATATATAAAAGTCTCAAAAATTGGATTTAAAATGTGTTCGCTATTAAAAGGTGATAAAATTACCCTTTTGAAAAATATAGGGTTTTATGCATAAAATTGGGCAGGTTCTTATCTTATGCCTATAAAATATATTTGATAAATATAAAAAATATTTAATTTATTATATGAAATATATATTTCATTAATATTATTTACTAATTGTAATTAATTTAATTTATTAATTCAAAATGACTTTGAGAGTATAAAATTAAAAATATTTCATTTTATATTCATTTGGTATATATTAATTGGTAACCAATGAATTCATCTTATAAACCATATATTTTAAAAGGTTAGTTAATAATATTCAAAATTTTAATGTCTAGTTTATATATTATTATATTAAATAATAGTATTTTAATAATATATTATTATTCGGTAAAACTCAGTCTTGCGTGAAATGAAAGGTATCGAAGAAACTCAACATTGTGTGTAACATAAGCCAAGAATAGTATTTTGTATACCGTAAGATAATTCGGTGTTGTGTGTGGAGAAATATTATATTGGTGTAGTGTACAACACAATACATCAGATAAATTTAAAAAAAAATCCCTCTCATAAAAATATCAGGGTGTTACATTCTACCCTCTTAAAATTAATTTTTCCCTCGAAATTCATCTGAGTTATTAAAGGATTAATACTTGAAAGTTTCTTTCATAGAAACCCACATCCTAAAAAAGAAAAAGAAAACTTCTTTTAAAAAGGAAAATTTGGAAAATAACGGTTACCCAAAGTAAATCATAACTAGGTTTTTACATAGGAGAACATAGGTGCTGATTTTGGCAAGAAGGAAAAGCGTTAATAATAATAGATATCGATAAAGATCACTAATCACCAGAAAGTGTGTAATCCAAAGAAAGTTAACAATTAAAAACCATAAACTAAAGAAGTTTTTAAGAGGTCATTGATATCGTCAATAATGACGATAACATGACAACATTTTATTTCAATACCTTTTTCCTAAAGTCAAATAATTTTCATGAGAAGATATACTTACTTGGTTTCAGGACAACCTCACCATTTGTTGTGCCTTGATGAATTTCCACTTTATCTCTTATTCCAAGAAATGAAGTTTAATTTTTCATTCTCGAAGCGTTATCAGATCATGAGATCCATAAATAGAATGATAGGTCATTCCATCTGTCTTTATCACAATAAAAAGGTCAGCCAAGTTATCAAATATGAATAAATACTCAAATGGAGAGATTATAATTTAATCTATAAAACCTCATATGATGTTTAAAATAAACCATTCCATAAATGGTTAAAATTATAATCCTTCCAAAAGATTAAAATTAAAAAATTTAGATAGAAGTGTACTAAATCAACTTAACATTTATCTCCCATATATCATAAGGTAATTATTTGTTGTCACATTACAAACATGTGAATACCTTGACCATCTATTATCTTGAAACATGGTAATAACCTGAAATACCATACATACTTATTAAAAACATGCATGTTTCCTTATTCCAAATTTTATCAGATATATTCCTTAACCCTCAAAAAGTTGTAAACTTCTTCCATGATAGCATAAACTACTTGTCAAAAAATACTTAATTAGTCCTAATGAAATCAATACCATCCAATTTACTTATTCATATCCAACATATATTTATCCAAACATCATTATCTTAACATAAATAAAATATTAAGGGTTATCTTTCCCTCAATCAAAATATCACCTTATCATTAAATCACTTTTCCAGTCTATTGAAAACATTCAAAATAAACTTGTAAATCTTAAGTGAATAACATAAACTAAACAATCCTTTAATATTTCACCATTAATATAACTTAATTATTGAATCCAAATATATAAAAAAATTATTATTCCAATTCATCCTTAATCCATCAGAATGATACCTAATCTTATTACTTAATACCTCTTTACTTTCACATTACATTCTCATCATCACCAACAATATTAACATTACTCACACCAACTTTATGATTCTATTTGGGAGATTTCCACTTAGGACATAGATTTTCATAATGAAAATTCATTCCACTCTTAAATAATTTGACCTTTGATGATGTCTCAAGGAGGCCAATATTCCCATCCATTTCATTAATTAAACCCTTCATTTTTTCCATTGTAGTTACTTTCTTTGTGTCTTTCTTTTCCAGAGTAAAAACATCTTCTCGTTCCTCTAAGACATTCACTTAGGTGATTATTTACACATTCTTGAAACAAAGGAAACTGAATATTATTACTTCCATAGTCTCCATTACCTGAACTCTATTTAAAATACTTCCTTATCTTCTTCGGTGAGTCTGAGAGTTGTTTAAGGTACACGTTGTTAATCATGTTTTGTGAAAATAGACTAGGCATTATTATAACATCCTTCAGTCCATTGAATATCCCATTTGAATTTTCATTAACAAATTTTCTTCCACATTCAATGTCAACTTAGTTTCTTCTGGTTCTCACCATTGACTAAAACCATAAATCATAGAGTAAGAAACAATTATCATAGTGAGGGACTATATAATCATGAAAAACCAATTATAGGAGGTCTAAATCATGAAACATACTTCTTTAATATATTACAACTTAGGTTTATCATAGGTTATATATAATCAAATTCTATTTAAATACTTCTTGATGATTTTTGAAGAGTTTGTAATTTTCCAAAGCATAACCCCTTGGAGTGTCAAATTAGGTGTGTAATGAGGCCTATTGTCATGTACCATGTTACAATCGAGTCAGGATAAAAAAAAATTGTCAGTTTTGTTACCCCTAGGTACATCTATTCTATAGTGACATCCACTTGTAGTATCCAGACATGGATATATTTCTAGAAAACCACTCGCTCTATCCTTTACCAAAATTCCAGGGCATTTTCCTATAAATTTCATTATCCTTATCCTTATCCTTATACATTTAATTATAGTTATCACTAAGGTTTTTTCATCCTAGTTTCCAAATATTAACTAAATATTTCCTTTGATACCAACTATAGAGACCCTTTCTTTTCATACATGGACATTACATCACTTTTGAGGAATACTTAAAAAATTACAAAAAACAGATGCCCAAAGACCATATTAGTTTAGTGCCTTTGGAAACTTGGAAACATAAAAAACTGGTTCATAATACATATAATTATTCTACCACCCATTTCTTTATATCTATACTACTTTTTGACATTTCATATTTACTACCTTTCTTCATATCCTAGGGAAAAGAAACACAAGAAATGGTGAGCTCATATGCTCAGTAAGGGTAAACAATTGAGATATGTAAGCATAATCATGATCATAAGGGTATGAGAACATGATCATGAAAATAAAGGATCATACCCTGCATATCAAAGATTTTAAACATGAATCATGTAATAAATATTGGTTGTTCATAAGACATGAATAACATAGGAATAAAACATGGGATTTGTGGAAGACACATAATCATATAATAATTATTTCTATAGTAGTCAATACATCGCTGCCAAGACCATATTAGTAGTATGGGTTCACTCTCCATACCATCTTGGTAGTCATGGTTCACTTACATAACAGTCTTGGAAGTCATGGTTCACTTCCATAATAATCTTGGTAGTCAAGTTTCACTTCCATAACCATCTTGATATTCATGGTTCACTTCCATAACCATATTGGTAGTCATGGTTCACTTCCATAACCATCTTTGTAGTCAAGGATCACTCCCAATACCATCTTAGTCTGTCTCATGAGATATAGATTTTTACCCAATGCATTAGAGGGAGATATAGGTCCCACCCATCTTATAATTAAATCATGCATACATGTGCCATGATATCATAAACAATCATATCATAACCCATGAAATTAAATGGGTATCATAAACATGTAATCATATCATAACCTATGGAAAAGATACAAGTTTCATAAAAATTTCATTAAAATCATAACCTGTGAAAATAAAGGGTTTCTTAAACCTAATTCCAACAAATCATAAACCATTCAGAGAAATAATATAAAGGGTATTCTTGAACTATAACAATGTATTTCATCTTATATGGGGAAGGATTTTTAATGATCACTAGGAACATGACTTTTCCTTAAAATTCAATTTTTACAATATAAAACATTTTCAAAACCCTTTTCTTTCAAACCACTTTTAAAACATATTAAGGAATCATGAAAAAATCATTTAAAACATTTCTTGAGAAAATTATCCTTTCTTCATTAAAATTGTTTTCCTTTCTTAAAATTCCATGTAATTTTAAAAGAAAAAGTTTTATTTTAAAATAACATTTTATGATTATAAGGTAATATTAAAGTCATTAAGGTTTCATGAAAGCCTCAAAATCCATTCATGTCGTATAATATAAAAAAACATTCTTATCGTACTTTTATCAGAAAATTCAAAAAGTACCTTGTTGAAAAGATTCCTTTCAAACCATTTTATAAAAATTTGAACATGGGTAAAAATACTTTAGTTTTTTTAGGAATATATTAATAATATATATATTTTTTTAAATAAACATGAAAATAGATGATAAAATTTCCCTAGTAGATACTTACATATAAACAATCCCAAATAATAATGAGATTGTGAAATAACCCTTACAACTTTATAATCAGAAGAATAGTATACCCCGTGAAAGAAAAGAAATTATATGGATAAGAAAAATACCATAATATTATGTTTAATACTCTTAAAATATATTCATGGGTAGTATATACACCACTTATAATAAATAATTAGTGTATGAGGCATGTGTCTCACAGAAGTAAAGGTGAGGAAAAAATGCCTTACCTTCGATCTGATTCCCTTCGTATGTTTCTAAAAAAATTTTATAGTGGTTTTAAATATATTATTATCATATAAAAAAAAATATTTATTATATCATATATGATTCATTTATGACTTTATATTATCCATTTATTAACAATTCCAAGTTAAAACAACATTTGAAGTAATAACTGCTTTGTTTATCGTACGTTTTTTGACCTGTTATTCTTGAACCTTTTACTTAGATCGTGATTTTTTTATTTAAAAAATGTAAAAAATGGTTTAAATATCCTATATATTTAGTATATAAATATATATTAAAGATATATTTTTGAAATGAAATACACCATTCATGGAGACGGTAACCCATACGTACACATGAATACTATTTATGTTTTCTTATCGTACTGAATGGAAGAAGGTAGATGACATATAGGTATATATATATTATTAAATTAGAATTATTATATAAAATATTTCATATTTATTCATTATATAAATTTTTATAATCATTCTTGAAATGGTTAGCGTGGAAGATGAATCTCATCGCGTCGTGGAAACAATAGGTCGTACGTATGCACGAGCAACAATATAATTATCTTAATGATAAAAGGTTGAGAAATTATAATGTATATTAATTAGAAATAATCAATATAATTTCATATTTATTATTTATATCCATTATATACATCATTATAACCATCGAAATAAAGTAGGAATGAAAAACATATTACACCACAATGTGGAGACGGTAAGTCGTACACACACACGCGTTGTAATTTCATTTTTCTTTGGATGAATAAAATATGGAATACTGTTTTTACATAATCATAATAAAATCTAATAATATATTTTATACTTAATTTATTACTTTATAATGTAATAATCACATAAATATTAAGCAGAAGAAGAAACAATTTTGAAATATTCGGTAAAGAGATTACCTCTTCTTCGACGATCTCCCTCTAGATATCCTCTTAGAGACACTATAGTTGGTCTTTTGAGAATTAAAAAACCTATAAAATGATACAAGGTAAGTTTATAATTAAAATGGGTAGGATATGGACAAGAAAAAAAAGTCTCAAATCAATGTGAATAAGTGAGGGAGGAGGTTCCCTTTTATAAATGAGTTGAGGGGAAAATTTTAAAACTCTCAAAATATTAAATTAATATAAATTAATTTTCAATTAAAAATGGTCCCAAAATTATTTATTTAGAATATAGGATGATTATGGGTCTAAATAAAATCATAAAATAACAATTATACAAGTTATTATTATTTTTTTATCCTTATTTTTTTGTTTTAATTCTTATTTTACCCTTTCAATTCTTATCGTGGTGTCATATAATTTACACTTTGTTGGTTAATATAATTACTATAAAATGAAAAAAGACAAATGAATGAGTAATTGATGAAATTTTAAGACTTATAAAAATAATTTGGTCTAATTTTATATTTTTATGAATTTTATATCATTTAATAAAATATTATTTATTTTAAAATATCTAGTGTTAATTTTGACACTATTCATTAGTTGACTTTTTAAAAATATCATAATAGTAACGAACTCAATTAAATTACCAATAAAATTTAAAATTAATCCATAAAATTAATGTATGACATTAATTATGTCAAATTATATTTATTTTAATATTTTTAATATCATTTATTTGATTCTTCTATTAATGAAGCAATTACTACATCATTATGGTGTTAGCATATAATTTAATTATTTATTTCCTAAAAATTATAAATAAATTACAATAATGTAGGTAAAAATTTTATATTTATAAATAATATTTATATTTTAATATATCCCCTGTATAACCCCATATTAAAAATAATTTACTTGTTAAAAAAAGGGTGTGACAAAATTTGTCTTCTCTTTGAATATAATATTATAAATGTATTAAGGTCATCCAAGTGGCTCCAAGTTGTCCTAAAATTGATCCAAGGATTATATTGGTAAAAAAACTCATTAAATTAAATTAGGACAAGTTTTAGGGTAATTTTATAATATTTATAATATAATTTTTACCTTTAATTACCCAATTTACCCTTAACTATGGTAATACAAATTATTACTAAAGTTACTATTCACACTATCCAAACATAAAAGGGACCTATTTAAATAATTTTGACCTTATGATTCCAAATATTTAATCCATTTTTATAAATTCAAAACACAAAATCTGTAGAAATTAATTAAAAAATTAATACCATTGATGGAATGAGAAAGCGGGTTTTAAAGTAAAACGTTCAAAAGTTCACAAAGTTTTTATATCAAATTTTAATGTGAAATTGATTGCAATGTACTTAATTGGATTAAATGATAAAAAAATAATCTAATTATACTTTAAAATCATTCAAAAATGTAATTTTACACAATAAATTATTTCGATGAAAAAAGTTGTTTGCAATTAAAATTTAGTATTTTTTTTACTATTCATCAAAACATGAAACTTATCAGAAAAATATCAAAAATTAAACCAAAGTAAATTTTTATACCCTGATTTAAAATAATAAGTTTATTATGTCAAATATAATATATAAAAGTGTCAAAAATTGGATTTAAAATGGGTTCTTCCTTAAAAGGTGATGAAATTACCCTTTTTAAAAATATAGGGCTTTATGCATAAAATTTGTTTGGTTCTTATCTTATGCCAATAAAATATATTTAATGAATATAAAAAATTAATAAAATATAACACACACACACATATATATTTCATTAATATCATTTACTAATTTTAATTAATTTAATTTATTAATAAAAATTGACTTTTGGAGTATAAAATTAAAAATATTGCCTTTATATTCAGTTGGTATATATTAATTGGTAACCAATTAATTCATTTTATAAACAATATTTTTCATAGTTTAGTTAATAATATTCATAATTTTAATGGATAGTTTATATATTATTATGTTAAATACTAATATTTTAATTATATACTATTGTTCGGTAAAATTCGATCTTGCGTAAAATGAATGCTATCGAAGAAACTAGACCTTATGTGTAACAGAATCCAAGCATAGTGTTTCATATACCACAAGATAATATGGTGTTTCATTTAGTACAAGCTTATCTTGGTCTAGTGTACAACACAATACAATAAAGAAATTTTAAAAAATCTCTCTCATAAAAAACTTGGGATGTTAAAATCT
Source organism: Viscum album (assembly GCA_963277665.1). NCBI lineage: Eukaryota > Viridiplantae > Streptophyta > Magnoliopsida > Santalales > Viscaceae > Viscum > Viscum album. Next base: position 719,384,451 of record OY728157.1, on the reverse strand, counting down.
TGATCCCAAGAATGTATGTTTCTTCTCCAAATTCTTTGATGGAGAATCATTTTTTATCCATGTAGTAACTGACTATAAGACTGGTATCTCATTTCTCATCAATAATATATCATCAATATATACTACCAAGAAAACTATACACTCCCACAAAATCTCTTGTTGTCACAAGGCTCATATTTATTATTTATGAAACTAGATTATCTTATAAATTTATCATAATGAATGTTCCATAATATTGATGATTACTTAAACACATAAATAGATCTACACAACTTTCATGACTTATTGGAATCCTTTAGTTTCACAAACCCTTCTGGTTAAGTCATATAGACATCTTACATAATGTTTCCATTAACAAAATATGTCTTAACATCCAGTTGAAAAATATCATAATCATCATAAGTTGTTATAGAAGTTATAATTATAATACATTTCATAATTTTGGTAGGTGAAAAGTTTTTTTAATAGTATATTCCTTGAAATTTGTTAAACCCTTTAGAATCTAGTCAAACTTTAAAGGTACTAAATTTATTATTCATTTATAGTTTCTTTTTGAATACCCATTTACACCCAACTAGCTTTACAAAAACTATAGCTTCTACTAAACCCTAGAATTGGTTTTAGTATATGGAATTAATTTCAAAATTTAAGGATTCTTATCATTTAGAAACTTCTAAGTTATTTTATACCCCTTGTAGGATAGTGGTTTATCATTATCAATTAATAATGTGTCAGTATCCCCGATGACTAGAAAATAGTCTCTCTAGTTCTCTGAAATATCTGGTGATCCTAAGTTATACTTGTATATCTGGAATAACTCCTTCCACTAGAGATTATAATTTCTTTTCATTCCCTTTCTCTTATTTATCTTGATCCTTGACTGCATCGAAGTTCATCTTTCTCCCACTATCTCTTTTGGAGATGTGATACCTTTATTGAAATATTATTTTTCTTTCCACAATTGATTTTATATATAAGGAATCGAATAAGTAATAACCTATTTTTTTATTTTATAAGCTATAAAGATACACTATGTGCTTCATGATGCTATTTTTCCCTTGGATTAGCATTAAAAAATGATGAGTGAGATGAGATATTATACCAAACTCTTTTAAATAATCAATTAATTCTTGGTTAAGATACTCCCAACCTCAACCAGAGTGGATTTTATATTCTTACCAATATGTATCTCTTATTTATCTTGTATTCCTTAAATATCTCAAATTAATTAGACTTATAACTCATTAAGTGGAAATATTTATATCTACTAAAGTGATTGGTAAAAGTTATGAAATAAGAGTATCCACCTCTAAGTTCTACTATAATAGTTCCATACACTTATAATGAACTAATTCTAGAAGATCTATACCTATTTCAACTTTTCCACTAAATGTAGTTTTAATATTTTCCCTTGTAAAAATGCATGACATATATCCAAGGATTTTAGTTCAAAATAATATAAATACCCTTCTTGGTATAATTCTGTAAAACACTTATTATTTTCACAATCAATTTAGTGATATCACAATTGGGTGTGATATGAGTCATGTGAAATTGATTCATTTTCTATTACCTAGAATTTTTTCATATTCTAGTATATAAAGTTAGTTATTTAAATGCTTATCCTGTAACAATGTTATCTTTATAAAAGTATCAACTCTTATTTTTGAACATGAAAATAATTCCAGCCATATCTAAACTGGACACATATATTATGTTCTTGGGTACATTGGTCACATAATATATTTTTTCAAAACTAGAATAAATCAGGTTGGTAATGTGAGATAGTATTCTCTAATAACCAATATATCTATCCTTGTTCTAATTTCAATTCACATATCCACATCAACTCTAGTAATCTTCTAGAATATACTTGGCTCCCATATTTGGATACAAATGTGAGAACCAAAAGATGTATCTAATACCTAATTTATATAAATAGAAAGATTACACTAAATATATAATTTACCTAGATATCCCTATTTTTTTAAACTAAGGAATTCTTCTTCTTCTAGTGGTATTTATTTCCACAAGAAAAACAAACATCCTACACCTTAGCCTCTCCCTTGATCTTTCTCCAATTAGAAGGGTGGTGTGAAGGTTTCTTAAACTTAGATCTTTTCTTAGAAATTTTCACCTTTCCTTTCCTCTTTTTTCAGAATAAATAGATAGGGATTTTCATTCTTCATAACTTTATCCACTTAGATAATTATATTCAAAAGAATTGAGATCACCTTCTCTATATTATTAATATAAAAATTCATAGTAAAACTCGATAAGATCATAGGAAGTGAGGTGAGAGTGAGGTAGATGCACAATTCCTTGAGTGGATTAAAATCTATAATTTATAAATGCTCAATGAATCCATTAATCTAAACAAATCAAGTTCCAACTGATAAAAATTATTCTAGATTTCATATAAAGAGCTCCTTAGAGATCTCATTCCCCTCTTGTCTTTCTTTCTCCTAATAGAGATCATGGAGATAAGACAACATGGTGTATGTGTTTCTGTATTCATAAATCATATGAAGCTCACTAGTCATAGATGATAATATGAGGAATTGGATATCTAATTAATCATTAATCTATTTCCAAAATACTTTTTGTTCTTCTCACTTGCCTCCTTGGAAGGCTCTGTAAGAACTTGTGACTCTAGTACATAAAACTTTCACTCTTAGCATATTATAATGCACAAGATCCTGTACCACTCCTAAAAGTTAATAATGAATGAGATAAATTCTTTCTACAAGATATATCATAGGGATAATTTCATGGTTGAAAAAATTATTGTTTTATATATAAAATAAAAGTATATTTTAGTACATTATATTTATTACTAAGTGTGATGTAATAAATTTATTTTATTAGTATTACAATATTTTATCAAATTCTCATAATGCTACCCATTAGATTTAGGATATCCTATCTCTTGTATATTTTAGTGGAAAGGATATATATTCCCATTCAAAAAAACTATATGAGGTTTTGATAAATTATTCAATGGTAATTATGTAGGCTTTACATTACAACTACATCAACTCATAGTTCCTTGATCTATTGAGTGGACTCCCCAATATTGAAATCCTAAACTCAGATTTCTTCAATGCTTGCCTCTAAATTATACCAAGTCTTTCTAAGTTAATCAAAACCTATTTCAACCTAGGTTAATTTGAACCATGAATTTCATTATAACTCCCTGATAAATGAAATAACCTCGATGATTTCCAAATAAGTACTTTGAACTATTTTTGCATTTTAACTCAGATTTTTAAAGGTTTTTACTAAATTAATATATTTTTTGAGATATTTTCTTTTAACTTGTGTGTAAATATACTTTATTTTATTATTAACATTCATGTTAATATTATGTTAATTTTACATAATTAATTAAACATGTCTGATAAAATAATTTATTCATTATTCATTTATTTTATTTCATCTTAGAATTCTTGTTAATTTACTTAATTTATTTGATCATATTTAATCAACAAAATAAACTATGCATCATGTAAATAAATAAATAGTCACAACTTTGAAAAAAATATAATAAATAGGTGATATGATTTTGATATTTTAACTACTAGTTGGTTTATAAAATAGAATATAAACCTACTTATACCCTGGGGAGAAATAACCCATTAAGCTAATACCTACCTCAATTTATTGTATTCCACCATAAACTTATGTATCTCCACATTTGGGTTCTCCTAGATTTGGGTCTTGAAATATCTCATCTCACCATGAGCTCCATCCTTTATAAATTCTTACTCACTCATAGGTGAGGAGTAACAGGGGTTTAGGGTTACATAAAATAATCCTTTTATATGTTGTCCTGTACATAATTAAGGATATTGGGATGATACATGTATCATTATATTTAATTTAATAATAAATTTATCACAAAAAATCATGTAATAAATAATTAAATTAAATAAAACTCAACACATACATCATTTCATCAAAATTATCTTCATTCACCACATGTAAGTACTATAAATTTAAACTTACTATAATTCATTTCAATTCATTATTTATTAAGATATATTTACTTGAGTTAATAATTAATTTACTAATTAATTATTTAATTAATTATCTTAATTATATTTTTAAATAGTCCTAAATATTACCATCCTATATAATTTTAAATAAATAAAATAAAATTATTTTTAATTTAAAATTATTTAGTACATGGAACATATTTATGGTATCACATGATGTGTTCCTTTTTGTAAAGATTAAATTAAATACTAAAATTTTATATATACACGACATGTACTAAAGGTGACATAGTGTGTGCCATTCTGCATCTGATTAAATCCATTTCCAGAGTTTAATAATTATATGGAATATCCAGTCACTTGACATGGCATGTGAATTACCCTATGTACAATCCTTTTCATTTACTCTATACATACACGACATGTATGTCTACACAACGTGTTTCAATATACATGGTGTGTTGCTCTATGGGTCAATCCACATATTCTTGATGTCATGTATGACCACATGGAATGCCATGAATATATGCAGCATGTATGACTGGTAATTATCATGAAGTAAATAGTGTGTACATCGCCTATACACATTGTGTAGTTTCAAAATTTCACAAAAAATAATAATTAATAATTTATTTCCACACAACATGATGAAAATCACTCAATATGTACTTGGTGTGATGTTGAAACTATCACATAGAATTTAAATCTAACTACATTAAATTTAGTTCATTTATCACTTTATTATACTATGTTTTGACTCACACAACATGTCTATCTCAGTGTATACCTTTCTTGATTTAGAAGGAGTTACACAACATGTACACCCAGTTCCACACAATGTAATCTATTTCTGTACACCCTTATAACACACCTAGAGTCTTAACATGTATCTATCATGAGTTTTCACATGTTATGTGTCATATACATCATCCTATATGTTGTTTAATTCATTTTTACCATGTTTCTCATCTATCTATCAATATTCAGTGTGTAGTAATTATGCATGCATTGACTACATGACTTTCCACAATTTATGTGGATTCAATGTCAAGTGGGGATACATAGTATAAAAACCAGTTAAAATCTGTATAATATCTTTCATACCACATTCCACTTATAAGGACTCATGTATTTTGAATAGTGATTTGGGTTGGGTCTCCGTAGAGGTGTTGGAAGTGTGGGTAAATTCCTAGGAAGAAGCCTTGGGAGTTGGCTTAAGCTTGGGGTTTTATTTTTTATAAATATTTTTATAAGTGTTCTAGAATGAATTCATGGTTATTTAATTCTTTATATATGTTCTAAAGCCTTAGAAAATGAATTATTATAGTTTTAGTATTTTTGGGACTTGTAGTAAATTTTTGAATATTTGTATAAGTCTAGATAGTAAGACATTAACAAATTTAGTAAGATTTTGATGGCTTCAATATGAATTTTGTGGATTTAGTATGACTTCCTACTGGAATCATTGTTAATATTATGACTTATAGGGAAGTATTACTATGAAAGTATGCGTTGATTAAGAAGGACTAAACTTATAAATACTTCATTAACTATGGCTTCTCAAAAGTAAGAAATCTGGAAAGTAAGACTTCATAAGTATTACTATGAAAGTAAAACATTATAAGTCTTACTAGGAAAGTATGTTTTTTACTAGACTTTACCAAAAAATGACTATGATGAACAATGTTTCCAAAACCTTCCAAATATAAATAAATGATTAAAAACACATTTCTAGAGATTTGGGGAAGTATTTTTTGACCTTTACATGGGGAAAATCGTTCTCAACCCCCTCTCATCCCTCTCTTCTTTCATAAGTGAGATATACATTATTTCTTATCATAATCATATATCATTTAATGTGAGAGGGAAATATGGGTAATTTTAATCATCTGTATAAGATTAATGTTTAGATTTATCACTATTTATTCCCCCTCACCAAAAACACTAATTTCTGAGATTTTACCATATTTTTCTATATATTATAATTAAAGACAAACTATTTGAATATTCTTAATGAGTGTATTCCTACAAAATCTAGGTAGGTGGTCCCTAAATATTTAATACTTATACATGTTTTATAATCATGAAATAAATAGGCATGCGTTAGTTCATGGTTGTAAGACTATGAATAGAACTGCTTACAATATCCATTGTTACTAGGAGATACATGAGGTGGTATCATGAAGGAAATGGTGGTTTTACTATTGTGACTTGGTCATTTGGTTTTAATGTTTCATGGGAATGATGAATTTTGTTAAAGATTGGGTATTTTTTAAATGAAAATTTATTGAGGTCATATTAATGGTGAAGATAGTGTTGACCATTGTCATGGATGGAGATGGAGGTTCATTGATGGTGTGGACTAGGATGTTGGGGATTTACACTCACTATGGATAGTTGATGGGAACATGGATTCATGTTCACATAGAGAATGGCTCTTTTAGTGGTTTAGTCCACTAATTGTGGGTGGTGGGCTATGAAGATTAAGTGACATAGGGGGATGGTGTTAAACATTAGTATGGAGGAGGTGCACACCCTATAAGAAATAGTTGGTGGTTAGAGAGACTTCTGGATGGGATCATGTTGCTCACCATGTTGAGACATATATTGAAACAGGCTTGTGGATATAATTTTGAATGAATTGGTGGGTAATTGTGGTGGAACTATGATGGATAGGTTATTTATAGAGGATCTATATTCCAAGTAACATGTGTTTGATTAGACTATAAAACTATCTTCTAGTATGACAAGTTGTGAATGTATCATTATACTTCATCATTAGTCTAAGAAAGTAAATAATCTCTATGGATTTATGATAATTGTTGGAGTGGATTAATATTTTCAATTATTGATGGATTTTTATTACACTTTTCATACACTAGTATATGTTTAGATATTAGATAGGGAAACTATTAGTGGTGGCCTACTAAGTTCATACTCACACTATGCATGGGACCTCTGATACACATGTAGACTTTAAGGTTCTTGGTGTAGGTAAGGTAAATTTTTTGACATATGGAACCTAGTGAATAGGAATGTTCAGATGGTGCACAACTACATACATGATTTTATAGATAGTATAGGTGGTTACTTGATGTTAGGTTTATAGTTATTTTTTGTTTTTTTTGTATGAGTACATATATGATCGGCCCATGGGTGATCATATTTCTCTTGTACGAGTTCATAACATGGTAAATATTAATTTAATTTTTCATATGTATAATTTGAATTATTTTTTATTATTATTTAATTTATTTCATTGTGTTGTATTGGTATTATTATTATTATTATTAACTCCAAAGGGTATATTCTCCCCACTATCACCTCATAGACCCTTGTTTCTAGTTGGAAACCTTTGGAATATGAGTAGGTAAACTTAAGGTAATGTAGCGACTGCCAGCCCAAACACTGTGGGGTGGTCTGGGGTGGTGGGATATTACAAAGTGGTATTATAGATTGGGTATTACAAGGTAGTACCTGAGATGTTTGGTAATAAAGTGTTAATAGTGTTTGGTTGTTATTAGTTATTATTGAAGTTGGGTTATTAAAAAATTTAATTTTTATTTTTGGTGTAGTAAAATAAGAGTCTAGGAATGTGTTTAAACTTCTGATGAAAGTCATGTTGTGTGTCTGACCATCACTCATGCGAGTTGAATTATAAGTTACTAGGAGAAATGGGATTCTTGTTTGGTTTTCATGGTTTTGGTTTTTTAATTTGTTATAGATAAATTTCTATTTTATTTTATTGATTTTTTTCGAACACTTGTTCTTCAGAGATAATAGGGAGTACTCGTGTATCTTGTTAGGCACATAGGGATCATATAGAATATGTGTGTTACTTGTGATTTTTGTTTGGAATATAGAATAAAAGGAATGTTTTAGAAAATTTAAGGGTAAAAAAATAGGATAAATAGTGTTTTTTTCATATTCACTTGGTGTAATTCTACTCAGATGACCCAAGAAGTATAGTGGTTCTAGAATAATATGGGGGTTAACTATTTAAATTTTCAATAACAACCTATATAGTGTTTTTCAATATATCTTCTTGGTGTAATTCTACTCATTTTGTCAGGGGATGCGATCTATAGTATGAAAAAGTATGTAAACCTATGTGGGTATGATGTATTTGATGTCTAACCCTGATATAGGTATGAAATGGGTGAAAGGATGAATGATATGTGAATTGAGTATGGTGGATAAGTGTAAGGTATAGTGGGTCATGTTTCTTATTACATCTTTACCTATTTTAAATATCTATAAAATTATATCTATGTTGATAAGTGTATTTGGTTCTTAGTGAGATACCACTTAGACATCCTTCGTTGAAGCATCAGGATGGAAAAGATGTGGTGCCACTGGGGCATTCATGGGATGATGCCCCTAAGAGAGGGGATAATCATGGTCTATGGATAAATATTATGAGGTAGGAAGGATATCCACATTAGGAATATGAGCTAGGGAAGTGGTTAGATGAGTAGCTCAGGGTGAGATTAGTATGAGTTATTTAAAGTATTAACGAGTGAGATCAGAGAATATAGTTCTCTATGATGTATTTAATGTAGATGTTTGAGTTTCAACATCCACATTTATTCTAGAGGGGATGGAGAAGAATAGGAAATATATTGGATAGAGTTTGTTCAAATGATATTCGATTAGATTGAGACACCCCTAGAGAATAAGGTGAAGTTGTCCTTGTATATGATCAGAGGACAATAAAAATTCTAGTGGCATGAACATGAATAGGTGGGAATGCATTAGGGGTTAACATGGAAGGACTTTGAGACTATGTTTTTTGAGAACTCCCTCCCCATGAAATTTAGGGAATATTGGTTATATGAGTTTATAAACTTTTATATAGGAGAGACCTTGGTTATTGATTATACTAGGAGATTACAAAACTTATTTTGTTTCATGATGACAATGGTGGGAGACTAAATCACCATGGTGAGATGGTTTGAGTATAGTTTACAACATGCTATTAGGGTGAGGGTGAACATATTAATATTTAATTTATTCTTATAAATAATAAAACATATGATAATAGCATAGTGGAACCTAGTAGAGGAGAGTGTAACTAGACAGACAATGGTTTCAATCGAGACATGTATTATAGCTCTGGGCAGCCATAAGTGAGTCCATTTGATGATTTCATAGGTCAATCAGAGCAGAGGTGTGATGATTCAACTGTATAGTTTATTGCCAACTATGTGTTTCTAGTATGCTAAAATATGACTCATTCAGTCCTATTGTGATCAGCCACAAAATTATGATGGAGCATGTGGCTAGATGGGGCATTGAGAGAGGTTTTGTTAAAGAATCTTGAAAATAGATATGAGTCATGGATTAAGAAAGACTCATGTGTATATGGTATGACTTGGAGTGGTTTTAGGAGTTGGTATTCAATATAAAACTATACATAAAGGATGTGGATATGGATGAGATATCCATCACCGAGGGAAGTGGATTACAATGAGTATAGATCTATAGGGAGGATAGGCGTTGGGTAATTAAGCATCAGGTCAGTTGCATGTTCTCGAGTTAATATACTCAAAGAAAGATGGAGATCCATCTATAGTTAATTTTATTCTGTGAGTATGATGAATTTTTTTTCTATGATAGGTAGGGGATCATGATTTGTGTATGAGATATTTGTGGGATGAATTAACATTGGGTATCAAGTGTGTACCAGGTATGAATTTGGATGGGATACAAGCACTGGGTTGATTCATGATGATGATGGATGATGTTTTTTTGTTATGTGTGGATAATTGTTGTGTGTATAATTGATGCGCCTGATTTGTGTATACGTTTTCATATATATTAATGAGAATAAAAACTTTTTTTTCACCAAATATAAATCATTTTTTGGATTAAATTCTTTATATTGGTGATTATGATGATTTCTAGGTGTTTTCCATCTAAAGTCACAAATTGGGAAAACAAAGAACAAAAATTCAAATATACATGGTGTGTACTTATTACACATGCAGTGTAATTTTTCCACAATATGAATCTTCAGGACTAGATACATGCCCATGTTATCGGCCTAATCTTATATGCCATGAGATTCCCATTTACACGTTGTTTCCTTCCTTCTAGAAGTGGTTGGTGGAAAATGATTGATATTACACGCCATGTAGGACTGCACTACACACCGTGTACCTCCACCTACCAGGCAGCGTCGTGTTCTAAGTTAAGGGTGGTGAGGTAGCTCACTCACTAAAGGAGAAAAGAGGTCCAAAATGTGTTGACCAGAGTACATGCTGTTTACTTTCTGGTATATGCCGTGTATTCCTAAAAACTATAAATAGGAGGGCAGGCCCTCCAAGTTCAGGACAAACTCATTCTAAGATAGACTAAGGGGGAAAATTCCAAAAGGCACCCAAGAAGAGAGAGAATGAGAGAAGAGAGTTGAGAAGGTGCTTATGTGCTACCTTCCTAAAGACCTTTACTTTGAAGATTCTTGATGTTTAATTTTGGTATCAAAAGTAGTTTAGTTACAAGCTACTCCATGAGTAGCTAAATCCCCTAAGTGTTGGAGATGTGGATGATTATGGGTTGTATTTTGTCAACTATTATATTATACTCGTGTTATTCATTATTCTCTCAAAATTTCTTAATAATACTTTCTAAATATCACTATAAATCTCATATTAGACCAAGAACATGATTTCTATGGATCTTCTAAGGAATTACGATTAAGAGCATCCATGATCATTGGATGTGATTATCGTCTCAAAAGGGTTTAAATTAATAAAATTAAAATAAATTAAATTCTAGACCAAGGAATTGGTTTCTATTGATTTTAAAAAAACTCACCAGACCAAGGTGGTTTTGTTACATTCATAACCCAGAGATTTGAGTTATCATAAAAAACACAACCTAATAAGAAAATTAATTTAATAAAAACCTTAAAAATCCACATCCCCAATGTATTCTTCCCATTTCTCATCAAGAATCAAATTTTTGTGTTTTCCTTTATCATTAAAATTAATTTATCAATAAATTGAAAGTTTAATTACTCTATAATTGAAACATAAAAAAATTGACTCTAAATTCTAACAGACTTCACCTAATTAATTAAAAACCAGGAAAACAAAATAGAGTAACTTCATCTCTATGTGGATCAATCCCATACTTTCACTATACTAGTAATAAGTTTGGGTAATTGAATTTGTATTGTTGAAAGTAACACTTAGGTAGAAATGATACTAAATTTTGGCACCTTTTCTGGGGAATTGAAAGTTAATGGTGTTTTGATTAATTAGATTTTATTAATTAAAGTGAAAATAAAAATAAAAAATTCTAAAAAAAATTCCATTCTTAATCTCATTTATGTTTTTCATTATTTTATTTTTCAATTTTTACACTTGTTTTTTTTGTGTTGTGCAAGATCAAAAGTGCATGGGTAGACAAATCACGTGTTCCAAGAGAACCAAATCATCATACATCCTTTTATTTGATCTAGAGATCGAATGAACAATCTTGCGATGATGATGGGAACTTATGGACAAGCGCAACCAGAAAACGCCCATGAAAAACATAGAATAGGGAGATCCAGCTGTTGTACAAGGAGTTGGACAACCGTTTATTCCATATGAAAACTGGAATCACAAAATAGCCGTGGAGAATGAGCAGATCCAACTTCCACCGGAAAGCATAATGGAGTTTATCCCACATAACCAAAAAAGACAAAAACCTCCATTTGTTCTAGGGTATGGACCGCAACAACCCCAGTAGTTCCCACATAAGTGGTTTCCACACCTGCATCTAGGTCAAGGGCCTTATTTTACTCTTGAGAAGCAATTTGTGCCCCCACCACCTCAATAGCAACTGCCCTCATGTCATACCCTTATAGAGTACGGTCTTCCTTCTATCCAAGGAGCAGATACGGGGATTGTCAGACCACCAGTGCAGGTCTAACATTTCAAGATGAATCCCACCATCATGAAACTCATTCAAAACACAGTTCAATTTGTAGGATTACCCAATGAAGACCCCAACACTCATCTCTACAATTTTATAGAGATTTGTGACCCCTTTCGCTACCATGAGGTGTTTGAAGATGCCATTCGCCTTCGGTTATTCCCATTTTCATTAAGGGATAAAGTGAAGGAATGGATCAAAGGACTACCTCAATGATCCATACTCACATGGGAGGTGTTGGACCAAAAATTCTTATCAAAATATTTCCCACCCACCAAGACAGTGACATTGCGAAATGAAATTCACAATTTCTAGAAGCATGATTCAGAATACTTGTATAAATCTTGGGATTATTTAAAATAAATTATAAAGAATTTTTCTCATCATGGTCTTCCATTATGGATGTAAGTATTCAAATTCTATGATGGTCTTACAAAGAACACCAAATCCGTAGTGGACGTAGCTGTTGGAGGAACAGTAATGAGGAAATCATTGGAGGAAGTCTTCGAATTACTCGAAGACATATCTGTAAATAGCTTCCAATTTCACTCAAAGTGGGGAACTTAGAAGAGAGGCATGCGCAACATTGATTCCACTATGATGCTTTACGCTCAACTCAATGTCATATCAAATAAAATTGATGCGTTAAATATGAGAAATGCATCTCATGCTCAAATGGAAAATCACCCAGCATGTAGTGAATGTGGTGACAATCACATCATGAGTGAATGCCCAAGGACAAGTGTCAGTGACTCGATAAGTGAGGTAAATTTCACTTCCCATAATAGAAGGCCAAATATTTACCCTTAGTACTAAAACCCATCATGGAAAGATAACTCAAATACGGGCTGGGGACAACAACAACATACTTCTCAACCCACCCCCAAAGGATAACGAGTTATGGTCAACACCAATACCAACATACATATCCTAGAAAATAGCAGCATAGATCTTTCCAACAACAAGGGTATCAAAACCCTCATCCGGCGCAACAACTGAGGTAGCCACAACCTCAACCAACTGCTCAAAAAACTCAACAAGAACCCCCATAAAACTTAGAGGAGATGCTGTCAAAATTCATAAAAACTTATGAAAAAAGATTTTTAAATAAAGAGGCATCCATTCAAATCCTTGAGAATTATATTGGGAAACTAACCAATCATATATCTTCAAGACAACCTGGTACTTTTCCAGGTAACAGAGAGAAAACCCATGGGAAGAATCCAATGCTATCATATTACAAAGTGGGAAGAAGCTACCTCCGAATATAACCGCAAATCAAGGTAAAAATACATCTACACCTTCTTTAAATTAAAATAATGAAGCTTATATCAAGGGGTATCCCTCAACACAAAGCCTATAAAAAGAGAAGGAGGTTGTACATGGTAATGGAAAAGAGGTGGTTAAACCTTTTGAACCCCCTTACCATTCCTTCATGAATGAAGCAAAGGAAGCTGGATCAAAAATTCGCAAAATTTATGGAGGTATTCCTGAAACTTTATATAAATACTCCTTTTTCCAAGGAATTAACTCAAATTACAACATATATGAAGTTTATGAAGGAAATAATATCTAATAAGAGGAAGATGGAATATTTGGGGACCATTTCTCTCACTAATGAATGCTCAGTAGTGGTATAACATTCTCTTCCTCCCAAACTCCAAGATCCAAGTAGTTTCAAAATCCATTTCACAATTGGATCATGTGAGTTTGAGAAATACCTTTATGAATTTGGGGAGAGTGTTAACCTCATTCCCTATAAAGTCTTCAAAAATTTGGGGCTAAATGACCTCAAACCAACTTGATTATCCCTTCATCTAGTGGATTGATCCATCAAATATCCTAAAGGGATACTTGAGGATGTTCTCATAAAAGTGGGATGTCTTATTCTTCCTGCTGACTTCATCATACTCAACATGGAGGAAGATCAAGAGGAATATCTCATTTTGGGAAGACCCTTCTTGGCTATTGGGAAGGTTTTAATCAATGTTCTCCAAGGTGAGTTGATCTTCTGAGTGGGTGATGAAAATTTCTCCTACAATGTCCTCAAAGTAGTTAAACAATTATCACTGATGGAGAATGAGGATTTTTTTTCCTTGATGACTGTGAACGATCCATGGAGTTACATGGGTGATAAAATGGAATGTTATTCTATCACCAGTGAACTAGTCATCAATGACACCTAGTCTGAATATGAACTAGAAGAGTTGTAATTTTTTGTCGGCCAGGGCGGTCATTATTGGCAAAGTGCAATCATTCCAGATATCCTAGAGAAAACCAAGGTAGAACCCATGGTGCCATCATATCGGAAGGCCCCTCAACATAAATTCAAATCTCTCCCATCATCCTTAAAATATGGGTACTTGGGTGATGAGAACAATTTTACAATAATCCTCAATGCTTAACTCACAAAAGATCAAAATGATACACTCCTACAAGTTCAAAGGAGAAGAAAAAAAATCCATTGGGTGGATAATTTCTGATCTTAAAGAGATCATCCCAACAATTTTCACCAACAAGGCATTACATGAAGAAGGATCCAAGCCCTCTCGACAACCAAAACAACAGTTAAATCCCCCCATGATAGAGGTAATGGAGAATAAGGTAATCAAGCTCTTAGATGCGGGAATCATTTACCCGATCTCTGATAGCCCATGGGTAAGTCCTCTGAAAGTGGTACCCAAAGGGGGGTATCAACGTAATAAATAATGATAAAAATGAACTTATCCCAACCAGAATAGTAACAATATAGAGAGTATGTGTGGATTAACAAAAACTAAATGATGCCACATGAAAATACCACTTCCCACTTCCTTTCATGGATCAAATGCTGGAGTGCGTAGTAGGGAACACATTATATTTCTATCTGGATGGTTATTCTGGTTAAAACCAAATATGTATTTCCCTTGAAGACCAAGAAAAAAGAAACTTCACATGACTACATGGAACTTTTTCCTACTAGAGGATGTATTTTGGCATGTGTAATGCTCCATCCACCTTTTAGTGTTGCATTTTTTCCATCTTCCATGATATGGTAGAAATTTTTTTGGAAGTCTTAATGGGTGATTTTTCTGTCTATGGGAAATCATTCAACACTTGCTTGAAAAATCTGAAATTTGTTTTGGAACGGTGTAAACACACCAATTTGGTTTTAAATTGGGAGAAGTGACACTTTATGGTACAACATGGCATTATATTAGGCCACCATATTTCTAAGAAGGGCATTGAAGTTGACCCATCCAAGATTGAAATCATCTCACAATTGCCTATTCTTACTTCTTTCCAGGCAATCTGAAGCTTTCTTGGGCATTCAGGTTTCTACAGGAGATTTTTTTGTGATTTTTCAAAGATAGATAAACCATTAACCAATATTCTTAAAAAGGAAGCTATCTTTTAATTTGAAGAACAATGCACCATATATTTCCAACTTATAAATAAAAAATTTGTATAAGCCCCTGTCACGATTACCCTAAATTGGGAGGAGCAGTTTGAGGTCATGTGTGATGCAAGTGACTATGAAGTGGGAGAAATTATCGAGAAAAGACTAAATAGAATATTTAGACTAATATATTATGCCAAAAAGACTTAAACGAAACACTGATCAATTTCACTACTGCTGAGAAGGAAATTCTTTCCGTGGTTTTTTCATTTGACAGGTTCTGTTCTTATTTAGTGTCATCCAAAGTAATTGTCTACACTGACCATGAAAAACTTAAATATATTCTGAACAAGAGGGAAGAAAAATCACAGCTAGTTTGTGTGGACTATGTATCAAAATGGGTGTAAGATGCTGCCAAAACACCTCAAAGGTCATTGTGGCTTTCTTGAAGAAGAACATTTTCAGTAGGTTTGGTGTTCCATGGGTGCTGATTAGTGATAGAGGAACTCATTTTGACAATGCATTGATGCGAAATGTGCTTCTAAAGTACGGTGTGAGGTATAAGAAGGGGAAAACATACCATCCCCAGTAAAGTGTCCAAGTGGAGGTCTCAAACTATAAATTAAATAAAATCCTGGAGAAGACAGTGGGAGCTTCAAGGAAGGACTGGTCCAAGAAACTTTATGATGCCTTGTATGAATACATGGCTGCCTTCAAGACACCTATGGGGATGTCTCTATTATGGTTGATCTATGGGAAGTAATGTCATTTACCTATGGAGATTGATCATAAATCCTATTGGGATATGAAATCCCTGAACTATGATATCAAGGCTACAGAGGAAAATCAAAAGTTCCAACTGATAGAACAAGATGAAATTTGGTGGGAGGCATATGAGAATTCCATGCTATATAAGGAGAAGACAAAGGCAGTCCATGACTGAATGACCTCCTGTAAATAGTTTCAACCTAGTGATGAGGTATTATTATTTAACTCCCATTTGAGACTGTTTCAAGGTAAACCCATGTCCTGGTGGTCGGGACCCTTCCAGGTAATCAAGGTTTTCCACCATGGTGCAGTGGAAGTGGCTGGAGTAGATGGTTAATAATTCAAGGTAAATGGGAAACATTTGAAACCATATTTTCCAATGGAAGATATGGTGGGTAAAATCTCCACCATACAATTCGGGTAGCAAGAGGCTAAGGTAAGGTTGATCCAATGATGTAAAACAAAGTCACTTCCTAGGAGGCAACCCAGAGGATACACACCGTGTACCACTATATATACAGTGTATATTTTTATTTTTCATGTATATTCTCATAGACCTAGTAGTATTAGTATATATTAATCAAGTAAATAAATATGGATGATTCCGGTGCTGATGGTAAGGTCACTAGAATATATTCGAGCCATCGCTGGTTCGAATCCCCCCATACCTACCTTCGACATGGGGTTTATCCTTTTTAAACCCATGTTTACTTAAATGGCATGTGTGGTACTTTTTAAAATAAAATAGAAGTTTTTATATATAAAAGAAAACCTATGATGGGGATGAACCGGCTGGCTAGGGTTGTAAACCGGTTACAAAAGACCAGGGTTCGAATCCTGACAACCAGACTATTTCCATAATTTTTCATATTAATAAAACCACATAATGTGCATTTTGATATACGTCATGTGATCCATATTTTCAATAATAATTTAAATAGTGTTTGAAATAAGAAAATACATGCGGGTGAATTTTGCAGATTTGTAGAGTCTCAACCCTGGATTCAAAAGACCTGGGTTTGAACTCAGCTAATCTCTCTACTTCATCCCTTTTATTCAAATTAAAACCACACACTGTGTGTTTTCTTCATCCCATGTAGAAATGTACATCTAATTTAAATATTAAAAGTAACTAAAAATGGGAAGCACTACAACCTTTGATCCTGTGGTCGAGGGCTTGCGTTCGGAATGGCCGATCACCGGTTTGAATCACACCCCAAGCACCAGACCAAAGGTTGTAGTTCTCTTTTTCAAATTTTAGAACACACGACGTGTATTTCCTTAATACATTATGTATATAAATTTATTTTTAGTGAATAATATCTCTCTCTATATATATATATTTATTTTAATTATTAATATTAATTATTAGATAGTTTAATATAATAATTATATTATATAATTTATTTATTTCTCTAAAAAAACACAAATAAATGGTGTGTACGCTATATAACATGTCGTGTACTCCATCTATAAAGTTTGGTACCCTACCCAGCCATAACCTGTGTTGCGCAACCCCCCTCCTCCCAATTTCTTCTCCTGGAAGCCGTATTGCCTCCCTCATGCCATTCTTCCAATTTTCAGTGTTTTAAGGCCTGATTTATTCTAAATTTTGATCCTCACATCAGGTAGACCTTTCTACACTCCTTATTTCATAGTTTTCCTTGTGTTTGGGTCAACTTTTGGATCTGCTGACCCTTCAACTTCCGTGCGCAGTACACGGGGTGTGCGAAGAACACACAACATGTAAAACTTGTACATTACCACACACCCATGCATTTTCCATTTGAATTATACATAGTGTGTCTATTTGGGACATATCGTGTACTGTGCCTCCCCTGACCTTCTGGGCCAAACTATGTCCTCTGGGACATGGCCACTCCCTATGTCATTACGCATGACATGTATATTCGGTACATGCCGTATCCTCCGACCCTTCAGAGGACTCTGTGTGGATGGTGTACACGCCTTTCACACAATGTTACCACACATGGAATGTAACCCTTTACACATGGCATGTATGTTTTTTGATCCCCTAACCTAGTTGAGCCGTGTCTGACCACTTACATCGGCACCACTCCATGTTGGGACACACAACGTGTACACCTTAATACACGATGTGTACTGGTTTTTTTCCCAACACATACCCTCGCAGCGTGTCTATCCAGAGTACATATGATCTTACATAGATCCTATTACACGTAGTATAACCGGGATCTACATGCGGCGTTCTACTTAATTTTATATTTTCTCACATTTTCTTTCTTTATTATTTTTCTTATTTTTTCTTATTTTTTTTCTTTTCTTTCACCTATGGAAGGTGATGATGCCACAACTAGGAAGTATCCCATTTCCTCTACTAAGGGTGAGTAGCCCCCTCACCATCAGATTCATCTTTGACATTCCGAGTAGATGAATTTATATTTCCTAGTTTACCAACCCCCAACATTGGCCACTCTACCTCCTCTTCTGATGGAACCTCCCTCTGTGGAATCTGTCAGTCCGGTCGCTTCCATGGAACCCCTCCCTACCCCTACTAATTCTGCACCTTCTATAGTGGCTGAGAGCTCTGGTGATGCCACTCCCTCTTCTAGCTCCATCCCCTTAGAGCTACCCTTCACACCAGTAGTGGACCCGACCGAGCCTACACCTCCCCCTACTTTTCAGATGTAACACCCCAAGATTTCATAGTACATTATTTCTTCAAAGTAATTTAATAACTTGCAGTACACACAACACCGAGTTCAAGCGCACCATGACTTACCAAACTAGCCGTTCAAAAGAGGTTATGAATAATATTAACTAAAATTTTAACTTTATATAATCCTTATACATTTAAAATCCATATTATGAGTTTCTTAGACATAATGAAAAAAAATCAGTTTTTTTCAGATAAAATAAGTTTTTTTAAAAAAAATGCAATTTTACCGCGTTTTAATGGTGAACCATTTTTAAATCCAATATTTGAAACTTTTATATATTAAATTTGACAAAATAAACTTCTTCTTTAGAATCGGGAGATAATAATTTAGTTTTTATAAATTTTTGGTGTTTTTATGATAACTTTCATATTTGGGTGAATAGTGAAAAATATTATATTTTAACTGAAAACAACTTTTTTAATCAAAATAATTTGTAGTGTTAAATTATAAATTTTAATTGTTTGTAAGTATTGATAGATTATATTTTTACCATTTAATCTAATGTTATTCATTGGAAATAATTTCACTTTGAAATTGAACATAAACCAGTATCAATCTTTTGTTAGTTATTATTTCTTAAAAACACGCTTTTTGGTTTTGACAACGGGAATTAATTTTAAATTAATAAATGAAACTTATATATTTTTAATTTGGTAAAATAGACTTAATTTTTGAATTCATAATATCAAAATTATCTTAGGGTGAAATTTTGGTATTTTTCTGAAAACTTTCAATTTTTGATGAATAGTGAAAAACATTGAGTTATTGGTTAAAACCGTCTTTTTAATTAAATAATTATTTATTTTATTTAAATTTATTTTAGGTAAAAATAGATACATAATACCTATATATGTTCAATATAATTCATTGGAGTAAGTTTATAATAATTTTAGATATACAAAAATTTTATTGAACTTTTTACCGTCTTTTACCCACCTCCTAGAAGCATTTGCAAATTCACAAAAAACATAATTTTTCCACTTATGTGAGTTTAATTTAAAAAATATGAGAGACACAGTTGATATCAGTAAGTAAAATATGGTTTAATAAGATTAAAATAATATTTGGCGAATATTAACTTTTTACTTTTATTTACTACGGTTAAAAGTAAATAGGGTAATTAAGGGTAAATATGATATTATTATTACCATAACACATGTACTAATTATATTGTCTAAGTATAATTAGAAAAAAATCAAACTTAGAAATAAAATATTATCCTTTAGGTCCACTTTAATTAGATTAGTAAATTTATTATTATTTTATTTAAAGAAGAGTTAAAAGAGTTAAAATCAAAGTTTAATAATTAAATTTTTTTAATATAGGGTTATACAAAAGATAAATTCAAATATAAATATTAATTAGAAATATAAATTTTTTTCTTACATAATATTATTTTATTTATAATTTTTAGACATTAAAGAATTAAATTTATTTATGACACAATGATAATGCAGTAATTACTGTATTAATGAAAGATTAAAATAATTGATATTATAAATATCCAAATAAATGTAATTTTAGACTTTTTATGAATTAAACTAATTTTATAGGTTAATATGACAAGTTAGGGTTGGTTATATGAACTTTTTTCAGAGTAATAATGCTGTTATGAATTTAGAAAAAAACAAAATACCAAATAGTGTCAGAATTGACATAAAAGAGTTTTTAAAACAAATATTATATTATTAATTGATATTATATTCCTAAAAATCTAAGGTTCGGCCAAATGTATTAAATAATATTATATATGTCATTTATTAACAACTTGGGGTTTTATTGGAAGTTTATAGAAAGTTTATTAACCATATAATATAAAAATACAAAGAGACATGGTAAATGTCAAACTATTTAACTAAGAGTTAAATCTAAAATATAAATTTAATATAGTGACCCAAACCTATCTAAAACCTATTGGTTGAGTTTTTTTGCACCCATACCCACCTTATCCTTTAAATAATTCATTTTTGAGCCATTACAAACCGAAAATTATTTTATTATAAAATAATATTTCAAGCTTTTCCTAAAGTGACCCTCACCTCTCTTATAAAAGGGCACTTACCCTTCTCTTAATTTCAAACCTCCAAAGCCTTTTGGATCGGCCAAACCCTGACCAAATATCCTCCCAACTTTCTTCCCTTCATCATAGATTCCTTCCTTTGATTATAAAGCCAACCTAAGGATACCTTTTGATCAAATCAAAAGGAAGAACCCGAAGAAGAGGTAAATATTTCATCACCTCTTTCAAGTTCTTTTCTTCTTCAACCTTCTCTTTATTTGTTGTTTTAATTATAAAAAATAAATCCATTATATTATATATACTGTGATGTTATTATAAAAATTTTACAACCATATTCATTATTATATCCATCCTATAAATGACAAAGTCACCATACGTGCATACGTACGAATTACCGTCTCCACGCCGTGGTGTAGTTTGTTATTCAAACACTTCATTATTTGGATGGGTATAATAATGAGTATAAATTATGTAAATAATAAATATAACATGTTAATGATTCTTTATATATGATATAACATCCAATTACATACGATTTCTCTATCAATATAATGATATTGTCACTCGTGCGTACGTACGGATTACCGTCTCCATGACGCGATGAGATTCATTTCCACGTTCACCATTAAAAGATGATTATAATATATATATATAATTAATAAGTATGTAATATATGAAATAATAATCCTACTTGAGATATTAATATATATATATATGTACTTACATATATCTTATTCACTTAGTTCCGTTCAATACGATATGAAAACGGAAACAACGTTTATACGTACGTACGGTCTACCATCTCCATAAACGATGTTTTAAATTTCATATATATGTCTATTATACATATTTATATTCTAAATATATATGATTTTTTCTATTCTGGAAGTATTTAAATCCTGATCTAAGTGATACAATCAAGGAAAACAAGTTAAAACACGTACGATAAATAATGCGATTATTACCCAAAATGTTAATTTAACATGGAAATTATTACTAATTGGGTAGTATAAAGTCATAAATGAATCATGTATGATATCTTAAATATTTATATGGTT
Source organism: Viscum album (assembly GCA_963277665.1). Taxonomy (NCBI): domain Eukaryota; kingdom Viridiplantae; phylum Streptophyta; class Magnoliopsida; order Santalales; family Viscaceae; genus Viscum; species Viscum album. Next base: position 719,362,600 of record OY728157.1, on the reverse strand, counting down.
CTAGAATAATTTAATAACATACTAAGGTATTTATAAAGGTGGTCAAACGTACCCTTTACTAAAGGAAAGTAAAAAGTAAGGGGTTTCTTATCTTACTTTTAATTCTGTTAGATTTCCATTGTTCACCACTTATTTATTGATTATGGTGTATTCTGTACTTCCATTTGATATATATTATCATGATTCTATTTATATTCATGATATTATGTGATTCATTTGGTGGTTATTGACTATTTTTCATATGACTTGATTGATTACAACGAGGTAAGGGTTAATTTCACAATCTCTTTATTATCTGAGGTTGTTGTTACGTAAGTATCTACTGAGACATATTTATTATCCATGTCCATGTTTCATAAAAGAGTTTTAAAAGGTATTATTTATAATGGAATTTTTACTAAAACATCATTTTAAATGTTTATTTTTCTAAATAATTCTCATTAATGTCCATGTTTTCAAAATGGATTTTAAGGATTTATTTATATGGACATGAATGTTTTTAAAATGTTAATTCCTTTAAAAAGTTTCAAAGTGTTATGGGAAACTTTGATTAAAAAATGTTTTTAAATGCCTTCCTTTATAAATAGTGTGACTTTTAAATGTTTTTATGAAAAAGGGATATTTCTCTCAAAGAGTTTTACAAATCATTTTCATCTATATCAACACCCTTTTGATGGATTTTAAGATTGTTTGAAGTTGATTTACTATGATTAAAATATTCCATATTATATTGATGGTTTTTTGATGTGTTTGACTGTGGATGTGTTATTTTTACGCCATTCATGGTTTATGGATAAAGTAATGACATTTCTTATGCTAGTTTTAACATGAATGATTATGTTATGTTTAAACCTTTTCATATGAGGAATGCATTGGACTTAGTAAGTGACGGGTGGAGCCTAATATAGCTCATCGATGCATCGGTAGGTCTCATGAGACGAACTAGTGTCTTGGCACAAGGCCTTGAAAAAATATTATTTGTAGTCTTGGCACAAGGCCTTGACTATGTGGTTATGAAGTCTGGAATTATGCATTCCATCATTATGAAAGTGGCTATTGATATTACATGTGATTATTCGACTAATAGAATATCCATATGAATAATTAAATAGAATTATTTGATTTTATCTTTTCCATATTATGTTAAAGTTTAAGTTTAAAATGATTTTGTTTTAGTCTTATACATTTCCTTAAATGTTTATGCTTATTTGTGAATGTTTCTGCTATATTGTTATCCTTACTGAGCATATGATCTCACCCCTTTCTATGTTTTATTTTTCCCAGGATGTGAGGAAGTATATTATTATTGACATGTAGGGATAGTATATAGGATCTTAGTGTTGTCTATGGAAAAACTGTTGTTGTAGTTTTCCATTTTATGATGTAATGTAAACTTCATGTATGTAATATATTTTACAAGACTGCTAAACTAATTGGTATTTTGGGAATTGATTCCTTTAAATAATTTCAATGTATTAAAATAATGCACCGACTCTTGGTAACTGGGGTCGGGGCGTTACAATTGGTATTAGAGGAAGTTTAGTATAAACCTCGGAAACTAGATTTAGATAAACTCTGATTAGAGCACATATCCCTAAGATAGAATTTGAAGAGTAGTATAGAAGAACTTCCTAGAATTTTGGTACTGTAGAGATTTTGTGAGTTTTCTAGGAAAATAAATCCTTGTCTAGATACAAGTAAGTAGTGGCGGATCTAGAACAGATGTATGTAGGGGTAAAACCCAAAAACGCCGCTTTGAGCTAGACTTGAATGAGAACTGGTGCATGACAACGAGCCTTGCTGCACTCTTGGTTACGACACTCCCATGGGATATGCTTAGGATAATTCTCATTTTCTTTAAAAATAATTATGAAAGATTTATGAGTATATACCTCCTCAAAGAAAATATTTTTATGACTATGTATTATATCCTTAAACTGTTCAATTTACATTAGGTATTTTACAAGTTTGGAATTATTCATTGCAATTCATAAACTGACCCAGTGTATGCCATTGTATAGAAATGGTGCCCAATAGAAGGAATGTGAACTCCAGCAATACGTATGATCCAAAGAGTAAGAAGGATCATATATTTCATGGTATTAATCCAACATTTAGAAGGGGAATAGTCTCCCATGTATTCTCAACATATAAAGAAATAGTATCATGTGTTAATAAGATAAGTAAAGAATTATCTAAGTCCTATGGCTTTTAAGGGAAGCAAGAGAAGAAAAGGATGGAAGAGAGAAAGATGGATAAATGGAAGAGGGAAAAGAAGGATTTTCCCATATGTGATAAATATGGAAATAATCACCTTGGTAAATGCTTGAAGGGAATGCGAGTTTGTTATAAGTGTGGAGAAAAAGGACACAAAGTACATGATTGCAAGAGTAAGAAAAAGGTTTCAAATATAAAATGCTTTATCTGTAAGGCGTTGAGACACTACACGAATCAATGTCCTAGTCATCAGAGTATATCACAAATGATGCTATTGGAAAATAATCAAGTTATGATACTACCTCAGATGAAGAGGAATTACTAGTGTTCTTATGTTGTTATTATAGAATTATTTCATTTGAGTTTTGTATCAACAATATACTGGTTGTATGAATTATGGAGATAAATAAGGATTGTAATACAATACTATTTTATTGAGGATTTGAGATTATATGGTTCTAAGAAAAGTTAATTAATAGTAAGATACACCTTTTGTAAAATACATGGTTGAAGGAAAGTTAATCCTTAATATGGTCCTGATAATGAGGTAGTGATTTTGGAATATGATATGGTTGATTTGGATAAATTATATTGGATATTATTAACTTCCTTGGAACTGATTAATAGTTTGTTTATTTCATCATTGTTGGAATATTCAATATTTTTGGATATAAGGAATATATCCAGTATTATATAAAGGATAAGGGATCATGAATGTAATCAATAAGGTTTTATAGTAATTCAGGGTGTTACTATGTTTTAAAATAATACATGATGAAGGTGTTCACATGTTATTACGTGGCAAAAAGGATCTTCATTGTGTTTAACTTCCTTAAAAATTTTGGACTGTGAGTTTGGATAGAAGTATTTTGGATAAGACTAAAGGTTGGAATGGATTAAGTTTAAAATTGGATACTATTGTTAAGGTTATTTTTGGATTTTTATAAAAAGGAAAACATGCAGAACTTGTGACAACTTGTCGCGTCGGACAAAGCTGTGAGAATCAAACCCACAACCATAGTGCGATTAGGATTTATCGTCTACCATTGGACTACATGAAGTACCTGAATTGTATAATGTACTTTCTTTTTTTAAAGGGTCTGATAGGTGAATTACAAATTCATTTTTTTGGAACCCTATATGAATAGGATAAATATATATTTTTAAGTCCTTTTATCTTTTAGAGTGAAAGATGAGTTTGTGGTAGAAATTAGTTAAAGGAAAGAACTCTACTTGTCAAGTATATATTTTTTATTCTCTTATTATATGAAGAAATTAATTCTTAAACTTTAGTTAAGGGATCTTAAAACTAAAATATGTTATCATAATACCTTATGTTTTGTTGAACTGATGATATTTTAAATCATCATAGATTGATGGCTTTGAGGCCCTCAATTCTACAATTGTTTGTGACTGATGACCTCAATCACTCCCTATAAATATTTACATTTTTCCTCAAATTATGTGTCTTTAATTTCTACCAATGTTCTCCTAATCAAGATCAAAATTTGGTGGTGACTTTTTCATTCCCCTTTTCCTCTTATTAAGACTAAATTTTATTAACCCAGTTTCCGATGTGGGTTTTCCCACAAAGGTATTTTCTATTTTCAACCTTTTATTTTTGAAGAAAAATTTCAAATTGAAAGGACGAAATTTATTGAAGTATGGAAGAATGTAACACCCCAATATTTCATAGTACGTTATTTCTTCAAATTAATTCAATAACTTTCACTACACGCAATACCAAGTTCAAGCGCACCACGACTTACCAAACTAGCCGTTCAAAAGAGGTTATGAATAATATTAACTAAATTTTGAACTTTATATAATCCTTATAATTTTAGAATCCATATTATGATTTTATTATACATAATGAAAAAACAAATTCATTTTCTTCAGATAAAATAAGTATTTTTAAAAAAAATGAAATTTTACCACCTTTTAATGGCGAACCCTTTTTAAATCCAATATTTGAAACTTTTAAATATTAAATTTGAAAAAATAAACTTCTTCTTTAGAATCTGGACATAATAATTTAGTTTCAATAAATTTTTGGTGTTTTTATGATAACTTTCATATTTGGGTGAATAGTGAAAAATACAATATTTTAACTGAAAGCAACTTTTTTAATCAAAATAATTTGTAGTGTTAAATTATACATTTTAATGGTTTGGAAGTATAAATAGATTATATTTTTATCATTTAATCCAATGTTATTCATTATAAATAATTTCACTTTGAAATTGAACATAAACAAGTATCAATCTTTTGTTAGTTATTATTTCTTAAAAAAACGCTTTTTGGTTTTGACAATGAGAATTAATTTTAAATTAATAAATGCAACTTCTATGTTTTCAATTTGGTAAAATAGACTTAATTTTTGAATTCATAATATCAAAATTAGCTTAGGGTGAAATTTTGGTATTTTTCTGAAAACTTTTAATTTTTGATGAATAGTGAAAAACACCGAGTTATTGGTTAAAACCAACTTTTTAATTAAATAATTATTTATTTTATTTAACTTTATTTTTGGTCAAAATAGAAATATAATACCTATATAAGTTCAATATAATTCATTGGAGTCAATTTATAATAATTTTAGATATATAAAAATTTTATTGAACTTTTTATCGTCTTTTACCCACCTCCTAGGAGCATTTGAAAATTCACATAAAAATTAATTTTGCCACTTATGTGAGTTGAATTTCAAAAATCCGAGAGAAATGGTTGATATCAGTAAGTATAATGTGGTTCAATAAGATGAAAATAATTTCTGGTGAATAGTAAATTTTTACTTTTATTTACCACGGTTAAAAGTAAATAGGGCAATTAAATGTAAAAATGATATTATTATTACCCTAACGCATGTCCTAATTATATTGTCAAAGTATAATTTGACCAAAATTAACCTTAGAAATAAATATGATCCTTTAGGTCCACTTGGATTAGATTAGTAAATTTATTATTATTTTATTTAAAGAAGAGTTAAAAGAGTTAAAATCAAAGTTTAATAACTAAAATATTTTTAATATAGGGTTATACATAAGATAGATTAGACTATAAATATTCATTAGAAAGATAAAAGTATTTACTATATAATGGTAGTTTATTTATAATTTTTAGATATTAAATAATTAAATTTATTCATGACACAATGATGATGAATTAATTACTATATTAATGAAAGATTAAAATAATTGGTATTATAAAAATCCATATAAATGTAATTTGAGACTTTTTATGAATTACACTAATTTTCTAGGTTAATATGAAATTTTATGGTTGGTTAGATTAATTTTTTTTAAATTAATAATTCTTTTATAAATTTAGAAAAAACAAAATTCCAAATAGTGTCAAAATTGACATAAAAGAGTTTTTAAAACAAATATTATATTATTAATTGATATTCTATTCCTAAAAATATAAGGTTCGGCCAAAGGTCTTAAATAATATTATATATGTCATTAATTAACCACTTTATGTTCTCTTAGAAGTTTATAGTATGTTTATTAACCATATAATATAAAAATACAAACAGACATGGTAAATGTCAAACTATTTAACTAAGAGTTAAATCTAAAAGATAAAGTTAATATAGTGACCCAAACCAGTATAAAGCCTATTGATTGAGTGTTTTTCGACCCATACCCACCTTAGCCTTTAAATAATTCATTTTTGAGCCATTAGAAACCGAAAATGATTTTATTATAAAATAATATTTCAAGCTTTTCCTAAAGTGACCCTCACCTCTCTTATAAAAGGTCACTTACCCTTATCTTAATTTCATACCTCCAAAGACTTTTAGCTCGGAAAAACCCTGAAAAAATATCCTCCCAAATTTCCTCCCTTCATCCTAGAGGCCTTACATTGATATGAAAGCCAACCTAAGGATCCCTTTTGATCAAATCAAAAGAATGAACCCGAAGAAGAGGTAAATATTTCATCACCTCTTTCAAGTTATTTTCTTATTCCACTTCCTCTTTCTTTGTTGTTTCCATTATAAAATAATAAATACAGTATCTTCTATATAATATGATGTTATTATAAAAATGGTACAACCATATTCATTATTCTATCCATCCTATAAATGGAAAAGTCACCATACGTGCGTACGTACGGATTACCGTCTCCACGTTGTGGTGTAGTTTGTTATTCAAACACTTCATTATTTGGATGGGTATAATAATGAGTATAACTTATGTAAATAATAAATATAACATGTTAATTATTCTGTATATATGATATACCATCCAATTACATATTATTTCTCCATAAATATAATGATATTGTCGCTCGTGCGTACGTACAGATTACCGTCTCCACGATGCGATTAGATTCATTTCCACGTTCACCATTCAACGATGATTATAATATATATATATATATATATATCATTAATAAGTATGTAATATATGAAATAATAATTCCACTTGAGATATATATATATATATGTACTTATATATATCTTATTCACTTAGTTCTGTTCAATACGATATGAAAACGGAAACAACGTTTATGCGTACATACGGTCTACCGTCTCCATAAACGATGTTTTCCATTTCATATATATGTCTATTATACAAATTTATATTCTAAATATATATGATTTTTTATATTATGGAAGTATTTAAATCATGATCTAAGTGATACAGTCAAGAAAAACAAGTTAAAACACGTACGATAAAGAAGGTGATTATTACCTGAAATGTTAATTTAACATGGAAATTATTATTAATTGGGTAGTATAAAGTCATAAATGAATCATGTGTGATATTATAAATATTTATATGGTTATGTAATAATTTAATAACATACTACGGTCTTTATATAAGAGTTTAAACGTACCCTCGACTAAAGGAAAGTACAAATTAAGGGGTTTTATATGTCACTTTTAATTTCGTGAGATTTCCATTGTTCACCACTTATTTATTGCTTGTGGTGTATTGTGTACTGCCATTTGATATATATTACCATGATTCTATTTCTATTCATGATATTATATGATTCATTTGGTGGTTATTGACTATTGTTTACATGACTCGATTGATTACAACGAGGTAAGGGTTAATTTCACAATCTCTTTATTATCCGAGGTTGTTTTTATGTAAGTATCTACTGGGACATATTTATTATCCATGTCCATGTTTCATAAAAGAGTTTTCAAAGGGATTATTTTTAAGGTAATTTTTACTAAAACATCATTTTAAATGTTTTAAATATTTATTCTTCGGAATCATTCTCATTAATGTTAATGTTTTCAAAATGGGTTTTAAGGATTTATTTATATAGACATGAATGTTTTTAAAATATTATTTCCTTTAAAATGTTTCAAAGTGGTATGGGAAAATTTGATTCAAAAATGTCTTTAAATGTATTCCTTTATAAATTTTGTGACTTTTAAATGTTTTAATGAAAAATGGATATTTATCTCAAAGAGTTTTACAAATCATTTTCATCTATATCAACATCCTTTGATAGATTTTAAACTTATTTGAAGTTGATTTATTATGATAGAAAACTTCCATATTATATTGAAGGTTTTGTGATATGTTTGAATGTGGATGTGTTATTTTTATACCATTCATGGTTTATGGATAAAGTATTGAAATTTCATATGCTAGTTTTAATATGAATGTTTATGTTACGTTTAAACCTTTTCATATGAGGAATACATTGGACTTAGTAAGTGATGGGTGGATCCCGCTATAGCTCCTCGATGCATCAGTGGGTCTCACGAGACAAAAAACTGTCTTGGAATAAGGCCTTGACAAAATCTTATTTGTAGTCTTGGCACAAGGCCTTGACAATGTAGTTATGAAAGTCTAGCATTATGCATTCCATCATTATAAAAGTGTCTGTTGTAATTGCATGTGATTATTAGACTAGTAGAATATCCATGTGAATATGTAAATGGAATTATTTGATTTTATCTTTTCTATATTATAATAAAGTTCAAGTTTAAAAGGTTTTTGTTTTAGTCTTATACATTTCCTTAAATGTTTATTCTTATTTATGAACGTTTATGCTATATTGTTATCCTTACTGAGCGTCTAAGCTCACCCCTTTCTATGTTTTATTTTTCCCAGGATGTGAATAAGTATATTATGACTGACCTACAGGGATAGTCTATGGGATCTCAGTGTTGTCTATGGAAACAATGTTGTTGTAGTTTTCCATTTTATGATGTAATGTAAACTTCATGTATGCAATCTATTTTCCAAGACTGCTAAACTGACCGGTCTTTTGGGACTTGATTCCTTGTAATCATGACAATGTATTAAAATAATGCACCAACTTTGGGTAACTAGGTTCACGGAATTACACCAAACCTCTGAGCCAGCTCAGGTATCTACTACTCCACCTCCTACCACTACGGTAGGACCATCTACTCCGGCACCAGCAGTTCCACCACCACCTGCACCGGCTGCTGCCCGCCCTCATCCGCATCTATGACCGATCTTTCCTGAGGGTCATCCTATGACATACAGATTGTGGAAATTCTCCCTCCTCACTATCCTGTTGAGAGTCCACTACCTAGACGTCAACGTTCTCCAATATCTAGGCATTTAGGAGGATATTGAGGAGATCATGGGAGAAATGCATCTTCTTGTGGCATTACAGGTTAGCACTTCTACCTACATGGATTTATTTTTGGAGTTCATGGAGACCTTTGAGTTCGATGGGCCCACCTACCGCCAGACACCCACTGATATTGTCAGCACAGTTCTCTTTCGGCTGGGGGTATGCCCTTTTTCCCTTACCATGGCATATTTTGGCTGAGGGTGCAACTTCTACCCCCATCCTTCCACGACACCTCTTATCTCAACCCTTACCCGCCTTGAGAACACTGACCTTATTTCTATATGGTAGGAGCTTGTTGAGCCTAACCACAGGTGCACCCCCACATCACAGAATAGCATGTTCATCATTTCTCCTCCCCTTCATTTCCTCCATATGTGCTTTAGCACCATTATTTTTCCTCTCCATGAAGATATGGGAGTCGTGTCTGGCTGGGACATGGAGATCCTTTCTTGCATTTTCCGACACGACTACCCTAACCTACCCTACCTTGCCGCCACCTACATCCATTCTATGATTCAAAACTGTCAGGGAAACCTGAACAACAATTTCTATGCCACCCACTTGGCACACTATTTGGGAGTCTTTGATCCCTCTGTCCCTCATGACCCCTTGTTATCTCCTCAATGTATTTACTTTCTCATGATTATTCACATGAGGATGGTCAAGTGATGGGGGGATGGCTACGAGCTTGTGCAGGATGCCCCTACTCTTAACGGGGTGATAGATAAACCAGCTGCTCCCACTAGTGTTGCTTACCAGGACCCATCCCGTCTACCCACAGATGTTCCCTCCCCACCCCACCCACTTCATATGGATTTCCTTTTTCTTCCACCCTCCCTTCTTCTTCTGTGCCTCTCACCTCCTCACCTCCAACCACACCCTCGGCTGATATCCCCACCACCCTCTGTCTAGATGAGATGGAGCACCGCCAGTACCTCCATCCTCTCCTTCACCTTATGCCGCACAACCACCAATGACAGCTCTAGAAATGGATTCTATTTTGCTATCTACTATTGGACCTTATGCTACCTCCACTACTGTGCCCACGGTGCTTGATGTGCCTACCACTTAGGGTGCTGATCTTGTGCCTCTGGTATCCACTATGGCTGCTTCTCCTTTGGCAGATTCCACTATTGTCGATGATGCCTCTTCTGAGGTGACCTAGTGACTGGTTTTTGGCACATTTATTTCCATTATATATATCTTTTTTGTTCTATTATTGGGATGTTATGTTGTATGTATCTTCAAATTTGTTTTTCCCTTCCCTAGACAGTTACAGGTCCTCTGGGGTGACTTGGGAATCTCTATTTTGACTACTTACCCTATTTGTGAATTCACCATGAGGGGAGTATTTTTTAGTGTTTTTTCCTTTCTAAATTGGATTTACTTATTTCCTTTCTTACCCTTGTCTTTCAACCAATTTTTTCCTCCATTATCTTCTCTTCCTTAGTATTTCACTTGGGGGACCATGTGCTATATTAAGTGTGGGGGAGGGTCTCTGACTACACTAGTCTTTACCTTGAACTGATTTAGGAGACATCATTAATAGTTGAAATATTTTAAAATTTGGAATTTTTTTGATTAATAATAATTATAAATAATAAATAAAAAAGGGAATTTTAAAATTTACATGCTTATTTAAATTTCAAAAGTGTTTTTAAATGATTTCTGATATAGTTTGATTCCAGATTTAAAGTCTTGAACATTTACATTTATTAGACTGATCATTCGTACTCATGTCATGACTTGGTTGACCTTTTATTTATACTAAATACTAAGAGGTATTCTCATCCTTTTTGACATATTCTTTCTTATACCCTCTTTCTTGAGAGATCCTTAGGATATTCATAACCACCAAAACTTGCTAGTTTTTCTCTTCAAAACATGAAGATTTTTTAATCACATTAAAATGATTTAGGCATTTGATTGATTTTTAGCCCCTTTGACATTGATACCTACCCTACATCTGATTTATGTAAAACCCTTAGAAACCACGAACCGACTTGATAAGAAGCTACATTACAAGGATATTTTCCCTTCCTACCCTAATTCTTTCATAATTTTGCAACATTATTCACTTGATCTTTAGAGGGGGATTTTTGGCCATTCATGGTATATTTTGGAGCAACCATGCATTTAAGTGTGGGGGAGATTATCAATTTTTAATTTGGGAAGAAATGGTTTCCAAAACCACTATTAATGGTATTATTAGTAGAACTTTTTATTAAAAAAAATTAAAAAGAGGGACCATATTCATTCATTACATATTATTGATGGTTTATGGGCCCATATTTTCAAGGGAATATCATGGTGATGATACCCTTTGAGAGATCTTGATTGGTGGTACATTTTCATTAAGATTTATATTTAATATCATGAATTATTGTTTAAGAATTCAACCTCTTTTTTAAGGATCTGAGTTTATTTTTCATCATTACCTATCAACCCTTAGCCTCAGAAACATTTTAACCTTATTGAAATCCCTCACGATTTTTGTGATTTGACTTCTGAAGTAGGTAATGAGAATACTTGCAAGCCTATGGATAGAGTGAATATACTTAAGATTGATCATAACTCTGATTAAATAGTCTTGAGTGATGAGTGTGGTACTTTTTGGTGAGGTAAATCATCTAGTGAGATGTTTATTTATGAAAAGTTAAATAACTTGGATGAAAGAGGATGCAAATTTTTAATTAAATTATATATGAGGCATGATTAGAATATCGTAGGAATTGAAATATGTTTTGTTCCTTTTAAAATCCTCTTATATGGATATATTATTTAAAGTTATAATTAGTTGAATTATTTCCTTTTTAGAGTATGGATTCTATATATTTGATGTTGAGATTTTTCTTGAGGACACGCAAATAAATAAGTATGGGGGAATTTCATGTGCCCAATTTGTGTATAAGTTTTCATATATATTAATGAGCATAAAAAATTATTTTTCAACAAATATCAATATTTTTGTTGATATAATTATTTATATTGGTGATTATGATCATTTCCAAGTGTTTTCCATCCAAAGTCACAAATCAAGAAAGGACAAAACAAAAATTCAAATATACACGGCATGTACTTATTACACACGCCATGTACTTTTTCCATGACACGAATCGGCATGAATGGATACACACCCATGTTACCGACCAAAGATTACATGCCATGTGCTTCCCATATAAATGTTGTTTTATCCCTTATAGAAGCAGTTGGTGGTATATGATTGATATTACACTCCATGTAGGAAAACACTACACGCCGTGTACCTCCACCTACTGGGCAACATCGTGTTCCAAGTCAAGGGCGGTGAGGTAGGTCACCCACCAAAGGATAAAAGAGGGCCAGAACATGTTGACCAGAGTACACACCGTGTAATTTATGGTACATGCCATTTATTCCAAAAAACTATAAATAGGAGGGTAGGCCCTCCAAGTTCAGGAGAAACTCATTCTAAGATAGACCAAGGGGGAAAATTCTAGAAACGCCCAAGAAGGGAGAGAAGGAGAGAAGAGAGGAGAGAAGGTGCTTCCAGGCTACCTTCCTGATGAACTTCACTCCAATGATTTTTTATGTTTAATTTAGGTATAAAAATTAGTTTAGTTACAAGATACTCCATGAGTAGATAAACCCACTAAGTGTTGGGGTTGTGAATGATTATTGGTTGTATTTTGTCAACTGTTATATTATACTTGTGTTATTCATTCTTTTCTCACAATTCCTTAATAATCCTTTCTAAATATCACTAGAAATATCATATCAGACCAAGAACAGGATTTATAGGGATCTTATAAGGAATTATGATTAAGAAAATTCGTGATCATTGGATGTGATTATCATATCAAAAGGGCTGTAATTAATAAAATGAAAAGAAATTAAATTCCAGACCAAGGAATTGGTTTCTTTTTATTTAAAAAAAACTCACCAGATTAAGGGGGTTCTGTTACATTTATAACCTTTAGATTTGAGTTATCATGAACAACACAACCTAGTAAGAAAATTGATTGAATAACAACCTTAAAAATCCACAACCCCGATGCATTATTCCCATTTCTCATCAAGAATAATTTTTTTGTGTTTTACATTATCTTTAAAAGCAATTTATCAAGAAATTGAATGTTTAATTACTCTATCATTGAAACATAAAAAAATCTAATCTAAATTTCAGCATAATTCACCTAATTAATTACAAACCAGGAAAATAAAATACTGTTACTTCATCTCCCTATAGATCGATCCCATACTTGCACTATACTAGTAATAAGTTTGGGTAATTCAATTTGTATTTTAGAAAGTAACACTTCAGAAGAAATGATACCAATAATGGACAAGTGTGAATCCATATTCAAGTTAGTTAATTGGGTGTGGTGGTACTAGGTAGGTAATTTTTATGGTAGGTATTTCCATGGAAGTAATATATGTGTTTGATTTGGGTAATCAAGGTAGTCTAGGTTTTTGGAAAATGGAGCAGTGTGTTCAACACCATCTATTTGATTTCATAACATAGAGTGTAGGAGGATTAGGTTTTATATATTAATTGGTTATTAGGTGGTTGAGATAGTTCGGGGAAGAGTTATATTATATTGGGGAGGTTTTAAGATCATGGGTGTTTGAAATAGTGATTTGGGTAGGGTCTTAGATCAACCATGTGACTTTATACTACATAAAGGTGTTGGTAGTGTTTATATTGGCCAAGGAACAAGCATTAAGAGTTGTCTTAGTCTCATGGGTTTAATTTTATAATTTATTTATAGGTGTTATAGCATGAATTTATAGTTATTTGAGGGTTTATAGATGTTTTTAGGACTTAAAAAAATATTTTTAACATTTTTACTATTTTTGGACTCAATTTTTTTTAAAAAAAAGTTTTTGAAGATTGGATAGTAAGGAATTAATGAATTTTTGAAATACTTTGATAGATTTAGTATGAATTTGGTGGATTTATTAAGACTTTATCATGGAATAATTGTTCTTAGTATGAATTCTAGGGGATTCTTACTAGAAAGTATGTCTTCATTAAGTAAGACTATTTTTAGCAAGTCTTCATTGAGTGTGACTTCTAAAAAGTAATACTTTGATCTAATAGTAATTCATTGAGTATGAATTCTAAAAAGTAATAATTCAAAATTCTTATTACTAAAGTATAACTTCAAAATTATAACTATGAAAGTAAGACTTCATAATTATTTCTAAGAAAGTATGAATTTTCCCTGGTATTTCCAAAAAAAGCACTATAATAATTTTTTTTTTCAAAAAATATCTAAATATTAAATAAATGATTAAAAAAATACTTAAGGTATTTTAGGGAGTATTTCATGACCTTTACATGGGGAAAATCACCATCAATCCCCTCACTCCCATATATTATTCCATAATTGAGATATCCTTTTTTTATTATCAAACTCACATGTCATATGAAGTAGGATAGATCTACATGTAATTCAAATAATTTGTATGAATATAATGTTTATATTTCCCAAATTTCTTTTTTTTCTTTACTATAAAATACAAATTCTAGGTCTTTTGTTAAATTTTGAAAAATATTTTGATTAAAGAAGAACTATATATAGATTATTAAAGAGAAAAATCCTAAACACTCTAGGTATGTGGTCCCTATATATTTCATGTTTATACATGTGTTATAAATCATGTAATAAATTGGTGTGGTTTAGGTCATGGTTGGGAAACTGAGAACAAAACTACTTAAGTATATATTGTTCCTTGGAGATTCCAAGGGGTATTCTCATGTGGGGAATGGTGGGATTAGTATAGTATGGATTTATTGTGTGGTTTTAGAGTTTTATGTGAATAAATTTTCATGTTAAATATTGGGTGTTTTTGAGATGTGATGTGGTTGAGTTTATAGGTGTGGCGTGGATGGTACTGACCATTATCATGGGTGGTGATAGAGGTTCACAAATGGTGTGTCCTAAAATATTAGTGATTTCCACTCACCATGGTTGGATAATGGGGGTTTTGGGTTCTTGTGAATTGTGGGTACTTGCCTCTTTAGATAAATAATCATAAGGGGATGGATTTGAACATTAGTATGGTGGATAAATGCACTATAATTTTCATGGTTAGTGGTGAGGGAGTCCAACAAATCGGAGCATGTTAGTCACCATGAAGAGAGATATATTTGGACTATATTATAGATTGAATTGTATATATGATGATGGTCTTTCCTAGTGTAACTTTGATGGGAATGTTTATTTATAGAGGATGTTTATCATAAGTGACACATGTTTGATTATAAGGTTGGGGTTTATTCTAGTATGAAAGACCATGGTTGTATCATCCCACTCCCACACTAGTTAAAGTAATCACTCTCATTGGATTAATGATCATGGGTGGAGTAGATTATTTTTTTAATTATTGATTATTTTTTATCACACTTTTCATACATTGGTATATGTAGGGATATTAAATAAGGACACTGTTGGTGGTGGCCTAATAAGTTCATAATCACACCCTACATGGACACTCTGGTACATGTGCAAACTTTATAGTTCTTGGTACAGGTAAGGGAAAAGGTTCAATATCTGTAACCTAATGAATAGGGATGTTTAGATGGTGCATGGATAGGTACAATATTTTATAGAAGGTCTAGGAGGCTCCTCAGTGTTAGGATGGCAGTTCTTGTTGGTTATTTTGTACATTTACATATTTGATCACACCAAGAGTGATCCTATTACTCTTGTATAAATGAATAACATGGTAAATGTTTATTTAACTGGTGGTATGTATATTTGGACATATTGTTAATTATTTTTTAATTGATCGTTCTATGTTCTATTGGTATTATTATTATTATTATTGTTATTATTATTATTATCTTTGGAGGGTATAATATCTACACTATCACCCAATATACCCTTGCTGCTAGTCAGTATCCTTTGGAATATGGAGAGGAACACCTAAGTTCATGTGGCATATAACTAGTTTGGACATTGGTCGAGTGGTACAGGGTTGTGGGGAATTACACCGGTTGGTGGTTAATGTGTGGTGTGTAATAACACCACATACCGACCCATAAAGCATATTATGATTCACATGGTTCACACATTGTTTACTCGACCATGGGTACACAATGTGTAATTTACTTTTACACATCTTATATATGTGTCTTGCATCCAGCATACTTGAAACCTCCAGATGATATCTTCAAGAGTTCTTCATATATTCCTAGTTATATGAATTTGAAAAAAAAATTATCTCACCTTTGGTATTAAAGAACTAAAATTTAGAAATAATAATAGAAAAATAAATACAAAATTTATTAAACAAATAATAAATTATTATAAATTATAACGTGACCACTTTGATACAATGTGAGGGTTCTAGACTGCAGCAAAATTTGTTAGACTGATGGCCAATAAAGGCTTTCATTGGTTTCAATGGATAATATCTGAAGAACATGAAAGAATAAACCTTAAAATCTTCTAAGATAGATTGTGTAACATTTAATTTATAAATAATTTTAAAAATAATAATTACCTCAAACTTAATAACCCCCCTCTAATAAATCTTGTTTTCTCTCATGTCATATCTTAATTGAGGTGAATAATCCAAAATAGAATTCATCTAACAATATCCACACATTCTCTATAAATATATTAACAACACTCTTAGTATTATGGGCACTAGAATGAAGGATACAAGTGATTTGTATCATTTTACAATGATATAATAAAGAATAATCACTTATTCTCACTTTGTTCTTGATAGGAATGGAGGAGTATGTTCTCTCTAGGATTGAGAGGATTCATTGAGAGGTTCAGTTGTGAATAAAAACTCTAAAACCTAAGAAATGATATAATTAGGATTAGATACTTAAGATTAATCAACTGATAATCAGGTCCCATTGTGTAATTTTTTATTCAAATTAAATATAATGTCCATTATTATTATTATTATTATTATTATTATTATTATTATTATATTCTTGTAATGTGTGATAAAATCACAAATTAATATATCATCCCCCTTAGGTTATTAAATCACCCTACATATCCTCTTAGGAATTTATCGAACCATGAATAATAAAATATTTATTTAAATAAATATTATTCATTAAATAAATTAATAAATATTATATTCACTAAACTCACAAACAATTTTTTAATATTGATATAACTAAATAAATATTTATATTAATTTATTCACAAAACATGTGAATAAATAAATATTTATTTATTACCCTATTGAAAAAAAACAATAGATAAATAAATATTATATTCACTAAACTCATGAATAAATATTTATTTTAATATTAAAGTCACATATTCTAAACTTGAATATCTTATGATTAAATTTATATGATCAGTATAACTTGAATAATTATTATTTTACTAAAGAATAATATTTATCCATAATAATAAATTGAATAGAATTTTAATATATTCTAGATACATTTGGTGTGTAACCCTCTAGGTATCTTTCTTAATGACATTAAGTGAACTTACATGAAGTGAAAAATCAGCATCTAACAACATATCAATGCACCTATTCTGAAATAAGTTAATGTCACAATAGTAACAAACTTCTTATGAATGATACTATATAATATAATCTATTTATCTTGATATCTCATCATGCAGGTTGCATACTATTTTTCATCAACCTATATAGTTGATTTAAATTTCTTTGACACTATGAAATGAACATGTTAAAAAACTACAATGGCCATTGATTTAATCAAATGGTTCCATTTCAATCAAAGGTCCAAATATATCTTCTTTCATTAACTTGGAAGGGGAAAACACTTTCTTGAATTATTCAATTTATTTCATATCACTCATGATGAACACAACATATGCTACCTATCCATGAGCACATTTCATCATTATTTTTATCCATACATCAAAGTTTGTGACTCATTATATATATTAATAATAATCTCAAGTATAAGGACTAATACACACATCTATAAATAGGGATGCCCAATGAAACATATTTCATAAGGAATACTTATTAGCAGTTTTATTATCATAATCTCTCTTCTTAGAGATTACTAGGTGCGAGCTTCATGAGAAGAAGTCTCAATGTCTTATGAGCCTCCAACACCTAATAATGAACCATCATTCTCACCGCATAAAATATATGGTATATAGACCATAGTAAAATTTTTTAGGAATATTATCATAGAATTTATAGGTTAATATTATATTAGGGAAACATTATGACATTCATATACAACAAATACTTTGATAAAATTATCACATTAATATTATGCAAAAGAAAACTCATCATATGATAAGTTATTTTTGAATATTCTGGTAATAAAATGGATAAATTCAGTTGGTTCTAGGGAACTAACTCCAATTGGTTTATAATAAAGTTAAGTTAGTGGAAGGATCATAATTACTAAATTTTGATTCCTTTTTTTAGGAACAAACCCAGGTCGACCCCAAAATGGTCACCCAAGTCGGTCTGCGACAAGGCCTGAGAGGTGTTCTCGGTCCTCTCGGGCTTGGGAATCAAAGATAATACAATTGGAAATTATTTATCCCATAAAAAAAACATAAATAAATACATAAATAGATCTAGATATAACTATAATAGAATAAAATAGAAAATAAAATAAAATTGGGACTAAACTGAAACCCAACATAATCTCTAAGTGACCTATTAGTAAACACCATCCATAAAACCAACCCACCTCATAGGCATACCTAAAAAAAGCTGGACCTGAAAAAAAAGGCCTATCGATGCTGAGTGGCATAAGTAGGGTGTGAGCATAAAACAAATCAGTAGGTAAACACTATAGAATTCATACATGTCCTTCCCCAAAATAGTCCATAAATTCTAGTTTGAAATACATTTAGGAAAATAAGGTTTTTATAATTTAATGAGCCAAAAACATCTTCAATTTTTAATGCTGAGTTAAAATACCAATTTCCAAGTAGGAAGCATCACCCAAATAATTCATAAAATAAATGAAAATATAGAATAAGAAGAATAAGAAAGGTATATCAAACACAACTAAAAATAAAGGAAATCATACAAGTGTAAGCAAGAAAATACTAATAGATAAAGTAACCAAAGTGATACCAAATAAAATAGGGACATACTGATAAATAATAATGGGAATTTCCAAAAAATCTCAAGATATAACCCTGGATGTACTTGGTTTGGACCCACCTGTTGGTGTATGGTGCACCTCCATAGTTAATAACCAACCTGATTGCTCTAAAATAGCCTTACCAATGGAAAATCCCACCTAGCTTATCCTCTTTCCAGGGGTTCTAATCTGCCTAATCACGAATGGAAGTAATAATCACTCATCCCTCTAGATGATGTCCATAAATCCCATGATAATTGTAAAAAGGATAGAGAGGTGGTCATCATATGCTTGGAATTAATCATAACCCACACATGCCACTGTGCATGCCTTTCCTACTCCCTAACACCATCTATGAAAAACATCTCTCAAAAAAAGTATATCCATAGGGGTTATTATCATAGATAAAACCTTTCTCAAGTTCCAACCAATTCTACACACCATACGAGTTCTAATAAAATTTCCTAAACATCACTAGGTACCAACAAGTCCTTAAAATATTTAAATCCAAAACAATTTCAAAAACCAAGGTGAAAACATCATTCAAGCTCAGAAGATGTCAAATATGGATTTTTAAATCATGGGGTTACCAAATCATACTTTAAGGTGCCAAACTATCCAAGTTCTATAAAACATACTTGAAAGATACATTTTGAAGTCATTTAGAAACTAAAATACATTAAGGAAACATTATGATTTTTTAGATTTTTTTAAAATAATGGGGAAAATAAAGGAGAAGTGAGGATAGTGTTTTTGAGAACCAAAGGGAGGATAGGGAATATGGAAAAAATGATTTTGAAAGCCAAGGTTATAAATTTGAAATTTTATGGAGTTTCCATTTGTATGCATGTGCATATCTATATGTGCATCCCATGAACATATATATATGCCCATATTCACCATAATATAAATGGATAACCATAATAATTTCCATGGGCCTAATCAAAGTAGTACAAGAAGAATCACACCAAAATAGAAGGATTCACACACAAGCATCAAACTATAAAGAGGTACCAAAACCCACACAAAAAAACTCATTTTCACATGTCACCCAATTACCAAATCTAAAAAAAGTTCAAACACAATCTCAAAATACTCAAATCCATTTTATAATTCCAAATAGAACTTTATCAAATGTATTATATACATATAAATATAGGAATAACTAAGGATATCCTTTGAAAACCCCATTTTCATAAAATTTAAAACATATAGATAAAATAAAAAACATAATAACACACCACAAACATAAATATAAAATTTTAAAATAATTTAAGAAAGCAAAATAATATAATGAAATGATTCAAAAATTAAATGGATGAAAACACCTACCTTAATGACACGTGAATGCGATGAAACTCTAGGAGAAGGAAGAAGAAGACCCAAGGAGAAAATAGAACACCCAAAAATCAAAAAATCAGCCAAAATTATCCAACCCTAACCCTAGGGTTTGGATAATAAGGACCCATGATAATAAATAACCAATAACTAAAAGAGGAGTATATAATAGGAGAAAAAAAATTCTAAAAAAAAACATACTTAGGAACCTTGGAGAAGCATCAATGGAGGAAGGAAAACCATGGTAAGTGGGGTTTGGGACCCCTTTCATGAACTGAAATTTATAAATAGGGGAGGACGGTTGAATTGGGGTGAAAAAATAATAAGGAAAAAAGAGGAATTTCAGGTTTTTAAAAATCTGGGTAGATTGCACGATTTATCCACACTGTTTACCAAACCATGCATTAACCATGAGCATCCCAATGGAAGAAGGAGATACCCACATGTTATATATACACTTTTTTGAGAAATCATGAGACAATTGTGTAAAAAAACACTTTAAAAATGATAGTCTCCCTCAAACACTTTTTACATGGTTCCCTCTAACCATGTGCAAGTCATGCACCAAGTCCCAGACACCCCCAACAAGTTGGGAAATTACTATTTTTCCTTGCATGATTCAGGAAACACCATGAACAGAATATGAAAGAAAAAATTTTAAAGAAAAAAATGAACTAGAAATTACCTTTTCATCCACTTGATACACATTTTCCCCCAAACTATGAACACTAACCATGCACATGACCAAAAACAACACGAAGCCTCCAAAAATCAAAAATAATCATCAGAAACTCAACCCAAACATAAAAAAAATATAAAATTACAAGAATAAAATTAAAATAAATGAAAAAAAGAAAATAGGGGTTGGGGTTTAAAAATTATCCCCTCCAAAAAAATTTATTCTTCCAAAAATTCACCCAACCAAATGAGGATCAAATATAAAACCCAAAAATAAATGAGGTAAAAAAAGCATGATCTCTAGTGTGACATTTAAATTACAAAAGTCACACCTAATAATCTCTAAAGAAAACTACAACTAGGAAACCCATAGAGAAAAGAGATGTGGGGGCTCCCCACTTTTATAAACCAACTAGAACAATAATATTAACACTGAAACTTCTAACATGAGTGGAAAACAGTGAAATATGATCAAATAAAACATCAAACCAAACCAAGATTCATCATTTATACAAGTCACAAGAATCTCCAAATGATTAACACCCAAAACTAAGAACATACCATAAGAAGGATAACATTTCAAAGATTCACATCTATAAATAATAATTATAGAAATTTACTAGAATAAAAGGCTACCAAGATCCTTAAAATGAGAAGTATTTTCAAAAATAAAAATATATAACAAGGGAAACCTAAAAAGTTCCCACACTAACTTTGGTGATGAAAGACTGGGCTCAAACCCCCCCACCTATAGATTCTTTATTTCATAAAAAGATTCACTTTAAGGCCTATGGATAGAGCCTTGGTGTATTGAAGCATCTACTAACCCATTGTTAGGAGATTATAGCCTCCAATCAAGACTTACTCTTCTAGAGATTCAACTTGTATACCTTATCCAAGTGTCCCAAGTAGCCACATCCTCGACAAACCTTCATAGGATTATGGAAATATGGCTTTAAATTCTCAAACTAACCACCCTAAATGCACACTATCAGGTTTTCCATCAAACCAAAAGAATAAAATAAAAATGGAGACTCATTAAAAAGGGTTTTCTCTAGTTTACACTTCTCTCTAGATTGGAAACCTTCATGAGAACCATGATAAAATAGGTTCCCACCTACTATAGACTACCCTCTAGGAACCAACTCAGCTAAAAACACCTCATCCACTAGCTTCTAGAAAATAATTTCCCTGGATGAGAGAACTCAATCCTCAATCTCCAGATGAAGACCCTATATGAAGATAGTTTCTTTTATTGGTTCATTTGATGTTATCTTTAGATAAAGATAAATCATATCTTTAAAATGATCAACATAAGACATCACCGTTCATTGACCTTACTGAACACCCAAGATCCCATCCCCTTTACTTTACTTCACCTCTTTAGGCATAAACCATTGAATAAAATTGTTCTTAAAAACTTCCCAAGACACCCCATATTCCAGATATGATAGGATAATCATATTCCATTGATCCAAACCTAGTCCCTCGAATGAAACTTGAACATCTTTTAACCTTAGGGATTAGAGAGTTCTCAAAGACCTGAAAACAATTTCAAATTTATCAAGCCACTCCACGACCTCTAATAGACCTTAATCACCATGGAAAACAGATAACAGCTAAGAATAAATCAACTCCACTACTCCATTGGGAGTTTAGGTAGGGGAAATTATTGGAAGAGACTCGCTAGAAAACTTTGGGGCATTTTTAGGTGTCATAATCTAAATAAAATAATAAACACAAAACCAAATCAACATTGACCCAAAATTCAACCAAAAAGGAACATTCCAAACCAAAACACCATGTATATAAATTAAAAAATAAAAAATCAAAAATAAAATACCCTTTTAAAAGTCATCATTTTCATTCCAAACTCCCAAACCATTTCAAATACTAAAATCACGTTGCCATTCCAAAAACCAATGTCCTTTCAAATTCCACATCCATTTCTAAAATCACTTTCATTTCAAAATCCAGTCACTCTTACCAAAATCAACCAATATCATTGCTAAATTGAAATCCTCTAAAATGGGGAATCCATATCCATGCATAACCATTCTACATGGTTTATCATACCATTTGATAAGAATGCACCAACCAACAAAATATCATTAAACCATGTGTTTGGGATCCCCATGGTTAGTATTCCATTTAAGATCACCGTATAACATCACATTGCTTTATTTTTCACCTCCCAAACCACAAAAACCAAACAAGAACCAATGAAATAAAACCAAAGATAAAAAAAACATTCAGGTCTCATACTACCCTAGGTAACTCGAGGCTTAAGACGAGAAAGAGTTCAGGATGTTCTTCTCATACCTACCTATTTGTCCCAAAAATACCATCTGCAGTGTACCTAACACCCAAAATAACAAAGGGCTCCTCTAATACAATTTTTTTCACAAAATAACTGAGGTCAACCGCAAACCGGTAACCCAATCCATCCTGTGACAAGGCCCGAGAGTAATTCCTGGTCCTCAAGGGTTGGAAACTAGTGTCAAACATCAAAGAAAATACAATTGGGAATAATTTATCCCATAAAATAGCTACCATAAATAAATATATAAACATATCCAGATACAAATACAGTAGAATAAAATAAGAAAAAAAACAAAACTAGAACCAAACCAGAACCCGAAATGATCTCCATGTGACCTATTAGTCACCACCATCCATAAAACTATCATACTCCATAGGCATACCTGAACAAAATATTAACCTGCAAAACATCTCAGATCTACCGATTCTAAGTGGCCCAAGTAGGGTGTGATCATAAAACAAGTCAATATGTAAACACCATATAATATATACAAGTCCTTTCTTGAAATAGTCCATAAATTATAGTTTTAATTGCATTTAGAAAAATAAGGTTTTTATCATTTAAATATCCCAAAAAATATTCAATTTTTAAAACTCGGTTCGAAAACCAATTTCTATGTTGGAAACATCACCCAAATAAATAACAAAATAAAGGAAAATATAGAATAAGAACAAATAGGAGGGTATATCAAACACAAATAGAAATAAATGAAACAATATAGGTGTAAGAAAGAAAATAATAATAGAGTAAGTAACTAAAGTTCTTCCAAATAAAATAGGGACATATAGATAAATAATAATGGGAATTTCCTAAACATCTCGAGAGGTATACACGGATGTACTAGTTTCAAACCCACCTAATATCATACGGTGAACCTCTGTAGTAAATAACCAACCTAGATGCTCTAAACTACCCTAAACATTGGAAAATCCCACCTAGCTTAACCTCTTTCCAGGGGCTCTAAAACATATAATCAGGACTAGAAAGTAATAATCACTTGACCCTCTAAATGTCATCCTAGAATCCATTGATAATAGTATAAAGGAGAGATAGTATTTCATTCCGTACTTATCACCAATCATTTCCCATAGATTCCACCATGCATGCCTTTCCCACTCCACAAAACAATCTATGTGAAGTCCCTCTCAATATAATGAACCCATAGGGGTGATCATCATTCATAAAACCTTTCTAAACTATTAATCGGGCCTATACACTATATGAGTTCTAATCCAATTTTCAAAACATCACTTGGTACCAACTGAAACTTAACATTTACAAATCTAAAATTAAGGTGAAAAAATTATTCAATATTAGAAGATACCAAATAGTCCTTTCTAAGTTATAGGGCTAACAAATACTACTTTAAGGTTCCAAAAGGGAAAAGTTTTAGAAAACACACTTGAACGATACATTTTTAAGTCATTTGGAAACCAAAAACCCATTAAGGAAACATTATGAGTTTTTAGAAATCCATTTGAAAAGAATGGTAAAAATAATGTAGAAAGGATTAAAGATTTTTTGAGAACCAAAGGGAGGAGAGGGAAGATGGGAAAAATGATTTTGAAAACCAAGGTTATCACTTTGAAATTTTATTGAGTTTCTATTTGTATGCACGTGAATATCTATATGTGCACCCCATGAACATATGGATATGCCCATATTCACAAAAATATAAATAGATAACCATAAGAATGTGCATGGTTCCAATCAAAGTACTATAAGAAGTATGACACTAAAACACAAGGATTCACACACAAGTATCAAACCATAAAGAAGCACCAAAACCCACACTCAAAACTCGTTTTCACTTTTCACCCAATTACCAAAGCTCAAAAAATGTTTTTTTTTTCAAAATACTGAATTCCATTTTAAAAGGCCAAATGAAACTTTATAAAAAACCCTACATACATATACATTTAGGAATAACTACAAAGATCCTATGAAAACCCCATCTTCATCAAATTTCTAATATATATATATGTAATAAAAAACCATACTAACACACCACAAGCATTTATATCCTATTTAAACATCATTTAGTAAATAAAAATCATTTAATAAAATTATTTATAAAGTAAATAGACGGAAAAACCTACCTTAATGATGTGAGAATGCGTTGAAACTTCAGAAGAAGGGAAAAAGAAGACTCAAGGAGGAAATCACACACTATAACATCAAAATAATCAACCAAAATTAGCCAAACCTCACCCTAGGTTTCATCCAAGAAGGAGAAAAGCTAAGAAATAATCAAGAACAAGAATATGAAGAATATAATAGGAATAAAACACCCAAAAATTGAAATAAACTTACTTAATAACCTTGGAGGAACATCAATGGAGGAAGGAGATCCAAAATAAGGGGGGTTTGTGACCCTTTTCATTCCCAAAAATAAATAAATAGGGGATTAATATCAAATTTGGGTTAAAAAATAATAGGGTGAAAAGAGGATTTTTAAGTTTTTAAGAATCTCGGTAAGTTTCACTGTTTGTCTGCACAGTTTACCAAACTGTGTGCCAAACATGCACACCCTATAGAAAAGAGGAGACACTTTCATGGGCTGGTCACATAGTTTGTAAAACCATGCAACAAACCTACAAACCAACTCTATGAAAATTTAATACACCCTTGCATGATTTCCACACAGTTACCTCTAACCATGAGCCAAGCCCCAAACACCACCAACAAGCCACACAATTACTCCTTTTCTTCAAATAATTTGGGAAAAAATTCATACATAACATACAGGAATAAAATGAATAGTAAATTACATTTTCATCCACTAGCCATACGGTTTCTCCCCAAGCCGCACACATTAACCATGTATAGGGACAAAAAAAAACCCAAAACACACAAAACTCAAAAAATTATCATTAGAAACATGACCCAAACCTCAACCAAAATAATCTAATTCCTAGAATAAAATGAAAATAAATGAAATAAAAGAAAAATAGGGTTAGGTTGTGACATATTTTATTGACTTTAAATCTATGGTGGGTTCCTTGGTACTATAAATGATTTTTCTATTAAGCCTAAACTTTTATTATCCTATGATTTGGAATTAATTTTTTCATTGGAATTAATTTTTCCACTGTAATATCTTATTTCTTATTCTCATTAAATTGTTTCTTCTTGTTGATTAATACATGTTCTAAACCATATAAAATTATTGTGTTCCTTCTTTGTTTGTTTTAATTTCCTTTATTGGTTGTTCTATTTGGGATGTCTATTGTGAGAATTTGAGGAGTGTTTCAGATAATGTGTGACCAAGGTGTTTGGTTTCTTAATTATGAATACATTGATATATGGAATTGATTTTTATTTAACTTCTAGTAACATTATTTTATACTTGGGGTTATGATTGTTGCTTCATTCCAAAAATATTCTATTCAGTGAAAAAGTGGTATCAGAGATTCATTCATAGTTATTAAGGATAAATAAAATTTTGAATTTTGAAAAGAATGTGTTTTATGCACTTTAAATATTTTTATGGTTCAGTAGAAGATTTATTTTTATAAGATACCATTGGAATAGGTAAAGGTGAGGCTGGATAAGTTTTATTGATTAGAATCTAGTTTCTAGAAGATACATGTCGAGGAATATTTATTTCCAAAGGAACATAATATTTAATTTATTGGTAAAAGGATAGAATAAATAGATAATAAAAAGTGATAAATACATGACAAGAAGGCACAAGGTGTTTTCTAGATGATATTGGCTCTTAATATGAAATTCAATATCCATGAAGTGAAGATAACTACAAAACTAATGGCTAATCATGTGAACATATATGAGAAGCCTTCCATGATGAAAAAGTTGTTTCTCTTATGGTAAATTTTTGGATAGATAACTTTATAAGGATGGTTGGTTTCTAGTCATAAAAATGAGTTCAAAAAAAGCTAAAGTGAGTTAGGTTTTATTAGTGTGAAGTTCTCTAAAGGCATGTGAGATTTAATTCTTCTGTGGTCTCTTTAGGAGTCATTGGATGTGATGGTTTCCACTAGGATTAATTCAAACAAAAATAATGACATGGTATTTAAGAAGATATATGATATAATATTGAATGAATAGATCTAGAATAATGAGGTTTTAGGTGATACTAAAAGAACATTTAATATAGAAATAAGGGGTTTCTTCATCCAAAAAATTCATAAGTAAATAGGGGAAATAAAAGAGATAATATCCTTGGAAATTCGATTGGTCATGGTGACTTTGTATGTTGGAACTATATAAAAAGGGACATTTATGAAATCATTTTCCATAGAATCCTCTTAATTGTAGAAATAATTCTTATATTTCATTTGTAAACTCTATAGTTTAAGGGGAGAGTGGCACTTTAGTCCCAAGTGTCAAGGGTTTGATGGAGTAATGGATTGTTGATTCTGAACCTTAATTTCATTTAGTTTCTAAAAGGGGATGCATGAAAAATTATGTTTCTAGAGGAATTGGAAAGGTTTATTTTATATATGGAGTGATACTTGATATTTTTGGAAAATTATATGTTGTAATTAAAATAAAGAATATATTTTTATTGCATTTTTAGGGCATCCAACATATACCATGTTTATAGAATAAATTAATATCCCTTATTTAGCTTAATGATGTGGTTTTATATACTCTATTTGTGTTTGGTGTGTGGAAAATGACACAAGGTTCCATGGTGGTGGTTTGTAGTTTTAAGGATTGGAATTTATTCCTAACTAGGGTTCATAAAGTTATCATACATACTAGATATTTTTTTGAAATAGTAATGTTGTGACATGACTACCTTGGTTAAAATTGTGATAAAGGTTTATAAACCATTTTTACTAAAGGATTATTGGATCTTTATCTCATGGATTATGGAACATGTGATGGTTTCATCCCATAAAACAGTTGATGGTGTCATTCAATATGGATGTAAATACACTATAGAATATAAATCTTGAATAAGTTCATATTGATGTATGGGTACCGACACCAGTTTGATATCATGGGAGAAAATTTTACTATATTAAATTCATTGATGTTTTAACATGGAAGGCATGTGAGTTTTCCCTCAAACAAAAGCTTGAAATTTTCAGGGCTTTCATCACAAAGAAATTCATGGTGTATGTTAAGAACAAAATATATCTTAAATGTATTTTATATGAAAATAGAGGTGAGTATGGAGGAAGTGAGCTTTTAATATTCTATTGGATGAAATGAATTAGGATAGAGAAGAATTTTTTCTAAACAATAGAGAAGAATTTTGTTACAAAAAAATTTAATCAGACAAAAAATGATATAGATAAAACCATAAGGTTAAGTTATAGTATTTCAAAGTAATTTTCGGATGAATATGTTAAAAATACAAATTTTCTTATGAATTAGAGTCCTTCCAAACCACCAATATAGAAACTTTCAGAAGAACTTTGGTCATGAATAAATTTAAACTTTATTCATCTCAAAAGTTTTTTGGCTGCATTGAATATTCTCATTCCAATGCCAAGGATAGGGAAAGTTTGAATCTAAGTCCTAAACATGTTAATTTTTTGGCTACAGTGATGAAAGCATTTGTTTCAAACTCTGGGATAATAGTTAATGAAATTTTATCAATGTCTAGAATATTCTCTTTAAAGAGGATATCTTATGGAAAGATCAAATCTTGGAAAATATTATTTTGATAATAAGGAACCAATGAAGAGGATTGATATTAACTTGAGTAGATATTGGGTGGTGTTGGGCTATTTAGGGAACATGGAATATGGTGTTTGAGAGATACAACCATGTTCTAGAATGTAAATCACTGATCATGTTTTAGATGTACTAGGGACTAATGCACATAAATGATCAATGGTAGAGGAGGATCGAGGTAGATTTTCACAAGTGTGATGTTTGGAAGGAGTTAAAACTCAGGATTTGAGGTGGTCTATCAGGATCATAAGGCCAACATAGAGGTTTGATTCTAAAATTTACTTTTTAATTCTCACAGATGATGGAGAACTTAAAAGCCTTGGTGAGGCAATAAGTCTGAGTGACTCATTGTAGTGGGAGTTATCAATGAAGTAAGAGTTGGATTACTTGATTTTTTCAATACATTAGAGATAATGAAACTTCTAGAAGTTAAGAGTGAACTTTAGAACATATGGGTTTATCATTTTAAGGAGGAAAATATTAGATAGTGTTTGGTACAAGGAAATTTTAGTTGCGAAGGGGTTCCAATAATTAGAATAAGTGTATTTAGATAATATTTTCTGTCCTATAATGAAACACACAACTATTCAAATGGTGGTAAGCCTTTTTTCATGGAATTTTTGTTTGTGAAACAAATTTATATCAAGATAGAATTCCTTTATAGTTATTTTTAGGAATTTATCTACATGGGGAAACAAGAATTTGTCATACTTGAACATAATAAGGGACTAGCGTTAAAGCTCAAATGAAGTCTAAATGGGTTTAATAAAGAACCAAGGTGATGTAATTATAAGTTTGATAAATTTATAATAGAATGAAATTTCATCGGTATCAATGTGAATCATTAATACTACTAGAATTTGTTTGATGATGGATGTTTTGTCATTGTTATTCGCAATATTGATGATTTACTATTAGATGGACCTATGAAGGTAAGGCTGGAAGAGTTTAAAGTGTGAATTGTTTGGAAGTTTCTAGGTGAAAAATATTGGTTCTACTAAGAGTGTGTTGGGGATGAAGACAATAAGAGGTATGCAATCCATAACTTTATTACTTTATCAGTTATATTATATCCATAAAGTATGAGAAAGATTTAGAATGAGTGAGTCAAATCTATTTTGTACTCACCTAGTCAGACACTTCAAAATTTCAAAGGAGAAGATATTTAAAATGGATAAAGATAATAAGTACATGGAAATTTTTTTATATGAATAATCTATTGGAAGTATAATGTACTACATGATTTGAACAAGACTAGATATTACCCAAATGGTAGGAGTGGTTAACAGATTTATAGAAAATCTATGAAAGGAACACTTGGAGTCTCTCAAGTAGATCTTTGATATTCAAATGGTTTATCAGATCTATAACTATAATTTAGTACAAAATATGTCTTAGATGGTGTTGTGGATGAAATATTTGGGGAAGATATAAATTCATGGAAGAGCACAAGTAGTTTTATTTTGATTTTTAGTGTAATGGCTCGGACCTCTCCGGCCCATTCCTTTGTCGAAAAGAAGGTCATGAAGTGTTCTGGAGGGTATAATGGACTTTTCCCACACTTTTCAGAATTTTGTGACTACATGCCGTGTAGTGTGAGTACATTCCATGTACCTCCTTGCTGAGTATACCTTGTGTTGAAGCCGTGTCCTTTCCACATGGAATAAATAAGTACATGCCGTGTAGCACATACTACACGCCATGTAGTTTCTCCCCGCGTATGCGTTACCCTAAAACCGTGTGTTGACCAGTAAACGACCGTGTACCATGTTGAAGATGTATCCTTTCTACGTGGAATAAATAAGTACATGCCATGTATCCCATACTACATTCCATGTAGTTTCTCCCCACATACACGTTACCCTCAAACCGTGTGTTGACCAGTCAACGACCGTGTGCCGCGTTGAATGCCGTGTTGGAAGCCGTGTGGCGATCGTGTGGAATGGCCGAGTACACGCCGTGTACTAGGAAGTACACACCGTGTAATTTAGTTTTTCTCACCTATAGAAGGATGGGTAATCTCCTCCTTTTCAGATCATTCCTCTCCTCCCCTTTCCTTCGAGCAGAGCCCTCCCGAGAGACTCCAAAGATCCTTTCTTCCATAACTTCTTCATTCGAGCTCCGATTTACGATCCATCAGTGGAAATGAGATCGTAACGACGAGGCGGAAATTCTGAGCTTGGATCTATTGTTTTCCCTTTGTCCTTTTCTTCCCAGCTTCCACCCAAGGAGGTTTTTGCCGGGTTTTGACAGAAGCGACGAACGCCGACGGACGTCTTCTAAAGTTGATATGGGGGAGTGTTGTGATCAGAACCTATTGAGGTAGGGATTTTACCTTCATATCTCTAATTTGTGCATCATATGGGATGGGTGTCCTCTTGCTTTCACGAGACATAGTTTAACCAGTTTAATGAAGATAATAACCGTCTTAAAGAACATGAATGGGAATGTTGTTATGTTTATCTTTGTTTATCCTCTTGTTATGTTGTGAATTGAATAGGATTATAACAACTAAAAATCACGGTCATTGGGGGAATTTGCTTGCGCAATTAAATATTTCCCAATCTTTCTAGACCGTTTTGTGGATGGAAACTTTGTGGAATATGGAAATCGGTAAATCACATAAAGTTGGCTAATTAAATGAATATCTGGAACCTTTGTGTGATCACCCCGGTTGAACAAAATAGAATAACGAACATGTGGGTGTTGGTTTGGTTACGTGGTGTGTGAAAGGGGGGGAGGGTGAATCTTGGGTTATTACAAATAGGATGGGCAGCGAGGCTGCAGTAAATGATATTAAATGGGAAATGATGAGGCACGAGCCTTGTTTTGTGATACGGTTGTGGAGATGTGGTTATAGTGGAAGCAGGGCTGCAGTAATGGGTTGTGATATTAAAAGAAAGTGGGAAGTTAATAAATTAACTATGGGGAATGATAACAAATTAAACGTGGGAACAATCAATGGGGATTTACTGATGATAAAAAGGTTGGTTTTGTGTTGCTTGTGTTCTATCTAACTTGATTTGTGGTTGGTAGGGTTTTTCTATGAAACGTTTGATCTAGTTTGATAATTTCCCAGTAGTTAAGTAACTAATAAACTAATACTATTGAAACATGAAAACCTAAATGGGGTTGGGTTTGTTTGTTGTATGCATGCTTCGTAGTAGCAGTTCCAAGTCATGTGATCAATTTCTCTATTTAGAGTCCATAGGTTGGGTTGTGTGTTTGGTATACATATATGTATCTATATCTTTGTGTTTTATCACATCCCACCCATGTTGAGCACCTAGGGCCGAACACTCCCATTTCATGGGAGAGGGTGTTTTCCCCTTAGTTACTACCTTCTTCTTGCTCCTTCTTCCATAGGCTGTGATGGCTTGAGGTGACCTTACACCTAAGACTCTTCGAGTAGGTTTCGATTAGTGTGATTTTAGCCCAAGACTCTTCGGGCAGGTTTACTGTTCTCAAGAACCTTCGGGATGAGGCCCAGGTGTGTTCGGGCGGGGATGTGATTGTGTATGTGAGGCCCAGGTGTGTGCGGGTGGGATTTTTGGTTTGTGAGGCCCAGGTGTGTGCGGGCGGGATATGTGGTTGTGAGGCCCAGGTGTGTTCGGGCGGGGATGTGATTATGGTTGCAAGGCCCATGTGTGTGCGGGCAGGAAGAATGTGGTAGCATCAGGACGTTCGCCATTAGGAAGAGAAGCTATCTAGTGGGGTAAAATGGTGCGGGTTACCCAATACTCTTGTTCTTATATACTACTACCTATTGTTTTGTGTTTTTGGTGAGCGTGGCTGGTGAGGTTGGGTGGATAGAATTCCTTACTAGATTTTGGTTTCTTCTGTTGTTCTCAAGAGACATTAGGATGTCTCCCCACCTGTGCACGAGAGATTTAGGTTTCTCTACTGAGTATACTTGTATTCTCAACATACGTTTAATTTCAGGTTTCCAGGAGGAATACCAGGGACGTGCGGGACCCTACTAGTCGGGACAGTTGAAGTTGTTGCAGTTGCTGTACTCTTGTTTCTTTTGGTATTGCACTTTTGAGTTTTCTTGTACTTGTACTTTGTTTCATATTTTTTTAAACATGCATGTGGGATTGGTTTGGGTTTATTTTCATTTACTTGTTCCTCTTTATTTTGGCGTTTGACTCATCCTATTTCCCTATATTAAATAACAAAAAAGGGTAACGCCTCCCATATTTGTGAAAACTCACACCCTTGGTGCTAGTCGCTACTTCGAGGCCTACTAGAGGCAGGACTCGGGGGGTCATTATCTCCCTTTCACCATTTCCAGCTCAGAAGGGGCACCTTTGGTGGGATGAGGTCATAATAGAATGGTATCAGAGGTGATGGTTGAGAGATAGGATGAAGTTTGGAGTTAGGTACAGTGAGGATTGCATGGGATGGTAGGGAAATAGTGTTGGATGATCTTGGTGCGTGACATAGGACATGGAAGACCAACAAGGACATGGGATTTTAGGGGCCTCGTGATCTGATGCAAGGACTCTGAGCCTACCTAATGACCAAGTAATACTACATTGATTGCAGGGTAGAGACCCTAGGAAAGGTACATGCATCATCATGATTTGTGTTTTACTTGATTTGGGTGTTCTGGGAAAGAAATTGAAATAAAATTATAAAATGAAACGTTGAGAAAATTTTCCTTACTACTTGGGCTTAGATGATATTTGCTTACCGTATAGCTATGGCACCTAGACATCATCCCCGGGTGACTCATACAGTCAAGTTACAGCAGATTAAGGCAGTCGATCAGTTGAGGATTGACCGAGAGGAGGAAGATGATCAGTGGCAGAAGACTCTCCGTTCTTTCCAGCAAAAGACCCTCAAGAAGTATGAGGGTAGTACTTCAGATATGGAGACAGAGGGGTGGTTTGAGGAGATATGGATCGCTTTTACTTTGATCTGTGCTCCGAGGGTGTACTGGGTTCCCCTAGCAGTCAGTCAGCTGAGAGGTGTGGCACGTTAGTGGTGGACGCTCTACCTCGGGGAGAGGTCAGAGGTAGAGGTTCTGTGGGATGACTTTGAGAAGGAGTTCCGAGAGGAATTCCTTTCTTCCATGATCAAGGCAGAGAAGCGGCAGGAGTTACTCTCCCTCCAGTAGGGGAGTATGTCAGTATGAGAATTGGGGATCAAGTTCAAAGTTCTCCTACACTTTGTTTCAGATCTCTTTCTGGATGAGGAGACTCGGGCGAGACGTTTGGAGGAGGCGCTTCGTCCTTCGCTCCAGTATGCTACCACCCTCTTCACCCTTACGACATACTTGGTAGTATAGAAGAAGGCATAGGTTGTATAGAGGATGCACTCGCAGGGAGGTCCACCACGAGAGGGGATCCAGTTGGGTTCGTCAAAGGGGGAGGCAGTCAACAGCAGGTCTCCTACGACAGGACCTTCCCGATTCAGGGCAGTATGGAGCAGGTCCCAATAGTTCCAGTTCAGATCTTCGGGTCCTCGTTCCTTTTTCACGATCCTAGGACCGAAGTGTTTCTCTTGAAGAGTTTTTGGGAAAATTCAGAGTTGGTGCCGGACCCGAGCTCAGTATGGTGGAGGTGGGTAGGTTCAGCGCCCACCTCAGCAGCACCAGTTGCCAGCGAGGCCCTCCAGCAGCAACAGGACCCTGCTCCTCTGAGGACAGACTTTGTAGGAGGAGTCCGACCTCAGGGTGCTCCTCAGGGACCTCGACCAGGGTGTGGTCAGGGAGGTGGTCGACATCAGAGAGGCAGGGGAGCTAGGCGTGGACAGTTGCATGCAACAGAGTTGGCAGCTCCGGCAGGACCAGAGGTGGTACGAGGTACGATTTGTTTGTTCAACACTCTCATTTCTGCTTTGTTCAATTCGGGAGCTTCACACTCCTTTGTTGTACCCGGTCTAGCCCATGCTTTGGGTCTAGACATAGAGATACTTTCTGTACCCCTGGTGCTGAGTACACCAGTTAGAGGTCAGACCAACATATCTTGTGTTTGCCGGGGATGTGGGATGACGTTGGGACCACATTGATCTAGTGGGGATCTTATTTTGCTATAGATGCATCCATCCAATGTCATCCTAGGCATCGAATGGTTGTTTTCTGTTAGTGACACTATCAACTACTTCTGAAGAAGAGTCATGTTCTTCGACGTGGATGGGTAGCGTGTATCTTTTGTTTGTGAAAGGAGCTATCAGGTGGGAAGCTGGCATGTGAAGCCTCTTCTTTCCTTGTTAGGAGGGTTATCAGTGGTTTCAGTTGATACAGAGATGATGGATGTTCCAGAGGTTGTTGGGGAGTTCCTCGATGTTTTTCCTGAGGAGTTTGTGACTCTACCCCCCCCCCCCGATGTGACGTTGAGTTCGGGATAGACTTACAGCCTGGTGCCCATCCAATTTCGATGGTCCCTTATCGGATGGAACCTTCAGAGTTGCTAGAGTTGTGGATTCAGATTGACGATCTGATGGATAAGGGTTTTGTTCGACCTAGAATGTCACCATGGGGTGCTCCAGTTTTGTTCGTGAAGAAGGAATATGGTGGTCTCATTCTATTCATAGACTACCGAAGGTTGGATCAGGTAACAGTCAAGAACCGTTACCCCCTTCCAAGGATATTTGATCTCTTCAACCAGTTGAGGGGAGAAGGTTGGTTTTCTAAGATTGATCTACAATCTGGATATCATCAGATGAGGGTAAAGGACAATGACATCTCGAAGATGACTTTTAGGTGCAGGTATGGGCACTTCAAGTTTGTAGTGATCCCATTTGGAGTTACGAATTCACCAGCTGTGTTCATGGGACTTATGCACTTTGTCTTCCAATAGTTTTTGGACCGGTTCGTTGTTGTGTTTATCGATGACATCCTAATTTACTCAAGATCAGAGGAGGATCATGTTGAGCATCTCAAGGTGGTCTTGGAAGTCCTTCGACACCACCAGCTTTATGGGAAATTGTCAGAGTTTAAGTTCTTGATGCAAGAAGTACACTTCCTTGGACACATAGTGTATCAGCATGGAGTGTCAGTGGACCCATCAAAGGTAGAGGTAGTTGTTTATTGGGTGGAACCCAAGAGCGTGATAGAAGTTTGTAGTTTCCTGGGGTTGGAAGGTTATTATCGGAGGTTCGTTTCAAACTTCTCTCGAGTTGTTGCTTCATTGACAGCTTTGAATAGGAAGTACTAGGTCTTCCTATGGAGCGAGCAGTGCTAGAAAGCTTTCGACTACCTAAAGGAGAAGTTGTTCAGAGCTCCAGTACTCATATTGCCAGAGGAAGGGTTGTTGTATGAGGTGTTTTGTGATGCTTCTGGCCTTGGTTTGGGGTGCGTACTGATGCAGAAGAAGGGTGTGATCTATTATGGGTCTAGGTAGTTGTGCCCTCATGAGCGTAACTATGCCACCCATGACCTAGAGCTTGCAACAGTAGTGTTCACACTGAAGTTGTGGAAACATTACCTCTTTGGGGAGTGCTTTATGGTCTTCTCATATCACAAGAGCTTACATTATATTTTCTCCCAGCGTGACCTGAAATTACGGCAGAAGAGATGGGTTGAGTTTCTCTAAGACTATGACTTCGAGATCTCTTACACTGAAGGTAAGGGCAACATTGTGGCTGATGCCCTGAGCAGGAAGTCGCATAAGGAAGTGGTTCAGGAATCTGCCGATGCTTGGAAAGTGATGGGAGAGTTGGATGCCTTGCACTTGGATGCAAGGATACATGGTGTTAGAGGCTGTTTGTTTCAGATGATGGTGCAGTCCTCCTTGTTGCAGCAGGTGGAAGAGTCTTAGTGGGGAGACTCCGAGGTGGAATTAATGCGAGATCGTATCGATCAGGGAAACACTCTAGAAGGATGGTCAGAGGACAACCTACATCAGATTCTTTTTCATGGAAGGTTGTTTGTTCTGGAGGCGATGCCTGAGGGAGTTCTCCATGAGTTCCATATATCATCCTTGGTGGTATATCCAGGAGTTTCAAAAATGTACCGAGGCCTGAGGGAATAGTTTTGGTGGCTCGGGGTGAAACGGGTAGTGGCAGAGTTTGTGGCTAAGTGCCTAGTGTGTAAGAAAGTAAAGGTTGAATGCCGTGTTCCCAGTGGTTTGTTGCATCCTTTAGATGTCCCGAGTGGAAATGGGATGACATCTCAATGGACTTTGTCACAGGACTACCCAGAGCTCAGGGTGGTTATGATGCTATCTGGGTAGTGGTGGATCAACTGACGAAATCAGATCACTTCTTAACAATTAAGGAGTCTGGCCCAGTGAGTACCTTATCACAGAGGTACATAGACGAGGTGATGCGTTTGAATGGAGTTCTGAAGACTATCATCTCAGATCGGGATACTCAGTTTACCTCACGAGTCTGGAGGGGGTTATAACATGATTTTGGCACCCAGCTACGCCTTAGCACTTCTTTCCTCCCCCAGACCGATGGGTAGACAGAGCGGACTATCCAGACGTTGGAGGACATGTTGCGAGCATGCGTTCTAGATTTTGGAGGATCATGGGTGCGACAATTGCCTTTAGTAGAGTTTTCATACAACAACAGCTTCCACTCTACTATTGGCATGGCACCGTTCGAGGCTTTGTATGGAAGACCATGTATTTCACCCATTTGCTGGGAATAGGTTGATGAGATAGGTGCTCTTGGGCCAGATGTAGTACAGAGAACCACAGAGAAAGTTCAGCTTGTGCGTGAGAGGATGAAAGCGGCTCAGGACCGACAGAAGTCTTATGCTGATCATCGGAGGAGGCCCTTGGAGTTTGAGGTGGGAGATTATGTTTTTTTGAAGGTTTCCCCTCAACGGGGGAAACAGAGGTTTGGGAAGGGGAGTAAGCTCTCCCCTAGGGTCATCATACCTTTCGAGGTGCTGAGGTGAGTCGGAGAAGTGGCATATCAGTTGGCCCTGCCACCTCAGTTGGAGAAGGTTCATGATGTCTTCCACGTCTCCCAGCTTCGTCGGTACTTACACGACGAATCTCACGTTATCTACTGGGAAGATTTAGATATGGGAGACGACGTGACCTTCAAGGAATGACCAATCAGAATTGAGGATCGCGAAGAGAAGGTGATCCATGGATGAACCATCGCCTTGGTTCATGTGTTGTGGAGGCATGGTGACCTCAAGGAGAGCACTTGGGAGTGGGAGGATCAGATGCATGCTCATTACCCAGAGTTGTTTTGACTTGTGTTTTTCTTTGTTCTTCTGAGATTTGTTTTGATGTTATACTCTATACCTTTGATATATGGAATTCTTGGCTTGTCGATAGTGAGAAGTTTTGTTTCCTTGTTCTCTGGAAGTGTGTAACATGTCTGGATGCGTGGGGAAAAGAAAAAAACCTAATCCTTAATCGAGACGCATTAATGTAGATGCGATTGAACCCGTGCGGGTGAGTCAGTGCCGCCTAAAGAGGATAATATCTCGACATGGGAGAAGGAATTCCCCAAGCCATGTGTTCGGGCAGTATGTTGGTTGTACGGTGTTGGGGGTAGTGTAAGTTGGAAAAATCCTAATATATGGAAGTGGGAAGACCCAATTATTAATCGAGACACATTAATGCAGATGCAATTAAACCCGTGTAGGCGAGTCAGTGCCGCCTAAAGCAGATAATATCCTGACATAGGAGAAGGAATTCCTAACACCTATGATTAGGGTTGTTGGTTGGGTTCCTGTTATAACGAGATCTCTAAGAGGTATATTGTTGGGTTCCTCTAGGTTGGTTTTTGAATTCTCAGGGATGAGAATGTTTTAAGAGGCATCTGGTGTAATGGCTCGGACCTCTCTGGCCCATTCCTTTGTTGTGGTAGGGATTTTACCTTCGTCTCTCTAATTTTTGCATCATGCGGTATGGGTGGCCTCTTGCTTTCACGATACATAGTTGAACCAGTTTAATGAAGATAATAACTGGCTTAAATAACGAGAATGGGAAAGTTGTTATGTTTATCTTTGTTTATCCTTTTGTTATGTTGTGAATTGAATAGGCTTATGCCTACTGAAAATCACGATCGTTGGGGGCCTTTGATTGCTCAATTAAATGTTTCCCTATCTTTCTAGATTGTTTTGTGGATGGAAACTTTGTGGAATATGGAAATTGGTTAATCACGTAAAGTTGGCTGATTAAATGAATATCCGGAAACTTTGTGTGATCACCCCGGTTGAACAAAATAGAATAAGGAACATGTGGGTGTTGGTTTGGTTATGTGGTGTGTGAAGGGGGGGGGGGGGGGGGGGTGAATCCCGGGTTATTATGAATAGGATGGGCAGCAAGGCTGTGGTAAATGATATTAAAGGGGAAATGATGAGGCACAAGCCTTGTTTTGTGATACAGTTGTGGAGATGTGGTTATAGTGGCAGCAGAGCTGCAGTAATGGGTTGTGATATTGAAAGAAAGTGGAATGTTGATAAATTAAATGTGGGGAACTATAATGAATTAAATGAGGTAACAATCAATGGGGATTGATTGATGATAAAAATGTTGTTTTTGTGTTTCATGTGTTCTATCTAACTTGATTTGTGGTTGGCAGAGTTTTTCTACGAAACATTTGATCTTGTTTGATAATTGCCCAGTAGTTAAGGAACTAATTAACTAATACTGTTGAAACATGAAAACCTAAATAGGGTTGGGTTTGTTTGTTGTATGCACACTGCGTAGTAGCAGTGCCGAGGCACGTGCTCAGTTTCTCTATTTAGAGGCCATAGGTTGGGCTGTGTGATTGGTATACATATATGTATCTATATCTTTGTGTTTTATCGCACCCCACCCATGTTGAGAACCTAGTGCCGAACACTCCCATTTCATGGGAGAGAGTATTTTCCTTTTAGTTACTAGCTCCTTCATGCTCCTTCTTCTATAGGCTGTGATGGCTTGAGGCGACCTTACACCTAAGACTCTTCAGGTAGGTTTCGATTGGTGTGATTTTAGCCTAAGACTCTTCGGGTAGGTTTACTATTCCCAAGAACCTTCAGGATGGGGCCCAAGTGTGTTCGGGCGGGGATGTGATTTTGGTTATGAGGCCCAGGTGTGTGCGGTAAAGATTTGTGGTTTGTGAGGCCCAGGTGTGTGCAGGCGGGATATGTGTGTTGTGAGGCCCAAGTGTGTTCGGGTGGGGATGTGATTATGGTTGCGAGGCCCAGGTGTGTGTGGGAAGGAAGAGTGTGGTAGCGTCAGGACATTCGCCGTTAGGAAGAGAAGCTAACTAGTGGGGGAAAATGGTGCGGGGTACCCAATACTCTTGTTCTTATATACTAATACCTATTGTTTTGTGTTTTTGGTGAGTGTGGCTGGTGAGGTTGGGTGGATAGAATTCCTTTCTAGGTTTTGGTTTCTTCTGTTGTTCTTACAGGACATTAGGATGTCTCCCCACCTGTGCACAAGAGATTTTGGTTTCCCTTCTGAGTATACTTGTATTCTCACCCTACGTTTACTTTCAGGTTTCTAGGAGGACTACCAGGGCCGTGCGGGACCCTACTAGTCGGGACAATTGGATTTGTTGCAGTTGATGTACTCTTGTTTCTTTTGGTATTACACTTTTGAGTCTTCTTGTACTTGTACTTTGTTTCAGAATTGTTTAAACATGCATGTGGGATTGGTTTGGGTTTATTTTCATTTACTTGTTACTTTTTATTTTGGTGTTCGACTCATCCTATTTCCTGATCTTAAATAACAAAAAAAGGGTAATGCTTCCTATATTTGTGAAAACCCATACCCTTGGTGCTAGTCGCCACTCTGAGCCCTACTGAAGGTGGGACTCGGGGGTCATTATCTCCCTTTCACCATTGCCAGCTCAGAAGGGGCTCCTTTGGTGGGAGGGGGTCATGACATTTAGAGTCACTTCTATAAGCTGTAGGTCCTAGTTAAAATATGTAGTTACACTATCAACCATGAAATCTGAGTGAATTAAAATTATAGAAGAAAATAATTTGTTGATATGGTTTAAGTATTTTCTAGAGGAGATTAAAATATGGAAATAAATCAACATGTTATACTATGGTATCCAAATTATAATTCAATTTGCTAAGAATCAAATATTTAACTCCTGAAAGAAACACATTCAATTAAAATAAAACTTCATATAGAAGCTTGTGGGGGATGGACTAGTGGAACTACAGATTTTTTGGAAGTTGTTCACCTACATGACCACCCGAACTTGGATCATCAGTCCACCAGAACTTCACATGCCAGAGTTTCTTCATAGTATAAATGAGTCCTCTAGAACTTCCCTTGATTAAGTATGCCGAATGTGAGAAGAATTTTCACCCTACCCACCACACCAATTTAGCTTTTTCACTCAAAAACAATAAATATTAAACAATTCAAAGAAATATAAATAAAATAAATAGAGTTATGTTAAATAAAGTGCACAATGGATTAATGTGCTTTTGTAAATAAGCCCCACATGCACAGGAGAAATGCTAATTTCTGATATTTACATTATAATTAAAAGTTATAAGATATTACATGATAGATTACTAAGTATAATTAATCTATTATAATCTCTAAACTACTTGAAATTAATTAACCTCTTAAAATAAATTTGTTTTGAAGGTTCCACTAACTTATATAGTATGTTATATATAGTAAACATGTCAAACCCACTCACTTGAAATCATGATCAACCTAACCTAATCACTATAGCTATTTATAGAAAATAGGTAACCTCCTGCATCACAAAACTTATGATCCTTCATTTCCTTATCATAAATCTTTTAGATGATGTGAGATTCTAATGGTTACATTGTATCCATGAGATATCTTATTATCGATGTCTTCACACCGATCCAAACCATATTTTCCTATAATATTTCCATTGAATTAAATTCTAGTGCCCTAAATATGTTAAACTAAAACATTCTTCACATCCCAAAAATATCCTACATCAAGACATGGTTCAGGTTACCTTTGGAAACTCTACAAGACATTGGAAAAATGATAAAAATTCATTTATTCTTCTCATCATGAAATGTTTATTCATCCTCCTTCCATTCACTAAAGTATCTCTAAATTATTACATTGCCTCATTATTTATTAAACTATCACCCAAGTGAACATATCCACCAGATTTTGGATTTCAGTTATATTTCATAACTCCAGGTTTTTATC
The DNA here is from genome assembly GCA_963277665.1 of Viscum album. Classification (NCBI taxonomy): domain Eukaryota; kingdom Viridiplantae; phylum Streptophyta; class Magnoliopsida; order Santalales; family Viscaceae; genus Viscum; species Viscum album. Next base: position 719,320,671 of record OY728157.1, on the reverse strand, counting down.
CTCTAAAAAAAATTGAAATGAAATGATATTTTAGGACAATATGATATATTATTTCATGGAAACCTAAATTCTGATCTAAATGATTCACACTCTTATTATTAGAGAATAATATTCCTCTCTCTTGACTTCTTCCATGTTACTTCAGAAAATTTATCAAATAAACCATTTTATTCCTTGCTTCTATTGGAGTTACAAACTCTACTTCCATTGTATTTAAATTAAAAATCTATTATATCTTCTACATTTAACTAATTATAGTTCCTCTATAGGTAAAAAAAATATTTTTTTCCTTTTTGGGTGTCTTAATCACTATAAAATTTCACATCAACATATCTATATAAAATATTGTTTATCCTATAGAAAAATGTTATATATTTCATTCCTTTAAAGTTATAAAGGATACATTTGTAATCCTCTAAGTGTCACCTTCCTATATTTTACATGAAGTGAATTACCACTCCCACTACAAATTTAATTCCCAATAATGTTAAAATCATCACACACATTAAAATTCTGACTGTTGAAACATAAAGAAAATTTACCATGTATGAAACTTCATCTTCTATTTTGGGGATTTCTTCTTAGATAATTTTAAGTTTCGGAATAAATTATTTGAGAATGTAATTATTTTAGACATCCCAAACATTTAGATTACCTTTTATATATACTCCCTATAAGATAACATCAAGGTTTTATCTCTCCCACCTCTATAAATCTTCATTGCTAATATATTGTTGGTATGTATGAGATATTTCATCTTGAATCTTATAGATAATCATGCTTCAGTATTTAGATCCTTCTATCGTATGAACTCTATAGAAATATGTCATACACATACAAAATGAATATGATGAATGTGTCATATTTATATTATTTTTAGTAATAATAATGATATGTGTTTCAACTTTTGAATCCTTATTCCAATGTGAAGGCATCAGAATTCTGATTCCATATTCATAGTTCTTTATTCAGACCATAAGACTTTTATTCAACTTAAAAAAAATTAGTTTCCCATATTCTATGAAACCTTCTAGTTTATTTATTTAATTTTCATCCTCTAACTATCTATTAAGGAAATCCATTTTCACATCCATTTGTACTAAGTGATTTTTTTTCATTCATGCTCACCAAATACTAGATTATAGAGACCCTATACTTTTACATATATTATTACATGATCTAATCTTAATTAACCATCAAATAAAAACCAAGGATCATAAAGCCTAGTGTCTTTGGAAGATTAGGTACATAATTAAAAGGCATGAAACTAAAATAAAGAAATATTTTATTTAAACTACATAATGAGATCCTAACTTACTTCAAGATCTTACATCTGCATATGATAAACTAGAGAATACATGAAAAAAGGGATGAGCTAAAAATCCTGATAAGGGAATAAACATAGGAATAAAAAATAGCATATGATTTAAAAGGAAAAAAATTATGACATAAAAGAAATGTCATTGTAATAAACATATGGAAGCATAACATATAGAATATGGGATCATGCAATCATGGAAACATAGGACTGTAGAAAAAATATATAATATAACATAAACATTATATGAGGATAACAACTAATACTTTATCACATGGTGTACAAAGTCCCATAATAAATCATGTTTACTCCCTAATCCCATACAGGATGTCTCAAGAGAATAAGAATTACCCAATGAATTAGAGTTCTATCTGAGTGCACCCATCATAACATATTCTTGAATATGTGTGACACATGAAGAATCAAATATAAGGAATAAACATAAGGGTTTTCCATGGAAATAAATGGGTATTTCAATCATGTTATAAGGCATAAAAAATGGTCTTATCATAAAGGTGTCCATGAAATAATGGATTTAAATAATACACAGAAATTTATAAAGGAAAATAGTCTTAGATCGGGATAAAATATGTCCAAATTAAGTGAAAAAAAATTAAAAAAAGTGTTTGAAAACTTTATAAATGAGCCACTTTTGTGTGGTTTAAGGTAAAATATTAAATAGACTTTAAAGATAAAAAGGCATAATTTTTATATAAAACCATAAATGAACTAAGATATCTTTTTATGATGAAATTAGTGATTTTATAAAAATAATGGTGGATTAAAATAGTTAATAGAGTGTACTTGAAAATGGGTAAGTAATGGAGAAGTTCCCTTTAAATCGGGTTTGCTTATCCGGGGGTGGCGATTTTGATGGGGGAGGCCTATGTCTCCGACAGTGCCTCCCCCACCCCACCCCTTCCTTCTTTAGATTTTCCTTGTATCTCATCTCCATTTTTACCTAGGTTCTCTTAATTTGGTGGTGTTTCCCCTGTGTTAGGGTTTGTCCTTCTTACTTCAGATTGGCGTTCTTTGTGGCGTGGATTTGGTGTACCAGTTCTTTCTTTTGATTTATTTCGTGCTCGTGTCATTCTGTAGTATTCGTTGATGCCTCTTTCTTTTCTATTACTATTTATTATTTCATTCAAAAAATTGTCATAGCCAAATCACTGGTTATCCTAGATGGTTTGGGATGTATTGTCTAAGGCGTCATCGGTGTCCTAGGAGGCTTAGCTTGTAGTGATCTGGTTATGTGGTGGTTTTTGTTTCTCTGATGTTTGGTTTTGCTGAAGGGGTTGTTTTTCTTGGTGAAGGTCATGTTTCAATATTTAATACCTCACCCTCTTCGACACTACACTGATTTCCTTCCCATTTCTCCTCCCCAGGTCGGTCTAGTGTGGCGGTTCTCAAGGAAGCTTTGGGATTGTGATTTTTGGGTGGGTGATGATGTTCTTGGTGGGATCAACCTGTGTTTTCTTATCATCATCCACTATGGTTTGGTGTTCATGGATCTAGATGTTTTTCTATTTTTTTTGGATTAGTTACTATTGTGGTTGTTTTCTGTGGTTTGGTGAAGCAATATTCCCTGATGCAGTCTCATCGGTGTACGATTTACACCTATGATGATTTTTTGATGTTTTCTATTGGCCCCAATGGGTTGCAGTAACATTGTTTGATTTCACATAGGCATCGTTTATCGGTGTTTGTATTGGTGGAGGTGGTGGTGTTGATGACCCATGGCAGTGTTGATGCGATGACATTGTGATGGTAATGATAACCAGTGACATGATTTTATCGTTTCATGGTTTGTGATTCCTTCCATGGTGTGTTGCTCGAGGCACAGTTGGAGTCTTTAGGTAGGCCATCTGGTCTGCAGTTAGTTGATTTTTGAATTTTTTATCTGTTGGGTTATTATCTTTTTATTTTGGAATCTGTGGTGATTTCTTGGTGGTCCTTGCTTAACCTAAGAGTGGATTTATTGAAAATACCAAACAAAAAAATATTTGGATAGATGGGTTTGCTTATCAGGAGTAATTGAGAAGAGAACCTTTTAAAATATGTTTTTACCCATCAAAGAAGGATGAGTTGATTTGGATACATAATTTTTGAACATACACACATAATTTAGAATATTTACATAATAATAATGAATAAATACATCATTGTAAACAGAGATAAAGTGTAACCTAAAGGGAAAATAGAGGTTTTGAGAGATCCCTTACCTTATGTACGAAAGTGTTCTTTACTTAGACTTAATGTCCTGGATAATCAAATTAGATTAATTAATAATTTAATTTAGAACCTATTCAATATATATTTTATTTATTATAATTTTATTAAGTTCATTTATGACCATTTATATGGGTTATAATGTTTAATTTCGTTGTTCTGGGTGCATTCGTTTCATGATTTTATGATCAATTCCCTTGAGTTTAATTATGGGAGTTCTTATCAAATGGAAGAAAAAATATAGAAGTGGAATTATATGATATCGATACACTTAAATAATTTTAAATGGTCTCATATATCATTTTTTTCCTTTTTGGTATGAGGATAATTCATTATATAGAATGTTCATGATAAACATTTAGTTTGTTTTGGCAGTTTTTCGATCATCATGAACTAGTTTTGTTTTATTATTTAATATTATTTATATATATAAGTTAAAGAAAATAAAAAAGTTGTAATATAAATTTTTAAATATTTTTAACCATTATAATGGTTTTATGACCAGATATGATGGTGTTAATGGAAAATTAAAACTCATCATCTATGAAGGCGGTGAATCGACACAACACAGATGGGGTTTTCATTTTTAGAATAAAAGGAGAAGAGAAGATTCTTGATGATGAATATTATACTAACCTAATAAAATTATAGTATATATATTATGCTATATTTATTATTATATTTCTGATAGGGTATATGAGGGGAGTATAAGAAATAAAAATAAATTAAATGGGAAAGTAAGAGGATTTACCTCTTGAATGTCGTCTCCTTGAGAACCTCCTTAAGGAAAATGGGTTTGGTATTTTGGTCAAACCATAAAGTTCAAGACACGGGTAAAAGGTTTGGGAGAGTAATTAGGAAGAATATAAGAAATATTAAAATCTTATAAGGTGTGAGGATAAGAGTTGGTGGGGGTGGTATTTATAGTGGTAGGAGATGGGCATTTTTTATTATTTTATTCATTTTTTTCATTATTTTGGATTAAGACTATCAACAGTGTTGATTCTTGTGACTAAGTAAAATAACTAGTGTATGTTAAATTGAACTAATGGTTTCATACATCATTCATGAATCAAAAAATAATATATTTGGATTTAAATGTTAAATACCAAAAATTACCATATTTCACTATTCACAAAAAATTCAACTATTTTAGAAAAATCCCAAAAAATCCCCCAGACAATTTTTAAACATGTAGATTTAAATAATGGACTCCATTTTATGGAAATAATTTTCTAAATATGATAAATTTAATTTTTAATTAAAATCATCATTTATTAAAAAAATATTGATTTTAATATTATAAAAAATTTTATGACACTTTGAAAAATTATTTAAGGTGTCATAAAATTTTCATATAATCATAAAAAAATATATTAATTTATTAATCTATTTATAAAAATAAAAATTTATTTAAAACCATTATATTAATTATAAAATTGTAAATAAACATTTACGTTTCACAAAAATACCAACACTCAATTTATCATTTTTAAAACATTTATTTACTTATTCCAAGACATAAATATATCATATTTTCATTTATAAGATACCTGAATTTTATTTATACTTTTATAGGTGAGGTTACTATTCTATTGGATGAGTTACTATTCTTAATTTTCATATTACTATTTCAATGGTTATGTTACTATTACATCGGTATAGGTTTCTTAATTTCTATAAATACCTTGTATTTCATTAGTAATTTCAGAAAATAATGTTTTTATTGGGTTCTATATATTATTTATGTGTTTTATACTATACAACATAATTATATGAAGGGAAATTAAATTGATAAAATTTTGGGTCATTACACAGATAATTTCATGTTTAACTACCAATGAGAATATTTTTGATAAATCGACTCCTTTTTGTTCAAATCCCCTTTACACCAGTCGCACCTTATACCTTTTCTTTCCATCATCCACTTACTTTAATCAGAAACCCCAATTATTCTCAAGTGACTTTTTCCTATCTGATAATTTAATAAGCTCCCAAGTTCCATTGGATTTCAATGAATATATTTACTCATATATTTTTGAATTATAATATTTTACATCATTAATTATGTTGGAATCATTTAGAATCTTTGTTTATCCTATATTCCTTATAAAAAAGAAATCTAATGTATGCTACACACCTCAAAACCAACCATCTAACTCTAGTTAATCTCCTCAACTAAGTTGGCTAGTATAAACTGATTGGATATACTCTAGATTCCAGAGACCTAAATATTGGTGCTCCCAATCAATATTTATCTATTCATGAACTTTCTAGAATATCTTTTGATGGACTCACCTATGGACATTCAATTATTCCACCAGAGTTCTCCAGAACTTTCTCCCTTATGGAGTTCTTGCTCAAATCAACTTATATTTCAATCATTAATTTGTTTCCCTTGAATTATTTCACTACTAAGTTATAATTATTACATCGGACACCTTTATTTAAGTGGATGTCTTGAATCCTTATTACTTTCCTCTTATCATCATCCCATATCCAGAAGATGAAGTTCTCATCACCATACCCAATAAAAAAATATTTTAGATATAGCCTTGAGTTTTTATCAATCATTAACATCGATTCACACATAATCCAAACTTTTGAAGAGTTTTAGGTGGATAACAACTAGTCATTTACTGGACCATGGTTCCTCTAGAATTTCCTGACCAACTACCAATGTTGGACTCCTATTGAAAAGGTATGCTATTGTGTTGAGTTCTTTCACCCAAATACTATTACACAATAGTGAGTGAAACTACATACTTTGATCCTTCTATATCAATTTTTGATTCATCCTTTTAGACAAAACATTCTAATGTGTTTTAATAGTCACCATATTTATATTCCTTATCCATTTTTTTCCATAAAAAGTTTCCAAAATTATATTTTTTTATAGCCACCACTATTGTTAGTATGATGAAATTTTAACTTCTAACTGCATTCACTTTCCACCATGGATTTATATTCAATAATATCCTAAAACAAATCAATTTTTTTCCTTATAAAGTAAAACCAAAATTTTCTCATATAATCATCAATGAAATTTATAAAGTATATAGAACCATAAAAGGACCAAACAGGGGAAGGCCCCCAAACATCTAATAAACCCATTCCAACTTTTGGGATTTGGGCTTCCATCCATATAAATTTAAGTACACCCATCTATATTTCTCCATAATAAAAATTTCAAACATTCTTATAACTGTGTGATCAAGATTTAGTATTCCATTAGCTATTGAAACTTTAATATTATTCTCACAGATATGACTGAGATTGTAATACAAAACTTATGTCGATTTTGATAGTTCACTTTTATCCATTATAATACAAATTTTGATTTCATTAAAATAAAGAGTCTCATCATTTAATCCTATTTCAACTACTATAGACCCCTAATTCACTTTCTAAACTCCATTTTCAAAGCTAGTACCACAACCTACCTCATCAAGTTCTCCCATGAAAATTAATTTTTCCCATAGCCTCAGGATATGTCTAATTTCATTAAGATTCAAAACACCATAATTCCTCATTTTTATATTGACATATAATTTTAAAACTATATATAGATCTCCATAATTCACCAAATATACTTTGTTGAATTTTCCAATTACATAGTTTTCTATAAATCTATACTCTCTAATATAGTGTAATGATGATCTTGAGTTAATTACTCATAAATCCATCAAAATATTCACTTTGAGAAATAGCGTGTTTCTTGTTTCTTTAGTGTGAATAGAATTTGAGATTCTATAATTTAATGTTCTTCTATATCTCTCCTTGCAACTTATGTAATTATTCTTGATGTGTCCTTTCTTCCCACAACTCTAACATGTAGGACCAGGACCAGTTGAATTTATTCAACACTTCTCCCATGAATTATCTTCTGATTGTTTCTTCTAATAGATCTTCCATTGAGATAAAAATACCTTTCCATCAGTATTGAGTGGATTACCAGATGGTTCTTGGACTTCCTTATGATGAAGTTCTTTATTGAGGATCAAATTCATGAAATCCTAAAATACCAAATTATTTTTTTTCGTAGAATTACTAATAGTAGTTTCCATCACATCCAAACTCCCTCAAAGCAATGATAGTAATAGGATTATTCATATATTATCCCTAAACTTCATCTTCACTGATATGGTATTCCCTTAGATCATATTGAAATGCTTCATGTTATTTTACACTTTTTTTCTTATGATAACCTTAAACTAAAAAACTACCACATCATGAAAACTTTGTTAAGTTTCTTAGGTTTATATATATATATATATTCCAAGGATTTGATGATCTCTTCCATTGTATTAACTTCAAAAATGTTAAGGGAAACATTTCACACCAAATTTATGCTCACCAATTACAGTACCTTATTGTATAACCATTCAAAATCCCCCTTTTACATTTTCTCCAGATAAAAAATAGTAAGAGGAGCATCCATATAATATTTAATCAAATGATCTTACATATTCATTCTACAGAAGATAAAATATGTTCCATTATACTTATCTACCATGATATTTACATCATTCAATGCTATAACTTATATTGAAAATAAATTCTCACTAAATAATGAAATTCCTTCAAATCAAGGGTGAGTGAAAAAACCGAGTTTCAAGATGATATCTTATATCACTTTTTAGTATGGTATCCATCCATAAATCCATAAAAATGTGGATCTTCAATCCACCAGAACTTCACCAGATAGAGTGTTTGTGTAGATGAAATGATGTTTCCAAAACTTTCCTCCACTAAGTGTATTGCAAGTAGGAAGAATTCTCAACCTACCTACCACTCAAAGTCAATCCTTGAAATCACAAACAATAAATCTCACAATAATTCAAAGAAATAGAAATATATTCATTATAGGTACATAAAATAAATAAAGGAAACAAGGGATTAACATGATTTTGAAAATGATTCATATGTGTATGGGAGGAGCATTTCTATTACCTTTTCCATTATAATCAGAAGTTTTATGAGATTACAAGATAAATTATTAATTATAAGTAACATATTACAAGCTATCAACTAGTCACAATTAATGTCCTATTAAACACACTTTTCACTAAAGGTACCACCCATTTATATTGCATTTTCTAGCCGATCAACAAGTTAAAAAATCATAATCAACCTAACATGACTGCCACAACTAGTTATACTAAACTTGTAACCTCCTATATCACTGAACTCTTGATCCTTCATCACATCATCAAAACTATATCAATTTATTTTAGATTTTATTGGTTTCAATTCCTATAAGAGATATTATAGTTTCTCTTTCTACACACCAAGCTAAACAATCTTCTACTGGAAAATTTATGATGAATGAAATTATGGTAACCTAGATTTGGTAAAATGAAACAAGATTCACATCCCGACATGGAAGGTTGAAGGGAATCAAAGTCTAAATAATATGATGACTAAAGATATATAATTGTAAAGTTTGGAGTATTATGAAACTTTAATGGGGATTGGATAACTTTGAGGTCATAATATCTCAAAAGTTGTAATGGACTGAAAGTAGGGAATTAAAGAAGAGAGTTACCAAACATTATACTTGCGACTCAGGGGACTTATAGATGGATCCTAAACATGATTCTTTGGTGGGGTTTTGTTGGGATTAGTGTGAGAAGCAGTTTTCTGGATAAGTACTAAATGTTCCATAAATGACCAACTTCTAAAATATTGTACTGTTACTAGATGAAAAGTGGTAGGTGAACTGGGATTTTGGAACCAGAAGCAGTAGTGATGAATCAAAATTATGGAAGTGGTGGATATATAAGAATAATTAGTGTATCTAACAGGTTGCATAGAATAAATTTTTTAGGGTGGATGAGTTTAGATGTGATAAAAAGTGTGTAAGCTCATGGATGTGTTCTAGAAGATCGCACTGATGCAAGAATACAAAAGGAAAAGTCTAGAATCCTACATTATTCAATGGGAAGTTTGGTTGAGGTGGTAGTGTTCAACTAGTATTCAAGAACATGTAGTCAATTTTCTATGAATATCAGATGGTGGTGGGATTGAAATTAATAGAATTAAGTTTTTATAGTTTCCTTTAAATTGTTAGTGGGATCAGCTGTGCTGATAATGGTTTTTGGATTAAGCCTAAGATTTAGTAGGACTGTGTTTTGAAATTACTCATTATATTATAATAATTGTTTTCTCTTCTAATAAATTTATTGTTTCCCCAAGATTAGGACTTGCATTGAACTGCAAAAACCCGTGTGTTCCTTCTTTTGGAGTTGGTATCCTAGAACTAACTATTTTTTCTTTAGGTTGCATTTACATTCAAAAAAATGAATATTAATAAAATATATTATTAAATTTCATTCATTTTGATATAATACAATAATATAATAATTTCCTAGAGTATTTATCACATTGAAAAGGTCATAGAAGTTCCCCACTAGGACGAGAGCTTTGAAATTTCATGATGACATTCTTAGATATTGTTCTACGGTCAGAAAACATTCTATGATGGGACACATGGTATATTGAATAGTAAGGGAAATTGATCTTAAGAGTATATGAACTCACCTTATGAAGTTTAGACTTGGTAAACTCCAAAATGAGAGATTGTGTGAACAAACCCACCCGTAGGAATTCCACATGTTTGTGTGTCATTGGAATTTCCTATCTACGAGCATGTGTGATGACCCTTAGACTTTAATATTATTATTAATTCATGTCATGACTCATTTACTTTGATTTACTAACCAAAATGGTAATTTTATATGTTCATGGGAAGTAGGGTATATTGGGTGGATCATAAATGACATGTTATTAATGAATATATCGAAGACGAATTTTTTCCTTCCATATTTAGAGAATTTGATATCTCAGACCATTTATTAAAATAGAACTATTTCATTAAATTTCATGGAAATGTTATAATGATGATTTTATTTCAAATAGTCAAAGAAAGAAGTATCAATCATATAGGTTTATTTCACGAGTGTGAAACCTACTTGATGAGATATCGTGACAAAGGGAATATATAATATAGTGAGCATTCCTATGTAGTTGTTATCATTGTGACATATCTTTTTCCCCTATGGGTGCCTTGACCTATTGTTAAAAAATAATCTTGGACTTTAGGAAATCCCATATAATGTCACTAAGGAAGAGTCCTAGAAGGTCACACACAATGTGTTTCTTCTGATCTCAATTAAATACTATTTATATTCAATAATTGGAATAAATATTATTCTATAGACCAATAAGTAATATTTATTTAAGTTTTATTAAATGATATCAAATATTTAATAATAATTAATGGAATGTTTTTTTAATTATTTGAATATATAATATTTATTTTTCTCTTATTATTTTCACTTTAATAAATAATTATTTATTTATTAAATAAATAATTTAAGTAGTTAAATAAATATTAAATAAGTATTTATTCACAAACTATGAATTTAATATTTATTTATTTATATAATTAATAATATTTATTTTAATATTTATTCAATAATTCAATAAATTTTGAGGAGGGTGAGAATATCATATTTTGTTTGGTGATGAATATTTATTTACCTAACTGTAAAATAAATATTTTTCATTGTGTGGGTTAGTACACCATATAATAAAATAATAATATTATTTTATTACATGGAATGAGGTTCCTTTTGGATTGAATATATTAGTAAGGTCCTTTGTGTAATTAATTAAATATTAAACCCTAACCCTGAGTCTATAAATAGACTTCTATGTCAATTGGATAAAGGTTAATCATTTTGAACAAAAATTTCCTCTCTAGATCTCTCTCCTCCTCTCTTCCTCTCAGTATAGAGAATAATGAGAGAAATTCATTAAATCCAGAAGGGATATAAAGTGATCAAATTTAACAACACAAGATGATCAATCAGACACACTTGCACCTAGTGTTTCATTATTGTTATTTAGAGATCAAAAGAGAAAATGTGGATCACTGATAGAGAGGATATTCATTGGGTCCTCACTACACAACAATGAAACACTGATTGTGTTAGAATGATTAACACCATAAATTAAGAAATATCTCAAGATCAAGGCAATATTTCTTTATTTGTTTTAAATTAATTATAATGTAACTAGAAAAGATCATCTCTCTTGGTTCAAACAAAAAATTATTTTCTAACATTCTTTGGAAAATTTTCTTTGATCATGGTATTCAAATCATGTAAATTATGAATGATCTGCTGAATATAAAAAAAATACAAGATGGATATAGGCCCAATAGGTTCTTTCACTATGTCTATAACCATTACAATGTATCAAAGGGGTCACATTAAATTTATATTTATTTATTTATTATTGATCACCATATGCATTGAAAGTTAGTTTTAATGTATTTAAATCCATTCTTGAATATGATCATAGAGATAACTTATTCCTCCCTTAATATCTTCCTCATTTTATTTAAATTAGATTAAAATTTTAGTTAATAACATCTAAAGAACTCATCCATATGTTCAGATAAGTCTATTCAGATAACACATGACTACATGGTTTGTAGATGAAGTGCACATCATGTATCCTAGTTCATTGCACCAGGATATGGCATGAATTAATTTACCATGTAATTCAATGAAGAACATGCAATGCATTAATTGCTCTTCATATTAAACAAGACAGGCTAGCATAGGTCATGCGGGACTACAAGTCATGTAACAAGATTATATGTCGTGTAGTCTACACATTTTCATGATAAAAAACATGCAGTAAAACATGTGTCGAGTGATAATTACATGATGAGTAAGGACTAAAATCCATGTAATATGGATATTACATAACATTTATTAGCTATAAATTTTATGTACCCCATGCAAGTATGCGTAGTAATACAATTTTATTCCCTATGTTTGTATTACAAACATATAATGTGAAGAATACATGGCGTGTAGCTAGATGTACACATCTTGTACTCAACCTATCTATAAAAAAAGTGAAAATTTAATTTATTAATCCTTTAAACCTCAAAAAAATTTGTTCTATGTGTCATTTATTAACTCATAAATTCTATGTGTGAGGTTATACATATATATATATATATATTAAATTATTAATTAATTTTTTCATAAATTTATGAGTTACATACTACATATAGTGGTAATAAATTGACAACTGCATGCACATTAAAATTATTATGCACTATATTAATTAAAATGTGTTCCATGTGTCATTTATTGATTCATACATGACATATAATTACATGACAAAATGTGTATGTTATACGCCACATGAGTAGACTGCATATGATCTATATATAAGACATGTAGTTTAAACAGGTACTCATGGAGTTTCTTTCAAGTACAAGATGTGTATTTATTTGATTAAATTTAAAATAGAATTAATTTATTTAAAATTATAGTATATAAGTATTGAAAATACATATTATATGGATATTAAGATAAAATGAATTAATTGATTAATTATATAATTAATTGAATTAATTCATGGTATTTTTATTAATAAAAAATTGATTTAAATGAATGTTAGCTAGTTTTTTAAATGTTTATTTGTTGAACTAGTGGAAGATCATGATCTTAGACTGAACCTTGCATGTTTACAGTTTATTTTAATTTAATTTTTTCATGGGTTTTTGTAATTATTTTATTAAATTAAATTTTTGACCTATAAGTCTCCCCTTCCTCATTTGTATAGGCATGTTTGCCCATAATTTCCTTTATGTAAATCCTTTTTTTCCTGGTTCCATTCACAAGTTAGTGAAGTAAAAGAATTATAAGGATAGAGATCACACATACATAGAGTTGGTTCAAGATGGAGCATGTAAGAATGGTATAGCCTGATCTTTTGGATAATGTTTGGTCAAATTATTGTGGCCCAGATTGCACACTAGACCAAAACTTTCACAGTTTAACCAGCAATACCAACAAGGAACTATAGAAACTTGAACCACTATAGTAGAGCTCAATAACAACCTTGACAAGTAACTTTAGTAGTGAAGACTTACTACAAAGGATTGTGGTAGGAAACTATATCATTGTGGATTTTGACGTGGAACTGTAACAACATGTAACTAGTGACACTGACATGTCACTGTAGCTCCATGGAATTTTAGCCATCAATTACTGTAGCACAATGGACTTTTTGTGTGTATGGTGGCAAGGTTGCATCATCTTTTTTATGAACTCATTTCAAGATAGGGATTCATACTCTAAGTTTTAATCTTGAAATTTTACTCCCAAAATATTGAAGTGTTCTAACACTTCATGGAAATAGGTATTTATCCTAAATCATATGAATCAATATGCTCTGTAATATTTTTCTCATTATTTTCTTTCTTGTACCATTCTTATGTGAATATTTTTCCCCTTGTTTCTCTGAGTTTTCTGCAAAATATCTGAGGATAAACCAAACCCAAGAGATACACAGGATAGAGGTGGAATACTAAAAACTCTATCCAAGCCCATCTTAAGTATTTTTATCCCCTAGGTTCAATGGATTGTTTATTGTATACTCAATAAATAAATCACTAGTTAAATGTCACAACCCCTCCCTCCATAGATTCCATAATGAGGGGAGAGAGATAATGAACCCTGAGTCCATCCTCTAGTAGGACATAGGTTAGTGACTAGTACTGAGGGTATAAAAAATATATCAAAATATGTGAGGTATTACCCTCTATTAGTAAACGAGATCATGAGATAAGAAAAATCAACCACAATCAACTCCATGAAATTTATAAAAGAGAAACAAAAACCATCCCACAAGAATGTATAAATATAACTGATACAAATACAATAAAGTTTCCAAATTAAATACCTAAATGTAAAGCTAAAGCAATAAAACAACAACAATCCAAAGGTCCGAGCTATAAGTGTCCAAAATGGTCCACATAATCCTCCTGGAAACTTAAAAATAGTTTTATATACGTAGGGTGAGAATACAAGTATACTAAGTAGGAAAAACTAAATTCTCTCATGCACATGTGAAAGGATCATACTAATGCACTTGTGAGAAAACAACAGAACCAAACAAAACCCAAATAGGTATGCTAACCATCCCTACCTCACCAAGGAGTGCTCACCAAATAATGCAAGTATATTAATATAATATAGCATGATCACATCGATGAAAGGGTACTCCGTACCACTTTCCCACTGATTAGATGCTCTCACATGCCAACAAAAAACATCCTTGTGCTCCCACATCTTCAGAATACTCCACATCACACCCTTCCCACACACAATTGAGCCTCACAACACATCTCATCACATTACCACTTGCACAAACTTGGTCTATCACAACACATCTCATCCTGAAGACACTTAGGACACATATCACTTAAAAGAGGGAGTAGGGAAGAGAGGGTGATAATCCATCCATCCTCCCACCAAAATGTGGGGAAATACACCCTCCACATGACTATGTGGGTGTTTAGTACATAGTGCTCAACATGGGTGGGGTGCATATAGAAACCAAAATGGAAAATACAAGTATATATATATATATATATATAATATAAAGCACTCAAACCCAGCCTATGAGTTTTCAAACAAACCAACCAACTCACAACACTGTAACCCTAACTGCTACCTCTAAATGCATTTATTAATAACCACAATAGTCATTTCATAAGGTTAAGATCTTTGATAAATTAGAAATAATTCAAATTTCATCCATGTTTAACACCCAATCATTTTATTATTTAGCACCAACCACACTTAATCACATGAACCGCCATTAAATTATATATTAATGATTTATATCCCATTAACCAAATCAACCAAATTCATTTCAGAGCTTTATTAAAAAATTTCTCATTCATTCTGCCACCACTCAGACATCTATCACAACACAACCACATTACACAAACCGCTCAACATACCATCACCTTGCCTCCCCAAAATCATGACCCACAAAATATCAGCCACACATGCCCCAACCACACCTCGCCATCCCACAAGCACAACCACACATCACAACACATCAAGATCATTATTTACAGATTTACAAAGGGGATTTTATCACATTTCATTTTATTTTAGGGGTGTTATCACACAAACCAAATCCTAGGGAAACCATTTCATTATCCAAGTATAAGTAATTTAACGATTTCTATTTAGGGTGATACCACAACAATCAAAGCAGCGTAACAAATAGGGGTTCCAAAACTCATGTCAAATAGCATAAAAAATCCACCAACAAACATAATTTTCAGCAGGACGTTTATCCTATACAATCTATCTCATAAAAAATAACAACAAATATATAAAGGCACAAAAATAAAACCCCATTTACCCCTTTCAATTCAATTAACCAATTCTATATATTTTATTAATCTGAAAAAACCATAATCTATAGATAAAAAATGCAAACCCTATTGTATGAAACACAATAAGAAGAAACAAGGGGAAATCCTACTTCAAAGAATCTTTCCAATTTTCTACGCACCTAAGGGAGAAGAGGAACACCCACAAACCACAACCATACCATGAGAACCATGGATAAAACTATACCACACCAAGGATCCATCAAAACGTAACCCAACACACACCCCAAACCAAAGTAACACCACCACAACAGATCCTCAGGATGAAAATGGAAGAAAACAGGTGATAAAGAGAAGATAACTCACCATGGATCACCAACAAACATCCATCAGGATCAATGGATCGAAGAGGGAGGAAATAGGGATCTAAGAACACCTCAGGGCACCTAGGGTTCACCCAAAATGAGAGGAAGAAGAAAACATGGATGAATTAATAAAATTTCATCTTAAAAGAATTTTAAAAACTTAACTGGATCAGGGTATTACAAGAAGTGTAATACCCTTTCACATTGTGTAATACCTGAGGTTTAGTTTCTGCTGAAAAATGTATCACCTCTTCATTTAGTAATTTATTTTTAAACCTCTAAATATTACACATTGTGAAAAACTCTTTCATGGTGTGTAAAATATGTATGTTATGAAACCCTATAGAAAAGCTATGAAACTGACTTTCACATCATGTAATATATTTACATGACATGTAATCTCCCTACTTCTAGCCTTTAGAAACTAAAATTTTCTAGAATCCCTATGATCCTCCTCTGAACACCTATAACAACCAAAACTAGAAAAGTAACAAATTGGGAAGGCATGAACCGTTACATCAAATACCTCTCAAATGATTCTCGCCCTTTGAGAATCCAAAACCAATCCCAGAAGAAAAGGGGTCTGAACAACCACCCCATGATATTCCTCTCAAATATATTATCATACCTCAAGTTCTACCACCAACTAAATATTCCAACCCAAATAGCCAAAAAAATAGTACAAAACCATATCAACCTCCACATAGACCAAAACAAAAACCACTATAACAAAAAAACATACTATCCTGAACACACGAATTATGGAATTACATCATCCATGTCAAGATATTATCCACTCTAGGTGGAACTGACTTGACCACATGAGTTTAATTGAATCTTAGTTAATTGGTATTAATTAGAAATTTGGTCCTCCTCTTTTCATAAATTAAAACTTTATCACACATCACACCACACACATTATAAAACAAGGAAAAAAATCATCTCATAAACACAAATATCTATACATCACATCAAAAATAAAAATAGAGGAAAAACTCAAAAAAATGTGGGTACTGGGCATGAATTTTCATCTCATGCTCCTAAGTACTCTCTTAAATTCCACCATGCCTTCATAACACCCAAACTAGTGGAATGATTCATCCTCATAGCACCTTCTCTCAATGGTCATGTATCTCTACTGGACACTCCACAAATTTTGTGTCATCCTCAATATCCAACTCTCCACAGTCAAGGACATGTGAGTCATTATGAAGATACTATTGAAGCTGAGAGATTTGGAAGATGTCGTGGATCCTCTCTAACCACGATGGAAACTCCAACCAATATTCCACCTTGAAAACTTTCCCCAGAACCTCTAAGGGACCAAAAAACGTGGTAGAAAGCTCACTACCTCTTTTAAACCACCACTACCCACATTGAGGGGAAACCTTAAAAAAAACATGGTCCCCAACCTTGAAATAAAAAGGCCTACTTCTGTGATCAGAATAAGACTTATTTTTGTCATGCACTGCTTTAATCCTCCCATGAATGAGTTGAAATTTCTCTGTCATGCTATGTTCCACATCTATACCAAGAAAAGTTGTCTCCCCAACCTCCATCCAACATAATGGAGAATGAAATAGTCTCATATACAAAGCCTCAAATGGATCCATTCCAATGGTAGAGTGATAGATATTATTATAGGAAAATTATACCAATTTTAGGTGTCATACCCAAGATCCACCAAAGTCAAAGACGCATTCCTGCAACATATCCTCCAATGTCTGGATAGTTCATTTCATCTTCCCATCAATATGCGGGTGGAAAGAAGTTATAAGATGTAATTGAGTAACAAAATAATGTTGCAATACCCTCCAGACTCATGAGTTAAAACGTGTGTCCTGATCCAAGATAATGTACCTTAGAACTCCATGAAACCGAACCACCTCATCCATTTACCTCTTAGCCAAAGCATCCACTACACCCGAATACTTGATCTCTAAGAAGTGAGTTTATTTCATCAACCAATCCATGACCACCCAGATAGCATCAAAACCTCCCTGGGCTTTGGGTAACCCTATGATGAAATCCATAGATATAACAACCCATTTCCACTTAGGGACATCCAAGGGTTGCAAAAAACCACTAGGAACATGATGTTATGATTTTACCTATTAGAAAACCAAGCACCTTTCCACAGAATCCTCCATTGATCACTTTATCCCGGTCCACTAAAACTGTGTCCTTAAGCCATGGTACATCATGGAAATTATTGTGTGTATTGCTAAGGGTGATTTATGAAACTCACAAAGGAATCCATTGTGCATTATAATAAAAAAACAACCTTCCAAGAAACAGTTTCTGGTTATGAACATCCTCTTACCATCTCTCCAGAGCATCACCATGGCCAAAACGATCATGCATAATCTCTGCCTCTAAGTCCCCCTACTAAGAATCCCCCACATGATTCATCATAGAACACCACACCTTCATCTGAAAAAAATCTTCTACCACCATCCACCCTTGTATCTAAGTGCAAGGTTGAAAAATCCTCCATTTCTCTCCAAGAATTCCCAGAATCCCAAACAAAACCCTTCCATGAACTCCTACTCAAAGCATCAGCCACAACATTCCCCTTTATTAAAGTGTATTAGATCTTAAAGTCATAGTCTTGAAGAATCTCCATCCACCTTAACTACCACAAATTCAGATCACGCTGAGAAAAGATATTCCTCAAACTCCTGTGATTTGTGAAGACCACAATGTGCTCCCCAATGAGGTAATGCTTCCACAACTTCTTCACAAACACAAAAACTACTAGCTCTAGATCGTGGGTGGAATATTTATACTCATGGTGACATAACTACCTATACCCATAAGATATCACTACCTAATGATGCATCAAAACACATCCCAAAACTAGACAGGAAGCATAAAAAAACACCTCGAATATCACCCCTTACTCAAGAAACTGTAGCATTAGAGCACCAACCAATTACCCCTTCATGTAACTGAACACTTCCAGGCACTAATAAATCCACAAAAAATATTGGTATTTCTTAGTAAAAGATATCAATGGGGATTAAAATCAATAGAAATCAGGTACAAACCTCTGATAATAGCCTGAGAGACCTAGAAAACTACAAAACTATAACACATTCTTGGATTTTTCCCATGAAAAAACTGCTTCAAACTTTAATAGGTTTATTGAAACACCCTAATAATACACCAAATTTCTTAGTAAATTCACCTATCATGTCCATAACTTACACTTGGAAAAATTTCCATAGATTTGGTGGTGACGAAGAATCTGTAAAACAGTTCTAAGATGTTCTTAATGCTTATCATCTGACCTTGAGTAGATCAATATGTCATCAATGATGATGATGAAAAACTGATCTAGGAAATCATGGAACACTAAGTTCATAATCCCTATGAACATGGATGGTGTGTTCATAACACTAAAATACATGACTACAAACTCAAAGTTCCCATGCCAAAATCTCAAGGCAGTCTTTGGGATATCAACCTCCTTCACCCTCAACTGTTGATATCCAAACCATAGATCGATTTTAGAAAACTAATTTTCCCCTCTTAACTGGTTGAATAGATCGTCTATCCTTGAAGAGGGTAATGGTTTTTTACTATCACATGATTCAACCTTCGATAGTATATGAAAAACCTCATACCACCTTCCATGTTCTTTGCAAACATCACTAGAGAACCCCATAGTGACACACTGGGATGGATAAAACCCTTCTCCATTAGATCATAAATTTGAATCCTCAACTCCCCCAACTCAGAATGTTTCATCTGATAAGGATCCATCAAAATTGGAGAAGCACCAGGATGCAATCCTATCCTGAACTCAACATCACATTGTGGGGGTAGCATAAAAATCTCCTCAAGAAAAACATCTAATAACTCCCTAACAACCTTGGGAACCTCCACAATCTCAGTGTCCACTAATTTCACTGAAAACTCATCTAATAAGAAAATAAGGGGCTCCACACGCTGACTGCCAACCTGACAACCCCACTCACAAATGAAAACCACACATTTTCCATCCACATATGAAAACATGACTCTCCTACAGAAGAAGTTAATAACAACACATATGTAATACAACCAGTTAATGTCAAGGATGACATCGTATGGCTGAATCTGTAGAAAGAAAAATTCCCCACGGGACTAATGCAGTCCCATCATTAGTCTACACCCATAGAACATGGAAAACAAGCTGTTCTGGCCTCTAATTGGCATACTCCACACCAGGGAAACATGAATCCTCTCTACATCTAGTCTCAGATCATGTGATAGAGCTGGTGAAACAAAGGAGTGTGAGACTCTTGAATCAAACAAGGCATAAAAAAGTGTACTAAACAAACTCATCATACCTATAATGATCCCTAGCCCCTATAAAACTATTTCCTACACTGTGTGCAACTGACCTTGCCCAAATAATCCAACTCTTGGCTGAAGAATACATCTAAGACCATGCTTAGGTCACAGTCCCTAAACATGAGAAATATCTTGAGGTCAACCTCTACCTGCCTCACCTGACCTAGTTGGACCATAAGCCCGCTGCATCTACTATTGTAATGGCCTCACTGGTAACTACCGTTGAGGCTAGTGCTGAGCCTATCCGTCTCATCCAAATTGAGATCAAGAAACCACTGGTCACTAGTCCTAAATATGGCCGCAAAACCCATCAAAGAAAAGTGCCCACCACATACCCATTGGAAATGCACAGAAACTAGATGGTCTAAAGGGAAGCTCTTAAGGCCAAATCTCGACTAGTCGAAACCTCAAATTCCCCAACACATTAAGATTTCCACCGAAAACTCTACTTCTCATGGAACCTTATTGGTTTCCCTCCCTCATAAAACCTTCTCTTGAGTGCATCTTCACAATCACCTCTTCCTTCTTCTAAACCTATAGGTACATTGGAAACATATAAGGTGTAACCACATACTAGATTGAAGGACTAAGTTCCTGCTCAATACACCTCACTTAGGACTCCTCATTTAGAAAAAGATCTAGGGTGAAGTGAAAAAGGTCCTTGGACTTAATCCCAAGATCCCACACAGACATAATCCCTTGCTGAAGGGAGAGTAGCTTCTGCCTATTCTCAGCCTTCATTGTTGATGAAAGTTACACCGCACAAAACTCTTTTTGGAGTTCGACCCATGAAGCATCTGCCTCCCCCTGCTCACCAAGGTACAATGTCCACCATTGACATGCAACCCCTTAAATTTTACCAACCACCAAAGGGAACCTATACTCTTTCAGGGCATAGATCAAACCATAAGTGATATCCAATCCATCTATCCAACTCACTCTTTCTATATTAGAAATGATACCCTCATACTTTTCCAAAGTCTGTTACTAAAAAGTGCACAACATCCTCTTCCATTGACCATCATCCTCAGCCAGATCAACCCTCAGTAGATCAATCGGGTTAACCTGCTAAACCATCACTGCCTGAGCCACATACGAATGATGACCGAGAGCCATATCTGAAAGAGAAACAAGGGTTTCCTAATCCCGAGTAGTATGGAAGTTTGTTAAGATTCATTTTAACTCATTTAATTCATTTTTTATTCATTTCAAATTTCCCAAAATAACCCAATTCAAACAATAAAACAAGTCATTTTGATGCATGTACCTATCCTAGGTCCCTACCCTACAAGTAGTCCCATCTCACTTTGTCATTCAATATTCTTAGAGTACGTGCACTGGATCACGGGGGACCCTAAAATCCCTCTTCCTAGCTAGTATCCCTATCATAGGTCACGCACTAAGGTCAAATGACACTGTTTCTATACCAACCCATGCATTACTCACTGTTTCTAGCTTTTAACACCACCATATCTCTCAACCATAACCTTTAATACCACTTTATCAGGACCCCCTCCATCCAAAGATACCACAATGAGGGGAGGGAGATAATGACCCCAAGTCCTACCTTCAGTAAGACTCGGGTTGGAAACTAGCATTGAGGGTATAAAAAATCTCACAATATGGGAGGTATTACCCTCTATTAGTAAAATAGACATTGAGATAGGAAAAATCTACCACAATAAACTCCATGACATTTATAAAAGAGAAACCCAAACCATCCATCATGCATGTATAAATAGAACTGATACAAATAAAATAAAGTCTCCAAAGTAAATACCAAAAATTAAAGCTAAATTAGCGACACAACAATTATCCAAAGTTTTGAGCTAGAAGTGTCTAACACAATCCACATAATCGTCCTAGAAACCTGAAAATAGTTTTATATAGATAGGGTGAGCATACAAGTATACTCAAAAGAAAAAACCAAAGTCTCTCATGAACATGTGAAAAGATCATAATAATACACCTGTGAGAAAACAATAGAACCAAACAACACCTAAATAGGTATGCTAACCATCCCAAACTCACCAAGGCACACTCCCCAAATAATGAAATTCAAGTAATATAATATATCATGATAACATTGATGATATGGTACCCCACACCACTTTCCTACTGATTATCCACTCTCACACCCCAACAAAAAACGTTCTGGCACTCCAACCTCTTCCAAATATACCACATCACATCCCAAATACACACACATGGGCCTCATAACACATCTCATCACATTATTTCCCACACACACCTGGGATATCACAACACATCTCATCCCAAATACACCTGAGACACATATCAAATATCATCCCAAAAACACTAGGGACACATATCACATGGAATAGGGAGTAGGGAAGAGTGGGTGACTAGCCATCCATCCTCCAACTAGGATGTTGAGAAAGAAACCCTCCACATGAATATGGAGGTGTTATTCACATAGTTCTCAACATGGGTGGGTTGCATATTGAAATAAAAAGGTAAAAATAAAATTATACATATATAGTATCAAGCACTCAAGCCCAACCTATGGGTTTTCAAACAAACTAATAAACTCACAACACTGTCACCCTTGTTGATACATCTAAATTCATTTATTAATAACTAAAACAATCATTTAAAATGTTTAAGAGCTCTGATAAACTAAATCATCTTCACATTTTTTCTATGTTTAACACCCATTCATTTTATTATTTAGAAAAAACTACACTTAATCACATAAACCACCATTAAATTATCTATTAACCATTTCCATACCATTAACCAAATCAACTCAAGTCATTTAAAAACTTTATTAAATAATTTCTAATTCATTGCACCACCACTCATGCATCTATCACAATACAACCAAATTCCACAAACCACTCAACATATCATCACCTTACCACCCCAAAATCACAACCCACAAACTATCAGCCCCACATGCCCCAACTACACCTCATTGTCCCACAAGAATGACCACACATCACAAAACATCAAGATCATTCTTTACAGATTTACAAAGGGGATTTTATTACATTCCACTTTATTTTAGAGGTGTAATCACCCAAACCAAAATCCGGGAGAAACCATTTCATTATCCATGTATAAGTAATTTATCAATTTCTGTTTAGGGTGATACCATAATAATTACAGTAGCACAAAAAACATGGGTTCCAAAACTCATGTAAAATAGAGAAAAATAATTCCACCAATGACCACAATTTATAGAGGGGAATTTATTCTGTACAATCCATCTCATCAAAAATAACAAAAAAGTTGTAAAGGCATGAGAATCAAACCCTATTTACCACTTTCAAATTAATTAAACAATTATTTATATTTGATTAAGCTATAAAAACCATAATCCCTAGTTAAATAAATGTAAACCCCTCCCACATGAAATATAATAAGGTGAAATGAGGGAAAATCCTACTTTGAAGAAGCTTTCCAAATTACTATGCACAATAGGGAAAAGATGAATTCCCATGAACCACAACCACACCAAAAGAACCATGATTCAACCCATACCACACTAAGGATCCATCAAAATGTAACCTAAAACATACCCCAAACCAAATTAATATCACTTTAGTGGGTCCTTAGGAAAAGAACAGAAGAAAATGGGTGAGAAGGAGAAGATAACTCACCATGAATCAACCATAGATTGACAATGAATATAAAATGGGATCAACGAATCGAATATGGTAGAATTAGGGAATGAATAACACCTCAGGGTGCCTAGGGTTCACCCAAACTGATAGTAAGAAGAAAATAAAGCTGAATGAATAAAAATTAAGCTAAAAATAATTTTAAAATCTGTACTTGATCGAGGTATTACATGACTTGTAACACCCTTTCACATCGTGTAATACCCGAGTTTTAGTTTCTGCTGAAAAATGTGTTGCCTCTTCATTTTATTGTATATTTTTAAACCCTAAAATATTACACGTCATGAAACCCTCTTTCATGGAATGAAAAAATGTGTACATCATTAAACCATATGGATAATCTAGAAAACCAACTTTCACATTGTGTAATCCACTTACACGATGTGTAATATCCCTACTTCCAACCTTTAGAAACCAAACTTCTCTAGACTCTCTCTGAACCTCCTACAAATAACTCAAACAACTATAACTAGAAAAGTAGTAGACCAGGAAGGCATGAACCGTTACATTAAAGCTCATGATCATGAAAAGTTTTATTTATTTTATTTATATCTATTTCTTGATTTATTTTATGGATACAAGACCATGATCACATAAATAAATGGATTAATATAAAAATATGGGATTAAAATAAAAGTATTTTTCATAAATATTTTATTAGTACATGGTTTATCACTTAGGTAAAATACATATAATATTAACATGACGTGTAAAAGATAAAATGATAAAATATACACATAATAAACAAAATCTATCAAGTTAATATTAATTCATTATGCCTTCCATTATTAGATTTATAATGAAACCATAGAACTAATTGTTTGATTGAACCTTGTTGGGGCCTTTACTTTTATCAAGGTAGTATAATGATGGTGTTGGGTTGACTTAAAAAAGTTGACATCAAGAGAATTATCCCTTGATATAATTGATATATCTTGGAGGCATGTGTATAGGAAATCCAATTCAAGGTTTTGGGAATAGGGAGTCTACTCAACACACATAGGAATTACCTACTTCCAGTTAGCAATATTGCCTACCTAAATACCTTCAAGTAACAAACTAAGCCCTTGCAAGGGTTATGATAAGGGAAATATGGATCTTAGCCACTAGAATTTCCATGTGATGGGGAATTAGGATTTAAATGGTGAGATTAATTGGAACTTAATAAAATAGTGGGATAATTGATAAATTTTAAAAAAATTATGGCTCACAAAATTTGTAATCAAGTAAAGTACTAATAATATTTTTTTGAAATTGTAGAATAATGAAAATATTATCAACAACATTATCTCTATGAAAATTTTTAGAGAAATACCATATACTTACTAGTCATAACATCAAGTAATGGTTTAGATGCTTACAATTAAAGAACACCATGAACAAAAGTCTTATGTGCTAGAACCATCAATCCCTAATTTACCTACTAAATAGGTGAGTAATGATGAGTTCTATATCTATGAAAAACATTTGAACAATGTGGTAGATGTTTAGTTTCTATTTTCTCATCCATTTCCTGATAACTCATGAAGTTACATGAAAACATGGATTCTTATAGGATTCTCTATATTCTTTGTGATCTTTATCAAGAGAGATCCGTACATGAAGGATTTGAGATATAAAAGGAAATCTTCATGAACATACTTGGATAAGGTGAACCAACTAGACCTCACATAGTCAAAATCATTGTATATATTGAGATTTTATAGGTTGTAGGGTTTAAGTTTCCTAAATAAATATGCATAAATATCATTCTTTCATCACTTCCTTAGAAATTCTATAGTTATTTTTATAAATTTCAATATAAAAAACATAGGTAAGTCTCTCCAAAATCTTATTATTATAATTTTCCTAGTTTATAAGGATATGAAGCATGAAAATACTTTGGTATTTATGGGGAATAAAAGGAAAGTCATTATAAAGATCCCCAAGACAAACTCCAAGTATAAATTTTCTTGACAATGCACTCCCAAGAAGAGGAGGATTAAGGGGAAAACAAGGGGAACAAGATGCGATCTATTTCTCCTGTGGAAATAAGGGACACTAGAAGAAGAACTACACCTAAGAAATAAATCAAGGGGAATATTTAGGTGAATTTTTATTGAGTTTAATCTATTTGTTTCTAAAAATTATGTATTAGATATAGAATTTGCTTCTCAAACATGTATTCAAATAGTGTAACTAATTAGATTTCAAAAGATTTGTCACGGTGAGGTGGATATACTAGAATCTAATTAAGAAAGACTTATTGTTGTTGAAATTAACGTTTAACACTACACATTGTTGACAAGAATGATCTTTGTTTTTAAATATTGTTATTATGTTCCATCAGTTACCAAAAACATTATTTCCTTGTCAGGACTTGTTATAGATGGGTTTATTTTAAAATATATCAATAATTTTATCTAATTTTATAAATAAAATATTTTTAATAGTAATATATATTTAAATAATAGTCTTTATTTGTTGGATTATAAGAACCATGTAATGGAAATAAATAACAAAGATAGTTCACATGACTCATACCACATCCAACTATAACATCACTGGCTAGGTCATGTAAATGAAAATATTTTGAATATATTACACCAATATGGATATTTGGAGTCATTTTAACTAATAAAATTTGGTGTATTTCATATATTTTTTCAAGAAAAAATGAAAAAATCCATATTTAGGGGAAAATGTTAAAGGACTATAGATCTTCCTTAGTTAGTTCATACCAATGTGTGAAAACCATTTATAGTTGAATATTGGGGTGGGTTATCATACTTCATAACTTTTAATAATGATTTTAGTATATATGGATATGTATAATTATTGTGGTATAAGTCGGATTCCATTGAAACATTAAAGGAATATAAGATTGAAGTTGAGAACCAGCTTAGTAAGATTGTTAAGAAAATTATATCAGATCATGGAAGAGAATATCTTAATAAAGACTTCAATGATTACTTAGGAGAGTTTTTGATTTTATCTCAGCTAATTATTCCTTATACACTAAAATGGAATAGTGTAAGTGAAAGAATGAACTGCACCCTATTAGACATGGTGATATCAAGAATGAGTCATTCAAGTCTCCCAATATCTATTTGGGGATATGCATTATAGATAGTGGAACATATAATATACCAAGTGACAAATAAAGTGAGAAATCATATTCCATATGAAATATGGTGTGTAATTAAATCTGTGTTGTCTAATTTACATGTGTATGGATGTGAACATTTTTTTAAGTCCTCTTCCAGTAACACAATTTCACCTCATTGCATAAAGTGTACCTTTATAGGATACCCTAAAGAAACAATGATATATTACCTATTTAAACCCTCATAAAAAAGGTAATAATGTAAAGACACATCATATTCCTTTAGAGGGATCACATCTCCAAAATAGATAGTGGGAGAAAGATAGACTTCAATGAAGCCAGAGCTCAAGATACACAAGAGTTAGAACATGAAAAGATTCCAAAAAACCCTAAGAGGATATTACATTGAAACAAATATTTCATATAAGTAAAATAGAGGTTATATAACTTGAAAGATATGGTTTTCTAGTAATTAAGGATATTTAATCATTTTTAGTTGATAATAATGATTCTATAACCTATATCGAAGTAGTAAGTGGAATGTAAGATTCTAAATGGAAAGAAGATATTAATTTTTAAATGGATTCTATATACCATAAAAAGTTTGGGGTTTGGTAAATAATATAGTGTATGTAAATTCCATTGGTTTTAAATGGGTATTCAAGAAAAAACTGGACATGGATGGACACGTCAGTACCTATAAATCATGACTGGTTGCGAAAGGGTTTAAAAAACATCAAGGAATAGACTATGAAAAAACATTTTCACAAGTTTACATACTAAAATTCATCAAAATTATTCTTTACATATAATCTTACCATGAATATTCAAATTAAAAAATGGATTTAAAAATATGTTACCTTGATGGTAACCTTAGGAAGATGTATATATGACACAACTAGAAAAATCTGTGACTCTAAAGGATGATAAAAAGACATAAAAGTTGTAGAGATCCATTTATGGATTAAAAAAGCACTCAGGTCATCTAAAATTTGATTTAATGAATCTATAATGAAATTTGGTTTCATTAATAAGGAATGTGATCCATTTTTATATAAGAGTTTTAGTGGGATTGCATTCATTTTCTTAATAGTTTATCCCAATAACATAATAATTATTGGAAATAAAATAGTTTTCATAGAGTCTGTTAAAGCCAGGTTGAACACATGTTTCTCTATAAATTACTTTGGTAAAGTAGCATATATTATTTGCATCAAGATCCATCATGATAGAACCAAGTGGTTACTTAGACCAAGTCAAAGTATATACATTGACAAGATACTAATGAGGTCTAGCATAGAATAATCCAAGATGAGATTATTTACAGTGTCCCATAGAATTCAACTTTCCAAGAAAATGTTTCCTTAGAAACACAAGAAAAAAAAACTAATGTGAAGGAATACAAACATATTAACAATTGGGTGATTCATGTATATTATAAAATGCATAAGCCTAGATGTATCATACACTTTAAGTGTGGTAGGAATATATCAACCTAACCCTGGTGAACGCCATTGGATGGTAGTCAAGACTATCCTTAATTATCTAAGGCATACTTAGGATATGTTCATTGTCTATGGAATAGATGAAAAACTAGTCATCATGGGATATGTAGATTATATTTTCCAAATAGGTCATGATGATATGAAATCATAGTTGGGATACATATTCACTCTCAATGGAGGTGTTGTGAGCTAAAATAGCTTGAAGAAAGTTGTGCTCGTTGGTTCTATAGTGGAGTTTGAGCACATTATGGCTTATAATCCTGCTAAATAAGAAGTTTTTATTTGAAAAATTTACCAATATATTAACATGGTGTCTAATATTAAAGAACCTATCACACTATATTGTGATAATACTATGGAAGTGGATCTTGTAAAGGATTTTTGGTCACATTAGTGGAAAAAGAACATACTTCATAAGTATAATATATTGTGGGATTTTTCTCAGAGTGGTTACATCATAGTGAGTAGATTATCCATGGATAAAAACTTGGAATACAACTTAACCAAAGCCTTAATGTAGTAGAAACATGATCATCATATGAGATTTTTTGGATAGAATGTTTTTAGAAGTTGGCTCTAGTCTAAGTGGTAGTCTATTGGTGTTGGTTCTCTAGAACCAACTGTTTATTATTTAGGTTTCACTTATATTTAAATAAGTTAATATTATTAAATTTATAAATTTGGATAAATGGTCACGTTAATCGAGCACCTATGTGAAGTAAATGCCTACATGAATTTTATATGTTGTGAAATTGATTATGTGGAAATTTCCTACATTGATAAATTACCTACATGAGTAATTGGACATATAGATCAATTGGCTATGTTAATCAGCTATGTGGAGTAATTGCTATATGATTTGGATATGTGGTTCCAAATGGCTACATAATTCATTTAGCTATATCAATTTTGGCTATGTGATCAAGAAAAATATGTGAAGAAAATCGACTATATGAAGAACGAATACTCATTTTGACTATGTGGATAAATTTTCTATGTGAAGAATGTATATGTGGAAAAATTTTACTATGTGAATTCAAATATATGGAATTCGACTATGTGGTGATTTGAAATCCACCACTTCATTCTACAACCTATTATTTATTACCATTGTTGTACTTTTAGTGGAAATTAATGCTGTTGTGCATTCATTAAATGTTGTATTACCTATTTATGGTAAAAATGATAATAAAAAGAGACAAGTGTCGAGAAATGAAACAAGTACAAGGATAATTTAATGGTCATTAATATTTATTATGTATTTCCAATAATATTATATATTGAATTTAATTTATAACCGAAGATTTTATGGATATGATATAGTGCATTTAAAAGAAAATTTTTACATGCATTTAATGTGGTCTAAAGAGTGGTGAAGATAATATTGGGAATAATAAAAACAAATGCACCATCAACTTGGAATTCTCTCCCAAATATATTTGTGCACTGGTCTATTTTATTCAAAAAGAAGGAAATTCAAGATCAATTATTGTTCTATCAAGATCATCTTTGTTTTGTTTCTTTACGACTCTCCTCAAGCTTCTTTTATTCATATCATCTCTATTGAAGATTTATTCTCTTTTTTCAGTTGTATTTTACAAACATGAGCCTCATTAGTAAAAACAATGTTTATTCTCTCATTTTTGAAGGTTCCTAGAAAAATAACCTTTGAGGTCAGTGTTTTTAAATCTGTTTTAGATCTTGGTTGAAAGATCTTATTTTCATACCAAGTGTCGACTACCTACACTCAGTTGTGTAGTCCCTATGAAAAGGATTGGAAGTCCCTAATAAAATTAATGGTGTAGTGAAAATCACAAATCTCTTGGAGTAGAGAATTTATGTAGTGGACTAAGGGATTTTAGTTTCCCAAAGCACTAAAAATATCTATGTTTAATATATTTTATTTGTGATTTTATTTATGTTATGTTCATATGTTAATAAAAGATGATAAATCAAGAATATATTAAAGAGGGTAGTTTCTAGGCAAAGAAAATTTCAAGAACTAAATTCACCCCACTCTTGAGTATTAGTTCAGTCAGTCCCCAACAAAAATTGGTATCAAAGGAGTTACTTTTTAGTTCTAAACTTTCATAGGATGAAGTCTAAAGATCATCTTAAAAATGGTTGTTATGACAGAAAAAGATAAGGTACATCAACTGTAATATATCCTTAATTTATTTAATAGATATATGGTTTCTATATGGCATAAATGATAATCTATTTGAAGAACCTTGGTATAAAGGTTTATCTTAATGTTATGAAGCCTTATTAAATTCCAAAGACACAACTTGAAACATGACATACAGACACTGAATCCATCAAATATCTAAACTCCAAATAATTGAATGATATAATATGTGGGCTAGGTATACATGAGTTCAATTGAGTTTCACAATGTAAAATAGCTCATGAAATGTGGAATATTATATCAATGGATTATGATGAAATAGAAAATGTGAAAGATATCATATATAATAATTCCAAGTTTAAGTTTGATATTTTTAGAATAATGGAAGGTGAAAGCATCACCCAACTAAATAGAAGACTTAATAAGTCTATAAATAATGTTTCTTATTTAGTGACACCCATTTCTGGACTAGATCAATCCTTGAAAATCTTCATAATTCTACCACCTAGATAGAGTTGAATCTCAACTACTACTGGGAAATCTATATAGGTCATCTTTTTTAAAATAAAAGATATTATTGGAACTACTATGATATATGAAGATGATATAGAAGATGGATCTAAAGAACATGGATTTGTTAATAAGGAGAATGTTTCTAAAAAATGTTCAACTTTAATGGATTAAAAGGAAAAAAATTAAATTCAAATGGATGAGTCATCTGATAAAGATACTTTAAATAGTTCTACTTCAGACAACGATCTTGCTGACTTTTCTAGAATGTTAAAAAAGTTTTATAATAATATAATATATTTCAATAAACCCTTCAATAAGTATAATAATTAATAGGGAAATTATAAATAAGTTATATTCTATAAGTGTAAGAATATAGAACTCATCAAGCCATACTATCCTAAGTTCCAAGACAATAAGAAATATGAGAAAAATTATTTCAAAAAGGTTTGATATAAAATGAAATCCATGAAGTCTCTATTTATGATACATGTTTAGAATCAAAAGATAAATTTTCAAATCAAAAATGTAATATATGATTTATACCATAATTTGATGAGGTAAATTATTTTTATTCTTTTGAGCATGAATCTAAATCTTAAAGTGAGAATTTATCATATGAGTAATTAAATGAGTATTGTACCATGCTATAAATAAAGTTTAAAAGTTTAAAAAATAATAAAAAACTCCCAACATTTCTTATTATGTTATTGTAAATGAAAAATAGGTCTTAAATAAACAAATTTTAGATTTTAAATTCAATATTGAAAATTCTGCTACATTTTATATTGAATATGGTAACAAGATTGACATCTTAAAAAAAGTAGTCAAGAATTCAAATATTTTAAAAGTGTTTTCAAAAAAGGTGAAAATTATTTAAATCAATTACATAGAAATAATAAATTTTAGAAAAAATAAATTTGGGATCCATATCCAAGGTGAAAACCCAAAGCTTTATAAAAATTATTTTGTGCCTAGTTCTAAGAACTAAAACCTCTGAAAATTAACTATTTTTCATTATAGATAATTAGGTAATTTTGATAATGATTTTATTTTGATAAATCCTCAATTTTTTGGAATCAAACATATTTTTTCTTTCAAAAGGATTTTTAAAATTTTGTTTTGGATTTTCTAGAATACATAAATAGATTTAGTTTTCCAAATCATTATTTTCTAACATTGCTGGACCCAATAAAATACGGGTACCAAAAAATTTCTTTCTTGATTTTCTTTTGTAGAAAAAAGGTCTAATATAATCAATGAAAAATGTTATATAGACAGTGGATTATTTATACATATGAGTGGATATTTCTATAATTTTCACTCCTTATTAAAAATTGATGGAGGTTATGTCACATGTGGTGATAATTCCAAAGGAAAGATTATGGGAGTTAGATCAGTTGGAAATCCAAGATAAGTTCTGATCAACAAAGTTCATTATGTAGAAGTATTGAATCTTAATATGATAAGTGTGAAACAAAATTGTGATGAATATTATTTTATAAATTTTTCTAATAATTCTTGTTTTTTTTTCAAAGATAAAATTCTTAGATTTAATGCACTAAGATCAGATAATGTCTATACACTAGATCTCAATTAATTGAGTAGACAAAAAGTGAACTATATAAATTTTATAACAAATGAATATTGGATTTTGTATATAAGGATAAGACATTTTAATATATATTATTTGAGAAAATTCTTTTAAATAAATTTAGTTTCATATTTACCTCAACATTAATTTAATTAAAAGAAACTATGTGATGCATGCCTAATGGGAAAACAAAAAAAGTCATATTTTGAACCAATTAAATAGTTTTATACTTCTAGGCCCCTAAAAATTATTTGTATAGATTTTTTGATCCATTTATAACTAAAATTATAAGAGGAAAATATTTTTCCTATGTTTTAGTTGATGATTTTTCTAGATTTTATTAGGATTTAATTTTCAGTGTTAAGAGTGAAGAATATTATTTTATTATATGTCTTTATAAATTGGTTCAAAAATATAAATATGCCAAAATTATTTATTTAAGAAGTGAGCATGGAGAAGATTTTGAAAACCATGAGTTCAATTCCGATTGTCCAAAACATGGTATCAAACACACTTTTTATGCCCCCGGGAAACCTTAACAAAATGGTATTATTGAAAGGAGGAATAGTACTTTGCATGAAATTTCTAGAACAATGTTATGTGAATATAACTTGGACACTCATTTTTGGGATGATGTTGTAAATAAAATATGTTATTTCATTAACATAGTTTTGATTTTACCTATTTTAAAAACAATACCCTATGAGCTATGGAATAATAGAAATCAAAAATTTTTATTCCTTAAAGTAATTAGATGAGAGGTTTTTATTCTAAACACCAAGTAAAATCTTGGTAAATTTGATCTAAAGGATGATGAAGGAATATTCCTTCGGTATCCTACAAATTCCAAGACATATAAAGTTTTCAACAAAAGGTAAACGACTGTTGAAGAATCAACTCATGTGAAATTTGATGATAGTGGTCATTTTGATCAAAAAATGACTCAAGTTGATGATCTAATGGATTCTTTTGAAAAAATGAGACCTATACCTCTCTTTGATAAGAAAAAGGATATTGATTTAGAACATGATTTTCCTGAACCAAATCTCATAAGAATGGATACTAGTTAACCAAAAACTGTGATTCCTAGATAGATTAGAACCCTAAATAATAAATAATTTGAAATAATTATAGTAAGTTTGGATAAAGGGGTTAGGAATATAATAAGTGTAGAAAATCAAGTATAATTTTCTTCCATTAAATATCAACTATAACCTAAGACTATAGAGGAATCATTAGATGGAGAGAGTTGGGTTTTAGCAATGTAAGAAGAGTAAACCAGTTCAAGAGGAGAAAAATATGGGAATTAGTTGATAAATCCACTAATTATCTTATTACAGAAAAAATGTGTTTTAAATAATAAACAAGATGATCATGGTGTGATCACCAAAAATAAGGCTAGAATAATTGATAATGTTTATAACCAATAAGAAGGTATATATTACGAAGATACCTTTACACCTATGGCTAGATTAGAATCCACTAGTATTTTTTATCCTATACATCACATATGAATTTTAAATTATATCATATGGATGTAAAATTTTATTTTTTAAATGGGATTCTTATGGAGGAATTTTATGTTTAACAAACTTCTTGTTTTGAAAATCCCCATTTTCTAAATTCAGTTTTCAAACTTACCAAATATCTTTATAGACTTAAACAAGCACCTAGAGCTTGGTATGAAGGTTTAAATTATTTTCTTTTATAAAAAAGGTTTTCTAGTGGGAGTTCTAGATCCTAATATTTTTAAGAAAAATTTATCTTCAGATATTTTTTTAGTTTACATATATGTTTATAATGGGATTTTTGGTTCCTCAAATAAAAAATTATATAATTAATTTTCAAAACACATGTAAAATGAATTTGAAGTTAGAATTATGGGTGAGTTAAATTATTTCATAGGTTTTCATATATATCAAAAAGACTTTTTTAATGTGATAAATTAAATAAAATACTTACTTTAATTACCTAAAAGATTTGGACTTGAAAATTTTAAAGTACATACAACTCTTTTGAATTATAATGAAAATATTGACTTGGATGAAGCTAGAAAACCAGTTGTCAACAAGATATATAGAGGAATAATTGGGAGTCTATTTTATTTGACTACTAGAACACCAAATATTATGTTTTAAGAATTCTTATTTTCTTTATTTCAATCAAACCCTAAGGAATAAAATTTAAAAGCTTCTAAAATAATTTTAATGTATTTAAAAGGAATAATTTCCCTTTTCTAAATTTTTATAAAAAAATCTAATTTTAATCTAATTTCATATTCAGATAATGAATTTAGTGGTTATAGACTAGATAGAAAGAGTAATTTAGAAACCTAAAATTTTCTAGGTAAATCTATGGTATCATGGTCTATTAAGAAACAACACTTTGTTTCGTTATCTACCACTAAAGAAAAATATATAGCCATTGGTAGTTTTTGTGCACAAGTGTTGTAGATGAAATATGACTTAATGGATTTTATAATCAATTATAATTGATACTTAATCAAATATAATAAAACTAGTGTTGTCAACATTTAAAATAATCCAATAAATAATTCTAGAATGAAGCATATATATTTAAAGCATCATTTATTAAGAGATCACAATAAAAAAGGTGATATTGCTCTTGAGTTTAAATATACTAATAATTAGTTAGCTGATATTTTTACTAAGCCCATTTCATGTGATAGTTTTTATTTTATCAAAAACTAATTGGGTTTATTTAAATTTTAATTATTTTTATTTATCTAATTTCCTTAAATTTTAGTTTCTATATTATTTTATTATTGTTTCATTTTAATTATTTATGGAAATTATATTAATATATTGTATTTTATTATTTAAATTAAGTTAGTCGGGTTTTTAGAAATTAATTTATTTGATTTTGATTCTGTTTATATTTTATTTTATTATTCAATTTAGTTATTTTCAGTTAGAATCAACTCAAATTTCAAATTGTGTATATAATCCTTTTGAGAATTAGGTTCGTGTCCAAAATTCCATTTATACATCAACCCTTTATATATTAGTCTATATACCTTCTCTTAGAATAAAAAACATTAATATTTTCCCTCCCCATATCTCTTGATATCCTCTTAAACTATTACTAATTTTTATATCATTGGAAAGTCCAAGTTTGGAGATAATAGAAGCATCAGTTCTTCTAGGAAGGAAAATCAGGTGGTATTCCACACATGGCTCTTTCTAGAAAATCCATCGATATGGGTTGTTTGAAGACATGATACTGAATATGGTCCTCTATTTTCAAGGTTAGAAATTAATTTTTAAAGAAAGAAGTCATGAATCTTTTTTGAGGAATAAATGAATGAGTTTTTGAGGAATTCATAGTTTCATTTAAGTGAAGTAGATGATGTGATTTCATTTAATGTTAATGGGAAATCCATTCTAGTTTCATTAGTAGAGATGGATGAAACCATTAATTACCCCTCTAAGGAGGGGTTCAACTTTAATCAAACTATGGTAATTATGATCTCATAAAGTCCAATTGAAGTTTTCAAGTTTATGTTCAGAACTGATGTTTTGAGAAGAATCAAGGAAAGGATTTAAAATATTAAGTAAAAGTTTTTTATATATTTATCACAACTGGGTTTGATCAGAGATCCAGTGAAATGGAAAACATGATGGTTCAAGAAATTTATATCCTATATATCTTGATCAATAATCTAAGGATAAATCTTCTAAGGGATATGATGTGGTTTATTAATCACAATTTAAAATGGAATGGTAAGTTAAATCATTACCCCTATGGTAGGATTATCTCACTAGTTCTAAATAAGGAGGTGTATCTCAATGAGGTAGTGGAAGATAAATTCCATATAAGTAATACCCTTTATGCTGTTCTTTTAAAGACTTTTGGATACTACTAGGACCCAAATTCAAGTCCTTTGTGACATTTTGGTTAGGAAGTTGTAGCTTAGGGTGATTCGTCCCAAACCTCACCATCTAGGGATGAAACACCTTTTGAGACTATGCATGTTAGGGAGGAACAAGAGATAGTGATTTCTAGATAAGATCCTTAGTTTCCATAAATTAGTACAGCTGTGGTAGAAATAGTTCAGAGCTGTGAAGATGAATTTTTTTAATCTATTAATGTAGTTCAACATGTTGATTAAATTTTTGAAATAACTAATGTATTTTTTGGGAAAGGCCAATAGAAACTATGACTAGAGTGTCATATTTTTAAGGAAGACCTAAATATGTGGTTGATAATTTTATGGTTGATCCAATTATTCCTAAATCACTTACTAGTGTAGATAGATATGGAGTTGTGTTTATAGAGATTTTTGACCATTCTCATTCACCACCTATGTCATCACTTTCTTCTTTTCATGAAGATGAAAATTTTGTAAGTATGAGAATTGATAGTTCTTAAATTAAAACCTTTTCCTCTACTCTAATCCCTGGATTTGATAATCTCATAGGATACTATAATGAGTTTAATAAGAAATTGTAATCCTATTAGGATGAGATAAAAGAACTCAAGTTAGTTCTATTTCAAAATCATATTTTTCAAGTTAGTTGTGATCTTGGAATCCAAAAAAGATCTAATAATGAATCTTCATATAGTCCCTTATATGAAAGAATTTATTCATAAGGTTAGTTCAAAATATCTTTAAGAATTGAAATATCTTATTAATGGAATAAAAAATGTATATTCTATCAAGTCAGAGTTGAATGACCTTTGAGATATAGTTTCATCTCAAAGAGGCATGATTCAAAATCTTCCTTTGGTTCAATTTGATATGTCTTATAATGAAATAGATTAAATTCAAAGTTTTAAGTTTAAAATAAATTAAATATTTCATACCCTTAAGAGTGTAGAGGTAACTAATTTTGAGTTCCTTAACAATTTTAAACTGACTTCAACCTCTTCATCCCCCCTTCAGTGGTTCCTAGTTTTTAGAATAGGGTTGATAAGATAATTTTAGAGTTCAATTATTTATCCCCTTAGATTTAATCTCTTCAATGGGACATGTTCACACATGTTATCATGTAATATTTCAATAATTATCTTTTGGGTGAGTTTCAAGACACCCGAGAAGTAGTTAGAAAGATTAGAGTTGGAATAGACGTATCCTTAAATGAAACAATGGGTTATCTTAAATAATCAGTTAGTGGAAAAATAAAATATATCTTGGAGGTATCTCAAAATATTTAGGGGATGATATCTAGGTCAATTGGTTTTGGGACTAGAAAAAATCATAGAATATACTTGCTGGTAAAGATTTATAAAGAAGTTGAAGGAATGCACTCTAAAGAAGATTCCAATTACTTATATTCTAAGGAAAATCTAGTTGTTCCAGTTGCTACAATAGGGAAAGAGCTTATTATTTACAAGCCTCTTAGAATTATCCCTTCCGTGCAACCTATTGTTTTACCTGTTTCTATTGTATCTGCTATAATTGCCTTTGTGGATTCTGAAATGGAACATGTTGTCAGTCCTTTAGTTAAAAAACCTCCATCCAATGTTTTTCAAGAGGTGGATCAATTTTTAGTAGTGAAAATATCCAATATTTAAAGGAAGGTGAAATCTATGTATGGTATATTGATTAATGTGTAGGTTTCTATGGATAGGATTATAAATAATCTATATTTAGACCTTCCAGCTACTTCATCCAATCCTTGTCGTTCTCCCTTCTTTAGTGATACTCAATGTTTTATTTTTAGTCACCTTGAATCCTTCAAATTAGTTCTAAAAAATAGCCTAGAAATATATTCTCAAATGTGTAGACAAGCATATACTATTATTCTTTAGTTCTACAGGTCAAATATCATCAAGATAATAGTTATTTGTGCAGATGCTTAATTTTATATAAGATAGGGAAAAAATCTCCGACCAGATGATCTAAATACCTTTTTAGGAACTAGAAATAATTCTTAAATAGTTTATGACCAATCCAACATCTATAATAAAGAGAAATCAAATGTGGATACAACCTTAGTTGCTGAGCGGTCTAGGAAAGGAACCTCATCCTTATACCCTCTAAAGAAGTTGGAATTTATAGCTATAGGATCTCATGATTTCAGCATTTCCTAATAATATTGTGAAGGAGTTCTCATCACACCTACTAAAGATATAAGATACAAATTTTCAGTTTCATTTGAAAACTAAGCTATATTAGATATTGGGAAAGTTGTGTTTCCACCAAAAATGGACACTCCTCCTACCTCTCAAACCTCTCCTACTTTTAAGTTACCTTCACCTGATCCACCTTCTTAGTTTCACCTTATATATAATACTATGTATTTTAACTAGTGTTTATTATATATAATAATGCGAATTTCAATTGGATGTATTTTTTTTAAATGATTGAAAATTAATGAAATTCATCTTTATTCATTTCTTATGCTTTTCTTAGATATTGTTTTCATTTAATGTTTTAATCTATTTATTTTGATTATTGAATTCTATTATTTCCATAAATTAAAATTAATTTTTAGCATTGTACTTAATTAGTTCATAACTATAAGTTCTCAGTTAAAAGAATTTCCCCTCTCTATTTTATTCATTTTTAATGACATAAAAGGGGGAGAAGTTTTCCATAAGTAATACAAAGAGACATTCCCTTTTTGGGAGAAGTGTCTAATTGAGGGGGGAAATATAAGTATAAATACAAAATTTCAAAATTAATATATATATATATATATATATATATATATTATTTATGTTTCTATAAAATATTGCAATTTTTTTTAAAAATTTGTGCTTAATATCTTATGGGTTTTTTATCATAAAAAGGGGGATATTTTTGGACTACTAATATTTTTCCAACATATCCCATGTAATTTAGGTTTTGATGATCTCAAATACCCCTCATATGTCACTAACTGTTTTTATTAAGTCCATGCATTATTACTTATCATTATTTTAGCTCATTTTTTAAAATATGAAAAGTCTATAAGTTTTCTAAAAAATTTACTAAGTATGTTAAATTGACTATGTGAGGAATTTGGATTCTTGGATAAATGGTTATGTCGAGAAATAACCTATATAAATTGATGACATGAAATAAATTCCTACATTAAACTTCTATGTCATGATATATACTATGTGGAAATCATCAACATCGATAAGTTTCATGCATGAGAAATCAGGTATGTAGATCAATTAGCAACGTGAATTGGTTTTGTATAGTAATCAACTATTTGATTTAGATATGCGTTGGAAATGGATATGTGGTTCCAAATGGATATGTAATTCATTGAGCTATTTTTATTTTATCTATGTGATTAAGAATCCAATATAAATAAAATCAACTATGTAAAGAATGCCTATGTATTTTGGTTGCATGAAAAAGGGATACGTGGATCAATTCAACTTCATGAATTTAAATCTAATAAATTCAGGTACATGGTGATATAAAATAAGCTACATCATCCTAAAAAATAGTATTTATTACTATCGGTGTAATTTTAGGGGGAATTAATGTTCTCATGCATTCATTAAATTTTAGATTACCTCTTTATGATAAAAACAATTATAAAAAGGAGACAAATACCGAGGAAAAGAAACAAGTATAAGTATTTTCTAATGGAAATTACTATTGTTGAGGTATTTCCAAGAAAAGGACGTGTTGAATTTAATTTCTAACCCATGATTTTATGAATCAATTTTGTGAATTTAAAATAAAATATTTACATTCATTTCATGTTATTTGAAGAGTGGTGAAGAGAATATTGAGAATAATAGAAGTGCTTGCACTCTCAACTTGGAATTTTGTCTTGAATATCTTTATACACTATATTGTTTTATTCAAAAAGAAGAAAAATATTAAAGATCTTTAGTTGTTCTTTAAAGATCATATTTTCTATATTTTTTGAAGACTCACCTCGAGCTAATTTTATTTTGATCATCTCTCCTGGATATTTCTTCTCTTATGTAATTTTCATCTTACAAATGTGATCCTCATTTATAAACACTCTGTTTATTATCTCCTTTATTATAAAAGTTACTATTAAAATAAAATTGAAGTATTTTGTTTGTAAATACTTAATAAAACATGGTTGAAAGTGCTTTTTGTTGTACCAAGTGTCAACTACTTGAACTCTTTCATGTGGTCCCTAGGAAATGGACTTTCAGTCCTCAACAAGAGGAAAAGTATAGTGAAAATCACTAAGAACTTGGAGTTAAGAATTCATGGGGTGGGATATGATATTTTAGTTCCCCAAACCATTATAAATCTATATGTCTAATCTCATTTACTTATGATTTTATTTCCGTTATCTGCATATTTTAGGATAATATCATAAGTTAATCATATCTTAAAGAGGGTGGTTTGTAAGCAAAGAAAATTTCAAGAACTCAATGCACCCCCAATCTCTTGAGCCTTAGTTCAATCATTATCTAGAAAAAACATATTCATTTCATATATTTCAGTGTTTTTATTTTAGAAAAATTATCATGAAGGTATCAGAACAAACAGAGGACACGAGAGGAGCATGGAGGACAATTTAGAATTCCTACACATGTAGGTTCTAATGAAAACTCGATGGAGGTTTGGACAGAACAAAAGTTTTTTCTAGGTTCCAAAAACCAGCTAGTGCTTCCAACCATCTATCTGGTCGCATACAGATAGACAAAAAATAATCATTGGTGCACCCACATGCCTTAATTCAACTCCCAACGGCTTTATTCAACCCTCTGAACCTACGTAACATTCTTAAATCCATATTAGGTAATAAATACACCACAAGGGTGATTTTAAGGATATATTTACCTTTTAGATTCATTCTAGATCCAAATTGTGTAACTTTTCTCTCATTCTTTTTCTCTCCTACATTTATCTCCCTTCCTCTCACTCTTTTCTAGTTGTATTATTGTTGTGGGGTTGAGAGTGTGCTTCAAAGGGATTTTGCTAAGAGAGTATCTTATTTTTTATGTTCTTGGGTCCCCACTAGCATTGAGTGTGAGAGGGATAGGATTGTACTTGGGTTTTTAATGGGATTTATGATTTTAAAAAAATTAAATAAAGGGATAGGTTTGTTGGTATTTTTTAAATCAGGTCTAGAGAGGTGTGAACCCCATTAACGATTCTAAAATTCACTAAGAAGCATGAATGAGTTTCATGCTTCCCAATCTTCCACCAAGGAAGTGTGAACAAGTTTCATGGATCCTTAGCGTGTGGAAGGAAGTGTAAACCTCATTCACGCTTCCTTAAAAAAATTTAAAAAGGATTCGTGAACGGGGTTCACGCCTACTCGAGATCCAATTCTACAAATATAGGTGGATCTCTATTCCATTTTTAAATTTTATCACATATATTTTACTATGAATCTATGGTGTATTTCTTTCTCAACATATATTACCAACTTTTATAAAGGTAAAATTTTTATTTAAAAAATTTAGTTATCTAGTTGTTTTTATTAATTTTGTTTATATGATTTATTTATTTAATTTTTTTTGGATGTATTAATATACAGATGCATGAATGTATGAAATATTGTTCTTTATATGATTTAATTTTTATATTAATTATTTTTTTTTGTATGATTTAATTTAAATTTAATTATTTAGGTACTTTAAATTTTATGTATAAAATATAATTTATATTTAGGTAAATATTATTATTTTAAAAAATGTTTATATTTGTAATTTAAATGGTGAATAATTAGGTTTTAATGTTTTTTATGTATATATTATTATATATTATATTTAAAGTAACATAAATTTTAATTAAAATTTTCCACACACATAGGTAAATAAAGTGAATTTAGCTAATTATTTTAAAAAATATATATTTATATTATGAATAATTATTTATAAAAAATTCTATTTATATTAAGTATCATATTTAAATTTATTTAAATATTTTATATTACTCAATATATAAATAAAATTATATAAAATTTGTTAATTTAATTTTAAAAAATATACTGTTAATAATTTTTTTAGTAGTTATGTATAAAATAATTATTTTTTTAGGAAACTATTATTGTTTACAAAAAAATATATACAATTATATTTTAAAATATTAACAAATAAATTTGGATACATTTTAATGTGAATATATATGTTTTATTATTCTAATATAATATTTTAAAATGTTTATATATGTAATTTAAATTGTGAATTTTTAATTATAATATTCGATACACATAGATAAATAAATTGAATATATATATATATATATACATGTTGAAAAGTTTATGTTTTGGAAAGATTAATTACTTCAAAAATTATATATATACTTATATGATTTTATTATATTGAAAGTAACATAAGTTTAAAATATTTTAATTTTTATTTAAGTGTAAATTATATTACTCTTGTTAATTAAATTTAGAAAAATTTACTATTAATAGTATTTTTAGTAGTTATGTATATTTATATATGTGTTATATTATTTGAATAAAATATTTAAAAATGTATATTAGGTATTTATTTAAATATATTCATTAAATAATAAAAATGTAGACATATATATATTTATATTTAAAAGTGGGTAATATAAATATATGGATATATATATAAATATTTATTATTTATTAGATACATTATAAGAAAAATTTTAATATGTAGAACATAGCAAGTATCCTAAAAAACATGTTAAGAGTATTGTGTAATGATTGATCTTGAGATGAACAACCAATGTATGATTAATATTTTATGTATTTTTTGTATATGGTTATATAATTTGAAATAATTACATTTTCTTTTCATTATTGATGACTTGTGTGTCATCCATATCTCTAAATATGTAAGGACCTGTGTATCCATGTAAAAATGTAATGCATCCCACACCCGTAGTCCACCT
Source organism: Viscum album (assembly GCA_963277665.1). Lineage (NCBI taxonomy): Eukaryota > Viridiplantae > Streptophyta > Magnoliopsida > Santalales > Viscaceae > Viscum > Viscum album. The sequence continues at coordinate 719,276,949 of OY728157.1, read as the reverse complement.
CACATGCATGTGAATAACAATGTAATGAACGGGAATTCGACCAAAGGCGTTTCTATTTAAAGATGGATTTTTACATCATGAATGAAAGGAGATTGATGGTTGCAAAAATTAGAGATAATAGAGGCACTTGGAGTTCCCCCTAGAATTTGGTTGGTTTATCAAATTATGATAAACCAATCCATATAAAAGTCTTAGGATCAAGTCACATTTAGTTAATCATAAATAATTTAAACATGTTCAACATTTCATGTTGTAGTTTAAATATATATGAAGTTTTATTAAATTTACTTTCTAGGTAATAATATCAGTGTTAATAATGAACTTATTTATATTGATATGGGTTTCAACTATAGTTTACCAACTTCAGTAGTGAAAAATCTTTGTGAAATTATGAATATAAAAAGATGTATGTGTGTGTGTTTATATATTATTTATTAGATATAGTTATAGGTAAAGTTACAATATGTATAACATAATAAATATACCAAAAAAACATGGTATCAGTCTTATATAATGACTAATATTGATATGAATATCTAATATATAATCGAAAATTCATGTTGTATTTTTTTGTATCCTATTATTTAATTTGTAATAATTGACTAATCTAGAGACGACCAACCAATGTATGATTGAAATTGTATGTTTTTTGTATGTGGTTATATAATTTATAATAATTGAATTTTATTTTCCTTATTGATGACATGTGGGTCATCACTCTCTCTAATTTTGTATAAACCTTTGTGTCTATGTAACAATGTTATGTATCCTAAACCCCTAATCCCCCTCAATTTCATGTGAGTAACATTATAATAAAAGGCAGTTAGATAAGAGGCGTTTTTGTTTGAAGCTAGATTTTTACACCATGACTGAAAGAGGAATAATGGTTGCTGAAATTTGAGAAAATATAGTCTCTAAGAGTTCCCACCTAGTTTTTTATTGGTTTATCAAATAATGATAAGAAAATCCATACAAAATTTTACAATATCAAGTTACAATTATTTAATCATAACCAATTTAAACATGTTCAACATTTGATGATGTAGTATATACCATGTTTATAATAATTTTTTATAGGAAATAATGTCTAATTATTTATACTATAATAGTGAGGTAATTGGCACTGATCAAAGTTTTAGATATATTTTGATACCTACAAGAGTGGAAAATATTCAGGAATGTGTAAAATTGGATGAAGTTTGTAAGAAGATTCATAGTTGTATAAAAATTAGGCCTAATAAATTAGTTACTTCAATTACATATCGACATATTTAATTTCCTGTGAATCTATAACATGTTGAGGATCTTTTTCTCTATGATGATGACTGTGTGGATGCATCATGATTGTATATGAAACAATGTTGTAATAGTTTAATATAATTTTATGTGGTTAATTTTGATATTTATGAGGAGTTAACTATTTCTACATAACCATGTTATGTGATATATATTGATGTTTTTCCTTTACAACACTCTCATTCATTTTCATCTCATATGAATTTTTTAGTAGAAAAAAATTGTGAAGAAGATGATCAGAATTTCTAAATAAGTAAAGGGGACATCCCCATCTATAATTATTATTTAATGAATGACACTTTATTTAATGTGGAACTTTTTGGTGATGCATTAGGAGATGATGTATGTGAGGATAATGTAGGTAATGAACCTTCTAAGGTTTGTTTGATAGATAGGAATCTACTAGTTAGTGGAAATCATCCTATATTATTTACTTCCTTAGTCAATGGAATGTCGTGTGAAAAATATTTTGATTGGGATGTCAATACACATGATACTGAATTCCCAAGAATTATATGAAATGGATCTGCATCGACTAATAACACTATATATGTGGGGAAATAGTTTAAAAGTAAAATTTCCATGAAAAATGTGCTAAAACAATACCACATATAGAGAAAATTTTTCATATGTGGTTGATGATTACAAGAAGGAAAAATATCTAATTCAGTGTGAAAAATATGGGCCAAATCATAGATTTTAAATGTGATCAATATATGATATTTTTTGATGTTAGGAGATAACTAAATTAGAAGGCCTGCACACTTGTGTACATTGAAGATTGTCGTAGGATCACTCTTCACTTGATACAGAGTTTATATTGACTATTTTTGTAGAGATGATATGAACACAAGGATACATTTCTATTTCCCTTGCCCAAGAAAAAAAACAATAGTTGTTCAAATATAATATATCCTATGGAAAATCTTGGATTTAAATCCAAAAGAAAATTGTGAAAGTTTATGGTAATTAGGATGAATCACATGGAGTGTTTTCACAAATAATGGGATTTTTGTATCTCAAAAATTAGGTTATTTATCATTTGGAAGATTTTGAATATGTTTCCCTATATCACTATGTTGATAAAAAAGGCAAAGTTACAGAGTTTGTTTTGGGAATTCCGGCCACGTATTTTTGTTTTCCTATATTGTAAAAAATTCATTAAAGTCGATGGAAAATTTATTTATAGAAAGTATATAGGTGTTCTAATTATTTCTTACACATAGGATTACAACCTTTCTCCTTTAACACTTGCATTTTCCATTTCTTAAAAGGATAATTTTTAATCTTGGATTTGGTTTTTTTCTTGTATACAAATTCATGTCACACAAATACAAGGAGTGTGTCTAAAATCTTATTGAAACCAGTTGATTATAGAGAGAATAAATAATGATAGAGTTTCATGGTGAGAATTTAATTCTTATAATCAATATTGCATTATAAATATTTATAGTAATGCACATAAGCATTTTAGATATAAGGTAATAAAGAATTCAATCATCAAGTTTGGTATGTTTTCTTAAACTAAAATATTTTTGAAAAAAAATTAATATACTTTTAGATACATTATTCTCTTATGGTTTCATCATACAAGCCCCCAAAAAGAAATATTGATCAATAAATTGAATAAATTTTAAGGGCTAATCAATATGTGTATAATTATATAAGGGTGTTCATAAAATTATGATTATAAGGATAATACATGATATTTTTTATATATGTGTGAAGTACTTTTTTTAATGGTCCCAATTGGCCTATCAAAGGATGAAAAATGGAATGCATTTTGGTCAGAATTTCCAAAGAGTCATTGATCATATAATACAGGATGCATCATCATTGCGTGCTCAAACCTTTTATCGAGTATGGAGACACTTTCAGGTAACATAGTGCCATGACCCTCTCACAGACAATAGTGGTTGAGTGATGTTAGTCATATTAGAAAAGAGGTAATGTGATTAGGGTTATTTCACGACATTGAGATATTACTATGCGGATTTTTTTACCTCTTTTTCATCTGTGAACATATATTTGGATCCCTATATTGACCCACTATATCATGTGAGCACTCTGTTTGACTATTATAGTGCACCTTGGATACCTATTAGTGACATTGGTTCTATTACCATGCCTATTGATCACCCTAATATGGTTCTTGATATTACTAGGTTTCATATTATAGATTTTTAATTTATGAATTCTTTCATTTGTGTATTTTTTTAAGGATTCGTACATTTATAGTTTTAATCATAAATAATTTTTTGATATTTCATACTTTTACCATGCCCACTAATCAGCTGACTGTGGTTCCATATATTACTAGGTTTCTCCCTTAGGGATGACCAAAGTCTACTCATATTAGAAATGAGTTGGACTGGCCTAAAAAATGGTGAGTGGGAGTATGATGTATCATTTTTTACATAGAAGTACATACTCATAAAAGATGTCCCCAAGTGACAATATAGGGCTCCACCACACGTCATCCTTGATCGAGTTTATGTATTTTATCATGAATGTGTATAGTTTTTTCATATAATGGAATTTTAATTAGTGGATCCTTTTATTTCTAACTTGATTCATTTTTGGATTATTTAACCTATGTTTTTTTCCATTGTAGGTTTCAATTTGATTTTTTGTGTGATATTTTAACTATTAAAAAATTAAACACACAACAAAAATGAATAACAAGAGGTTCAATCACTTGTACTTGTGGTATTTTTATCATGGTCGATATACATAGGATTATTTAGAAATAAATTAAACATGATTAGAGATAATTAAAACAAGAAATTTATAGAATAAGTCAACAAAAACATTCAAATATATTTTATTTCCTCATTTTTCATTATAATTATTAATTGTGATTGAGAATTTTCTACCTCATTTTTCTTCTTATATATTTTTAAAAAATATTTTAAAATTTTTATTGAATTAACTATAAAAATTAATGATGATATAAAATGTATAGATATAGGGACCTCCATTTCTCACATTCTAGGACATACATGTTCCATGTAAGGTCATATAGGGATGTCCAGTTCTTTCTTTGAGTGTATAGAGATCTTATCATTTCCATCATGTTCACCACCTCCTTCCATCATCACGCATCTTCATCATACTGGGTTCTACAGAGTAGAAATGTATGAATACACATTCATAAATCATCAAATCATTTATGTTCTCGTAGATATATGGAGGATAAAGAGTCATACATTTCATTTTGTAGTATAAGAGATGACTATTACACTCGGGGATGTGTCCATTATGTTGGGACTCCCCATTTCTGGTGTAACTATGATGGGATAAGTTAGTACAAATTTTTTTGATCATGTTCATAGAATGTTGGGCATTGTGGTTTGAGATGATGGAAGGTCTATTATTAGGAGCCAATTATGCATGCCATGGATAGATGAGAACTTATCCAATCTAGCTGATGATGCTGATGAGAACACCGTGATGAGATTTTCATGTTCATATATTCTGAGACTTATTGGTGTCATGATATTCATAAAACATTCTAATAAATTATTCAATTTGATGTGTTTACCATTCTTGGAGGATTTAAACCAGATGAGGAGATATACCTAGGGGTATAAATTTCTTAAATCTACATAAAGAGAACTATGCATTGCATTTCATACCGATAATATGCATATTACATGATCTTTTATTCTTATTTATATGAATATATGGGAGTGAATCTCTCTCTTATATCCACAATACTACACTCCATTTCCACCCGATATTTTATGGGAGTCCCCGTGTGGATGAAAATATGTTTTTACTTCTTATGTGAAAATCAAATGTATAAGTTTCTATTATAAAATATAAGTATAAAATTTTTATCTACAGGTAGATTCAAGCACATCAATATTATGATATAGCTAGACATGAAATCCATTCTTATAGACTTATGCTAGACAATCTTCGACTAGATAAAATAAGTGATTATTAATTATATTTCAGGTTTCATGGATTCTATATATCGAGGCTATCATCTAGATTCTGCCACGATATTGTATGGAGATACTTGTTTTCAGCTCATGTGTTGTACCTATGATTCATTTTTATATTTTAGAGTGGAATCATGTTGATAGAGGTATAAGGAAGTTCAAATTCTATTATCCCATTCCTTCACTGTACAACCAGTTACCTTCACTTCATTCCCTGAAGATGTCAAGGAAGAGAGACTTTGATTGGAGGTGATATCATGCACCATATATTGAGATATGGGACAGAAAACATGAGACTCAATTATGAGGGTCTGACATAGTACACATGCATTTATCATATCTGCTAGATTATGGAACCCAATACCACATGTCTCCAGGAAGATATCTTATATGACATGGATGTGGCTATCATGGGTTGGTAATAATTCTTCCTTAAATTGTTCAATGGGTTTTTATTAACTTCAATTAACTCCATGATTTTTTGAAGGGTGCTTGTATCACTCATCCCATTCACATATCTAATCTTGCAGTGGTAGAAACCTTTGATCATGCCTATTTTCATAGAGAAGTGATAGAACACCTTCTTCTTATGGATGATATTTATCATGGGATTTTATTTGATGGGACTGGTGATGCTTCAGGTGTTCTGATATAGACATTACGAGGTGTGATGACCTTATTATGGATATAGATTTGACATAGGAGGAGGGAGTTGATCATGATCATACATATGATTCCCTAGTTCCTATTATAGACGATCCACAACAAAATCTGGAGGTTTAATCATAGACAAAGTCTATTAGCATGTCAATTTTTTTGTAAATATGTTTACCGACTGGCCTATGACAACCTTGGTTTTTATTACATACTTAAACATGATTTATTACTTGAACTTAACTTGATACAACATAGAATATCATGAGGTATAGTGTATTTGGGGCTTAGGATAATTACATAACAACTTGAAACATGAAACATGCAACATCTTTATTGAAAACATCCTTTACATGACTACTACATTCCCTCATACTTAGCATTGCATGGGATAACCTGAGGACATGCATAAGAAAAGGGTGAGCTACAAAGCCCAGTAAGGTAATAAACATGGAATAACATGAGGAATACAATACATGTTAGACAAATGTAATATAAATAGATAAAAATATAAACATAAACATAAAGTCATGATAAAGCATCATAATCATTACATGGAAATGTGGCAACAACTCTTGACATGAAATTAGCATGATCCAAGGATCATTGCACATAAAGCATGAGTAAACCCTCATTGCACATGAAGCACGAGTAAACCCTCGTTTCACTTGAATTAGAAAGATTCAACACACATTGCACATAATGTATCATGATACTATACTTTACCTAATTCATTGGAGTGCTATAAGGGCACACCCTTCTTAAACATTTCATTTCATGCATAAGTGTGCCACATGGATCATAAAACATTGAATCATTCAATTTAATTATTTATTCCATGATTAAAGACTATGGAATACATACTTGAAACTCTTTAAACAATACATAAATGTGCATAAAGGTGAATACCCTTGATAGAGAAATGGACATGGTATTCACTGCACATTGACTTTGGCTTGGAAAAATGCGGTGCAATTTCGGCAGCATAACGGCGTGACATAAGAGCTCATAAAAATGGTTGATGAGAGAGAAAGGGGTGTCTCATCATATTTAAATGACATGGACAGTAAGGGGGGTCATTTATATACATGTGCAACAAATTTAATAGAATTTATATTCATGATACAAAATAATTTATTGAATGTAAATGAGGAGAGGGAAATTCCTTTCGGAATTTCATCATAGTAACAGGTGTACATGAGAGGCATTTAATGAGACAGAAAGGGGTATCCCATAATTAAAACATAAATATGGAAGTATAGGGGAGGTGTGAAACCATACCCCAATATTTATAATTGAAATTAAAAGGAAAAAACAAATTAAATAAAATTGGACAAAAATGAAAAAGGAAGAAAAAAACCCTTACTTGGAAGTGTGCTTCTAAAGGCTTGAGAGAGGATTGAGAGAGAATTCTTGGGAGATTGGGGCACCTTGGGAGGATTCTAGAGAGAGGAGGAAAGAGGTTTGAAGAAATACAAAGGCTTTTAGTGAGGAGGAAGTGGGAGCTTGGGTGGGTTTATATAGGAAAGGTGAGGGAATTTTTTATTATTTAGGTTTGGGACCCCTCACATTAAACTAATCCAAACCACAAACCAGACCACGGTTTTTGCCCTTTGTTTTTGGAAAAGGGAAGTGGAAAAAAATATTTTATAAGGCCAAAGTCCGAACTTCTTAAAAAAATGGACTTTCTTATGTGGAGGTGAGTCACACTCTCAAGGAAATCAATTTAAAAAGACAAGATGTTTAATAAGCTTTGAAGGGTCCATTAATGCTTTGTAAAATAAGTCAAACAAACCCAAAATCACATTATTTTAATGGTAAATTATATATTTTCCAAACATAAGGCTTATAGTATTTTATTAAATCACTATTGGGTCATTATGATGTCATAAAACACATTATATATTTAAACGGTATTTAATTTTTACCCAAAAATTTGACTGTCTCAGAAAATTATGAAAAATTCACCGTTGGATAATTTCAATGTCCTGATTCCAGAAAGAATATTTATTTTATCTAAATAATTTTCTAAATATGTTAATTTTCACTTTTAAAATAGAAACTGACATTTATCGAAAATTCACTTGTTTTGACAAGAAATGGCTTTCGAACCTTAATAAAAAATTACAATTGCTTTCATAAAATTAAATAATCATTTATATTTAATAAAAATTAATTTAATAATAATAATATTTTATTAAAACAATATTTAATTAAAAATTCCATTAATTCATCAAAGTAGATTCCTTATTTGAACAATAACTAAAAATACTATTTGCGTTTTAAAAACTATTTACAAGGTAACAATAATAAAATGAAAGTATATTCATTATTATATACAAAAATATAATGTACATAACCATAGTACTAGGGTATTGTTAAATAACCCCTTAAAACACCCACATAAGACCGAAGGGTGAGGTGTGCAATGGTGACAGACTCTTGGGGTGGCTCAGATAACATTTCTCGCGTGGTGATCTCTAACAACTTCCACTTCTCTCGTAGGCGGTTCCGTTCGAGCTTAACCTGATGAATCTAGGCTTGGGCTTAGTCAAGAGAGAAGCCCAGTGACGCCACCTCTTTTTCGAGCTCTGAAAAATGGGCTTTATATGGAGAAATTCTACTGGATGAGGCCATCGATTCCTTTATTTGAGTAAATTGGATTTGTTAAAGCCCATATTTATACTAATCATGTGATCACTGTTCAACAACTACAAAAGTAACAGTCATAATTCTTAATGGTATTTTAAAATCCCAAAACAAAAGAAGTGCATATGTTTTATAACCATCTCACATATTAATACATTTAATTAGATCAAGAGGGATTTTCATTAACAAAGGTTTGGGTCATTACAGGCCTGCATTGTAAACTTTCTTTTCCTCCGATCCAGATATTTCCGTTGAATAAAATCCATCTTCTTCACATTTTGGGGAGAGTTTCACTCAGCATCCATTATACATTGAGCGAGGACATGGTACATGAGGGGAGACTATAGATCCACCACCTATCACAAAAAATTATGCAGTGGTAGCTTCCAAAGATGATACATAAGAGTTGTGCACATCATAGTATAAAAATCAACAAAAATGGTATAGACACATTATATATACACTTAGTTGTGGCACATAGGAGCACCAGGGACACCAATGTAGATTAGATTGATACATGTTATATGTTTTTTGAATCATTACTTGAATATTATTTAAAAACATACTAATATATTATATTTTTTTTGTATAAAATAACAAATTGATAAATTGGAAATTCATACAAATATCTTTAAACAATTAAGAAACACTAATATTAATAACTATATTGGTCATAATAATAATTACTATTTGTTATTTATATTAATAATTCTTAGTATTATTATCCATATTATGCATAATAAATAATCATCTTAAATTTATTATTAAATATTATTAATATTATTTTTTTAAATAATAAAAATATTAATAATATTATTATTTTATTTATTATATAAGTGATTAATTATTAGTAGAACAAAATATATTAAGAATAATATGATTATTCACTTGTAAATATTTTTTTCAATAATTTTTTATTTGTACTATTGTACAATAAATATTAGCTATAATAATAATAATTATATTTATAACATAATAATATATTATTAATTAATAATAAATAATACAAATAATAATGATTAAATATATTAACTATTAATAAATTACTATTAATTATATCAACAAAATATTAACAAAGTTTTATGACTATTTTTTTAGATATTACTTGTTATACTATTAATTAATTAATAACATAATAATATAATATTAATTAATAATAACTAATAAAATTAATAATTAATAAATATATTATTTTTAATAAATTACAAATATTTTATATTTTAAAAAAATTCAAAAATACTTATAAATAAAAATTCTATAAAAATTATTAATATTAACAATAAATATTATATTATTAATTAATAATAAATAAAATAATTGATAATTAATGAATATATCACTTATTAATAAATTACTAACAATTATATAAAAATCATTAGAATTTATAAAAAAATTATAAATATAACTTATTAACTAATATTACAATAATTATATATATATATATATATATATATAAAGAGGTTTGAATCCCATTCATTCTTCTTTTCTAAATAAAGAAGCATGAATGGGGTTAACACCTTTTCAGACTTAGTTTTTTAAATACCGACAACCCTATCCCATTATTTGATTTTTTAAATAAAAATCTCCTTAAAAAGTAAATGGGATTTCGTTTCTTTTCAAAACCATGAAATGTCTAGTCATATATTTGGGTTTCTTGGTACAAACCACTAAAAACCAAGGGTCTAACACCTGTAAATAGGCCTCTTAGTGAAAACACTAAAAATAAAGGTTTTGGGTTTCTTTATAAAACCTTTAAAAAGAAAGTTTTAGACCAAAACCTCCCAAGTATCTTGAGGTTTGGAGATGAAGGTATCCCTTTATGGATTATTATTAAGCTCCTTTATCAATATATTATTCTTGGTCTTTTAAATTTATATTTCCACTATTCTTTAACTCTTTTAATTTTAGTTATCTCAATAATTAGTTTAATTCCATCAAATTTATTTTTATTTTTAATATGTTTTTAAAATCCAATTCACCCCCTATATCTTTACTCAAACCTAAAATTTGTATCAAACCCAACCTTGATTTTAAAACCTTAACTAGTTATAAGTAACAATCAATTAAAGATGAACTATACCTCAAATTCCCATGGCGATATGAAAGGAAACTCCTTGGGTAAATCCCCATAATTTGATAGATCTAACTATGGTTATTAGAAAACAAGAATGTTTACTTTTATTATAAGCATAAGACATATGTTTTGGAGAATAGTTATGAATGTCTATACCCCTGCCCAAGAAAAAGAAGAAAAATGAACCCTGATGACATATCATCTTTTTAGATTGATGGAAAATACATGAATGATCTAGTTAGATAGAAATAAATTTAATAGATTTTCCATGTGTAAAACTTCTCATGAGATTTGGAAATTATTATAAGTTATGCAGGAGGTTGTCATTAAATTAAAAAATAATAGACATGATATGTACCAATTTTTTTCGAAATCTTTAATATGCATTATAATGTGTCTATAATGGAATTTTTTTACCTATTTCACTAATATTTGTAATGGAATAATGTCCTTAGGTGATGAGATTTCAATGTAGATTCATGTAAAGAATCCTTTAGGTATTTCATAGTTTTTGGGAACCTAAAGTGATAATGATTCAAGAAGAAAAGAACATAAAAAATAAGTTGGTTGAATAACTCTGTGGGTATCTCATGACCTATGATATTACAATGAAGAGGAAAGATGAGAAGGAAGAAAAATAGTTCAACGAGAAGAAAATAATTTCCTTTAAAGCTAACAATGAAGAATATTCTAGAAGTGAAGAGAAGATTGATTATATTACCAAGAAGAGGGAAAAATTCTTTAATAAGAATAAGGCTTATCACCATGATTGGAAAGAGAAGAAAAAACTAATATGAAGGTATGATTATATGAGTGAAACAAAAAGAGTCACATTAAATCAGAGTAACCCACTCAAAAATATAAGAAGAACCAGAAGAAGGAAAGTAATATTTATTTCAAGGTATCAATATGGAGTACTAGTAACGACTCCCTCTCCACATTAAGATCAAGAAATGGAATCCCCAAATGTCTCATAGACGATATTAAGATGATTAAAGAGAAAAATTATTCAAATTTTTCTTCCACCTCTATCCATTTAAATTATGAAGATCTAAGATATGTTGTATTTTAACTATATGAAGGATTTTGTAAGATTACCACTAAGTTTAAAGAGCTTAAAAATAAATATAGTCTAGTTGTTAATGAGAAAGATCAACTTTTTAAAGAAAATATGAAACTAAAAGAGGATAATAAAATAAAATGGATTTTATTTCAAATAATGATAAATATAAAGATAAAAGATTCAAATTATTATTGGAAGAAAATGAAAAACTAAAAAATTATTTAGATAAAATTAAAGGAAAAAGGGTTGGTCTAAAGGATCAACCCAATATTGAAAAATTATAAAATAAAATAAAAGATTTCATAAATTCTCTTTCCAAGTACACCCATGGTGATTAGAATTATAATTTGATTTTGGGTTCCCAACTTCATGGGAAAAGTACTTTTTGGATTGATTATTATAATCAAGCATACACCACTTGAAATTCCAAAAATACCACTTTTTTAAAGTTATATCTTAAAATTAGTTTTCAAATTATTATATAAATATAAGGATTTTCATTTATAAATAAAATTGTAATATCACTCATTATAGAAGGCCCAAATCCATTTATCTTTCTTCAAATTTGTATTCTATAAAAACTTTTTCAAATAAATTATATGTTAAAAAATCTCTTTTGGTTAACATTTGTGGACCCAAATTTTGGGTCCCAAAATCCTTAGTCTCTTAATTGTTTTATAGGGAAAATGTGTTAAGAAAAAATTCAGAGGAGATACATGGTACATGTATAGTGATTTCTCAAGGTATATGTGTGGTGACTAAACTGAGTTCAACCACATTGAGGATTTTGATGATGGGAATGTTACCTTTGGTGATAACTCGAGGGTTAAGATCATTGGTATAGGTCCAATTAGATTTTTTAACTCCTATATTATGAAATAAATTTTATATGTTAAAGGTTAAAATCATAATTTATGTGTTAATATTCAATTATGAATAGTGTTTTTAAAGTTTCATTTTAAAATTATGTTTACAAAGTCTTTCATTCCCATGGAAAGATTTTATTTTTCACTTCTATATTTCAAAATTTTTATATTATTCATTTGAAACCCCTTAAAAACCAAAATTTTAAATTTTTGAGTGAAAATTATAGTTATTCATGGAAATGAAATAAATTCATTGGTCCTTTTAGCACAAACTCAGTTTGGAAACTTAATAAGATACATCTAGTATGCTATTTTCCAAAATTGAATTTCCAAAATCATTGTGTGTGGACCTTGACGACTTGGTAAAAAAATCATCCTTTAAATCTAAAAATCAATTTTAAACCACTAAGACCCTTGAGATTATACACCTATATTTTTTTGGACCAACCGAAGTGGCGAGTGTAGGAGGTAAATCTAATGCATTTGTAATTATCGATGACTAAAAAATATTTACACTAGTTTATTTCTTTTCACATAAAATCTAGTATTGTAAGGTCATTATTAAATATACCATGAAATTAAAAAATGAAAAATGGTATAAGATCATTTCCCTTCCGAGTGATCATGGGTGAGAGTTTTAAAATAAGTATTTTGATGTTTTTTGGGTTTAATATGGTTATCACCATTAGTTTTCCGCTCCAAGAATACCTCAACAAAATGGTGTTATTAAAAGAAAAATCCAAACTTTATAATAAATTTCTCAAACTAAAATTAATGAATCAAGATCCTAAAATAATATCGGGTTGATTCAGTAAATACTTCATGTTATACCATTAATCGCGTACTTGTAAGATCCATTCTTAAAAAAACACTTATGAGTTTAGAAAGGTAAATTTCCTAAAGTTTATTATTTTAAGGTGTTTGGTTGTATGTTTTTTATTCTTAATACCAATTATAAACTTGGTAAATTAGACCCTAAATCAAATGAAGGCATCTGTCTAGGTTATTCTAACTCAAGTAAGGATTATTGTGTTTTCAATAAAATGACTAAGAATGTTGAAGAGTCAATTAACATTAAATTTGATGAGAAATTTCCCAAAACTCATACTAAAATTGATTATATTGAGGTAGACCTTAATAAATTAACCATAAATGATCCCAAAACTCCTAAATAAAATGAATTTGAGAATAAACCTTGTTTTTTAACCAAGGCATGAGTTAAATCTAAATAGTAACTCTTGGAAAATGTTATTTATGATTTGCAAGATGGTACTCATACCAGGAAGTCTATTTTAAATAAATTTTAACATCATGATTTTTTGTCAGACCTAGATCCCCAAAATATTAAAGATTCTATTAATGAATAAGATTATATCCTTTTCAAGAAAGACAAATTAAATCAATTTACCAAGAAATGTGTTTAGAATCTTGTGTAAATAACCAATGATCATCTTGTTTTTGGCACATAATAAGTCTTTATAAATTAATTGAATGGGAAAGGTAATATCACTCATAAAAAATAACAACTTATAGCCAAATTATATAATAAATAGGGAGGCATTAGTTATGGTGAGACCTTTTCCCAAGTCACTTGGTTAGAATCCAAAAGGATCTTATTATAATTTACATCTCATTTAAATTTAAAGACTTTTAAAATGGTTGTTAAAATTATATTTTTAAATAGTTTAATTTCCAAAAAAAATCTAGAATAACCACATGGATTTGATGATTAGAAATTTATAGATCATTTTTTTAAATTAACCAAATAAATTTATGCTTTAAGACAAGCCCCTCAGGCTTGGTGAGAGAGGTTAACTAAATTTATTTTAGATAATGGTTTTGTAATGGTAAAGGCCCATCCAACTTTTATTTTTAAATAATATTTCAAAGGATATTTTATTAGGTCAAATTTATATTGATTATTTCATTTTTGTTTCAACCAAGTAATCTATTTGTCATGATTTTTCTGATTTAATGAGTAAGGAATTTGAAATGAGTTTTATGGGAGAACATAAATTTTTCCTTGATTTTAAAATTTCTCAAAATTTATATAGTACTTTTATTATCCAAATAAAATACAATAATGAGATTTTAAAGAATTTTGGAATGGATCAAGTTAAGGAGATTAATACTCTAATGAGTATTTCCTGTAAGATTACTTTGGATGATGCTAGTAAATAGGTGTACAATAAGTTTTATAGAGGTGTGATTGAGAGACTTCTTTATCTTACCATGACCCGTCCAAGAATCATGTTTTTTGTATACCTCTCTACCAATTTTTGAGCCATTATAAATGAATATCATTTAAAATATCTCAAAATAATTATTAATTATTTCAAAGGAATTAAAAATCATGGTTTGTTTTATCCAAAATACATATATTTTGAACATTAAAGTATTTACAATGAGGATTTTGGTGGTTATCAACCATATATAAAGAGTAAAAGAAAGGAATTCTGACATACTTGGAAAATAACTTGTCTCATGGAGTAATAAGAATCAAATTTCAGTTACTTTTTCTATAATTGAAGCGAAATATATTGTCATGGGGAGTTTTTTATCCAAAAAACATTTGAATAAAAAATACACTCTTATATTAGAAATAAAAATTACGATAATGTGCCAATTAATTAGGATAACACAAGTGCAATTTATATTTCTAAAAAACCAATTCAAAACTCTCGCACAAAGCATATTGAACTTATGTTCCATTTTAATAGAAACCATTTTCAAAAAGGTGATATTATGATAGATTTTTTTCACTAATATTCAATTTATAAGATCCCATCTTTTGGGAGGTATGATTCCTTAATTTTTTATAGCTTTATAATGGGTTTTCATCTTCTGCAAGTTTTTTTTCTATAGACAGTTTATGTCGTAAACTATGGTTTTATGGAATAAACCATCGTTATTCCATATGTGTTCTACAGTAGATCCCATTAGGGGGGATTATTCCATAAGTGGATACCTTACTTCATAAAATGTGAATTTAAATCGTAATACCTATGGAAAGGCTCCCTAAAAAGGGATATTTATGGTGCATGTTTCCCATTTACACCAAAAATAATTCGGCACCTTTAATTAAAGGATGAATTTTCCTTTTTACCCTCATCAATTTTTAACTATTTTATCCCACTTTTCTAAACACAAAAGCAACAAAATAGTGGATATTCTCCCTCTATCTATATTCCTTAAGTTTTGAGGCCAATCCTCCATATGTGCTCTGATTACATCATTTTTTATCACAATGAAAGTGTACCAGTATGCTCTCTAATCATATTGAATCCTTCTTTAATTTATCTTTTGGTATGGAAAATTAAATCCGTGTGATCTATCTTTTACAATTTTCAAGGCTATTTTCTATTTCATCAATTTATATCATTCTACTTAAAATATTGAGTTGATACTAGACAAGGAATCATCTACTTCCATAAGGTAGGTGATCTAGAACTTTCTCCCTAAATCCAATTCATTTTATATTATACACCATCATACCACATTCCATAATTTCGATTCATTTCCTCAAAACTAAAATTTATTTAATATATTTTTTTTTAAAATTTTAGGAATGAACTTACACACCCTTGAACTCAATAGAGGTTGAACCCTCCAAATAGTTACACCTTTTTATGAGTTCTTATGAGATAACCTATGACGTTTTTGAATGCTTGTATAGATAAACCACCATCTAAGGGATATTATATTGATTTTTAGATTAAAAAATTACATTTAAATAAATGGATGTGAGTTATATGACAACATCATGTGACTCTTATATAATTAGTGGATTATGCCCTTGACTAAATATATTGGAACCTTCTTATGAGGAGATTTTTTAACACTTACTTATTTTAATGATCAAAAACCATTATTCTTTTAATACCAATGGTTTATATGTTTTATGATACCATTTTATATTATAAGACAATTTTTATGATAATTTGGATATGTATGAGGCAAGTCACTGCTTGGAAGGAGTCACCACTAAGGGTGAGCTACCGCTAGTAGAGTTACCGTCGAGCAGGAGTCACCACTAAGGGTGAGATACCTCCAGCAGAGTCTGTCCAAGCCTTGTCACCACTAGGCTTGTCTCCTCCAAGGAGCTACCACTAGGGCGTAATAATAGTATATGTGGAAAAACTAATGTCATACCACAAATAATTTTTTTCTAAGACTGAGGTACCACCAGTGTTGGATACCAACAAATTCTAAGTCACCGTTAGGATCTGGTGTACCTATATTATAAGATAGTGTCAGATGCTGAGTCACCAATAGATTTATGCTACCATTTTTTTCCAAATACTTTGATGTGAATGGATCAAAAACTATTTCTATTCAAGGATAAATTTACCAAGTCTTAATCACATAGTCAAATCTGATATGAGGGTTGTGGATCTCCCTCAATCGTTTCTACTATATTTATGGGAAAAACTATCTCTCTATATACCTCTCTGAAAAAATGATTATTGACTCCCAAGTCTATGTGTGATTGAATCCATGGACCTGTACAAGATTTCCAATTAATATGATGTGAAGATCAATGACAAATAAACACAAAACTAGTTATAGAGATTGATTGAGATACTAATAGA
This sequence comes from Viscum album, assembly GCA_963277665.1. Lineage (NCBI taxonomy): Eukaryota > Viridiplantae > Streptophyta > Magnoliopsida > Santalales > Viscaceae > Viscum > Viscum album. The sequence continues at coordinate 719,259,805 of OY728157.1, read as the reverse complement.
GATAAACTAGAACATTCATACAAATTACTAAAATATTATCTTCTACTGGAACCTTCAAGAATGAAGATAAAAATCCTCGACAAAGATAATTTGAGTACTTTGAACATTTTGATCATACCAGGATAAACATCACTATTTTATTCATGTTCTTTTTATATTCCCTTCATATTCTCTTCATATTATTTCTATTTTTTTGAGCAGTGTGTCATTGATTTTTTTTGAAACACACACTATATCTTATACATAACTGAATAATACTTGTTATTATCACCTTACTTTGAATCTATTTTCTCATGTTGTTAGTGGAAGAGGTACTTGTGTGGAATGTTATATATTTAGTTCCCACATATAACTTTGGAGGAGGATCTGTAGTCTAGATAGCTTGTTGTTGTTGTTTTTTTATCTAATCCAGGTTGTGGATTTTTTTGATCATTATTATAATATTCTTGGGAGAATTTGATTTACAGATGGAGGGGATTAAGTGTCATCTTGAGACTAAACCTCTTGTTTATTATGCTGTGTTATTATTTTTTTTATTACCAAAACCTAGATAGTTTTTAATCTATATAAAAAACTATAACTTTTATAGTTAATCTCAACTAGTTTTTTATATGTTTTTTCTAAGAAAATTGATTTCAAAAGACAAGGTAATTATTAGTTCCACTAGGTTGAATACCCTGAGAGGGGGGTGAATCAGGGTATGACATAATAAAACTTTCTCCCATTTAGATCTTGTTTTGTTGTTAGAAAAAACTCAATTCTCTCTTCCTCCCATAGTAATATACAAACAGATATGAAATCATGCACATGGAACAATGATTTTTACATGGTTCACCCTCACTGGGCTACGTCCAATGAGTATACAATGAAAATGTGCTGATGTACCAAATTCACTAAGGCTCATGGAAAAAAATGAGTACAATGTTCAGGATAGACCTTCTATGCCCAGGCTCACTGCCTTTATAAGGTTTAGGGTCTGCTCACTGCATTCCCAAGGGTCACTCTCTATGCCTCTTTCAATGGATCACTGCTAGTGGAAAGGGTCACCGTCCTACTTTTCCTTTGCTCACTTCTCTTGGAAAGGCATCCAATCACAGTTTATGGACTTTTAGGTCAAACAATGTTTATGGACATGTATGTCCCTTTATTTTCAGGAATTCATGTAACCTAAACTATAGGTAGATGCTCTGTTGAAATTCCTTTTTCACCCAAAGAATAATTCCACCTTCCAGGTTACTAATAGGTACAAAAAAATACTTTTGCAAACTAAATTGAAGCTTTCGCAAGATTTTTTTGTGAAAATCACTAACTGAGTACCGAGTTTGGTACGTGGATCACCACTCTACGTACTACTTCAACCTTCTACCAACCATTATCGCCTCCATGTACCACTGCCTTTGTTCTGCCTCTACAAACTATCCCATGTCCGCAAACTATTCTCTATTCGCGGACTGTCTTTTCCTCCGCGTACCAGAGCTCCTCTTCCGCGTACCACTTGCAGAATTCCCCCTCTTTCATACTGGAGATTCCTCCTCCATGTACCGAGACAACTCCTTCCACATACCAAACTTACTCTTTCACGTACCATACTTACTTTGAAAGTTAAGAATCCCCGCAAACACCTTCAATGCGAAACACTTTCGAACTTTGCTGAATTCTCAGAGCAAAAGCGTATTTTCTAATGATACTTGATCTTCACTATAATCAGTGGGATTAGTGTTTCTTATATAGGCAAAGATATCCACTTAATCTGCTAAATCAAGATTTACTGAATCTTCAATCCAACCTCACTGCTTACCGATCCTTCTACCACTGTGAACCGCAAGCCATCTGCCAATCATTTTACTATGCGCTCTGCATACCGCCTTTTCTCCAATGCATTCAATCTCCTACATTGACTTCAGCCCATCAGCAGACCACATCACCTTCCACCGCAAACCATTTCTGGTTCAGTGAACCGCTTCAGCGTACCGTTTCCTATACTCCGCGTACCATTCTGGGAACATGGTATGTGGCCCATGAATTATGGTACATGGTTCTCACCCTTTTCTAATTTTCTTCAACATTCTTCATACCGTTCAATACTATGAAGAAATACTTCCTTTTACAACACCAAAATACTGATTTTGAGGCCCTAAAATTTGGAAAACACTAGAAAATTGTTCCACCAAAAAAACCTATCTTCAGAAAACACCAACCATACTCATTTGTGGTCATCTGGCTTTTTCAACATACACAATCACACTCAAAACGTTCTAAGGGAACACCTTGAGGGATTTTTTCCCAACAGTAATTTTAAAAATCATTTTAACTGAGTCATAATCACTCTTTGAGAAATATTTTAAAACGGAAGATCATATATCGATCTGTTATTTTGATTAACTAACCATTTTGTTTTATAAAGGGGTTTTATTTTAACTTATTTTTAATATAAATTTTTATTGGGAACTCAATTCACCCCCTATTATGTTACTCACTCAATCCAACCACTAGAATCATAGGATTTTAAATTATCTTTTCAACTATAATTTTAGTTATATTAAGAAGATCTCAAATTTCTATCAATTATGAATTTTAGTTCTTTATGGACAATAGAAAATAAGGATCTACTATCAATAAACCTCCTTATTTTAATGACAAAAATTATGATCCATAGAAAATAAAAATGAAAATTCATCTAGAAATTATAGAATTTGATTTTTGGAGTATAATAGAAGATCAGTATGAAATATCACGAACTGCTAGAGTAACTTGGAGTAAATCTTCAAAAACTACATACAATAAAAATTATAAAGCTATGAATTATTTGTTTTGTGCCTTGGGTGATGATAAATTCTATAGAATATCAACCTTAAAATATTCTTCTAAAATATGGGATACCATATCTATCTCTAATGAAATAACATCAAATTTTAAGGAAATGTGACTAAATACATATACAATTAAATAGTATAAATTTAAAATGAAATTTGATGAACCTATTTCTGATTTATATCTCAGGTTCAATGAGATCTTCAATACTATGCACTCACTTATGAAACAAGTGACATACAAAGATCAAGTGATGATATTACTCAGATTTTTACCAGACAGATAGAGAGGAACCTCTATGTCAATTAGATAATCTTATGATGAAAGTAAACTTTCTTGCAAGGAATTGATAGGAAAGATGATGATGTATGAATAAGATCTTAAAGTCAACAAGTACATCGATGAAGATAAACCTTAAAGAAAACCAATAGCCTTCAAGAATACTACCTCCAAAAAAAGGTAAAATGTACATGATGAAAATAGAAGTGAAGAAGAATATTTTGATGACAGTGATGAATAGATGGACCATATGGCTATAATATTTAAGGAATTACCTAGGAAAAATAAGTTCTCAAGAAATCACGTTTCATATGAAATTATGACAACAATGGAAAGTGAAAAAATGATTGTAAAAAGGGTGATACTCAAAATAAAATCACCTTCTATGAATGTAAGAGGAAAGGAAAAAATTAAAGCTGACTATACAAAATTAAAATATAAAATGATATATGAGGATAGGTACAGAAGATTCAAAAAGGATACTAAATCTACATGGAGTGCCTATGAAGATAACACCAGTGATTCAAACAATGGTCAAGAAGATAAGTCTGATATAAAAAATATGTGATTTGTAGAAAGCATATCAGAGGTACAGAATATTCTTCCTAATTCTCCTAATAATATTTAAAATTATTCTAAAAATTAAAATAATAATGATATTGAGGAAAAAATGTCAAATGATGATTTTTATGAATACTATAACATGCTAGAGGATACCTTTCACAAACTGAAAGGTAAATATAAATCTCTTAAAAAACATCATGCTTTGACAGTAAATATTAAAACTATTCTTAATATTGAAAAAGAAAAAATATTGAATTGTTAAAAGAAAAAAAATGAATTAAAATTTTAAAATGAACAATTAAAGAAATACATAGAAAGGTTTACCAATGCTAATAAAACTTTAAATCAAATACTTGGAAAGAAAGTTTCTCACAATTATATAACTGGAACATATTATCAACCTAGACAAAGAAAAATTATAAAAACTAGATTTATGACCAGTACCAGTTCTAAAAATTTATATACTTTAATTACTTACACAACTAAACCTAATAAATTATTTATTTATAGAATCTTATAAACTATTTATAATAAATCCATCAGAAAATTATGGGTGAAAAAAATCACTTATTACTAACATAACTATACCCAAGAAGATTTGGGTACCAAAACCACTTTTGGTAAAAAAATTATTTTATAAGAAACCAATTTGAAAACCTCCAACAAAAGCCTATGGCATCTGGACAATGAGTGTTTTAGAAATATGACTAGTGAGTATTTAAATCTTAATAATTTGATAAAATTTGATGGTGGTCATTTCACTTTTGGTGATAATGCTAAAGGTAAAATCATCGTCTTTTTCCAAATAAGTAATGCTAATTCAGTATTAATTTTTAAAGTTCTATATGTAGATGGTTTAAATTAAGATATGCTTATAATTTCTCAATTATGTGGTGATTGGTTTTATGTAAATTTTGAAAACAATTACTCTCATGTAAATTTTGGAATAAGATACTAGGCCACTGCAATATTCATTCATTAAGAAAGATAATTAAGAAAGGGTTAGTTAAATATCTACAAAATCTTGACTTCTCAAATGATAGCATGTGACCCCTATAAAAAAAGGTAACTTTAAATATATGAAAGAAGTCACAACCTCTCATAATCTATAGTTAGTTTATATGGACCTCTTTAGACCTTCTAGAGTTACTAATTTTAATAGAAAACATTATGTTTATGTTCTTGTAGATTGTTTTTCAAGGTAAACTTGGGTATTATTTTTATCTCACAAAATTGAAGCTTTATATTAATTTATTAAGTATTCCAAATCTATATAAAATCTAAGTGGACATAGGATTAAGTCCTTAATAAGTAATCATGGTCAAGAATTTGAAAATCAAGACTTTGAATCATTTTGTTTACAAAAATGGTTATAATCAAAAAAAATTTGCACCTAGGACACCATATCAAAATGGTGTGGTAGAAATAACAAATAGAACTCTTCAAGAGATAGCCCAGCCTATATTAAATGATTATTACTTACCTATATAACTTGGAAGAGGCTATCAACAAATCATGTTATACTATAAATAGTGCATTAAATAGGCCTCTCTTAAAAACAAGACATTATGAGTTATGGAATAATATAAAATTAAGGGTTAATTATTTTAGAGTTTTTTGTTTCAAAGTATTTACTCTAAATACAAAGGATAATATGGAAAAAATTTCTTCTAAGAGTAATGAATGAATTTTCTTGGTTACTCAACTTCCAATAAATCTTATAGAGTGTTTAACAAAAGAACCAAAACAATATAAGAGTCCGTTGAAATTAAATTTGATGAAACTGTCCCTAATGAACCACAAGCTATCTTAGAGAACATTGAGGATGATCTGTTAAATCTAAATATTAATTCTAAACCTTCTGAAAGTTTTGTTAAAAAAGTAGGAGATTCATACAGTGATCTTCTAGAACCCGAACCTGAATAAGATCTTGATACATACAACCCTTATTTTAAAATAGTTATTAGGACTCATAGAAACCACCCTTTAGATGTTGTAATAGGAAACCTAGATAGAGGTACAAAAATAAGTGATTCCCTTAGGAATAAAATTGAACACCCAACATTCTTGTCATAGCTTGAACCAAATAACATTAATGATGCTATCAATGGTGAATTATATGTAATATCTATGTAAGAGAAACTTAAACAATTAGAAAGAAATAATGTTTGGGAACTTTTTGATAGACCTAAATACACCTTAGCTATTGGAATTAAGTGGGTGTTTTGAAACAAGGTTGATGATTCAGGATCCATAGTAATAAATAAGTCTAAATTAGTTGCACAAGTGTATAATCAAGAAGGAGGTATTAATTATAAAGAACCTTTTGAATATGTATCCAAACTTGAATCCATTAGGATACTTATTTCCTATGAAAAACATTTGGATATAAAACTATATCAAATGGATGTTAAAAGTTCATTCTTAAATGGATTTATAATTGAGGATGTTTTGGTTGAAAACCCGCTATATTTCAAAATCCAGATTTTCCAAATCATATTCTAAAACCAACAAAATCTTTATATGGTTTAAAACATTCTCCAAAGAGATTGGTATAATTGGATTACCTATTTTATTATTTCAAAAAGTTTTTCAAAGGGTATAAATGACCCAAATATTTTTATAAAAATAATTTGAAAAGATGTTTTGATTATACAAATATATGATGATGATATTATTTTTAGATTTACTAAAGATTCCTTATGTACTGTTTTTTCAAAACTAATGAAAAAATAATTAGAAACGAGTTTAATGGGTAAGATCAAATTATTTATTGGATTTAATATTTTTCAAAATAAATATTTAAGTATTTTAAATTATTTTAAATATAAAAAATACTATTTAATTTTTTTAGCTTAGACATCACTAAAATTAGTGATACTACCATGAGTACCACCAGTAAACTACATCTTGATGAAGGAGGGAAATTAGTAAATCAAATTAGTTATAGAGGTATGATTGGAAGTCTATTGTACTTAATTGCTAGTCAGCCTGATATTATGTTTAGTGTGTGTATGTGTGCTCTCTTTTAAGAAAATCCCAAAGAGTCACACTTAATAGATGTTAAAATAATTTTCAAATACCTCAAATATAAAAAAATTTGGATTTTTCTATCCAAGAGGAAAATTATTTGATTTATTAAGTTATTTAGAAACTGATTTTAGTGGCTGTAAGTTAGAAAGAAAAATCACATTAGGAACATTTCATCTTATATCCAAATATCTAGTATCATGGTGTAGTAGGAAACTAAATTTTGTTTCACTGTCTACTGATGAAGTTGAATACATAGTTGTAGGAAGTTGTTGTACCCAAATCTTATGGATGAAACAAAATTTACTTGACTTTGGATACCAATTTAGACATGAAACTATAAATTATGATAACAGAAGTGTAATAAAAATTTATAAAAATCTAGCATCTCACTCTAGAATAAATCACATTGATGTAAGATGTCACTTTTTGATAGATCATTATCAAAAAGGTGATATAACATTATAATTTATTGGAACTAAACATAAGCTTTCTAATATCCTTACAAAGCCTATGAATTCTCAAATATTAAATTACATCAAACATCAATTATTAATAATAACTTTTGGATGATGATTCACCGTTAATGATTCATCGTTGTCTACGTAACCATTGGTTAAGTCACCATTGTTAAGTCACCATTTTCAAGTCACCATTGTCGAGTCACTGTTGTGAACGAGTCATCATTCCTTTTTTCAATGTTCCTTTTATTACTATTTCTTTATTACCATTACTATTTATTCTCCCAATTAAAATTTTATTGTTTTATATTCTTTTCATTATTATTTAAAATCCCAAAATGATATGATTTATGATATAAATCAAATTGATTCACTTATCCCTAAATACTTTAAACTCTAGACACATTCTCTTCCTATCAGACCTATCATATTTCCTTCCTCTCTTGTTCCACCTAATCCTTCAACCAATCATAATGGACCATGTGAAGAAATAATCAGAATTAAATCTAGAAGTGGTGAGGAAAACCAATAAATGAAAATTATCTTCCAAAAGTTTGGTTGTTGTTTCACAAAACATGCATTTGGTGAAACATGTTGTCAAGGATGAAAAGGAAATTGATGTGCAATGTCTTCCATCTAGAAATACACTATTATTGAAAGTTATAGAAGATTATAAATGGATAAACTGGTGTACATAAAATCACCATGTGTATTATCCAAGGTTTCTATATGATTTCTATTATAATTTTGAGTTTGTTTTCGAAAAGAAAGTGGATGAAATAATAAGTCACATTGATGGAGAAGAGTTTTATTTCTCTTAAAGGGAATGAGAAAAGTTCCTAAAAGCACCTCATAAGGGGGTATATAAGGATTTTCAAAGAATCATTCCTAGTGATATTGAGATGTTCAATTATGAAGAGGCTCTCCTACAATTTACAAGAGATGGTACTCTAAGAAGACCTATATATTCTAAACTCGATGGTGAGTGTATGTTGTTATTCATGTTTGTATAGCATGTATTGTTTCTTGGAAATGGATATTTCAATACCATATGATATCAGGATGTTTACTTCTTATTTATGATGAAACACGTGAAACAGATCAATCTGTGTAGATTTATAATGATCCATATGTATGAGATGTGCAAGAAAATTTCAAGGTAGAGCTCTCTAATATACCTTAATATGATATCTTCTGCCTTGGATTCTAAGTTTCTAGTTAGATAAGGTGAATAAGATAAAGATATGTATGGTGGTTTTTTTTCAAAGAAAATTTTCAAAAGTGTTAAAGTAAGATGGAATCCTAGGAAGAAGTTATAGGTGAGAGACAATGAAAAATTGTATGATGAATTCAATCCTATTGATCTTGAAACCAAACCTAAGGACATGGTGGATCCTGTTCTTGAGCTTGATTAGTTAGTTTAATACTCTGATGATTATGGTAGTGATAAAGTTTAGAAAGTAGTGGATGAAGAAGAAATATATTTCTTAGTTGAAGTGGGGAGTGATATAGATATACCAAACTCTCCAAAGGGAGTTTATTTTTTTCATACTATTCCACCTAGTTCTCTACTATCTGAGGAATCAATTTTAGATGAAAATGATGATGATGAAACCAAAGTATCTAGAGAAGAATAGTTTAATACATCTTTACCCAAATCCTAAAGAGACCAGAATGGTAAAGGGAATGTTAGTGATGAAAATTATTCTAAGGAAGCAGATGGTGATTTGGATTATGAAAAATAAAATGGAAATTAAAGGGAGTATGTAGACGATCATGATGATGAATATAATTATGATCATGGATATGTTCATAATAAATAATATGATAAGCATGATGGTGTAGATAATCATGATATTAGAGATGATGATGATCATAGAGAGGATTATGCAGATGGTTGTGATGATAGAAATGATAAAAATGGAGTTGCTAAGAATAGAGATGATCATGATCATGATATGGTTTAGTCACACCCTTCATCACCAACGATATCAAGTACTATCATAACTGAGGATATATCCAAAGACGTTGAGATGGATATTTTACCTCCTATTACTATATATGATTAATAATCTATTAGTGAGAGGGAGAAGTTTCCAAAACCTTCTAATAAAATAGAGTCAGTAGATATTACACCAATAGTTCATACAAAATCAGATCCCACTGTACTTGAACCTGGTAAAACTTCTTCAGTTCACAGAGATTCACCTCTTCCAATATATATCATACCTAACTTAAGTTACTTTGAAGATTGGGAAATATAGCATGGTTTTGTTAGACAGGTATCAGATTACAATGAATCATATGATGAGGAAAATGAAAATATTATTAGAGGAGAAGGATCATTATTTGATCAAATTGATCAAGATGAGGAGTTACATCCGTTTACTCCCATAGTGTCTGACAGATCAGCAAAGTATGGTATGCCTCATGAGCAAAGAGATCACCCTCATGCTCAATTTTTTTCCTCCTAATGTTTTAAGAAAGGAATATTTAGAATATTTTCAGAGAAAATTGATCTCTGATTTTGAATCCTTAAGAGGAAATTTAGTTTCATATCTTAAGTATTTCTTGAGGTCTCAACCATATCCAATTTCCATACTTAGTGACTAGATATTTGGTTGAGATTGTTATATCTCGTTTACAACCAAGAGTTTAATTTCACATTCAAGAACTAGAAGTGTTGAATAGATGATTTTCAAATGAAGTGGAAAGTCTGAAAGCCTTATTAGAGGTAGTGAAATTCTATTTATTAGGGAATTTCTATTCTATATTTCAGAAATTGGACAACATGTTTGTTTCTACCTCAACATCCACTACACCTCCTCCTACTCTAATACCAATTGATAGAGATGTCACGACCCGTCCTCGGGGCCAGTGCCGTGACTACCCCAAGCCCGCCTTCTATAGGCCAGGGGCTGGCGACTAGCACCAAGGCGTAAATCCCAACAAAAAGGGAAGGCATTGCCTTTGAAAAGTAAACAAGCACCACAGAGTAAGCAAGCAGAAAAGTAAACACTAAGTAAAAACTGTACAAGCTGTGCTGAAAGTAAAAGGGGCCGGAAATACAAGCCCAACTGTAAAGTACAACTGAAAGGAAAAACAGCAACTGAAAAGGGAGAACTGCAGCGTCGAGCCGTCCTTTGGAAGTCCCACCTGAAGGGTGGGTACAGATAGCCTCCACTGCTCCTCGGGTCCACCTGACCGCTCCGAGTACGTCCCGCCCAGTGGTCCACCTCCAGGTACTGTCCTGCTCCGCACGCCTCCACCACGGTCAGCGTTGTCCATCGTCTGCAACCAACACAACGTAGTGCGGGCAAAGCCCGTGCAGGGGTGAGTATAAGCTACTCAGTAGGGACCCTGAGACCCCCGAAGGTCTCCCGAAATCCACAAAGGATAATCCACAAAGGAAAGATACAATCACGAAGTAACATCTGATACGGCTTAGGTATATTCCCATACATATACCTAAGTCATCAATTCCCGTTCGGCTCCAACGCCTGAGCCCAAGCACAACCCAGTCCACACAGGAAAGCAAAACGTATACCCACACAGGATAACTCAACACAAACCAAAAAGGAGAGTAAACAGTAAACCCACACAGGATAGCTCAACACAATCCACAAAGGAGAGAAACACAAGATTCAGCTCACATAGGTATACTTTTTCAGATGACGATAAAGATGATCACAGAACCATCTAAGTCATCGGACCCACTAAGGATCGATAGGTACTAACCCCGCAGTGACCCACACAGGATCGGACCCACACAGGATCGGGCCCACGTAGGACCTGTAGGCGCTGGCTCACACAGAACCGCTGAGCGCTGACCCACACAGGATCAGACCCACACAGGATCGGTAGCACCGATCCACGTAGGATCGCTGAGTGCAGTAGTCGTCGCAGTCCACTGAGGATCTCTGTACAGTCGTCACCGCAGTCCACTGAGGATCTCTGCACGGTCGTCGTCGGAGTCCACGGAGGATCTCTGCACAGTCCTCGCCGCAGTCCACTGAGGATCTCTGCACGGTCGTCGCTGTCGAAGAAGCAGTCGCAGCCAGCACTAGGGTTCCCGCACACAGCAAGCTCGTTCGGGAGGGTCCGCTCCACGAGCCGAGAGGCTGATACATCAACTGACACAAAGTCCGAAGTTGATGTATCCAAAAGTTCCGTATCGACAACAGGAACTCAACGTCGCAGACGGCGCGTCAATCGGACGCCCGGTCTGAGAGTTATTGGCTTTTTCGTCCCAGGGGCCCGGTTGGTTTTTAAGGCAAAACCAACCCGACCGTACTCCACCTGTGTCCAAATCTCGGGCGGAGTATTCCAAAAGATCCGTCTCACTTAGAGGAAACTAACAAAGCTGACGGCACGTCAATCGGACGTCCGTAGCTCAAGATATGAGCGTTTCCGCTCCGAGGGCCCGGTTGGTTTCGTGTACAAACCAACCCGGACGAACCCAAAGTATTCCGAAACTTGAGTGCGATAAACCGAAATGACCGAATTGCTCCAAGGATTGCGTTGCCACTGACGGCGAGTCGTTTGGAGGTTCGTAGCTCAAGTTAGGAGCGTTTGAACGAAAGTCGTCCGAAGACGGGGGGTCCGGGCCCGGGGCGACCCGACCCGACCCCCCTGGTTGGCCCGAACCGGATCGGGTCCAACCCGGTTGGCCCGGCCCGGCCCTTCCAGGGCCGGTCCGGCTCGGCTCGGCCGAGCGGCCGACGCGGGGGAAAGCCACCGCCACGCGTGACACCCCTACGGCACCCGCGGGGTGTCGGCCAGACAGCCGGACGTGCCGTGTGACAACCCCGCGACACCCGCGGGGTGCCGCCCTGGACACCCGCGGGGTGCCGCGTGACAACCCGCGGAACCCGCGGCACCCGCGGGGTGACGCGCTGGACACCCGCGGGGTGCCGCGCTGGACACCCCCAGGGTGCCGCGTGACAACCCCGCGGCACCCGCGGGGTGTCGCGCTGGACCCCGCGGGTGCCGCGGGGTTGTCACGCGGCACCCCGCGGGTGTCCAGGGCGGCACCCCGCGGGTGTCACGGGGTTGTCACATGGCACGTCCGGCTGTCTGGCCGACACCCCGCGTGTGCCGCGGGGGTGTCACGCGTGGCGGCGGCTTTCCCCCGCGTCGGCCACTCGGCCGCTCGGCCGAGCCGAGCCGGACCGGCGCTGGCCGGGCCGGGCCGGGCCAACTGGGTCGGACCCGACCCGGTTCAGGCCAACCAGGGGGGGTCGGGCCGGGTCGCCCCGGGCCCGGACCCCCCCGTTTTCGGACGACTTTCGTTCAAACGCCCGTAACTTGAGCTACGGACCTCCAAACGACTCGCCTTCAGCGGAAACGCAATCCTTGGAGCGATTCGGTCGTTTCGTTTTATCGTACTCAAGTTTCGGAATACTTTGGGTTCGGCCGGGTTGGTTCGTACACGAAACCAACCGGGCCCTCGGAGCGGAAACGCTCATATCTTGAGCTACGGACGTCCGATTGACGTGCCGTCAGCTTTGTTAGTTTCCTCTAAGTGAGACGGATCTTTTGGCTTACTCCGCCCGAGGTTTGGACGCAGGTGGAGTACGGTCCGGTTGGTTTTGCCTTAAAAACCAACCGGGCCCCTGGGACGAAAAAGCCAATAACTCTCAGACCGGGCGTCCGATTGACGCGCCGTCTGCGACGTTGAGTTCCTGTTGTCGATACGGAACTTTTGGATACATCAACTTCGGACTTTGTGTCAGTTGATGTATCAGCCTCTCGGCTCGTGGAGCGGACCCTCCCGAACGAGCTTGCTGTGTGCGGGAACCCTAGTGCTGGCTGCGACTGCTTCTTCGACAGCGACGACCGTGCAGAGATCCTCAGTGGACTGCGGCGAGGACTGTGCAGAGATCCTCCGTGGACTCCGACGACGACCGTGCAGAGATCCTCAGTGGACTGCGGTGACGACTGTACAGAGATCCTCAGTGGACTGCGATGACTACTGCACTCAGCGATCCTACGTGGATCGGTGCTACCGATCCTGTGTGGGTCCGATCCTGTGTGGGTCAGCGCTCAGCGGTTCTGTGTGAGCCAGCGCCTACAGGTCCTGCGTGGGCCCGATCCTGTGTGGGTCCGATCCTGTGTGGGTCACTGCGGGGTTAGTACCTATCGATCCTTAGTGGGTCCGACGACTTAGATGGTTCAGTGATCATCTTTATCGTCATCTGAAAAAGTATACCTGTGTGAGCTGAATCTTGTGTTTCTCTCCTTTGTGGATTGTGTTGAGCTATCCTATGTGGGTTTACTGTTTACTCTCCTTTGTGGTTTGTGTTGAGTTATCCTGTGTGGGTATACGTTTTGCTTTCCTGTGTGGACTGGGTTGTGCTTGGGCTCGGGCGTTGGAGCCGAACGGTAATTGATGACTTAGGTATATGTATGGGCATATACCTAAGCCGTATCAGATGTTACTTCGTGATTGTATCTTTCCTTTGTGGATTATCCTTTGTGGATTTCGGGAGACCTTTGGGGGTCTCGGGGTCCCTACTGAGTAGCTTATACTCACCCGTGCACGGGCTTTTCCCGCACTACGTTGTGTTGGTTGCAGACGACGGACAACGCTGACCGTGGTGGAGGCGTGCGGAGCAAGACAGTACCTGGAGGTGGACCACTGGGCGGGACGTACTCGGAGCGGTCAGGTGGACCCGAGGAGCAGTGGAGGCTATCTGTACCCACCCTTCAGGTGGGACTTCCAAAGGACGGCTCGACGCTGCAGTTCTCCCTTTTCAGTTGCTGTTTTTCCTTTCAGTTGTACTTTACAGTTGGGCTTGTATTTCCGGCCCCTTTTACTTTCAGCACAGCTTGTACAGTTTTTACTTAGTGTTTACTTTTCCGCTTGCTTACTCTGTGGTGCTTGTTTACTTTTCAAAGGCAATGCCTTCCCTTTTTGTTGGGATTTACGCCTTGGTGCTAGTCGCCAGCCCCTGGCCTATGGAAGGTGGGTTTGGGGTAGTCACGACACGGGCCCCGAGGACGGGTCGTGACAAGAGAGCTGGTCAGATAGGTTATCAGGGAATAACTCAATACTACTTTTGGTGTTTTATCAACTCATGAAGACTAACTAAGGGAAATACACTATCATGGAGACCAAATCTATGAGATGATAAGGGAGTATAAAATTGACCTTAGGTAAGATAAGGATACCATTAAGAAATCTATCAAGTATTATTTGTTCCAAATTTATTCAAATCTTGAGATTTCTAATAATTTTAAATTCCAAGTAGATAAATTAAGATTTCCACCAGTTACAAGAGCTTTCAAAGAACACGTGAGTCAATTGAAGGTTCTCACACTAGTATTGTAGAGATTCATGGAAGAGAAAATGGATTTTTTTAGTGCTATGAAAAGAAGTGGTAATATCATTATAGACTTTATTAGACTCATGAAATTCATTTTACATGTTAACATTATATATTTTATTTGTATACAATCCATTCTAATGACAACTATTATTTCCTCAACTTCTACAGAGCCAGTTCAATATAGATCTACAGTGATTACTCGGTCAGATGGTCTTCTGCCTCCAACATATAAACCTATGATATTATCACTAATTGAAGTTATTCATTTCCACATACCAGCTCTTATTCTCAATACACTTCCTCTTGAAATAACAATCCTTTCCATCACAACCTATCCTCCAACTTTTACTACCATAGCTTCAACCACTCAAGAAAAAGACAAGGATAAAGACAAATCCAAAGCAAATCTCACAGAAAGTTTTGATATTACCTCTAACAGTGAATCTTATTAGATATAGGCTTTGATAGGTATTTTGTTAATGTACTGTTTATCTTTTGATTGATGTACTTGACACTTTTTGGCTAATATTAAATGAAATATATTAGTGTTCGTTTCATTTACTTGTTAATTTATTCTTCTTCTCTTTTGGATAATCTCAAAGGTGAGATTTAATGGGAATTTATTTTTTATAGGGGGAGAAAATAGAAAATATATATTCTGTGAAATATTAATTCTATATTTTTTATATTTATTTCTTTTATCTATTTTAATCTCTTAATATTAGTTTTTAGAAAAAAGTTACCTCTTTTTAGCTCTTACATTTCTTTGATATTATAGTTTTTATATCACTCATATATCTTCTGAAATGATAAGCATATTTTTTTAATGTTTTAACTTAAATAAATCTCTAGTTATTTATGATTACTTTTTACATGACCTATAAAATTCCATGTTTTGTGATCATCAAGGGGGGGGGGGGATATTAGCACATTATTAGGAGGATAAAGTTGATCACTTTCTTATTTTAATGATAAAAAACCTTGATTCTTTTAGTATTAATGGTTTACATGTTTTATGATATAATTTTATATGATAAGATAGTTTTTATGATAATTCACCTAAGTATGAGGTGAGTCATCGCCATGAAGGATTCACCGCTAATGGTGAGCTACTGCCAGTGGAGTCACCACCATCCTTGTAACTACCAGTCTTGTCACCTCCAAGAAGCTACCTCTAGAATGAGATACCGCTAGTTGAGGCACCACCAATATCATACTGAAAACACAATATTTTGGATAAGTTTGAAGTACCACTGGTATGATACACCACCAGACTCTGGTTCACCACTGGACTATGAGGTACCATCAGTATGAGATACCACTAGATGTTGAGTCACCACCAGCTTTATGCTACCATTTTTTCTGAGGACTTTTAGGTGAATGGATCAATGACTATTTCTATTCAAGTATAAACTGACCATGTCTTGATGACATAGTCAAAGTCGATCTTAGGATTGTGGATTTTCTTCAAGCATTGCTGTTATATATATGGGAAGGACCACTCTCCATATCTCTCTCTGTAACAAAAAATTATTGAATACCATAATCTATAAACTTATACAAGATTACCAATTCATCTTCTATGATGATCAGTGACATAGAAGAACATAACTCATTACAGAGATTGATTGATATACTGACAAAGATCAACTGGAACATTCCTAAAAATTATTACAATCCTATCTTTTGCTGAAACCTTCAAGAATGAATCTCTAACTCTTCACCAAAGATAATATGAGTAATTTCAACATTTTGAGCATACCAGACTCAAAATAACCATTCTCTTTATATTATTTTTATTTATCGTTATATTTTTTTGAGTAGTGTGTTGTTACTTTGTTTTTCAAACAGATAAAATCTCCTGCACCTAAATGTAGAATACTTGTTATTCTCGCCATCCTTTAAATCTATTTTACCATGGTGTTTTTGGAAAAGGTATTTATGTGGATTGTGCTATCTTTAATTCCAATGTATAACTATAGAAGAGTCTTTGTAGTCTGGATAGCTTGTTGCTATTATTTGTTTACTTGATCCAGGTTGTGGATTTGTTTGATTATTATTATAATCTTATTGGCAGCAGGTGATTTCCAAGTGGAGAGGATTAAGTCTCATCTTGAGACTAAACCTCTTTTTTATTCTGTTGGGTTATTATATTTTTTTATTACCAAAACCTAGATTGTTTTTAATCTATAAAAAAACTATAACTTTGATATTTTATCTTAAATAGTGCTTATATATGTTTTTATCTAAGTAAATTGATTTCAAAAGCTAAGGTAATTCTAAACATTATTTTAACTGAGACATAATCACCCTTTGAGATATCTTTTAAAATGATAGATCTTATATCGATATGTTATTTTGATTAACTAGCCAGTTTTTTATTAAGGGGATTTTATTTTAACTTATTTTTAATAGAATTTTTTTGGGAACTCAATTCACCCTCTCTTGAGTTACTCACTCCAACCGATAGAATAAAATATAATATCTTTTTAAATAATATTTTATATTGTAATAAAGTATGACTGGATTTCAAATATAAAATATTACTTACCTTCTTTCCATAATGATCATTGAAAAATGGAAATGTTACTAATACTTATGTATAGCCTACCATCTCCATGATCGTAACATGTTTAATTTTTTAAAACTATATTCATTGATGGGTATTAAAATTATAATTGATGTATAAATATGATAATTATTTCTTGATAATTATTTTGGTGATGATATAAATATATAATATTTATAAGAACTCGATCTTTCATGATGAAACATGTATGAGAAAACAAGGAAACTAACACCCAAAAAAATAAAAATAAGAAAATATTATTAATGGAAGAATAATAAGATGTATTAAAAGAATCATATTTGATATTATAAATGTTAATATGGTTCTGTTATAAGTTAATAACATGTTTAAAACCACTATACAAGAGGTTTTATCATGTTCAACCAAAGGTAAGCGGGTAGTAAGGGATTTCATCTCAATTTCATTTCATTAAGGCTTATTGTAATGTTATGAACCTAATTTATTTTATATAGTGTATATATTTCTCCTTTGACATGATATATAATTATTCATTAATAATCCATGGTATTCTAAGTTTCAATTTGAATTATTTCATCCAAGGGGATTTCACTTGAAAATTACCAAGTTTTGAATAATTTCATAACTCAATTTCCTTTCATTGGGTTATATCACTTATTCATTGTCATTGATATTATAATATCTTGTGTATAATGAATTTTTATTTGATTATGTTGTATATCCATTTTTTTATGTGTATTTACAATTGATACACATAATCTATTCAACATTATAATCTTTTTAAGGGTTTATTTTACAATCTCATTATAATCAGGATTATTTATTATTGAATTTTAGTTGAAGGAAATTATTTGATTATTGTCTAATAATCCA
Source organism: Viscum album (assembly GCA_963277665.1). Classification (NCBI taxonomy): domain Eukaryota; kingdom Viridiplantae; phylum Streptophyta; class Magnoliopsida; order Santalales; family Viscaceae; genus Viscum; species Viscum album. The sequence continues at coordinate 719,241,908 of OY728157.1, read as the reverse complement.
ATTAAATTTTATCCTTATATAATTATTCATGACATTTCAAGTAATAATACCATTTTAAACCATTTTGTACTTAAAATAATTGAGAAAATGTTTATAAAAAAATATGACTTCATTTATCTATTCGGTTATAAATATATTTTCCTCCAAAACCATGTTTTATAAATTTTTTTAATATTTTAAAAATGATTTATTAAAGAAATTTCTACCCATTTTTACTTTTTACAAAAAAAATTAAAGGAATATTCATGTCATTTTTAAAACAATTCTCATTTGTATTTTACTAAAAAAAGTTAAAGGTAAATTTGTTTTAACATGTATGGAATGAACAAAATTTAAAACTGTAATGATCACTTTAATTTTTTAAAGAATTACTTATAAGTTTCGAAGATTATTTTCAAATAGAATTATTTTCAAAAAAAATTGTAAAACTTTAGTTTCAAAAATTTATTTTCACAATGAAATTGATATTTTACTCAAGATTTTTTTTAAATATCTTTTTATGGAATTTATATTCATCACTGACAACAACCCTTCATTATTACTCTAATGGGTATATAATGTATTGATAAAATCCTTATTATTCCTCTATATGTTTTATGATCATTTTGACCAAGGAAAGTATTAAAATTCACTTCCTTGATTCATTTTTTTCATTAACTTTACCTAGAATTATTCACTTTCTTATGATCATTGGACATGAAATTTCTCCTAAATATCCAGATTATTTATTATGGATATGTTTATTTCTTAAACCATATATAATTTTTACATATGGTTTTTTGTATTGAAATTCATTTATTTATCTAGGGAAATATTGATAAATGCGTATTCTTTACTCAATATGAATATTCAATGATAAGATGCAATGTTTATGAATTAAATTAATTATTAGATATATAAGGAATTATTTGGACTTGCAAGACACAAGTGGGGCCTGGTTATGGATAGTCCCTTGATGCATCAGTATTCCCATGGGATGAATTAGTTGTCTTGCCTTAGTTAAATGGGTTTCTACCCATCCGTTTTAAACTTTCTTGAGGATAGGTCTTGGCGGTAGATGTCTCATGTTTCTAGGAAACATGATGTTAAATAATTAAGAATTTACTTAATTAAGAATTCACCTATTATTATCCACAATATTTTCTATATAATATTATCTATTGATTCCTTTCATTCTATGTGTATTTATTAATATTATGTGTTTTTTTATTTACATTTACATTTTTATTATGCCTTATATTTTCATGATAACCAGGTTATTTAAATGACATCCATGTTTAGTTATTTAATTTTTCATATGGATTATGATTATTTATTCATGATATCTTATGATGTAAATATATCTTATTGAGAATTTTAGCACACCATTATTTTGTTCATTATAAAGAATCCACGAATCATACTATGATTGATATGAAAGGATATTCTAGAGTGAATAATATTGTTCTCAAAATAAATTATGTTGTAATTTATATTTTCAAATGTAATATGTGAACCATGTATGTATCTAGTTTACCAAGACTATTATACTATTTAGTCTATCTAGATGAGTTTCTTTGTATCTTATGCCAATATAATAAAGTAATTCACTGACTCTGAGTTATTGGAGTCAGGGTCTTTAATATTGGTATTAGAGGAAGTTTTGTAGAAATATTGGGAACTAGATTTAGGAAAACATATATTAGGGAACATAATCCTATGATATACTTTGTGGATAATTATAAAAAAAACATCATAATGTTTTGTTAAGGAAGAGATTATGTGGTTTTTATTAGAAATAAATCCATGTGTGGATAATACTAGTGGAAGTGGCTTTGGAATAGAGTTACTTAGGGGTAATAACTTCTAAAAGGGAACATTGGTATTGAACAGATCATCACTAGGTGTACTATAATAGGCCTTACTGTGCACTTGGTTTGACACTCCTAAAGGATATGTTTAGGATAATTCATATTTTCCTTACAAAATATTATGAAGGATTTTAATAGATGATGGAAATGATTGACCTAGGTTAAACCCAAGGTGTATTATGTTGAAAATAATGTGTCATAATGTAGACATCCTATAAATGATTATATGATTTTCCTACTACAATTATTATTTCTCACACTATAGTTTTTTCTTCTAGTCAATGGATGGAACCCAAAGTAATCATGTTAACATTTAACATAAAGTAAAATGTGGTGACTATGAGTAACTAAATGGGATGATGATAGGAGTGAAAAATATTGTGATTATTCCTAATCAATTATCCCAAAATATGATTAACAACCTATACATTAACCAACTCTCGGACTCCCCAAATAAGAGAAGGACAGAAGTTTCTGAGAACTCAAATAGTGGATTCCATGGAGGAATGAAGGATTTATTTTCATCATGTCATAAATGTGGAAATAGGAACACAATAAAGTGTATTGAAAGAAAATAAAAATGATTTATTCATGTAAAATAATTCCATAATGCTAAAAATTTAATAGGAAAAATAAAGAGTGTAGTGGAAGGAAATAAATCTCTTCTTAAGGATCCATTTATAGTTTGTTATCTTAAATGTTGAGAGACTAAGAATTATCTTAATCAAATCCCTCTTCTAAAGGTTAAACCCTAGACCAGGAAGGACCTATGTTGAAATAAAATGGATGAATTATTTATGTATTGGGATTCAAAAGATTAAATTTTATAAATATTTTTATCAATGGTATTTTGGTTATAAGAATCATGAAACATATAAGGATTTTTTTTTGAATTTTAGAAGCATATGTGCATTCATTAAATTAAGAGTTATGGATACCATAATGGGTTATGAGTTTAAGGTTGATCATAAGTTGACCATCTTAAACACCCTTTTTAGGTTTTATGTGATGGGAGTCAACCAAGATTAATGAAATTTTAGGGAAATTTATGGAATTTATGCATCTTAGTGGAAATGTTATTTGAGTAATAATGCCTTTAAATTTTGTTGAAATAAATTTAAAGTCATTTATAGCCTTTATGAATAATATGATAATTAATGACATTATGATAATAGTAAAATAATATTGGTATACATTTTGGGGAAAAAATTGAATTTAAAACCATAATAAAAAGGTCATTTAATGATTAATTTTATTTTAAGGAAATATATAATTTTTTTGAGACCATTATATGAATTATATTAATATAATTTTATAAAAAGGACAACCTGATTGTTGGGTGATAATCCATTACATCCAGACTAACTGTGTATCTTTAACACGTAACCGAATGAAGAAAATGATTTAATTCTTACCATTGGCCTACACGATGTCCTGATTAATATGTCCTTATTTCTAGTTAAACGGTTTTAAAAATAAATATTAATTATGAACCAATGGTGTTACTTTTTAGGTTTAGAGAAAAATTTAATATAATAGATAAGTTGTTCTAACCATATTGGTTTTGAAAAATATTTAGAGGCATATGGAAAGAATTTTCACACTTTTATGGATCTTATGATATGTTAAAAGTGAATTTTAGTGCTTCGAGCATAAATTTTTTTTTGGATATTAATTTCTTGGAGTAAGTGATGAATTGGAAATTTATTGAAACACAACCAAGGGAAGAAATTATGCGTATGAAATAAAACTGTATCAAGTAAGTATATTTCCTTAAATTCTTAAACCATTAAATAATTCCTCAACCATAATAAAAGGATTTTGAAATAGAAATTTTATCCCATTAAATTAATATTAGATGAATAAAATGGTATTTTAAATCACCGCATATTTATGGTTTTTATGCCCTTAAATTTCCATTTATCATTCACTTTCTTGTGATCGATGACGTCTATCACTCTATAATTATTTACACCTTTATTCTCTGTCTATATCTTCAATTGAGACACATATTCTTCTAATTAGAAACATATTTATGTGTTATTTCATATAACCTTTTTTACTTCCCTTTATCTTTTATTAATAGGATGTTTTATTAACCCTCTTATTATTTGGGTTTTTCAAAAAATTAAATTTTAAATATTAAATCCTTGATTACTGAGATCAAGTTTAAATTATGAGGATAAAATTTATTTAAGGTGAGGAGAATATCACACCCTAAAATTATAAAATAATAAAATAATTTTGAATAGAGTTTGTGACATGAAACAATGATCTTAAAAAACCCATGAAATATATTTCTTTATATTTAATCTCTTTTATAGCTTGTGGAACATGCAACCCAGTGTCTAAATTAATTGTAATATGGTAGACTATTATAGATTAGCTATTTAATTGGTGGGTATGAATATTACTAAAAAAAATTATGAAAATTATATGGTTTATATATTTATAAATTAAATTAAATGGTTACCTATATATTAGAAAAAAATAAGAACAATTTGAAAGAGAGAGAAATGTTTTCTAAAAACCATATTTTTATGAAAGACAATTTAGTCACGCTTTGAGAACATACTTTAAAATCAATTTTTAAACATTTTAGAAAAATTATTTGAAAAAATAAAATAAAATTTTTAAATCATCATATAAAATTTTTCTTAGGGTAAAGTTTTGGTATTTTTCTGAAATATTTCATTTTTTGATGAATAGTGAAAAATACTGAATTTTAATTGAAATCGCCATTTTTTTTAAATTAATTATAAAATTAAATTTTATTTTGAATTGGTTTTAAAGTTATATTAGTTAAATTATATATATATTAATCCTATTTATTTCATTATAATCTTTTTTTATTGAATTTTGATATAAAAGCTTTGTAAACTTTTGAACATTTTCTCTTTAAAAAATCATTTTCTCATTGCTTTTGTGGGATTAATTTTACATTAAAATTTTAAAATTATATAAATTTATGTTGTAAAAAATAATTATATATTTTTAATCACCATAAATTATAATTTATAATAAGTTCAACTTAATTTTTTACCAAAATGAATAGTGGAAATAGTAAAAATTATTTACCACGGTTAAGGTAAAAATGGATTTACCAAAGGTTAAACTAAAAAGATAAAGGTTAAAAATTACACAAAAACTTTTAAAAAAACCAATTGATAGAAATTTTATACCTTATATATTCTATGTTTGGTAATGGACCATTTTGGAGCCTTTTGGCATGATAAAAACATGGGTGTAATTAAATCTTTTCAAAAATTACAAGTGTACCACTCACCTCACTTATAAAAGGTCACCCACTCTCCTATATTATTAAAAAAAATTAAAACCCATTTAGTTAATAAAATACCTAATAAAATCACTTCAAAAATTCCCTACCATAGTTCTAGAATCATAGGTTTTTAATAAAGCCATACTAGGAAAGATTTTGGTGAAAACTTAGGGAGTTTACCCGAAGAAGAGGTAATGTTCTCCAACAAGGATTTTTATTTTATTTCTTTCTATAGATAATTAATTTCTTATTAAAACATATTGATATAATAAACTCATTATCATACATAAAATTATATTTTTATGTAATGTTTAGGACCTATAAATATCTATGCTTCCATCAAATGGGTTAGGAAATTATCATTTGTGTGAACGACGGACTACCGCCTCACAAACTGATGTCATTCTTTTTTCCATTACCACATATCATGGTTACGTATGGTGATGGATATAAAGTATATATATGATATTTATAACATAATTATACCTCTTGAATAATTCTATCATATATACATTTTTTTTACTTTCCATTCCATAGGGAATACAATAATGTCCCTCATGCGTATGGCATACTACCGCCTCACGAAGGGATGCGATTCATATTTCATTAATGCTTTGAATGGAAGGTAATAATGATAAATTTAATTAATATATGTGATATTAATGACATAATTATAATATTAATGAAATATTTATTCTTATTAAAATATAATATATCATTTTCTTAATTACACTGAAAATGATAACATCATTCGTGCACATGTGGACTACCACCTTCACAAAGCGATGTGACTCTTTTTTCATCACCACACTATATGGATGATATATATAAGTATATTTAAATAAATAATATGATATATATGATATTATTATCATACTTTAAATATAAAATATTACTTACCTTTTTTCCATAACAATTATCGGAAAATGGAAACGTTACTCATTCATAAGTACGACCTACCATCTCCATGATCGTAATGTACTTAATTTTTGAAAACCATATTTCATGATCTGTATTAAAAGTATAATTTATGTATAAATATAATTTTTTTTCATTATTATTATTCTTGATATGATATAACTATATAATATGTGCAAAAAACTGATCTTTCAGGACAAAATGTGTGAGAAAATAAGGAAATTAACACCCAAAACAATGAAAATAATGAAATAGTTTCAATAGAAGGGTGATAAGATGTTATAAAAAATCATATATGATATTATAAATGTTAATATTATTCTTTTATAAGTTACTAATATTCTTAAACCCACTATAAAGGATGTTATATCACGTTCAACCAAAAAGAATCTTGAGGTAAGTGATTTTATATCAATTTCATTTCTTTGAGGCATATTGTAATGTTATGAACCAAATTTATCTTATATGATGTATATAATGTCACCTTGAAATTTTATTTCATTATTAATTAATAATTCATGATATTTTAATTTTTAGTTTCAATTATTCCATCCAAGGGGATTTGACTTGAAAATTACCAAGTGGTAAAGAATTTCATAATTCAATTTCTTTTCATTGGGTTATATTATGTCTTAATTGTAATTGATATTCTAAGATTATGTGTATAATGAATTTTGATTATATTATGTTTTATTTATACTTTTTTTATGTCATGAACCATCCCAATGGGTCCCGTGCTATGACTCCCCAAGCTCTACTTCAATTGGCCAAGGGTGGGCGACTAACGTCGAGTAGGCTTATCACTAACATGGGAGGTATTAGCATAAAGTAACTATACACACACACACACACACACACACACACACACATATATCCAATCCCATAAAATGATGAAATGTTAATCAACTAATAAACCATACATTCATAAATCTAAACTTCCTGACCAGAGTATGGCAAGAAGTTGTGGAAAGTAAAAAGGGCCAAATACAAGCCCACAAAAAATATCCACAAAACAACTCCAACTGGAAAATAAAGATGGGGATTTCTGTCAAGATAACATAAGAACACACCCCATTATGTCTACCTCACTAAGAACTACCTGGTACTATTCCTTCTTGCACTCTTTTAAAAGGTCAATTGTGTGTAGATTACACAACATTTGTAGGCAAAGCCTGTGTAGGGGCGAGTATAACAACACCCAGTAGGACACCCCAAAACCAAAAATTATATAAACAATAATAATATTCAACTCTATATAGGTATATTTATAAAACACATATAACATGAATATCCAAATATACTCAATAAATACACACAATCTTAAGGTAAAGTCACAATCATAATGCCATCCTAGGATTCTATCTTAAAAGGTTCCACATAGAATTCATCTAGGAGAACACACTCCATGAGTCAGATAGAAATGATGAAATCCATCAAAGAGGTAGGAATCATTGGGTCTCATCATAAAAAGGATACATTTTAATTCTAAAGAGATGGGATACATAGACGAGGATCACTCCTAAGTCCATGGGGTATACTAACAACTCAATCTAGATTAACCCTCTAAGTATAGGATCGACACCGGTGTAGTGTTGGCCATGAAGACACTAATAACTATGCATAGGGAAATAATATGATAGATGATCCTACTCCAAGCATAATGGAAATATTTTAACAACTCTATCCAAGAATTCCTACTGAAGGGGTCACTATCCTATATGTAGGGTGTGATTCTATACTAACCCTCAGGAAATGGATATAGGGAACACACTCTAATGAATATTGTACAAGATATATATGAAAAGGGTTCCAAGCATCATTTGAAGGATTACATGGAGTTTACTAGTAGTACACGATATGTCCCTTCGATGTTGTGTCATGTCCATGTAAACAGCCCATACCCATGCCCATGAGGAAGTACACAGTCTGTAACAACCCATAATTTTATCAATGGAAAAAAATTATCATAATAATTCCATATAGTATAAATCACATAAAATTACATAAAGAACACAAAACAAACATTATAAACAAATAATGAATGAAATAAGAGGTATTTCTAGAAATTAAGGAACTGATACCAATGGAATCGTGACATAACCTTTAGAATAATAATGTGACCATTAAGAATAGTAATTTGGAAAATATAATAGTAACAAAATCTATGAAAGTTTAAATAAATTTAAATAATCTTATAAATGATAATATTATATCATTATATCATTGTCTAAGTAAATAAATATTTTAAAATTATTACTTAAGTGTGGGTATTTTTATAAAACATAAATTTTTATTTATAATTTTATAATTAATATAATTATTGAAAAGAAAATTTATTTTTATAAAATATATTCATAAATTAGAATTTTTATTTTATGATTATAATATTATTTTATGAGACAATAATTGAATTTTCAAAGTGTTATAAAATCAATTATAATTTTAGAATCAGTATTCTCCAAGTGAATGATGCTTTTAATTAGAAATTAAATTTCTCATATTTATAAAATTATTTTCATAAAATGGAGCTCATTTTTGAATTCTATAAGTCAATAAATGGTTAGATTTAATTTTTTTGATTTTTATAAAATACATGATTTTTTGGGAATAGTAAAATAAAATAATTTACGATAAAAAATAAATACTTGAATTTTTGAGTCATTGTTGATGTAAGGCTGATATAAGCCCAAAATCTCAAAATATACTTCATTATTTTAATATATTTAGTTATAAGGTTCATAATATTCATAGTATTGAACCAAAATAATAAACTAATGAATAAAATAATGAGAAAACACCCCTCTTCTCCCCTATAAATACCACCCTCACCACCTATTATCCTCACACCTTCCAAGCCTTGAAGCTTGTCCAAGATCTACCCAATAATCTTACCAATCCCCTTTGCCACATCTAGGACCCCTTTGTATCATCAAAAGACCAAACACTTTTCCCTAATGAGGTTATGAAGGAGGATAAAATCTAGACGTAAAATCCTCTTTCTTTTTCTTTTAATTTCTTTTAAATTTCATTTATTTTATTTTTTTATCATCACCTTCAATTATAAAAGTGGATTTATAACTCTGGTATCTTTTATATATATTAATTTCATTATGTTAATGGAATAATTAATCTTCAAATAAGTTTCCTTTTATTTTATTCTAAAAATAAAAATATCATTCTTGGTGTGTTAATTTACCGCCACCGTAAACGATGCATTTTCATTTTTCACATACACTTTGAGGGCTAGTAATAAAACCATTATAATTATTGAATCAGATTTTAAAATATATGTTATAATTTTTTTATGTTCTGGATCTAACTTATATACATAATATTAAATAATCAAATAAAATGAGTTCTTTGTGATTGAAAAATCAAAAAATTAATATAAATGAAAATAATTAACATTTTATCTAATAATTCATCCTCATACCATCTAAAAAAGTGATATATAAGACCAATTAATCTTATATAATTTCAATAATAACATATAATATCAATTTTGGATAATTATCCCCTTGTTACATGAAGTTCCATTCATCTATACAAGTGAACTGATCATGAAAACCAAGAAAACAAACACTCCCGATAGATTAAATTGAACACTATAACACATCAAAATGGCCATAAAAACTCAATAAAATTATATCCTCAGGTGAAAAATTATACTAAGGAGGACACAAGGAACAATAAAAATCTCTAGAATAAGGAATTAAATAATTTTTATGCTTTATTTTGTATATATTTTGTGTGGTCCTAATTTTTCCAAGAAACTAAACCTTTGGATCCTAGTTGTGTAATGATTTTATGTTGTTTAACTTTAAAATTAAGTAATAATAATTTAAGAAAATTAGGGTCACTATAGTTGGTATCAAATCATGATTTAGTTAATTTGGGAATTAGGATTAGAGAACCTTAGTGAAAACCCTTGAGTATGAGGTTGGGTATATGTAAGCACCCAAGAATATTTTTTCAGAAAAATGATAAACATAGGGATCCAACAAGATATTCCTCTAGAGTTAATTTCACATAAGAATAAATTATTTATTCATGAATTTTATAATTTTGTTTTGATCAAACCATTATATTTTAGAAAATGGTGGGAACCAAGGGAAACCAAGACAAAAATCTATGTGACGGTTAATGCAGTGAATTCCCAAACAACATCCCCAATGCCTTGGGAGGTGGAGTTCAAAATTTCATGGTGATACTTAACTAGCTATATCAACTATAAACAATAACCTGAATAATATGGAATTTCATCCTTTAAAAAATAGGGATAAACTATTTTTTTGAGTCTTTTATATGGAAATTACCACTACTTTTTTTGGATCTTTTGATCCACTAGTTGTGAAACAGTGGTTCAACTCGATGGAGAGGATCTAATTCATACTTCACTATTCTAAGATAGAGAAGGTGACTCTGTCCATTTATTTTCTAGATGGAGATCCTAAACAATGGTGGGTGTTGATTAAGAACACCATTTCAAAGGAATAAATTGAAGATATAGTGTGGATATAATTTTAGATAATATTTCTTAACAAGTATTTCCCTCGAACTATTCATACAAATATGGAGAAGGAATTTATAGAGATAAAGAAAAAGGAAGGTGAATCTGTCACGGACTAGGAAGAAAATTTCACAAGTCTTTCAAGTTATTATTTGGGTTTTGTTATCAATAATGATATTAAAATAGATATATTCATTAGTGTTTTAAATACACACCTTCGTAAGGATCTAGTAATTAAAGACTTTGGGAGTTATGAAGAGGTTTTTCAATGTGCTCTCAAAGTGGAGATTGAGTTTTGAGAATGGTGCCATGGATATGGAGATAAGAAATTAAATGTGGAGTTTCAAGATGGGAGAACTAATGAAAAATGTGGAAATAAATATCAACCACTCACATGTAAAAAATATGAGAAGAAGCATCATGGGAATTGCCTCAAAGGTATGGGGAAATGATTAAAGTGTGGGAGATAAGGAAACCAAGATCATGAATTTCAAAGTGACATGTGGATGTTGTAAAATGTGGTGTAAGAAATAAGAGAACAACCAATGGTTCAATTCTTCAACTTTAGGGAGAAATGGAACTATGCATGCTAGTGCACTAAACCTAAAATCCTTAAGGGAAATCAGTTTCAGTATCCACCAAAGACAAAAGAGAAAAGGAAAGATTATGTCTTCACTACTACTGAGGTGGAGCCTAAAAATGATGTGGTGACATGTATACTATTTATTAATTCAATAATAAAAAATGTACTATTTCATTCTGGTTCTATGAATTCTTTCATATATTTTGATTTTAGTAGAACAATTCAAACACCACCTCAAAATATGGAGTTTGAGTTATATGTGAGAATAGAAAATGGGAAAATTATTGCATATAATGTATATAAATCCTCCACAGTTGATTTTTGTGTACTGAACTTCCCATTAAATCTTGTATTACTTCCATTGGTGGAGTTTGATGCTATATTGGGTATGTATTTGTCATCTTTATACTAATCCAACATCAACTATTAGGAAAGGGAGATCAATATTCACATCCTGAGTCATCCTAAAATTCTATACATGTGTAAGGATGAGGATGAATCTTTTTTAGAGCCATAATCTCATGTTGGTAAATTATTTTCATATGAGCAAGAATATCTTGCTCAAATGATTGAGACAAAGGAGAGAATAATGCTCAAAGAGATTCCCATTGTGAGGGACTACACTATTTCCCCCCAAAGAATTGTCTGGTCTTCGTTTTGATCGGGAGTTTGAGTTCTCTGTTGGAATTATTTTTATATCTCTACTTATATAAAAGATACCTTATATAATAGACACCATTAAGTTAGAGTAACTGAAGAATAAATTATAAGATAATTTGGACAGGGGTTTTATATACCCGAGTGCTTCACCATGGTGTGTATTTGTCCTCTTCATCAAGAAGAAGGATGGATCAATGATCCACTACATTGATTATCATGAGCTCAAAAAAATCATGATAAAGAACAAGTATCCTCTTCCCTGGATAGATGAATTAATCAATCAAATTCATGGGGAGAAGTATTTCTCTATGGTGGACCTTTGGTTGGGATATCCAAAATTAAAGGTGATGAAGGAAGATATTCCCAAGATACCTTTTAAATGAGGTATAGAAACTATGAGTTCATAGTGATTCCATTTAAACTCACTAATACTTTATCAATATTAATGTACTTGATGAATATATTCTGTAGATATTACCTCGACAAATTTTTTGTATTATTTATTGATGATATTCTGATACTCTAAGAGAAATGGGGGACATGAGGAGTATTTGAATACTATGATAAAGACTTTGAGAAAGGATAAACTCTATAAAACTTATATTAAATGTAAGTTATGGATGAAATAAGTATCATTCTTAGGGTATGTTATCACCAGTAAAGGAATATTTTTGGACCCCTCTATGACAAAGGAAAATGAGGATTGTCCCAGGATAACATCTATCAGGGAGATCCATAGTTTCCTTGGTCAAGATGGGTATTAATGATGATTTGTGAAGAATATATAACCATTTTAAAACCCACTAACCAAGATTAATTAGAAGTAAGAAAAGTTTTTCTAGATTAGTTAATGTGAAGAATACTTTAAGGATTCAAAAATAGGCTTATGACCGCTCCAATACTCACACTTCCGACATGTGTGAAACTCTTTATGGTATAAAAAGATTCTTCAAAGAAGAGATAAGGCTGTGAACTAATGTAAAATGATAAAGTGATATAATATTCCTTTATAAAGTTTACAATTCATGATAAAAACTATCTCACACATGATCTAGAGTTGAAATATGTGATCTTCTCATTGAAAATCTTGTGGTATTATCTCTATGGGAGAAAATTGTGAAATATATACTTGTCATAAGAGCCTCAAATATATATTCACAAAGAAGGAGCTTAATATTCTAGAGAGAATATGGTTATATCTCATCAAGGATTATGACTCCTCAATACACTACCATCATATTAAGGAAAATAAGGTGGAAAATGATCAAAATAGAAAAGAACCTGCAACATTATCAATGACGAGAATTGAGAAGGATCTAATATTCTTAGTTGTTAAAAGGATGTAAATGGGAATCATTAATGAAGGAATTCATAAATACTTTATCAAATTATCACTAAACCATCCCTCATGGATAAAATAAAAGATATTCAAAAAATGATGTGGAAATTCAGAAAAAAGTGGAAGGTGAAATACTCAGAGTTCAAAATTGACGAGGAAGGAGTTATGAGATTTGGGTAACAACTATGTGTACCATCAAATATAGAGATAAAGAAATATCTTTTTAATGAAGAACATAACTCAAACTTATCTATTCACTCAGGGAGCACAAAGATGTATCAAGATCTCTAAGAGAACTATTGGTGGGTTGATATGAATAAGGAGGTTGATGAATATACATCAAAGTTCCTGGTATGTCAGCAAGTGAACTATGAAAGGTAAAATTATAATGGGATGATGCAACCATTACCCATACCAACATGGAAATGGGAAATCATCACTATAGACTTCGTCACCGAAATTCTAAAGACATCCATAAGAAATGATGCTATATGGATTGTTGTAGATCATCTCACAAAGATAGCTCACTTTATCACAATTAGATAGAACTTATCACTAGATCAACTTACATGGATATATATCAGAGAAGTGGTAAGGCTTCATAGAGTACCACCATCAATTATATCTAATCAATATATGAGATTCACCTCAAAGTTCTCAAAAATTATCCAACATGATATAAACACTAATTTGAACTGCATTATGCCTTATCATCCTCAAACTGATGGCCAATCTGATTATAATATTCAAACACTAGAAGAAATGTTGAGGGAATTTTCTATGTACTTAAAAGTAGGATGAGACCAATATCTACCTCTGGTTGAGTTCTTTTACAACAATAGTTTCCACTCAAGCATCCAAATGGATCCATATGAATCCCTTTATGGGAAAATATGTATAACACTAACATGCTGGGATGAAGTTGGAGAACGTAAGATACTAGGACCTAAAATGGTGGAAGAAATGGTGGAAAAGGTGAAAATAATTTAAAAACACATCAAGGAATCCCAAATTTGACATAATATCTTTGCATAATCATCAATGGGAACTAGATTTTGAGGTTGGATATATGGTATTCTTCTGCATATCTTAATGGAAGAGGAGCACAAAATTTGGGAATAAAGGAATGTTAAGTCCCAATTACATCGACCCCTTTGAGATTCATGATCAAGTAGGAGTTGTGGCATAATGACTAGCACTTCCACATACCATGTCTCCAGTACAAGATGTATTCCATGTATCCTTCTTGAGGAATTACATATCATATCCCTCACATGTACGGAATCCATAGGTGGTATAGTTGTAAAATGATCTCTCTTGCGAGGAGCAACAAGTGAAGATCTTAGAATGTAGAGATAAAGTTCTATGAAAGAATACCACTCACCTGGTAAAAGTACTATGGTGAAACCATAAGTATAAAGAGGCAACATGGGAATGAGAGGAACCTATACCAATGGAATATTAATTTGACCTTTGGAATAGTAATGTGACCATTAGGAATAGTAATCCAATAAATAGAATAGTAAAATCATCTATGAAAATATAAATACAATTTTGGAATCTTATAAATGATAATATGATATAATTATATCATGATATAAGTAAATGAATATTTTAAAATTATTAATTAAGTGTTGGTATTTTTATAAAACATAAATGATCTATTTATAATTTTATAATTAGTATAATTATTTAAAAGATTTTTTTTCATAAAATAGATTCATAAATTAACATTTGGTTGTATTATTATTATAATATAATTTTATGAGACTTAATTAATTTTCTGAAGTGTTATAAAATTAGTTATAATTTTAGAATCAGTATTTTGCAAGTTAATGATGATTTTAATTAAAAATTAAATTTCTCATATTTATAAAATTATTTTCATAAAATATATTACATTTTTTAATTCTAAATGTTGAAAAATGATTATGGTGAATTTCTGGGTTTTTTCTAAAATACTTAAATTTTTTTTGGTGAATAGTAAAATATGATAATTTAGGATAAAAAATAAATAATTGAATTTTTTTGTCAATGTTGATGTAAGCCTGATTTAAGCCAAAAATATAAAACTATCCTTCATTATTTTGATATATTTAGTTATAAGTTTCAAACTATTCATACCCTTGAGCCAAAATAATAAACTAATGAATAAAATAATGAGAAAACACCCCTCTTCTCCCATATAAATACCACCCCTCACCACATCTTCTCCTCACACCTTACAAGACTTTAATATTGTCCATTATCTACCCAAAACTCTTCCAAAGAATCTCCTCCATGTCCAATATCCCTTGGTCTTATCAAAAGACCAAACCCTTTTCCCTAAGGAGGTTCCCAAGGAGGAGAAAATCAAGAGGTAAAATCCTCTTTATTTTTCTTTTAATTTATTTTTAATTTCATTTATTTTATTATCCTATACTCATATCAACTTATCCAAGTGAAATTATAAATATATTATCGTTTATATACATTAATTTTATTATTTTAATGGAAAAATTCATTTTCAAATATATTTCCTTTTCCTTTTTTTCTAAAAATGAAAATTTTGTCCGTGCTTTGTTGATTTACCACCACTGTGGATGATGAATTTTAATTTTTTACTAAAGAATTCATGGGTGGTCATAAAATTATTATAGTGGTTGAAAAATATTGTAAAATTTATTTTTTAACTTTTTTTTATGTTATAGAACTAAATTATATACATAATATTAATTAATAAAACAAAATGAGTTTGGTGTGATTGAAAAACCACCAAATTAATATAAATGATCATCATTAACGTTTTATCTAATGATTCATCCCCATACCATATAAAAAATTATATATAATACGAATAAAAATTCTATGAGTTAATTAATTACATATAATATAAATTATGTGTAATTATCCCCATTTTACTTGAACTTCCATTCATGTATACAAGTGAAATGATCATGAAAACCAAGAAAATGAACACTCACAAATGATGAAATTGAACACTATAACTCATAAAAAAGGCCATAAATGAACTTAAAAAAAATTATAATTAATATGATACATGTATAATAGGTTTTATATTTTTTAATTAATGAATCTAATTTGATTATCCAGGATATTAAAGTGAAGAAAGAATCCAAACATAAGGTAAGGGAATTCTCCAACCCAATTGCCTTTCTTTGGGTTATTCCTCTTTCATGCCAAATTTCAGAGTGTATATTCTTTAACATTACTCAAATATAATTTATTTTTTCTTACCATTTATTTTTTGGGATATACATGATTCCAACTTAGTTTTATTAAAAATTCATTGATTTTTATAAAATAAACATTCCTCCTAGAAACACATGTTTTACTTCTATTGAGATTGTTTATTCTTAACTCAATATTGATGATTATTATGCCAAGTATTTTATTCCCTTTTTATTTTGGGAACACTAATTTTTATCCACGAAAGTGTGCTTTATGAAATGAAACTCATTCCTTTCCATGGGTTATTTTATGTCAAATATTGATACACATTCTATGTGGAATGTATGATTATGTAAATGTTTTGATGTAACGGGTGCACCTGAAATTATATAGCACTCCAATGCATTGGGTAATGTAATTTATATCATAATATAATGTGAAATGTGTTTGAACATGATTCTATATTTGTTCAAAATTATGATGATGTTATGATTATTCACATTTGTTATGTGTGAACATGATACTAGATTTTTTTTCAAAATTATGTATGGTATTTGACCACTAAGATATGATGTTTATGAATTTCCACATTCCTTACATTTATCTAATGCTTCCTATCATGATTATTATGATGATCATTTTCTTATGTTGTGATGATGATTTTTATGCTCACCCATGTTTCATGTCACTTATTTATCCTCTTATAGGGATTTTATCTCACCCATTATTTTGATGTATATACTAAGGTGAAAATTTCTACTAAGGAGAACACAAGGACCAATAATAATTTTTAGAAGAAGGAATTAAATAATCTTTATTATTTATTATGTATATGTTTTTTATGGTATTAATTTTCCCAAGAGACTGAACCTTTGGATCCTTCTTGTGTAATGATTTTGTGGTGTTTAATATTAAAATGATGTTATAATCAAGTAATAAAAGAAGGGTCTCTATAAGTTGTTACCATTTCTAGGTACTTCTACCAATTTCCAAGTAAAATTCTATTCACATGTACTTCTAGCCTGGTTGTTTCCTTGTGGGAGAACACAGTGTGCCCATTCCCTTGTACTCCTGGTCGTATCCGTGTACCCTTTGAGGTACATGTTGAGCCAATCAGGAAGGGTCACATGCCATGTGATAGGGATCACATTCCATGTATAGGGGTCACATCTCATGTGTCCCTTAAATTAATCCCAAAACCCTAGCCACTAATGAGAGGGCCCAACACAACATGTAGCTCCGCAGTACATGTCATGTTGTTCAGGATTTTCAAAAAATCTAAATCTTCAATATGTATATTCTCTAAGAATTATGGCCACCAATTTGTCATATTTCTCACTAAAAATCAAGGAACACCACTACTTTATTCCTTATATCAACAAAAAATGGATTCCAGCCTACAAATCTATTTAGAAAATACCCTTGCACATCACCCACCATCTCACATCAAAGAATACAAAAAATTGTATAAAAAACATCTAATATTACGCCTATTCTATTATCGTATGATTATCACATCATACTGATCCCAAATATATGATATCAAACCCCTGTGCTAAGAAATAGGTGTTCAATATTCGATTTTTTGATATACATCGAACCACGTTCGAAAGGAAAACACCCGTGATTAATGAAGAAATGGGGAAGAAAATTGGAATGAAAACATGTGGAATGAAACTCATCCAATGTTTATATTTTCCTCTATTAAATTTTGTTAGAATGATGAAAAAGGAGATAAACAATTTAATCAAAAATAAATTACCAAAAAATATCCTCGTAGATAACCAATCCCGCAAGACGAATGATCCATGAATCAATCTGTTGATCGATTAATTAACATTTATAATAGAAATTACTAATGGAGAAGAAAAATAATCAAAAAAATGTACAACCTCGATTTTGATTGATCTTTTATGAAGAAAAAATTTATGCCATTATTGTTGGTGAGATCATTTGATTTTGTTTCACACTGGTCATTGATATTTGATACAGTTGTCATTCGTTTGAGAGAGATCCTCCAACACTCTCTCTAATGGTTCTCCAAAGACTCTAGGGTTATTGGTTAACCATGAGAATCTGTCCCAACCATATAATTATATATGAAATTAGGTCACTATGTCTACAAATGAAATAAAATAATTTATTTATTTATTTTATTCATTTTATTCATTTTACAATCATGATGAATTTTTCACAAACTTCATGCACTTAAAAAGGTTATGTCGTGCTTAGGGTAAAACCTACACTTTGAACTAAATGGTGCCCTCATATTTCTGATCCAAACCCCCATTTATAATTTATTATATTTTTTTCAAGAAAAATACACACATGTGTTATTTAATATATTTCAATCATTTATTTTAGGCACACTAGGCCTCAGAATCGTATTCCGTTGCAGCACTTGGTCTCGAAAATAATCCTCTAAATATCAAAAAAAACAAAACAAAGAATATGAGTCATTAAATTCTCCCCAACTAGGATATTTACAATCCCCAAAACCAAAAACAAGTGGCTACACAAAGATATGTGGACACTGAGCATGCATGTGAGCCTTCCTCTTCTAGGTGCTCTCATGAAGATTCTTATGCTTCTACTTGACATGTATTAAAGGAATCACTCACCCATGAAGGATCATATCCTAATGATCCTTGATCTCTAATGGGTACTCAGTAAAAGTATCTATGTCCTCTATGTGAAAATTTCTATATTCGATAATGTACGATGGGTCATGCATGTACCTCCTCCGCTATGAAACGTGGAAGACGTCATGTACCTGATCTAACTATAATGGTAGAATTGGGAAGTATGAGACCTCTATAACTCTATGTAGTATCTATAAAGGGACAATGAATCTTAGAGATAACCTGTTTTCCTGACCAAATATCTATAATCCACATTGGGGTGAAACACATTGGGAAAAATTGTCTCCCTATTCAATCTCCAATGGCCACCATATTATGTCTGCATAAGACTTATGATGACTCTTTGTAGTCCTCATCCACTCCTAGATGATCTTCACCTTATCTGTAGTAGTTCAATCTAACTCTAGTACCATGAGTGATAAATCTTTTTGGTTATTCTATCAAATTGGTGTCTTTCAGGGTTTCCTATACAAGACTTAAAATGGTGCCATATTGATGGTGGAATGGTAGCTGTTGTTGTATGAAAAATCCATCAATCCAACATGAAATCTCACAACATGTCCTCTAGAACCTGAATAGTCCACTTAGTATGGCCATCAGTCTAGGGTTGGAGAGCCATGGTCAAATGTAACTGAGTCCCAAAAGCCTCATTAAATCCCTTTCATAAGCAATATGTGAAGAAATAATAATCGTCAGAAATAATCATCAATGGAACTCAATAGAGTCAAATTATCTCCTACATGCAGAGGCATCCTAATCTCTCTACTAAACTCTGCTCTCGAATAACTTGGAAGTGGGATGACTTTGTAATTCTGTCTATGATCACCCAAATGGAATCATGTCCCATATACATACGTGATAATACCGTCATGAATTCCACGGACATATCATCCCACTTCCACTCTAGAACCTCAAGGGGATGATTTAAACCCTCTGAAACTCGATGGCCGAACTTCACTTATTAACAAGTAAGGTATTGAGAGACAAACTCTTCAACTACCTTCTTCATCCCTTTCAACTAAAACTAGAATTAGATGTCCTAGAATATCTTTTACACATATGGATGTACCACTAAAGTAGATATATGAAACTCTATCAAAACATACTCTGACAATTTCACTGGTACCATCATGAATCATTTGAAAATAGTGACATTCTCTCCACGTTCATAAAATCCATCATGATAATTTCCAAGGGATATTTGTGTATATAGGGTCTCGCAGTCAGTATCCCCAAGCTGTTCCTACCTAATTCAATGAAAAAGTGGAGGAGTAACAACCATCTAATGGAGGTAATATTCTCTATCTCTATCCACAAAAGATAACTACAATGA
Source organism: Viscum album (assembly GCA_963277665.1). Taxonomy (NCBI): domain Eukaryota; kingdom Viridiplantae; phylum Streptophyta; class Magnoliopsida; order Santalales; family Viscaceae; genus Viscum; species Viscum album. The sequence goes on along the minus strand of OY728157.1, from coordinate 719,221,622 downwards.
GGCCAACTCCCTTGATTCCTCGTTCAACAACTTTGAATAAGATCTCCTACTGAGAGCATCTGCTTCCATGTTCCCCTTCACAGGAGTATATAAAGTCTCAAATTCATAATCCTGGAGGAACTCTAGCCATCTCCTCTATCTCAAGTTGAGATCCTTTTGAGGGAAGACACACTTGAGGTTCTTCTAGTCAGAGTAGATGAAAAACGACTCACACATCATGTAATTTCACCACATATTTAGTGTGAAGAATACCACTACTAACACAAGATCATGGGTCATGTAGTATTTATCATGTGGTCTAAAATTATGTGAACTATAGGCAATCAAAACTTTCCTCTACATCATAACACAACCAATCATGGTTCTTGATACATCGTAGAACACTACATACTCGACACCCTCCTCTAAAAATCTCAATACGAGAGCGCTCATTAATCTCTACCTCAACTCCTAGAAATCCTACTAGCACCTCCATTCCCATATGAAAGGTTTTCCATTTTGGGTCAAATATTTCATGGGTGCTAATATCTTGGGGAAGTTATGTATGAATCTTTGGTAATAGCCTAACAATCTAAGGAAGCTCTTCACTTCTATCACGCTCTTGGATGGTTCTCAAGGTAACACCGCCTCAACCGTCACTGGTTCCACTTCCACTTTATATGTTGTGATAACATGTCCCAGAAATTAGACCTCCTAAATCTAGAACTGGTAATTTGAGAGATTTCTATAAATTTGGTTCTCTCAGAGTACATTGATAACCATCCTCAAGTGTCCCACATGATCCTCTTCAGATGCTAAGTACACAAGGATTTCATCGATGAAGACTAACCCAAACCACTATAATAAGTGATAAAATATCTATTCCATGAGTCCCATGAAAGCTTTTGGGGAATTTTTCATGACAAAGGACACCACCAAGTACTCATAGTGACCATAATGACATCTGAATGTCATCTTAAGTATATCCTCATCCCGTACTCGCAACTTGTGATAGTCAGATTGGATGTCAACCTTCAAGAACCATCATTCCCATATCAACTAATCAAAGAGGCCATCAATCCTCACAAGTGGGTGATTGTTCTTCATGATCACCGGGTTTAAGCACCAATGGTCCACATATAACTTTAAACTCTCATACACCTACTTTTCAAATAAAACTAGGGATTACCTGGGTGAAACATTGGGTCTAGAAAATCCCTTTCTTTACAAGTCCTCTAACTACACCCTCAGCTCAAGAAGATGTGCGGGAGCCATTTGATATGATGGAGTGGTTATAAGAGTCATATTGGGGTGTAGATAAATGCAAAATTTTCTATCTCAATAAGACGATAAGCTTGAAATATCCTCCGGAAAGACGTCCTCATACTCTTCCACCACTGTAGGAAACTGAAAACCCATAATATCCACTATACCAATGGTCATTCTATCCAAGTGTTGAGTAATCATTTACACCCTTCTATGCATGATTCCATCATGTACTGCCTGGGTTTCCTTTTCACACACAAAGAAAAACTTGGTCCTATCACTGTGAAAAAACCACATCCTCCACCTGAAACAGTCGACCATGGAATGAACTGTAGATAAACAATTCATAACTAAGATGACGTTATAAGGCCTCATCACATCAATAAATATATACTAATAGAAACTCACACCTCCAAGATTTATTTCACACTATCATCACAAGTATGTGATCATTGAGTTATCTCTAGTAGGAGTCTCCAGGCATAAGGGTCAAGCCGAGGGCTCAACCAGAATATCTAAGTCTTGAACTGGATATGTATAAATAAAATATTGAATAAAACATGTGTCTATCATTACTGGAGATAAGGTATAAAATATATAAATTGTACCTCATGTTATTCTCAGATCCTATGGGTCATAATCCTTGACAGCTTACAACTTCCCTCACCCCTATCCTCAATATCCCTGAACCTAGCGTGGACTACCTAAAGGTACTAGTGGTAACAAGTCAAAGCATCTACCACCAAAATCTACTATCCTAGATCGTCTTCCATGTCCAATGCTCTGTGGATCTATCTTCTCCTACCATTATCTCTAACTCAATAGCCCATACACTATCTCCCTATTAGTCGTATGTTGGGTCGAACAATCTCATGCAAGATATCCCCTATCATCACAAGAGTAACACCACCTCTCCCTAGGTAGAATGGACCCATCCTATGATATCTAAACCACATACCCTCTATCATTGGTCCTCCTCCTAAAACAAATCACTCATCTAGGTCCCAAAGAATGACTTCAGCTCCCTATTGCTGAAGTCTCTTCTCCTGTGTGCCCACTACCAGTAATCACCGTTTGTGTCTACTCAGCCAAGAAACTATCAACCACTAAATCATGATCTAGCACCCTATCATAGGTAGGAATGCACAAAGGTATAATGCTAGCTCAGATATATCTACACAGTAATTTCATAAAGTTTTAAGCCTAGAAGTACTGATCCTGAACCATATACATAGAGTACTTGGAGATTTTGGAAAACCTTGATGAATACTGACCTACTATCTTACTTTATTGAATATGTATTGAACTCAATGAAGTTTGTGAGAACTCCACTCTAAAGAGGTGCTAAAAGTTTGACCATGCTAGAGTCACCTTGTCGTACAACTGGGTCACTAAACCCTACCATCATCCTACTGATCCATGGAGAAGGCTCACTACCAGGACTACAATATGATATTCTAGTATCCTAACCAGAAAAAAACCTCACATAACTACCTCAAGACATTCCTTATCCTCTTTTGGGTTGAGATCTCCTTAGAACCTGAGGGTTTGATGTTGCTGAAACTCATGAAGTGCACTCATCCTATGAACCTCATCTGATGGTACTAAGGGTACCATCTGTTTCTCTATTGGTGGTAGTATAGATGGTGCACCACATTGAGGTAACATATCTAGAAATTGTCCATGTATCGATGCCTCATCACTGAGGTAATCATCTTCATGATCTTAATGTTGAATCCTAGATGGCATACATCTTGTAGAAATCCTAAAACAAACAAGATATACCAAGGTTAATGAGTATATATGGACTACTGACTCAATAAGGATAAATAAACCACAACAAATTACTATATGATGCATGTACCATTGTTTTCCATGCAACCGGTTTCCTCATGTACCGAGTTTAATGGTAGATGATAAGTTTTCTGGTGTACGGATATGTCAGCCGCCGCACCAATACTGGAGTCACTAGACTAAAATCTAAACTCAAAACACTTAACAATGTTTTCCCAAACCAATATCATAAACTCTGAACATAACGTGGGACCAAATCCTCTAATACCACTCTATCACGAACCATCCCAATGGGGCCCATTCCATAACTCCCCAAGCCTTACTATAATAGTATAGGGGTTGGAGAATAGTGACTAGTAGGCATATCATTAACAAGGGAGGCCTTAGCCTAAAGTATCTATACACATGAATATATCTCTAAGCCCATAAAATGATGAAATGTAATAAAACTGATAAACCATGCATGCATACATCTAAATACCACAACCAGATTATGAAAAGAAGTAATGGAAACTAAACAAATCCAAATACAAGACCACCATAAAGAGTCTGAAAATAATTCCAACCGGAAAGTAAAGATGGGGACTATTGTCAAGATACCGCAGGAACACACCGCGGTTTATCCAGATCACTAAGCATCGCCTAGTCCTGGTCCCTCTAGGACTCTATAAAAAGTTTGATCATTTTCATAAGACATGACACATGTTGGAAAAGACTAGTGAAAAGGTTAGTATAAAAATACCCAGTAGGACACCCTGAAACCACAAAACATATAACAAAATAATAACAGTCATCTCTACACTGGTATATTTCTAAAACACATATAATAAGAATATCCATATATACTCAACAAATACACACAGTCTTAAGGTAAATTCACAACCATACTTCTATACTAGGATTCCATCTTGAAAGGTCCCATATAACACTCATATAAGAGAACACACTCCAAGAGTAAGATAACAATGATGAAGTTTTTTCCGAGAGGTGGTTCTTGTCGGGTCTCATCATAAAAAAGATATGATGAAAGTATGAAGATATATGATACATAGATGAGGATCACTACTAAGGCCATGCAGTATACCGATAACTTAATCTGGATTAACCCTCTAAGTGGAGGATCAACACTCGTGTAGTGTTGGTCATGATGATAACAATAAATCCACATGGAGAAAGGAGATGATAGAGGATCTCACTCCAGGCCTCAGAAAAGGTTCCAAAAACTATATCCAAGAATTCCTATTGAAGGAATCACCATCCTAAATATAGGTTGTGATTCCATACTAACCCTTATGGAAAGTATATAGAGAATTCACCCTAATAAAAAATGTTTAAGATAAAGAGGAAAAGGGATCCAATCCTCATTTGAAAGAGTACATATCATGTACTAGGAGTAAACAATGTGTCACTTTAACACTAGGTCCCACCTATTTAAATCTTCCATCTATGTGTTCTTGAGGATGTACACAACATTCCCATGCCTGTGTACTTATTTCTGTGTTCAATTACATAGCTATTCCCATGTACATCTGGCCTGGCCATGTCCATGTGGGAGTACATGACGTTCCCATGCCCGTGTACTCCTGGTCATGTCTGTGTACCCGCTGAGGTACACTTTTAGCCCACCAAGAAGGGTCACATGCCATGTGACCAGGGTCACAATCCATGTGATTTTCAACTTCATCCCAAAACCCTAGATTATAATGAGAGTTCCACACAAGGTATGTATCTCCACAGTACATGCCGTGTTGTTTGGGATTTTACAGAAATCCATATTTGGATTCTGCAACTTCTTCAATTCCTCCAGCCATTGATCTGCTCATGCTTCTTACTAGAAATCATGGAATACCACTGGTGATCCTTTTAATCTACAAAAAATGGATTTTGGCCTTCTAAACTAATCATAAATTCCCATTGTGCATCACACATTGTCACGTGCCAAAGAATAAGAAAATCGGTTTCCAAAACTATCTGATCTTCTGCCTCTTCCATCATTACATGACCAATGCATCATATTGAGATTGTATGTAAGATATTCAACCATTTAACCAAGAAATTGTTTCTCAACATTCTATTTTCTAATATACGTTGAACCACATGCCAAAGGAAATCGCCTGTGATGAACAGAGAAATAGGGAAGAAAAGCACAATCCCAAACACAAGGAATGAACATCGACCAGTGTTCATGTTGGTATCGATTAATTTCTATTTTAATGAAAAATTAAGAGATAAAAAATTTAATCATAATGAAATTCCCTAAAAATATCCCTACAGATAACCCATCCTATAAGATGATCGATTCACGAATCAATCTATTGATCAATTGATTCAAGTTCATTGTATAAATTAATAATGAGGAATAAAACTAATAAAAACAAAAAACCTACCTTGATTTGGATAAATTACAGTAGAAGAACTATTTATCATCATCATCATTGGTGAGATACTTTGATTCTATCGCACAATGGTTGTCGATCATCGATCCGGTTGTCATTCATCAAAGAGAGATCCTCCAATGCTCTCTTCAAGGGTTCTCCATTGGATCCAGGGTTATGTCACTAACCCAAGGAATATATCATAAAATTATAATTGTACAAAAAATTATTTTTTTTCTTCAATGAATGAAATAAAATAATTTATTTAATTATTTTATTCCTTTTTTGATCGGTATGACTTGTTCGCAAACATCCCGTGTCGATATGGGTTATATCGTTCCTATAGTAAAAACCATGATCTAAACTCAATGGTTCCCTTGAATTTCTGATTTGGGACCCCAATTAGAAGTTATTATAATTTTTTCCGGAAAATTATGAGTTCTTTATTTTTAATATATTTAATATATTTCAAACATTTATTCCAAGCACACTGGGCCTTAGAATCACATTCTATGTCAGTTCCTGGTCTTGAAAATTATATATACAAAATCCAAAAATAATACATGAAAAATATGAGTCATTACATTTTATTTGTATTTATTTTTGATACACATAATTTATTCATTGATTAATTCTCACTTCAACATTATGACCATTGTAAGGGTTTATTTCATAGTCTCATTCTAATCAAGATTATTAATTCTTAAATTCTAGTTGAAGGGGATTATTTGATCATTGTATAATAAAATCATTTAATTTTGTCTTACTCTATTTATTCATGACATTTTCAATTAATATTACCATTTTTCACTCTTTAGTACTTAAAATAATTGATAAAATGTTTTTAAGAAAATTTTATTTTATTTTTCTATTTTCTCAGAAATGTATTTTCTTCCAAAACCATGTTTTATTAAACTTTTTTAATTTTTTAATCTTTTAAAATAATTTATTCAATACATTTTAATTCATCTTTACTTTTAATTTTTTTGAAATGAATCTTCTAGTTTTTTCAAAAATAATGCTCATTTGGATTTTACCGAAAAAGTAAAAGGAATCATTGTTTTAATGTTTACATCATGAATGAAATTTCTTGATTTTATGACCACTCAAAATTTTTAAATATTACTTTATAAGTTTAAAATATTATTTTCAAAGAGAATTATTTTTAAACTATTTTGTGAACTTTTAGTTTTAAATATGTATTTTCAAAATGAAAAGTATATTTTCCCCAAGAATGTTTTTAAAGATATTTTTATGGAATTTTTATTCGTAAATGACAAAATAACTTTATTCTTAATCCAATGGGTATATATTATGTTGATACCTTTATAATTATTCCTCTATATAGTTTCTGATCATTCAAGGAAATTATTTACATTGACTTCCTTGATTCATTTTTCAATCATTAACATTCCCTTGAGTTATTCAATTTCCTATGATCATTGTAAATTAAATTTCCCATAAATATTCGTATTATTTATCATGGATTTTTTTGTTTAAATCGTATATAATTTCTAACTACGGTGGACTACATTGAAATTCATTTGTTTATCTTGGGAAATATTGATAAATCTATATTTTTTACTCAATGCATATATTTTATAATAAGGAACATTTTTTATGAATTAAATCGATTATTTGACATATGAGTATTGATTTGGATATTAAATACATGGGTGGGATTAGTTATAGATCACCCCTCGATGCATCAATAGTCTCATGGGATGAATTAGTTGTCTAGACTTACTTAAATTGGTTTCTACCCATCATTTTTAAACTTTATTGTGGATAGATCTTGATAGTAGAGGTATCATGTGATTGGGAAACTTGGTATTCAATAATTTTTTATTTCCTTCCTCAATAATTCAGTTATTATTATCAATGATATTTTATCTATGATATTATCTGGATTCATTTCATTCTCAGTTTATTGATTAAATGAAATGTTTTTTTAGTTATTTATATTTTCATATTGATTATGACATTTCTTATCATGATTTTCAAGTTATTTAAATGAAATGTGTGTTCATTTATTTACATTTCCATGTTCATTATGATTATTTATTCTTGATATCTTCTATTGTACATAACTGTTACTGAGAATTTGAGCTCACCCATATTTTATTTCCTTTCTTAGGAATCCATGAAGCATATTATGATTGATATGAAAGTACGTGCTAAGGTGAATAATGTTGTTATCAAAAAAATTATGTAATTTTTTTTTCAAAGGTAATATTTGAATCATGTATGTATCTAGTCAAACAAGAATACTAAACTATTTAGTCCTCCAGGATGTGATTACTTATATGTTTTTCAATATAATAAAGTGAGAAATCAGCTTTGGATTATTGGATTTGGGGACCCTGCACCTACCTTGAAAATATCAAAGTAATGGTGTTGCCAAAGCTTCTGGACTATGAAGAGATGTTTTCGGGATCCTTATTGACAGAATACTTAAGTGATGGGGTATTCTAAATCTAATAGTGATGGATACTAGGGTTCGATAAAATAGTGGGAGAAATTTAATTATTTAATAATTAATTAATCAAAAATGTCTAAAAGGTAATCAATATAAAGTAATAACTGTTAAATTTATTTATTATGGATAAATTAAAATCACCAACACCACTAGAACATTATCACTATGATAGATACTAAATAAAGAAAACATCCTGACCGGCCATAACTTCCACGAGTGGTACAAATTTTTATGCATAGTACTACTCCAAGAGAGGAAGATTTATCTGATGGAGTCCTCACTTCCTACTAATCCTCCTCTAGTTTCAAGAAATATGGATAATACAAGTATAAAAAGCATGTTGATGATGCACTAGATGTATAGTGTATCATCATTTCATCTATTTCCATTAAACTAAATAAAATGAATGATGATGAAAAATCATATAAGATGGTTACTCATCTCCAATAGTTATACAAAGAGAGGGATAGGAAAGAAAGGTATGAGATATTGAGTACACTATGTAAGTGCATGATAGTAGAAGGGAATAAAGTATGACATCATGCACTCATGATGATTGGGTAATTGAGAGGCTTGAAGACCTTTGGTTCAAACTGAACCAAGAATTAGAAACAAATAACATTCTTTTCTATTTACCTCCATGCTTTAAACTTTTATTGTTAATTTTAATATAAATAACATGAAAAATACACTCTTGGATATTTTGGATTTAGTTCACCAAGATGATAAGGATATGAAGAATAACAATTCTTCATTCTTTATTGTGAACAAGAGGAGGAATGGAAATGCTAAGGATCTAAGTATAACTACAATATAAAGACACCAATTCATCATCCTTATAATAATACAATGATATAGAGTGAGGGTAATGAGAAGGAGTCTATATACTTTTCATGTGTCAATAAAGTCCATTGGAAGAAGAATTGAAAATATGGAAAGAATAAGTAAGGAGACACTTCTACTTCAAGTATTATTTTTCATTGAATACAATCTATTATTATCTAAAAGTTGGGTATTCGATAAAATATTTAGCTCACAAATTTATATTTATATATAGGAATTAATTAGATTCAAGAATATTGTAAAGGGTGTGTTGTATCTCCAAGCCTTGAATTGTATGAGTCTAGAAGATTTGTAAGTTAGATTTTATCTCCTAAATTTTCCTAATGGGTTGGTTATTAGGTTAAGTAATTGTTATTATATTCTCTCAGTAACAAGAAATATAATATCTGAGTCAAGTCTGAACACAATGTCATTTTCTTCAAGTTTAAAAATAAATTTTTACTCTTTTATAATGATAACATGTGTTACAGTATGGTTCATCTTAAAAATGGATTATATATACATGAACTCAAAAACCTGGTAATGAAAATCAATGACAAAACCATCGAACATGAATCATATAACACCTACCTATGGAGCTTTATTCTTGATCATATAAATGATAAGAGATTATAAAAATTACATAAATAAAGTTATTTAGAATCAAATATTTTAAAACCATTGGATGTATGTAATTATTATTTAAAAGGAAAAATAACTAACACACCCTCTTCTTGGAAGGGAGAAAAAGGCACAGAATTACTAAAATTAATTCATACTTACTTATAAGGTATGTTTATAGTAGAGGAAAGGGGTGGGTTTTCAAACTTCATTACTTTTAACAATTATTATAGTAGGTATGGATATATATAATTAATTTGGTATAAGTATAATTCCTTACAGATGTTTAAGGAATACTAACATGAAGTAGAAATCCATCTTGGTGAGAAGATTAAGGCACCCCTCTAAGACTAAGGCAAAGAGTATCTTAAATAATATTTCATTTATCATTTAAAGGAGTGTGAAATAATATCCTAAATCACTCCTATTTATACACCACAATGGAATGGTGTTAGTTAAAGGAGAAATCTGACCCTGGTAGACATGGTGAGATCAATGATGAGTTAGGAAACTTTTCCACTATCCATTTGGGGATACACCTTGAAAAAAGTGGAATATAATCTTAACTGAGTACCAAATAAATAAATATATGAGATTCCATATGAATTTTAGTGTGGAAAGAAACCAAACATCTCACACAAATGTTTGTGGGGATGTGATTCTTTTTTTAAGACTATAACTAGTGAAAAGTTAGTATTTAGAATCACAAAGTGCATCTTTATAGGATATAAAAAGAAACAAAATAGTATTCTCTATATAACCCTTTTGAAAGAAAATTTATTTTGGAAAGAAATTCTATATTTATATAAAGGGGAAACCCAATGTAAATAGTAGGAGAAAGATCAAATTTGATGAAGTTGATGCTCCATATGAACGAGATTTGGTATGGAAAAAATATCCACAATTGATAAGGGGAGATGAATAAGTTATTGAGTCACAAGTACTTTGTAGGTCTACTCGAGAGGTTAGAGAGATAAAGCATTATGGTTTTATTGTCACTGATTCAGGTGACACATTAATCCTTGAGAATAAATAACATCTAACCTACAAAAATGTAGTATGAGGCAATATTTCTTCTAAATAGAAAGAAGCTATGAATTTTGAGATAGAGTCTATGTACCAAAATCAAGTTTTGATTTTGGTAGACCCTCTAACTAATGTAATACAACTTGGGTGAAAATGGAGATTCAAGAAAAATATGGAAATGGATGGTAATGTTAATACCTATAAGTAAATACCTGTAGACAATGTTTTCAAGAAATATCAAGGCATATAATACAATGAAACCTTCTCACTGATAGTAATGCTAAAGTAAATTAGAATATTACTTATAATAGCAACCTTCCATGATTATGGAATTTTTCAAATGATTGTCAAAACTATTTTTATAAATAGGAAGTTGTATTATGATATCTATATGACTCAACCCAAAGGGTTTATAAATTAAAATATTTACAAAAAAGTGTGCAAGCTATAAATATCCATTTATGGGTTGAAGCTGGCATCACGATCATGGAATTTTTATTTTGATGAGGCCATAAGAGAATTTGGTTTCTTCAAGAATGAAAGTGATCCATGTATCTATACTAAGTTTAATGAGAAGGAAATAATTTTCCTAGTATTATGTGTTGATGACATATTAATTATGGGAAATGAAGTGCAAGTATTAAATTCAGTTAAGACTTGGTTAAATGGTTTCTTCTCCATGAAATACTTAGGTGAAGTATCCTACTTTATAGGGATCAAGATCTATTGAGATAAATGTTAGTGGATACTTTGTCTATGTCAATGTACATATATTGACATGTCAGTCAAGAGGTAAAAAATGGAACAATACAAGAGATTTTTATTTCCAATTTCACATGGTATTAATATCCTTATGAAAATGTGTCCATAAAAACATGAGTAAATTAAAAAATGAGTATAATAATTTATTCCTCAATAGTGAGATTTATCATTTATGTCATGATATGTACTTGGTTTGATTTTTTCCTTTGTTTTAAGCATGGTGGGAATATATCAAGCTAATCAAGGAGAGTAACATTGGGCAGATGTGAAAACTATCCTTAAGTACTTGAGACATACAAAGGATATATTCATGGGATATAGAGGAGATTATGAATTGATAGTGAGACGATACACTATTTCTAGTTTCTAAACAGATCATGATGATCTGAAATCAAAGTCAGGATATTTATTTTTTCTTTATTGTTAGTGTAGTGAGTTGGAGAAGCTCGAAGCAACCTATGGTCACTGATTCTACAGAAAAATAAAAGCATATAGAGACATCTGATGCAATTAAGGAGGTGGTGTAGATACATGACTTTGTCTCAGAAATTGGTGTTGTTCCTAGTAGTGTAGACTTTGTTCTATTTTATTTTAATAATTCAACAATAGTGGGGATTTTCAATGATCCTAAGTCACACAAGAGGATAAAGAACACACTTTGGAAGTTTAATCTATTTAGGTATTTTACACAGAGTGGTGATGTCACATTTAAAAAATTATTCACATAGTATAACATGGTGAAACCCTGACTAATTCCATATCTCAATAGAAGCATGATCCTCATGTGAGAGCTGGTAGATTGATACTTGTTATAAATTGGATCTAGTGTAAGTGGGAGTGTTGAAAGGGGGTGACCTAGACCCAACTTATGGATATAATTTTATTAACATTACATGTATACAGTTTGATATATACATGTTTTTATATTACTATAATAGTGTTGATACTTCGGTGTACACTATAATTATGATAATTCCCTTAGATTACATGTCATATAAAAGGGTTATAGTAGTTTCTAGGATATAATGAGAACTTATAGATACCTCATAGTAATCTTAAAGTTATATCATATGGTATAAATACATAATATTAACAGGATAAACATTATGGGAAACCATAAAGTGACGGGGGCTCATAATAATTGAGTGTTCTTCTAATGTGTTCTCACTTGGTGATCTCGAGTAAGTGAGATCTTGAGGATAGACCCACCAATTGGAACACCATATGTTTCATGTGTCATTGGTTTTTCCTATCTATGAATGTGTGTATTGGTCTCTTAACATGATATCATTGTAATTTTGTTCCATTTGATCAAGTACTTTGATGCAAGGAAAAAAACATGACATTGAATTCATGGTGAGGTAGCTTATGTTGGGTGTTTCATTGGAGGTATGTCATTGGTTGAATGATCAAGATAGAATTTGATGCTTCCGAGGTGAGGAAGTGGTATCTCTAGCGTAATTGATCAGGATGGTAGAACCTCCATAAATCTATGTACACAGTAGTGGAAGGTAAGTATGTCTATTTATATCAACAAATAATAAAGTAATAATGAATGATGACATAATATCTTCATCATAATTTATGAGATATCATGATAAAAAGAGATTATATTACATAGTGTGTGTTTATTGGAAAGATTATAATTGTTATGAGTTTTCTTAATCTATTTATGGGCCTTTATATTAACCGTGTCTCTCAGATTTTTGAAATTCAACTCACAAAAGTGGTAAAATTAAGTTTTATGCGAATTTGCAAATGCTACTAGGAGGTGGGTAAAAGACGGTAAAAAGTTCAATAAAATTTTTATATATCTAAACTTATTATAAAATGACTCAAATTAATCACATTGAACTTATATAGGTTTATGTATCTATTTTGACCTAAAATAAATTTAAATAAAATAAATAATTATTTAAATAAAAATTCGGTTTTAACCAATAACGCAGTGTTTTTCGCTATTCATAAAAAATTGAAAGTTTTCAGAAAAATACAAAAAATTCATCCTAAGATAATTCGATATTCTAAATTCAAAAATGAATTCCATTTTGAAAAATAAAATTTATAAAATTTCAAAAAGTGGGCATTACTATTCATAACATCTAGTTTGATTGGTCGTAGTGTGTTAAAATCTCGAAGTTGCGTACAATGCAAGCTATTGAATTATTCAAAGGGAAATGTACCATGGAAGCTTGGGGTGTTACATTCTCCCCTCCTTAAAATAATTTCATCCTCAAAATTTCTAGAATATTGTTTCATAAAAAGATTCGGGTGGTTCTCATCATAAGTTCCTCGGGTTCCCACATTGCCTCTTCCATCTTATGGTTTCTCCATAGAACTTTTAGTAGAAGAGTTGTCTGGTTTCTCAGCACTTGTTCACCGTAATCAAGAATTTTTACAAGCTCTTCACAATAAGATAGACCAGGTTCCAATTCAATTTCCTTGTAGGTGAGTACATGAATTGAGCATGACATGTATTTTCTCAACAGTGATACGTGGAGCACATCATGAACTTTGAAGAGACTTGGAGGCATTGCCAAATGATAAGCTACAACTCCAATTCATTCTAGAATTTCAAAAGGTCCGATGTACCTGGGACTCAATTTACCCTTCTTACCGAAACGTATAACACCCTTCCATGAATATACCTTCAAGAAAACATGGTCTCCTACCTGAAATTCCAAATCCTTCCTTCAGTTATCAGTATAGCTCTTTTTCCTAATTTGGGATGCATTGATGTGGGTTTGTATAACCTTCACCTTATCCATTGTTTCCTCAACAAGTTCTAGGCCTACGAGTTTTCTTTCACCAAAACCATCCCAACAAGTTGGTGTGCAACATCTCTTTCTGTATAAAGCTTCATATAGTGCCATCTGAATACTTGAATGGAAGATATTGTTATAGGAAAATTCTTCTAGAGTTAAATATTGATCCCACATACCTTGAAAGTCAAGTGAGAAAGATCTTAACATGTCTTCTAAAGTTTGAATAGTTCGTTCTGATTTTCCATCAGTTTGAGGGTGGTAGGTAGTGCTCAAATGAAGTTCAGTATCCAGGTCCTTCTAAAGAATTTTTAAGAATCTTGATGTAAAACGGGGATCACGATCAGAAAAAATCGATAGGGGTACACCATGGAGTCTTACAACACCATTAATATATATTATTTCCAGATTTTCAAGTGGTAAATCTTCTCTTATAGCAAGAAAATGTTCTGACTTAGTAAGATGATCAAAAATGACCCATAATGCATCATTCCTTCTAGGAGTCTTTGGTATCCCCATGACAAATTCCATCATAATATCATCCCATTTACGCTCAGGTATGGGAAGATGTTACATGAATCCTCTAGGATGTTGTCTTCCAGCTTTCACTTGTTGACAAACCATACACCTTGACACAAAACTAGAAATCTCTCTCTTTATTTTTTCCCACCAAAAATTTTCTTTCAAATCTCTATACATCTTATTGTTACCAAGGTGTAGAGAGAAATTGGAGCTATGAGCATCATACAACAATTCCCTTTTTAGATTAGTTATGTTATGAACACAAATTATCTTCCCAAATTTCAAAATTCCATTTTCATATATGCAGTCACTCAATCTCCCATCATTCACAGCTTTACTCTTATTTTGAAACTTCTCATTATCAGTCTGAGACCTCTTTATCCTTTCTAGTAAATATGGTTTGGCAACCATTTGAAAAAGTATTGATGTTTCACCTTCCATGGTTATTATTTTATCCATATTTACTAGATCCATGAAAATAGGATCCCTTTCAACTCTTATATTGTTCAAAACTCTATGATACTTTCTACTCAAAGAATCTTCTAAATTATTTTTCTTCCCTAGGTGGAAGTGTATAGTGCAATCATAATCTTTGAGTAGTTAAATCCATTTTATTTTCCTCATGTTGAGTTCTTTTTGTGAGAAAATATACTTCAAACTCTTGTGATCATTATAAATCTCACATTTTCACCATAGAGATAGTGTCTCCATATTTTCAGAGCAAAGATTATAGGTTCTAAATCAATATCATGAGTGGGATAGTTTTTTTCATGAATTTTTAGCTGTCGTGATGCATAGGAAATAACTCTGTTATTCTGCATAAGGACACAACCAAGTCCTTTCTTTGAAGAATCACTATAAATAAAAACCCATCAAAGAATCGATCAATCTTACTCTTTGGGTTACGTATAAAATTCGTTGCATGCCTTACTAACCTTGTAAAGTTAGCCTCATGCATTGCAACATTCTCATCCTACTTTTTTCCTCAGACATATAAATTGTCTTTCCATATCTGCTTGATGGTCACGAAGAAAGTATTTTTATAAGAAAATCCCTTTAAACTCCCTTCATTCCATGTTTGATACTTATTCATCTTCCTTTGTGTTTTGTATTAATTACCACCATTGATCTGCATCTCCCGTGAGGTGATAAACTTCCATGAATACTTTTTCCCTTTTGCTACTCCTCAAAGTAAGAAATATTTTCTATAATGAATTTATCCATTGCTCAAATACAAATGGATTTGTACTCACATTGAATGTTGGTGGTTGTTTCATCAAGAAGTGGTCTAAAATTGATCCCCCACATTGTGGATCAGGGTGCTCTATATGGGTAAGGTTATTATTCATAACCTAATTGAGTTTTCCTAGTATGGTGATAAGCTGATTAGCACCAATTCCTCCACCAGCTCCACTATAATTATCTTGAGTTGGAGGGAAATTTCTACATAGATTACGTTCATTGATATGGTTTTCATTCCTTCCACTAGGTGCCATTTTTAAACAATGGCATACAATAGATTAGTTTATGAATCACAATACATAATTCCAAACTTGTAAAACACTTAACATAAATTGAACAGTTTATGGATATAATCCATAATCATAAAAATGTTTTCTTTGAGTAAGTATATACTCATAAACCCTTCATAATGGTTTGTAAATAAAATGAGAATTATCCTAAGCATATCCCCTGGGAGTGCCGTAACCAAGAGTGCAGCAAGGCCCGTTGTTGTGTACCAGTTCCCGTCCAAGTCTAGATCAAAGAAGTGTTTTCAGGTTTTACCCCTAGGTACATCCGTGAAAGAGCCACCTCTACCTTCTCATATCCAGATAGGGATTTATTTCTTTGAAACTCACAAAATCCCTACAGTACCAAAATTTTAGGAAGTTCTTCTATACTAATCCTCAAAGTCTATCTTAGGGTAAAGTTCTCTAATCATAGTTTTTCTAAATCTAGCTTCTAAGGGTTGTAATAAACTTTCTATGATACCAACTATAATGCCCAACACCAGTTACCCATATTCAGTGCATTATTACATAACATTGGTATGATACAAGGAATCATGTCCTGAAAGACCGATCAATTTAGTAGCCTTGAAAGTACTAGATACATTCATAAGTTTTACATTACATCATGAAATAAAAAACAACAACATTTGGTCCCCTTTTAACACACTTATATCCTTATCATATCCCTGTAGGTCAACCATAAAATAATTCTTCACATCTAGTGAAAAATAAAACATAGAAAGGGGTGATCTCATATGCTCAGTAAGGATAACAATATAGCAGAAACATTCATAAATAAGCATAAACATTTAAGGAAATGGATAAGACTAAAACAAAATACTTTTAAAATTAAACTTCAGCATAATATGGTAAATATAAAATCAAATAATTCCATTTAATTATTCATACGGATATTCTATTAGTCGAATAATTACATGCAATATCAATAGCTACTTTCATAATGATGGAATGCATAATGCCAAACTTCATAACCACATAGTCAAGGCCTTGTTCCAAGACTACAGAAAAGATTTTTTCAAGGCCTTGTTCCAAGACATTTGTTTGTATCATGAGACCTACCAATGCATCGAGGATCTATAGCGATCTCCACCCATCACTTACTAAGTCCAATTCATTCCTCAGACGAAAAGATTTAAACATAACATAAACATTCGTATTAAACCTAGCATAAGAAATGTCAATAATTTATCTATAAACCATGAATAGGGTAAAAATAACTCATCCACAGTCAAACACATCACAAAACCATCAATACAATATGAAATATTTTTATCATAGTAAATCAACTTCAAACAAGCTTAAAATCTATCAAAAGGATGTTGACATAAATAAAATCAAACTTTTTAGAGAAATATCTCTTTCTAATTTGAAATCATTTAAAAGTCATATAATTATAAAATAAAACATTTGTTTTGAAAATATTATAATAATATTGTAAGTGAAGCTTTGACAACTTTATAATGGCATAAAATAGTTTCACTCGCCATATAAGTTAAAAAAAACATTCTTACCTTAATTTTGTCGAAAAGGTCATAAAGTACCTTGTTTGGAAAACAACATAAAGATTACTTTAAAAACATATAAGGTAAAATAAGGGTATAAATGACTTTAACCCATTGTCTAGTAAATATTAAAAATGTTTTGAAATACATTTTTAAGAAAACATGGATGTGGATGATAAAGAGGTCCCAGTAGATACTTGCGTAAAAAGAACATCAGATAATAAAGAGATTGTGGAATTAACCCTTAACTTGTACTTTTCCTTGGTAAAGAGTAAGTTAACCTCTCGTATAATAGTTAAATAATTTTTATTAAATTATAAAATAACTATATACATAAATATGATATCATATATGATCCTCTAATATTGTTTTGTTAATAATATTTTAGTAGTATCATCGTTTCGGGTGTTAACTGATCCGTTTTCCTTTATATGATTGGTTATGTAAGACATGTTTATTATGGATAAGATGTATTTTATTCATATCCAGAATTATATTAAGTTCTTAGAAATTATTTTTAATCATAAAATGAAAATTATTCTTTAATGATTACGATGAGGAATGAATCTCATCGCGTTCATGGAGACGATAATCTGTATGTACGCACGAGTGAAAATATCATTATATTGATAGTGAAATAATATGTAATTGGATGGTATATAATATATAAATAATAATTAACATGTTATATTTATTATTTACATCAGTTATACTCATTATTATACCCATCCAAATAATGAAGTGTTTGAATAACAAACTACACCACGATGTGGAGACGATAAGTCGTACGTACACACGTATGGTGACTTTGTCATTAATATGATGGATAGAATAATGCATATGGTTGTAACATTATTATAATATCATCACAATATATATAAGAAAATAGAGTTATTATTTTATAATGGAAACAAAAAATAAAGAGGAAGTGGAAGAAGAAAAGAACTTGAAAGATGTGATGAAATATTTACCTCTTCTTCAGGTTCTTCCTTTTGATTTAATCCAAAGGGCTCTTTAGGTTGGATTTATGATCAAAGTAAGGCCTCTAGGTTTAAGGGAGAATAATTTAGAGGATATTTGGTTTGGGTTTGGCCGATCCAAAAAGATTTAGTGGTGTGAAATTAAGAGAAGGGGAAGTGGCCTTTTATAAGGGAGGTGAGGGTCACTTTAGGAAAATCTTGAAATATTATTTTATAATAAAATCATTTTCGGTTTCTAATGGCTCAAAAATGAATTATTTCTAGGATAAGGTGGGGATGGGTCTAAAACCTCTCAAAAAATTGGTTTTAGAAAAGTTTAGGTCATCATATTAACCTTATCTTTTACATTTAAATCTTAGTTAAATAGTTTGACATTTACCATGTCTCTTTGTATTTTTATATTATATGGTTAATAAACATAATATAACACACCAATAATACCCCATGTGGTTCATTATTAATATATATAACCTTATCTAAGTCCTTTGGCCGAACCTTAGATTTTTAGGAATATTATATCAATTAATAATATAGTATTTGTTTTAAAAACTCAATTATGTCAATTTTGACACTATTTAGCATTTGATATTTTTGAAAGCCATAAAAACTTTATCACTTCGAATAAAATTTATTTAACCAATACTAACATTTCATATTAACCTAGAAGATTATTTTAATTCATCATAAGTCTCAATTTACTTTTATTTGGATATTTAAAATATCAATTATTTTAATATTTTATTTATAAGGTAATTACTGCATCATCATTTTGTCATAAATAAATTAAATTATTTTATGTCTAAAAATTATAAATAAAATACCATTATGTAGGAAATATTTTTATCCTTATAATTAATATTTATAGTTTAATTTATATTGTGTGTAACCTTATATTATAAGTGGTTTAGTTATTAAACTTTGAATTTAACTCTTTTAACTCTTCTTTAAATAAAATAATATTAAATGTCCTAATCTAATCCAAGTGGACCAAAGAGGATAATATTTTATTTATAAGTTTTTTTTGATCAAATTATACTTATCCAATAGAATTAGGACATGTGTTAGGGTAATTATGATACCATTTTTACCCATAATTACCCTATTTACTTTTAACCGTGGTAAATAAAAGTCAAAAGTTACTATTCACCAAAAATTATTTTCATCTTATTGAACCACATTTTACTTACTAATATTAACTGTGTCTCTCGTATTTTTTAAATTCAACTCACAGAAGTTGTAAAATTAAGTTTTATGCAAATTTACAAATGCTCCTAGGATGTGGGTAAAAGACTGTAAAAAGTTCAATAAAATTTTTATATATCTAAACTTATTATAAAACGACTCCAATAAATTACATTTAACTTATATAGGTATTATGTATCTATTTTTAGCTAAAATAAATTTAAATAAAATAAATAATTATTTAAATAAAAAGTCGTTTTTAACCAATAATGAAGTGTTTTTCACTATTCATCAAAAATTGAAAGTTTTCAGAAAAATACCAAAAATTCACCCTAAGATAATTTTGATATTAAAAATTCAAAAATGAAGTCCGTTTTAAAAAATAAAATTTATAAAATTTAAAAAAGTGGGCATTACTATTCATAACAACTAGTTTGATTGGTCGCAGTGTGTTAGAATCTCGAAGTTGCGTTCAATGCAAGCTATTGTATTATTCAAAGGGAAACATACCATGGAAGATTGAGGTGTTACAAGAAAACATGGACATGATTATACAAAGATACATTCATGCCCTAATGATTTCACGATTTACTAGGGAGAAGAGTATAATAAATAAGAATGCATAATATTTTACAAAAGTATATGGAAATTAGTGGAAAAAAATGAGATTATAAATCAATTCAACCCTAGGAAAAAATATAATAAGAAAACTTATGAAAAGTTATTGTGTTACTTTTCTCTGAAACCACACTTTCAAAAATTATTCATGTTATCTAAGACTGTATATGATATGAAGTGGGGTGCTCAGGATAGTAAATATGGCATGATGAGAAATCCAAAAGATTCAACATCATGGAAGATATTTTATTCATTATATCCATATTTTTCTTTGGATCCTAGGAATACATGTTTGGGATTGTCTTGTAATGGTTTTATCCCTTTTTGTACTTTATGTACTAATTATAGAATTTGTCTTGATGTTTTGATCCCTTACAATCTACCTCGATGGATGTGTATAAAAAAAACTTCTTTCATTATTTTGATGATTATTACTAGAAAGAGAATGACCAGAAATGAAATTGATGTAGACATTTAACCTCTAATAAAAGAATTAAGAGAATTATGGGATGATGGTGTGGAAATATATGATGCTTCAATGAGAAAGCTATTCAAAATTCATAATGCTTTAATGTGTAAAATTAGTGAATTTATTAGACTAGGAAACTAATGTAGTTTGAACACTCATACTGGTTTGTCTTGTAAAGTATTTAATTTTGATTTTGAACCTCAATGATTACCTCATAGTAGAAAATGGTGTTTTATGTGTCATCATAAATTTCTTGATGCTTCTCATAAATTCAGGTTTAACAAGACAAAATTCAATGGAGATATTGAATTAAGAAAGACACCAAAGGTTTTACCTGGTTTAGAAATCTTATGAAAATTAATGAATGTCACTAACAAATTTAGAAAATTTAATCAGTTTAATGATGGGGGAAAAGGGCACGAGGTATAGTATCTAAAGAATATGGAACACAATAATAGAATAAAAGGAGTATATTTTTCAAACTACCTTATTGGGGGTTTAATTTGATACATCATAATATTGACATAATGCGTATTGATAAGAATGTATGTGACAATGTAATTTTTACATTACTTAATGAGTAGGGTATATCAAAGGATCGTCTTAAAGCTCATAAGGATTTTGAGTCAATGAATATAATGCATGGTTTGTGGGAAAATGAGAATGAAAAGTATCCTTCAGTAATTTTTAGAATGAAAAATCATGAGAAATACGTATTCCTTTGAACTTTAAGGAATGTAAAAGTATTATATAGATATTCAAGTAACACATCAAGGTACATTGACTTAAAAAATAAAAAGTTACATGGATTGAGAATTCATGACTCACATATTCTGATGAAGCAGTTGTTATCGTTGGAATTGCACAATATTTTACATAAAAAATTAATTTTGGTTCTAGTTTAGTTGTATACCATTTTCATATATATTTGTAGAAAAACTCTAAATCCAACTAAGCTTCATAAACTTCAAGAATTTTTTTTTAAAACTTTTAAATTTGGAGACTTTATTTATCCCTTCATTCTTTATAATCATCATTCATTTGACTATGCATTAAGTTAAAGAAGCTAAAATTGGTGGGCTGATACACTATCAGTGGATGTTTCCAATTGAGTGGTATATTGATATTATTTTTAATTTTATTAGTGTATTCAATTTTATGAAATCATTTTATAATTTTTTTTAATTTTTTTCTTATTTTTTTCATCAAGTACTTAGGTTATTTTAAATCATATTTAAGGAATAAATCTCAAACAAAAGGATATATTGTTGAAGGTTACATAGTCAAAGAGTTCTTGAACATCTGTTCTAGGTATTTGGATGTGATTGTGACTAGAATCAATAATGTTGGATGTATTGTTGACATCTCCACTAATTCTCATTCTGAAAACTAGTCATTGGTACTTCCAACTATTGGATGACCAATTGGAATGTGTTTAAACTTTACACTGATTGAATTGGAGTTGATAGAAGCACATAGATATGTGTTACTCAATATTCTTATTGTAGATCCATTTATTGAAGAATTGTTATTGCAAACAAATAGAAGTCTAAGGGGTTAAACATGAAATGAGATGGAATTAAAAAAATTTGTTAATAAGGAGATTATTGAATGGTTATCCAATCATGTAAGTATATACTCATATTCATATTATTGATGTGTAGTTATTTTTTTTATGTTAAAATAAACACCTTATATCTTCTTATCAAGATAATGAATGTTGAGAATCAAGATTAGCTATCAAATTATTTGAATTTTTTGATCAAGGTCCTATAATCTAGGCTAATATATTTGATGCCAAAAATATTCATGGCTTCATGTTTTATACAATTTATCATGAAGAATACTTGAAAACTAAAATTAGTGGTGTTTTCATACTTATAGAGGTTGGATACCATTGAAATATGAATGATATAATTTAATTAAACTATCGTGGTCAATTTTCATTTGTCTTATTCAAATTCAAGTGGTCAACATTGATAGGGGTATAATAAAATATTCATTACATTTTACTTTTGTCAACTTCTATCACCTGATCCATAATGGTGAGTGTGAAGAGAATGTTCCATTTATCCTGGATCCACAAGAAAATATATTTTATTACGTGTATGATAAAATATATAAATGTTGGAGTGTTATTGAACACTTAAATTAGAGAAACTTAAATTATATGGGTGATGAATATCAACTGGTACTTTGTGACAGTGAACCACATAAACCACAAAACATTGAATAGTTTTTCTAATAAAATTCAAACAATAAAAATTTAAAGATAGGTTCAAAATGAATCACTCATCATAATTAAGGTTGATAACAATGAATACAATAAAAATGAAGATAATTTAATGAATACATTGGAAGTGAAACTGCATTAAAATTTCTCATTTATAAGTGTTTCGAACACATATAAATTGTTCTATTTTTTATTTTTATTTTTGTAAAAAAAAATTAGTTTTGAATTTTTTTATAAATTTAATATATTTGAACCATTTTCATTTTAGGAATTTCGAGAATAAAAAATTTCAAGATCCTAGAAGATCAACATCTCGGAGCACACCACCACTACCATCAACTGCAGTGGATCCAAGTGATTCCATTATACCTGAGACTTCTAGTGAGCCAATTGTTTCCCCAGATGTTTTTGGTATCCCTCCATACAATTCAACTATGGAAATGGAGTAGTTGGTCACACCACCATCTAAGGGATATTGGTGAGTTACCATTACATGTTTTTATGTTATTTTATAGAAAAATTTATATTTTATTAATTGTTTAATTCATTTTTCAAACAGATAAAGATAAAAATTAAAGGGATATAAATATGAAAATAAAAGATCTATGGTACTTAAAGTACTTCAAAAATATCATTCCATTGGATGAGTTCGGGGTGCCTACTAAGGATGTTGTTGAAATCTATCGGAAGATTATTGGGAAAATTTCTTGTTAGATAGTGAGATTTCCCATAAATTATAATGACTGTAGGAATATTACCACATCTTGGAAAAATTAAGACTCTGATAATCAAGTAAAGCAAATATTAATTTAATATTCATTGATAAATAATTTAAAATACATGATTTAAATTTTTTAATATACTTAAAAGTTTTATGTTTTTTATTTCTAGATGTTTTTTCATTTTGATTTCCCCGACTCTATTTCACACCCATGGACTCTAAAAGATTTGTGAGAGAAATGGATATATTTTAATTGAATATTATGGAATGAGTTTAATGACACATCTATGAGCTCACAAAAAATGTATGAGAAAGTACTTTTAAGGAATTTCTCATGAGTAATGGAAGTTGTTTGTTGATATTAATAGAGATTCATCACATTAAGTAATTGCATTTTTTTCAATATCTTAATAACATAAACACACTAAAATTATAATTTTTTTAATGTTGTTATTTTTTATAGGAATTATCTAAAAAATAATTTGAATCATGAGAAACCATTCATTCCTCAAATCCCTGGGTCTCATAGTTTTTTTAGAAAAATAACAATTTTGGTTTGTATTTTATCCATTATTATTTATATCATTTTATTATAAGTTAAGGTTTATTGTAACTTATTTATATTTTTATATAAAGTTTAATGAATTAAGTCACTCTTTTGGAAGAACAAAGATGTGGTTTAAAGTGCATAGGGAACCTGATGGAACTTTTTTAAATGACCCTTACAAATATGTTAGAGTAAGTACATTTAATTATTATTTCATGTTATTTCATTGCTAAAAAAACATAATTATAAAAAATGAATTATAACAATAAACAATCCTTAAACCCAATTAAATGGGGTTGGCTACATGTATCAAATGATAACAATTTGTAATCATTTGATCAATTTATTTGACTCAAATTAATTAGGTTTAAGACTTATTTTCTATTATAATTTATTTTTCAATATTACATTTTTATAATAATGAAATAAAAATAAATAGTAATGAAAAATTTATTGATTAGATAATAATATGAAATTTAGATAATTTAAAAAATAATTTATAATATTTTTGTATTAACATGTTAAAATTCATGAAGTCTGGGATGAGAACCCTCCACAATCATTATAGGTTTCCTAGAACGATGTGATTGCAATCATTTTGGGGAAGGACCATCTCGAACGTGTATGGGGGATGGGTTTCGGGCCTACTCAATCAGTTATCTTTGATAGGGTGTATTAATCAGTTACTCTTACACCCATTGGTGGTTTGAGTAATGTCATTGATTAGGAATCACAAAGAAACATTGTAAGGCTAAAAGAAAAATTTCAAGAATAAGAATCTTATCAAAAAACACAAGATCAGTGGCAGCTATAAATGGAAAATTCTTTAGTTTCTTTATTTAAATACATGACCAACATGATTACTAAGAAATTTTTTAGACTTATGGATCATCCTTCTAAGGTAAATTATAAATTCCATAGATCAATCACACATTTTCAAATAACACATAAAAATTCCATAAATAAAACTAAAATGAATTTTTTTATATTGAAAACATTGAATTTGAGTCATATCAACCACATCATGTTTTGGATTGACATGTGTTTGATTCCTAAATCTCAAAAATAAATCATTGATCATTATATGAAAGTTTGAAAATAATCCGAGCTCATTTTCTTACTTTTGACTTAGTAAATAGTTTTTAAAGGTAACAAATATTTAAAAACTTGTGTCACGGGGGTCAAAACTAAAAAAATTACATTATATTTCCATTAAATTAGAGTAAAATGTTCATAGATTTATTTTAAAAATATAGGTTCTAACAACATGTCATTCAAAATTATTTTTCCCCACAATTATCGTAAATGAATTTTTAGTGTTTTAAAGCACTAAAATGAGTGTGTAATTATCCAAACCATAACAAGTGACCTCATATTTATTTTAAATAATGGGAAAAACAAAGTTGAGTTATTTTTTATGTGTAATCATAGAAAAAATATAAATCTAATGTACGGTGTGGTTATAATGACTTAGTAAACAATTTTTAAAGGAACCAATTCCTTTAAAAATGTGTATTGGGGGTTAAACCCTGAAAAATGACATCAGATGGTAATTAAATCATAGAAAAATTATATTAGATTTATTTTTAAAATGTAGGAAATGAAGACTCATAGTTTTGAGTTATGGTTTCCCTAGGATGATCATAATTTTTTTAGTATTTTAAATACTAAAACATGTGTGTAACGGTCAAAACCAAAGAAAAACACCTCATATTTTTGTAAAATCATGAAAACCCCCACATTTGAGTTATTTTTTTATGTGTACGCATAGAAAACATGTTAATCCAACATGCGGTGTGGTTAGAATGACTTGGTAAATAGTTTTTAAATTTATTAAAGGATTTAAAAATGTATTTTGGGGGGGGGGGGGGTCAAAACTTGGAAAATGACATTGTATTTACATGAAATCAAAATAAAATGAATGTATATTTCTTTATGAAATGTAGGATCCAACGAATTTTTATTCCAAGTTACGGTTTACTCAGGATTCCCAAAACCATGTTTTTAGTGTTTTAAAACAATAAAATATTCATGTAACAATAAAAACCATAGAAACAGCCTCAAATTAATGTAAAATCATGGTAAAAACACTTTTGAGTTATTTTTTACATGTACACGAAGAAAAAAAATCAATATGACATGCGTTGTGGCTGAAATGACTTAGTAAACATTTTTTAAAGGTACCAAAGCATTTAAAAATGTGTGTCGATAGGTCAAAATCAGGAAAAAGATGCAGGAGTTCCATGAAATTATAGTAAAATTAATTTAGATTGATTTTTGAAATGTAGGAATTGACAGCACATCATTCTGAGTTACTATTTTCCCGGTATGATCGTAAATGTGTTTTTGGTGTTTTAAAACACCAAAACATGTGTGTAATGGTCAAAAACATAGAAAAAAACACATATTAACATAAAATCGTGGGAAAACTACCATTACGATATTTTTTTATGTGTATATGTAGACAACGCATCAATCCGACGTGTAATGTGATCACAATGACTCGGTAAACAATTTTTAAAGTTACCAAATCCTTTAAAAATGTGTTTTCGGGGGTCAAAACCAGGAAAATGACATCATATTTCCATGAAATAAGATTACAATGACCATATATTTGTTTTTGAAATGTATGAACTGACTCCATATCATTATGAGTTACATTTTTCCCACGATACCTGTAAATGAATTTTTAGTGTTTTAAAACACTAAAATGTGTGTTTAATGGTATAAATAATATAAAATGACCGTATATTGACATAGAATAATGTAACAACCACCATTGATTTATTACTTATGTGTATTCATAGAAAACACATCATTGTGACATGTGGTGTGGTTAGAATGACTCACTAAACAGTTTTTAAAAGTACCAAAGACTTTAAAAACATGAGTCGGGGGGTCAAGATAAGGAAAGAGATATCATGTTTCCATGAATTCATAAGAAAAAAACATTATATTGAGTTTTAAAATTTATAAACTGAGAGTACATCATTCTGAGTTATGGTTTTCCTGAGATTCCCATAAATGCATTTATAGTGTTTTAAAACACTAAAACATGTGTGTAATGGTTAAAATCATAAGAAACAAACTTATATTAACATGAAATCATAGGGAAAACATCATTGAGTTTTTTATGTGTTCTATCATAAAACATGTCAATCTAACTTGTGGTGTGGTCGAAATGACTTGGTAAAATGTTTTTAAAGGTACCAAATCATTAAAAGACGTGTTCCATGGGTCAAAATGAGGAAAAAGACATCATTTCCCATGAAATAATATGACAATGAACTTATATTGATTTATCAAATATAGGAACCAACATCACATCATTCTGAGATACTTTTTTCTCATGATGTTAGTAAATGTGTTTTTAGTGTTTTATAACACTAAAACATGCATGTAACGGTCAAAATCATAGAAAAAGATGTTATATTGATGCGAAATCATTGAAAAACTATATTTTTGTTATTTTTGACATGTATGTATATACAAAGTGTAAATAAATGTGCATTGTGGTCGTAATGACTCAGTGAATAATTTTTAAAGTTACCAAAGCCTTAAAAAATGTGTTTCGGGGGGTCAAAAATAAGAAAATGATATCAGATTTTCATTAAATCATATGGAAATGTCCGCAGATTTATTTTTTTAAATAAAATAACAAATGACACAACATTATGAGTTATAAATTTCCTAAGATACCCATAAACATGTTTTTAGTGTTTTAAAACACTAAAACTTGTGTGTAATGGTCAAAACCAAAGAAAACAACCACAGATTGATTAAAAATCACAGGAAAACCACGTTTTAGTAATTTTGATGTGTATTAATAGAAAACATGTTAATATGATGTGTGATGTTGTCGGAATGAATTGGTAAACATTTCTTAAAGGTGCTAAAGCCTTTAAAAATGTGTGTCGGGGGGTTAAAATTAGGAAAAACATATTAGATATCCATGAAATTTGAGTAAAATGACCGTAGATTTATTTTGGAAATGTAGGAACAAAAGACACATAATTCTAAGTTATAGTTTTCCTAGGATTCTCAAAAATTAGTTTTTACTATTTTAAAACACTAAAACATGCACGTAATAGTCGAACCCATAGAAAACAACCTCAGATTGACATGAAATCACTGGATAAGAACCGTTGAGTTATTTTTAAAATATTTGAGATTCTTTCATATCAAATTATTTAAAAATAATTTATTAATTAAATTTCAATAACAACACACATTGATTTAAAAATTATTTAGATTTTTATATACTTATCCCTTTTTAGTTTCCATTATTGAATTGTATATAAAATAGGTAATTTTATGTCTTCAAAATTTTTTCGTGATATTTTTTTTGTTTTATGCTAAAGTGTCTCTGTTTGATTAACAAAATAACAATTTTTATGTAAAAAATTATGAATATATTCTTTGTCTTTTCTCTTTTGAATTTCTTTTCTTAAATGTTCTAGTTTTTATTATAGGTGATATATTCTTGTAGTAGATAAGAGGTTAACCATTCTTATCTACAACATTCTTCAAATGGTAGTAATGATAGTTCTTAGTTTCTATGGTGTGTTTGAATTTTATCAATGATTATTCTGTAATTCTTATTTATTATGTTCAATTTTAATTTATTTCTTATTTTTTGTTATAGTTGATCAGATGATGTGGTGTGTTCCAATTGATGAGATAATGTAGAGGCAGATGGATGCATAGGAGGTTGTGGGATGGACATATATTGGGCATGAGTTTTTGTTGGATATATTTTATATGTATATATTGATGACTGAGGTATGGGTAGACTGAGGCTATCAGTTGATTGAGGTTATGGTGACTGAGGTTATGATGATCGTGGATGTATATATATTTGACTATGGATGTATGATATTTGTATGATGGGTTTACTATGCATTTATGTTTTAATTTATTTCATGTCAAAAAATTTAGATATATATTTTTTATTAAATATTTTTTTAAAAATTAAGTGAATATTTAGTGGTGGTTATTATACACCGCCGCTAAATAAATTTCTTAAAATTATAATTGTTGGTGATTTATGTTAACCTCCGCTAAACATAACTTCCACTAAATATATTATTAGTGCTTACGTTCATTTTATCTATTTTTATTTTTTTCATTAATTTGTTTAAAAAAAACATAGGTAAATAAAATAGAAACCACTGTTAAATAAAATATAAATTACGGCTAAATGCTTCAAAAATGACACATAAAAAAACCACCGCTAAATTATTACTAACCATGAAATATGAAAATATTTTATTAATCATCACTAAACAATTTTTTGGCAGTTTAAACAACCACCAGTAGAAAAAAAACCACAGCTAATGCCTCCTTTTTTATAGTAAATTATGGTGGGTTATATTTTAAAATTGGTGTCTTCATGAGGGGTAGTATAGTTTTATTTATTTATTTGAGATGTATATAACAATTTAAAATTTATTTTTTGGGTTATTAGTAATATGTGAAACATAAGTTTGATAATAAATAGATGGGTATCATGAAAATGAAGGAACCCAAATCTAAACCTATTCAACGAATTGATACCAGTAATTATTCTTACCTATTAGATATTAAAAACAATTACATGAACTTGACTAACAAATTCAATGAATGTTCCAAGCCTGAACATGTTAATTACACATTAGTTTTTTTCATATTCAATTTTTGTAATGATTTTATGAGGATGAAGCTCATATGAAACATGAACTTGAATTAGAATTTAATGCTTATTTATAATATTAAAAAATAATAATATTAATTTATGTAAATATTTATAAGGATTCGAGGAGGGGATAAATAAAAATAAAATATTATTATTAAACATTATTTAATAGATGTCATAATTATGATAATAATGGTTATGGCTCCTCATTACCTAATGCAACCCTAAATGCACCCAACCATTCATATTCCAAATCATGGAATTCTTTTGTTCTCTATAAATACAAGGAAATGTCAATGAAATATGAGGAATTTTGGGATATACATTATGTTTTTTCTCTACATATCGTCTCTATTATATTTTTATTTCTATTTTTCATCACTATATGAAAATTACATTATCTCTTCATCAATGATGTGTTTCGTTTATGATCAGTCTTAAATTTCCTGTTTTGAAATTCTTTTTGGTTTCAATCAGTGTTTGAATGATTTGACAAAAACTTATCATCACGATGATCTTCTTTTCATTATGCATCATGAAGACATTGATGTCATCCCTGTCATCAACCTCCACTAATTATAAGAGAGGTGAGTCATATTTTCTATGTAATATATTGTTTCATTTATTTTCCCCGTCTTTATAAATTTGAAAATAATTTATGATTGTATTAATCTTTTATTTCCGAAAAAATAATGAACTCATGAAGATCTATAATGACTCACAGATGAAAATTTTCACACCATTTCCTGAAGAGAATGTGTTTGATTAATATCCAACATAGACAATGTCGAGAAAAAAATTATTCATTAAACAAAAAAATGATGCCACCTAAAGTGGTTGAATAATGAACATTGCGTACCTGGCATACATCGAGAAAATTTTTTCTAATCAGTGATAAATATCATGTACTAGTCATATGTCGATCCAAAGTTTGATGATCATTCTATGAACAATGAAATTTTATTTATCTTATTTATTTGTTCACCTTAAAGGTGTCAAGTTTTAATTATGCTAAGGTTAATTACATGGATGATATTTACTTTTCAATATTTTTAAATATTGTATTGTTTTATTTTATTTCTCTTTCTTTTTATTTATTATAATTTTTTGAGATAAATTAAATATTTATGAAAGGCAATCATAAATATATTTTACATATATCCATCCACCAAATTAGATGAAATTGATGGAATTGATGAAATTTATGAAATTGTTTAATTAAATATTCATGTTATTGTCTTGAAGACACTATAAAGCCCGAACAAAGAATTTTATTTATTTCCCTAAAGTGAATGGAGATATTTATTAAAAATGATTTATCTCATTTTCTAAAGTGAATGAAAAATATACATGATTTTATTTTAAATCTAGTTCGAGGTGAATATGATTTTTTGCAAATGATCATTTTGTTGTACTTATTTAAAATACCAACAATATAACCACTATAATTTGATTGATGATAATAAATATTTACAAAGAGAAATAAATTTTATTAATATTTATAAAATAATTAATCCCTAAAGGATAATATAAAAAAATTACTTTGACTTTATATTGAATAATATCTTCATTTATCAATTATTGTTCATTCACAGCAATATCAAGGAAAAAAAATATCATTCATTAAGTGATTATGAATTACCAATATCATCTAAATTAATTCATACGATTTTATCACCTAATGTGGATTCTATTATCCTTAAAATTCATAAATGAGATTATTGAATTACATATTTTTTATAATTCTATGTATTTTATGAAAATGATTTTACCACCTGAAGTGGTTAAAACAATGACCATTATAATCAATAAAGATTAATATTTTATAAAATATGATCATTATTTATAAATAATGAATTATTATCCATTGATCATGAAATTCAATTAATTAATTCCTTCCCTTATGTGAATGTAATTACAATATCTTATTCCTTGAATATAATGAAATTATTTATGAAAATTTTTATATGATTTGTGATACTCATAAAATTTTGTAATAAATATTTTAGGGTTGATGAAGTTTGATTAAATGATTTATCCTTCATTTGGTAAAGTGAATGTTTTTATTATTTTTTATGGCAATAATATGTGTGTTGTGAATCCATAAGATTCTTCCATATTGGTTCTTGCTACCACATTCGACAACTTTAAAATACATGGGGGCTCCGCTGTAATAACCCAAACATTGAGGAATAAAATTACCTTTATTTTAATTAAATTTATAATGGATATAGAAAACATTAGCACTATTTCTATTTTATAATATCAAATTGGATTTAAATGATCGTTATGTATCATTACCATTGATAATGTAGCTGTTGAACAGTGATCACATGACTAGTATAAATATAGGGTTTTAACAAATCTTATTGGCACAGAAAAAGGAAGTGATGGCCTCAACCAGTAGGATCGTACCCTATAAAGCCTATTTATCAAATATTCTATGGGAGATAGAATTTCTGAGCTTTTACCTAGACCATACCCAAGATGAGATCCAACAACTTAAGTTGAGCAAAACTGTCACGACCCGACCTCGGGGCCCGTGCCGTGACTACCCCAAGCCCGCCTTCTATAGGCCAGGGGCTGGCGACTAGCACCAAGGCGTAAAATCCCGGTAAACAGGGAAGGCATTGCCTTTATAAGTAACAACCACCACAGAGTCAGCAAGCGGAAATTAAAGTGCAGAAAAGTAAAGGGGGCCGGAATACAAGCCCAACTGAAAGTGCAACAGGAAAAGTAAAGAACAGCAACTGAAGAAAAGACGGCGGCCTCGTGTCGTCCACTGGCAATCCCACCTGAAGGGTGGGTACAGATAGCCTCCAGGCTCCTCGGGTCCCGCGTCCGCTCCGAGCACGTCCCGCCCAGTGGTCCACCTCCAGGTACCGTCCTGCTCCACGCCCCAACCGTGATCAGCGCTGTCCGTCGTCTGCAACCAACACAACAAGGTGCGGGCATAGCCCGTGCATGGGTGAGTACAAGCTACTCAGTAAGGACCCCGAGACCCCCGAAGGTCTCCCGAAATCCACAAAGGATATAGCACAAAAGAAAGATGCAATCACGAAGTAACATCTGACTCGACTTAGGTATATGCCCATACATATACCTAAGTCCCCAATTCTAGCTCTGCTCACGAGCTCAAGAACAACTCAATCCACAAAGGAAAGCAAGACTCAAATCCACAAGGAGAGTAAATAGTAAATCCACATAGGATAGTTCAACACAATCCACAAAGGAGAGTAACATAAGATTCAGCTCAACCAGGAATACTTTTTCAGATGACGTCAAAGATGATCACTGATCCATCTAAGTCGTCGGACCCACGAAGGATCGATAGGTACTAACCCCCGCAAAAGACCCACACAGGATCGGGCTCACACAGAACCTGTAGGCAGTGGCTCACACAGAACCGGTAGTAAGGACCCACATAGGATCGGGCTCACACAGAACCTGTAGCACTGATCCACGTAGGATCGCTGAGTGCAGTAGTCGACGCAGTCCACTGAGGATCTCTGCACAGTCGTCGCCGCAGTCCACGGAGGATCTATGCTCTGTCGTCGAAGTCACAGCCAGCGCTAGGGTTCCCGCACATAGCGAGCTCGTTTAGGAGGGTCCGCTCCACGAGCCGAGAGGCTGATACATCAACTGACACGTAGTCCGAAGTTGATGTATCCAAAAGTTCCGTATCGACAACAGGATCTCAACGCAACAGACGGCGCGTCAATCGGACGCCCGGTCTGAGAGTTATTGGCATTTTCGTCCCAGGGGCCCGGTTGGTTTTTAGGGCAAAACCAACCCGACCGTACTCCGCCTGTATCCGATCCTCGGGCGGAGTATGCCAAAAGTTCCGTCTCACTTAGAGGAAACTACCACAGCTGACGGTACGTCGATCGGACGTCCGTAGCTCATGTTATGAGCGTTTCCGCTCCGAGGGCCCGGTTGGTTTCGTGTACGAACCAACCCGGCCGAACCCAAAGTCTTTCGAAACCTTGAGTATAATATACCGAAACGACCGTATCGATCCAAGGATCACGTAGCCGCTGACGGTTCGTCAATCGGAGGTCCCAGGCCCAAGATATGGGCGAAAGACCGAAGAGGGCCCGAAACGGGGGTTCTGGGCCCGGGGCGACTCGGCCCGAACCCCCCCTTGGGTCGGCCGAACCGGGTCGGCCCAAACCGGGTCGACCCGGCTAGGCCGGGTTCGGTCCGGCCTGGGCGCGGCCCGACCGACCGGACCGGCCGGCTCGGCTTCGGCCGAGCGGCCGAAGAAACTGCCGCCGCGGGTTTGACCCGCGGATTGAAGGAAACGTGGCCCCGCGGGGGGCCGCCTGTCACGCGGACGCGGCCGGGCCGCAGCGTCCCTCCCCGGTTCCGCGCGGCCGCGGAACCGGCCGCCGCCGCCGTGGCTTCAGCCGCGGCGGATCTCCTCCACGGCGGCGCGCCGGGCGCCGCCGCCTTCCGCGGGCCGCCGGAGTTGCTCCGGTGGCCCGTTTCACCTCCCGTCTGCGCCGTTGCTCCTCCTGGGGGCCGATCTTCACTGCGGGATCAATGGATCGCCCCTGCCGCACGGTTCTTCGTCTTCCGCCAAATCCGCACAAAAGGGAAGATCTGCGGAGGGTTGCCGGGCCTTGTTCGTTAGATCCGCACCCTCCGCGTTAGTCATAAACAACGGGAGGAAACCAAGTAACCAATCAACAATTTTAAATAATTTAAAATTGTTCCGAGATCGGGTTCTTTATTTCAAAAGAATAAAAACGGGATTTAAAAAGAATTCCAACAACCCTTACCTTGTCGTCGTCGGACGTGAGGTCGTCGCGGAATCGCCCGTCGCGGAAGGAGGGGATCGTCGCGTCGTTGCGGAGGAGACGTTCATCGCACCGCGGGAAAAACGTCACGCCGACGATCTCCGGATCAAGATCAAACGGATTTAATTAATTAAATCTGTTGTCATGAAATTAAAAAGGGAGAATTAACGATCCGATTCTCACCTTAGTTTCCGAACGAGGATCGGCCGCGGAAGAAGAGGCGTCGCCGAAGAACGTCGCGGGTAGAGCTCGTCGACGTCGCAGATCTCAGTGTGCGTCGTCGAATTCCGGTCGCCGGCGTTCTTCGCGTTCTTCGCGTTCTTCGCGGGGAGATGAAGAAACAAAGATTCTCTCAAATCCTTTCAAAGGATTTTTAGGTTGGTCTTATTTTATAAACATGCCAACAAACGCAAAAGCGTAAGTAACGACCCATCAGTTCGTTGAATTAATTCAACGAGCGAAACAGCCCATTTAATTCACGAAAGAAACAGCCCATTTAATTCACGAAATAAACCGCCCAATTAAATGGTCTGTTAAGAATTAAAGAAAACGCGTCGATTGACTTTTCAGTTACTTTGACGGGTTTTCGCGGGTGCGTTACTTAGCGAAAGAAACGGCGGGGCTCGTGCGGGCCCCACCGCACAAATATCCTACCAAGGGGTAGGATATTTCTGGATAGCATCCTATCCAGTTCAACTCAGCTCAAGCCACCTTTAAGTGACTTCCAAGCAGCTTAAGTGAAATAAAATAAAGTTGTCGCACAAACTTTATTTTATTTCTGACTTAAAGCCCCAAAATTTAAAAACCACGTCTGAGCAAACGCAACTCCGAAAGAGGCGTTTCTAAGCAAATACCGGCGCTGCGATTTCATCGGTGCCCTCAGAATTCGATTCCGGGAACCGGTTCAAAAGATAGAAAAACCCGCTCGTCCGTTCACTGAACGTACCCGAGCCAAACTTCGGAAATTGATTCCGGGCACACCGGGCCTCGGAATCAGGTTCCGTCTGAAGCTGCGCTCTTGTAAAATTCCAAAGAAAATTAAGAAAAAAAAAATTTCCTTGAAATTTGCGGGTCTTTACATTACTCCCACCTCAGGCCTTTACGTCCCCGTAAAGATACATCAAAAACTAGGGGAACAAATGGGGGTACTGAGCACGCATCTGAGCCTCCCGCTCCCAAGTGCTCTCCTGGAGGTTCCCGTGCTTCCATATGACGTGCACAAGAGGAATCGACCGCCCACGTAGGACCCGCTCCTGTCGATCCTCGATCTCCACTGGGACCTCCGCAAAAGTCGCCCCATCGTCCACGTCTAGCTCCCCAAAGTCGATGATGTGCGTCGGGTCGTGCACGTATCTCCTCAGCTGAGACACGTGAAGGACGTCGTGCACCCGGTGCAACTGAGGTGGTAGAGCCAGGCGATAAGCCACCTCTCTTATCCTGCTGAGGACCTGGAAAGGCCCGATGAAGCGTGGAGACAACTTGCCACCTCGGCCAAATCTCCGTAAACCACGTCGAGGTGAGACACGCAAAAAGACGTGGTCGCCGTCCTCGAACTCTAGTGGCCTCCTCCTCCTGTCAGCATATGACTTCTGCCGGCTCTGAGCTGTCCTCATCCTCTCCTGGATGATCTGGACCTTCTCTGTCGTGGCTCGGACCATCTCTGGTCCCACGAGTGCTGACTCCCCAGGGTCTGTCTAGCACAACGGTGATCTGCAGGGTCTGCCGTACAACGCCTCGTATGGTGCCATCCCGATGGTGGAGTGGTAGCTGTTGTTG
The DNA here is from genome assembly GCA_963277665.1 of Viscum album. Lineage (NCBI taxonomy): Eukaryota > Viridiplantae > Streptophyta > Magnoliopsida > Santalales > Viscaceae > Viscum > Viscum album. Next base: position 719,185,178 of record OY728157.1, on the reverse strand, counting down.
TACGCGAACTCCACCAAGGATAGGTGGTCCTCCTAGTTGCGACCAAAGTCGAGAACACATGCACAGAGCATGTCCTCGAGTGTCTGTATGGTCCTCTCCATCTGACCATCCGTCTGAGGGTGGAAGGCTGTGCTCAGATGGAGCCGCGTCCCGAACGCCTCCTGTAACCCCTTCCAAAGCCGGGAAGTGAAACGAGCATCTCGATCGGAGAGGATAGACGATGGCACACCGTGAAGCCGTACGATCTCCTGGACGTAAAGACGTCCCAAGCTCTCCACTGAGCCCTGCTCTCTGATGGGTAAGAAGTGTGCCGACTTGGTGAGTCGGTCGACAATCACCCAAATGGAGTCGTGACCTCTGGAAGTGCGTGGAAGTCTAGTCACGAAGTCCATAGATATGCCGTCCCACTTCCACTCCGGGACCTCCAAGGGCTGTACCAAGCCTGCTGGTACCTGATGCTCTGCCTTCACCTGCTGGCAGGTGAGGCATCGTGAAACGAACTCTGCCACAGCTTTCTTCATGCCCGGACACCAGTGCTGTCGTCTGAGATCCTGGTACATCTTCGCCACTCCGGGATGCACCGCCAAGGGAGAAGTGTGAAACTCTCTCAGCACCTCCTCTCGTAAAGCGACTGGTACGAAGGTACGTCCTCTGAAAAGGATGTCGTGCTCTGCTCCAAGGGAGAAACCATCAAGCGCCTGACCTGAGGATATCAGTGCACGCCGGGTCTCACAGTCAGCGTCCCCACGCTGAGCCTCTCTGACCCGCTGTAGAAGTGGAGGAGAGACTGTGAGAGACTGAAGAAAGGCTGCTCCGTCTCTATCCACGAAGGATATCTGTAAGGAGGCTAGCTGCTCTGTCGCCTCCTCAAGTAGCTGAATGCCCGTCCTCCTGCTGAGGGCATCGGCTACCACGTTCCCCTTCCCAGGAGTATAGACTATCTCAAAGTCATAGTCCTGGAGGAACTCAAGCCATCTCCGCTGTCTCAGGTTCAGGTCCTTCTGAGAGAAGATATACCTGAGACTCTGGTGGTCAGAAAAGACTGTGAAGCACTCGCCCATCAGATAGTGCCGCCAAGTCTTCAGAGCGAAGACCACTGCTGTTAACTCCAGGTCATGAGTGGCGTAGTTCTGCTCATGCGGCCTCAACTGACGTGATCCGTAGGCGATCACGACCCGCTCCTGCATCAGGACGCACCCGAGTCCAGTCCCTGATGCATCGCAGTAAACTACGTATCCAACTCCCTCCTCAGGCAACCTCAAGATAGGTGCGCTGGTCAATCTCTGTCTCAGCTCCTGGAAGCTCTGTTGACATCTGTCTGACCACACGAAGGGTTTCCCCTTCTTCGTCAACGCTGAGAGTGGTGCCGCAACTCTGGAGAAGTCTGGCACGAATCTCCGATAGTATCCGGCTAGTCCCAAGAAGCTCCGCACCTCCGTCACGCTCCTGGGTGGCTCCCAAGCTAGCACTGCCTCGATCTTCGCGGGGTCCACTGCAACTCCCGCCTCAGAAATGACGTGCCCCAAGAAATGGACCTCACGTAACCAGAACTGGAATTTTGAGAGCTTTCCATAAAGCTGGTGCTCTCGGAGTGTGTCTAGCACAACTCGCAGGTGGTAGGCATGCTCCTCCTCAGTCATCGAGTATACCAAAATGTCGTCAATGAAGACCACGACAAATCGGTCGAGGTATGGCTGGAAGATCCTGTTCATGAGGCTCATGAACACTGCTGGAGCATTGGTTACGCCAAACGGCATAACCAAGAACTCATAATGGCCATACCGACACCTGAAGGCCGTCTTCTGCACGTCCTCGTCTCGAACTCTGAGCTGATGATAGCCTGACCGGAGGTCTATCTTCGAGAACCACCGCGCTCCCTTGAGCTGATCGAAGAGGTCATCAATCCGTGGTAGCGGATACTTGTTCCTCACTGTCACCTGGTTCAGGCGACGATAGTCGACACACAGTCGCAAGCTCCCGTCCGCCTTCTTGGCGAACAAAATCGGGGAAGCCCAGGGTGAAACACTGGGTCGGATAAACCCCTTGCTCTGCAAGTCCTCCAACTGTACCCGCAGCTCCCGAAGCTCGGCGGGGGCCATCCGATATGCTGGAGTAGATATCGGGGCTGTCCCGGGGTACAAGTCGATGTAAAAGTCTACCTCTCTACGAGGAGGTAGCCCTGGAACGTCGTCGGGAAAGACGTCCACGTACTGGTCCACCACTGCAGGAAAAGTTGGACTCCGCACGTCCACTGCTCCTAGGATGAGGCTAGCCAACTGATGAGAGATGGGCTGCACTCTCCTCCGCGGAAGTCCATCCTGTGCTGCAAAGGTTCCCTTCTCGCCGGTGAAGGTAAACCTGCTCCCGTCGGTGCGAACACATCGCACCTTGCGCCTAAAACAGTCGATCTGGGCATGATCCGTGGATAGCCAATCCATGCCCAAGATGACGTCGTAAGGCCTCAACGCCGCTACAAGGAGATCCCAGCCGAAGCTCTCGCCTCCTAGAGTAAGCTCACACTGCCGGCACCAGTGCGTAATCGTCGAGTCTGCTCCCGTAGGAGTCTCTAGCCGTAAGGATCGAGCCAACGGCTCAGTCGGAATCTCCGAGCTCCGAACAAGGGCAGAGGCTATGAAAGAGTGACTCGCTCCTGTGTCTATAAGTACTGCAGCAAGGGTGGAATAGACACAGATCGTACCTCGAATCATCTCTGGCATGTCGGGGTCATAGGCCTCCACTGCCTGGAGCTGGGCCTGCCCCTGCCCACCAGCTCCCTGTGGTCGAGGTGGCCCTCCTAGTGGTGGTGGGGGTAGAGCCTGGAAGCGTCGCCCACCACCCGCTGCTCGGCCAGCTCCTCTGCCTCGTCCGCCTCCTCCCTGCGGACCGCCACGGTCGACCCTCTGCCTCTGCCTGGGTGGCCCCTCCACCGTCTGCTGCTCCTCTGATCGGCGGGTCGGGCAGTCACGAGCCATGTGACCCTGCCCGCCGCAGGAGTAGCACAGCCTGCCTCTCGGAAGGCTGGCACTCCGCTGTGTGCCCCGCACTGCTGAGCCGGTGTCCTGAGGCCGTCTGCGTGGGGGTCTGGTCTGCCTGGACCCGAGAGTCATCCGTCGGCTACCTGCTACCGAAGACTCAGCTACCTGCCGCCCTGCGCTAGGTCTCGCCGCTGAAGAAGGATCTTCCAGGAAGCTCTCGATCAGGAGGGCTCGCTCCAGCACTCCCGCCTGGGTCGGAATGCTGAGGGAGATCAGCGACGCCCGAATCTCCTGTCGCAAGCCCTGCTCGAAGGTCCGGGCCCGGAAGAAGGGGTCCCGTACCATGTCGGTCGAGTAGCGAGATAGGTCAGTGAACCTCGCCGCGTACTGAGCGACCGTCATGCTGCCCTGGCGCAGCTGGAGAAGCTCCTGGATGCGCACCGCTCGGAGGGTGGCCGAGACGAACTCAGAGCGGAAGAGGCTCTCGAAGTCCGCCCAGAACAAGGATGCCTCATCGTGAACCTGGAGCATCAGGCTCCACCATCGTCCTGCCGCCGCCTGCAGGAGGCTCGCTGCGAGAATCACCATGAGATCCGCTGGTGTCCTCACTAGCCTAAAGATCCGTACCACCGCCTCTAGCCAGTCCTCGGCGGCCTGGGGGTCCGCCTCACCGCGAAACCTGGGAAGTCGCTGGCTCTGAAACTCATGCAGTGCCCTGAGGCGACGTGCATCGTCAGCGTCTGGTACTGGTAGCATCGGTGGCTCGGCGGGTAAAGCTACCGCCGGTGCCACTGCTGGCAAAGGGCCCTGCACCGAGGCCTCGTCGCTCGGTGGGCTGCCGTCGCGCCCTACACTCGGAACCCTAGCTGGCTGTCGTCGCGGGGCCATCCTGAAAAGGAGAACAAGAGCACCACAGTCAGAACAGTATACCTGGTGAGCTGGCACAAGTAATCACAAGGAAAACTTGAGACTTTCATAAAGCAGATCAGTATACCCGGTGAGCTGACATAAGTAATCACAAAGAAAACTTGAAACACACACGCAATCAATGTTTTCATGCATTAAGTCGGAAATCAGGAGTCAGGGTCCTGGTGTATGGATACGTCGGCCGCCGCACCAACACTGGGCTCCCTGAACTGATAACCACACTCAATACACTAAACACTATTGCTTCATATAGAAAGAAAAGACGATCAGAGTCCGCGGTAGAACCGACCACCTCTGATACCAATTTTTCACGACCCGACCTCGGGGCCCGTGCCGTGACTACCCCAAGCCCGCCTTCCATAGGCCAGGGGCTGGCGACTAGCACCAAGGCGTAAAATCCCGGTAAACAGGGAAGGCATTGCCTTTATAAGTAACAACCACCACAGAGTCAGCAAGCGGAAAGTAAAGTGTAGAAAAGTAAAGGGGGCCGGAATACAAGCCCAACTGAAAGTGCAACAGGAAAAGTAAAGAACAGCAACTGAAGAAAAGACGGCGGCCTCGTGTCGTCCACTGGCAATCCCACCTGAAGGGTGGGTACAGATAGCCTCCAGGCTCCTCGGGTCCCGCGTCCGCTCCGAGCACGTCCCGCCCAGTGGTCCACCTCCAGATACCGTCCTGCTCCACGCCCCAACCGTGATCAGCGCTGTCCGTCATCTGCAACCAACACAACAAGGTGCGGGCATAGCCCGTGCAGGGGTGAGTACAAGCTACTCAGTAAGGACCCCGAGACCCCCGAAGGTCTCCCGAAATCCACAAAGGATATAGCACAAAAGAAAGATGCAATCACGAAGTAACATCTGACTCGACTTAGGTATATGCCCATACATATACCTAAGTCCCCAATTCTAGCTCTGCTCACGAGCTCAAGAACAACTCAATCCACAAAGGAAAGCAAGACTCAAATCCACAAGGAGAGTAAATAGTAAATCCACATAGGATAGTTCAACACAATCCACAAAGGAGAGTAACATAAGATTAAGCTCAACCAGGTATACTTTTTAAGATGACGCCAAAGATGATCACTGATCCATCTAAGTCGTCGGACCCACGAAGGATCGATAGGTACTAACCCCCGCAAAAGACCCACACAGGATCGGGCTCACACAGAACCTGTAGGCAGTGGCTCACACAGAACCGGTAGTAAGGACCCACATAGGATCGGGCTCACACAGAACCTGTAGCACTGATCCACGTAGGATCGCTGAGTGCAGTAGTCGACGCAGTCCACTGAGGATCTCTGCACAGTCGTCGCCGCAGTCCACGGAGGATCTCTGCTCTGTCGTCGAAGTCACAGCCAGCGCTAGGGTTCCCGCACATAGCGAGCTCGTTTAGGAGGGTCCGCTCCACGAGCCGAGAGGCTGATACATCAACTGACACGTAGTCTGAAGTTGATGTATCCAAAAGTTCCGTATCGACAACAGGATCTCAACGCAACAGACGGCGCGTCAATCGGACGCCCGGTCTGAGAGTTATTGGCATTTTCGTCCCAGGGACCCGGTTGGTTTTTAGGGCAAAACCAACCCGACCGTACTCCGCCTGTATCCGATCCTCGGGCGGAGTATGCCAAAAGTTCCGTCTCACTTAGAGGAAACTACCACAGCTGACGGTACGTCGATCGGACGTCCGTAGCTCATGTTATGAGCGTTTCCGCTCTGAGGGCCCGGATGGTTTCGTGTACGAACCAACCCGTCCGAACCCAAAGTCTTCCGAAACCTTGAGTATAATATACCGAAACGACCGTATCGATCCAAGGATCGCGTAGCCGCTGACGGTTCGTCAATCGGAGGTCCCAGGCCCAAGATATGGGCGAAAGACCGAAGAGGGCCCGAAACGGGGGTTCTGGGCCCGGGGCGACCCGGCCCGAACCCCCCCCTTGGGTCGGCCGAACCGGGTCGGCCCAAACCGGGTCGACCTGACCCGGCCCGACCCGGCTAGGCCGGGTCTGGTCCGGCCTGGGCGCGGCCCGGCCGACCGGACCGGCCGGCTCGGCTTCGGCCGAGCGGCCGAAGAAACTGCCGCCGCGGGTTTGACCCGCGGCTTGAAGGAAACGCGGCCCCGCGGGGGGCCGCCTGTCACGCGGACGCGGCCGGGCCGCCGCGTCCCTCCCCGGTTCCGCGCGGTCGCGGAACCGGCCACCGCCACTGCGGCTTCAGCCGCGGCGGATCTCCTCCACGGCGGCGAGCCGGGCGCTGCCGCCGCCTTCCGCGGGCCGCCGGAGTTGCTCCGGTGGCCCGTTTCACCTCCCGTCTGCGCCGTTGCTCCTCCCGGGGGCCGATCTTCACTGCGGGATCAACGGATCGCCCCTGCCGCACGGTTCTTCGTCGTCCGCCAAATCCGCACAAAAGGGAAGATCTGCGGAGGGTTGCCGGGCCTTGTTCGTTAGATCCGCACCCTCCGCGTTAGTCATAAACAACGGGAGGAAACCAAGTAACCAATCAACAATTTTAAATAATTTAAAATTGTTCCGAGATCGGGTTCTTTATTTCAAAAGAATAAACACGGGATTTAAAAAGAATTCCAACAACCCTTACCTTGTCGTCGTCGGACGTGAGGTCGTCGCGGAATCGCCCGTCGCGGAAGGAGGGGATCGTCGCGTCGTTGCGGAGGAGACGTTCGTCGCACCGCGGGAAAAACGTCGCACCGACGATCTCCAGATCAAGATCAAACGGATTTAATTAATTAAATCCGTTGTCATGAAATTAAAAAGGGAGAATTAACGATCCGATTCTCACCTTAGTTGCCGAACGAGGATCGGCCGCGGAAGAAGAGGCGTCGCCGAAGAACGTCGCGGGTAGAGCTCGTCGACGTCGCAGATCTCGGTGTGCGTCGTCGAATTCCGGTCGCCGGCGTTCTTCGCGTTCTTCGCGTTTTTCGCGGGGAGATGAAGAAACAAAGATTCTCTCAAATCCTTTCAAAGGATTTTTAGGTTGGTCTTATTTTATAAACATGCCAACAAACGCAAAAGCGTAAGTAACGACCCATCAGTTCGTTGAATTAATTCAACGAGCGAAACAGCCCATTTAATTCACGAAAGAAACAGCCCATTTAGTTTATGAAATAAACCGCCCAATTAAATGGTCTGTTAAGAATTAAAGAAAACGCGTCGGTTGACTTTTCAGTTACTTTGACGGGTTTTCGCGGGTGCGTTACTTAGCGAAAGAAACGGCGGGGCTCGTGCGGGCCCCACCGCACAAATATCCTACCAAGGGGTAGGATATTTCTGGATAGCATCCTATCCAGTTCAACTCAGCTCAAGCCGCCTTTAAGTGACTTCCAAGCAGCTTAAGTGAAATAAAATAAAGTTGTCGCACAAACTTTATTTTATTTATGACTTAAAGCCCCAAAATTTAAAAACCACGTCTGAGCAAACGCAACTCCGGAAGAGGCGTTTCTAAGCAAATACCGGCGCTGCGATTTCATCGGTGCCCTCAGAATTCGATTCCGGGCACCGGTTCAAAAGATAGAAAAACCCGCTCGTCCGTTCACTGAACGTACCCGAGCCAAACTTCGGAAATTGATTCCGGGCACACCGGGCCTCGGAATCAGGTGCCGTCTGAAGCTGCGCTCTTGTAAAATTCCAAAGAAAAGTAAGAAAAAAAAAATTCCTTGAAATTTGCGGGTCTTTACAAAAACCACTTAAGGGAAAAGTTCAAGCTTATTGAGATCACGACCCAAACCATGTTCCCCGAACAACACCATGAAATCCCCATCATCTCACATATTACTTTTAGAGTGTATTATGGTGTAATTAAAGGATATTTATCAAGACCCTAAAATTATGATTATTTTGTATAAAATAAGGAATATACTTTCATTCTATTATTGTTACTTTGTAAATTATTTTTAAAGAACAAATAATATTTTTGGTTAATATTAAAATTAAATTAAGAAATATAGTTTGATGAATTAATTTATTTTTTAATTAAATAAATAAAATATTATTATTAAAATACTTTTATTAAATATAAATGATTTTATAATTTTTATGAAGTCAAATGTAATTTTTATTAAGGGTTGAAAATTGTTTTTTCAAAACCTGTCAATTTTCAATAAATGTTGGGTTTTTATTTTAAAAGTGAAAATTCACAAATTTAGAAAATTGATTAGATAAAATGAATATTATTTTTGGAATCAGGATGTCAAAATTATCCAATGGTGATTTTTTCATAATTTTCCTAGCTAGTCAAATTTTTGGGTAAAAATTAAATACTGTATAAATATATAATGTGTTTTATGACATCATAATGACCCAATAGTGATATAATAAAATAATATAAAAGTTATTTTCGTCCAAATATCTTTTTTCCTTTTAAAATAATATAATTTTAGGTTTATTTGATTCATTTTATAGAGCCTTAGTGAATCCTCCAAGGCTTATAATATATTTTTAGATCTTAAAATCATTTCCAGGAATGTGTGACTCACCTCCACATAATAAAGGTAAATATTTTAATATATTAGGCCCTTATCCTTGTAAAATAATGTATTCCACTCCCCTTTTCCAAAAACCCTGGAAAAAACATGGGATTGTTTGTGGGTTTTAATATTTTATTTTGTAGTGTTCAAAACCAAAACAATAAAGAAATCCCCATCCGTTCCTATATTAACCCACCCAAGATCCCATTTCTATTCACTAAATCTCTTTTTATCTCAACCATCTTCTACCCTATACTCCCTATAGTCCTACCAAGGCACCCCCAAGCTCCCAAGAAGCCTCCCCCAAGCCTTTGGGATCACACATCCAAGTAAGGGTTCCTTTCTTTCTCAATTTTTTTCGAAGTTTCCGTATATTGTTACATCATTTTATTTTCAATTAAAAATTATGGGATATGTTTTTGAACATCCCCCATACTACCCTTATTATTCTTGAATGATTAGATACCCCTTTATATCTCATTAATCCCTCCTGAGTACACCTGTTACTATTTTGATATTCTATAATGCATTTCTATTTTCTGATTTCCATTCAAGAATTTATTTTATATTATGCATCTAAATTCCATTTAATATATTGAGTTATTATGTACCATGATACCATTTCTGTTAATTTAATGTATAAATTATTATATAACCCTTTCAATCTCATCAACCCATTTTAATAAATTCTATTTGACATCGTTATGCTTCCTAAATTGCACCTTGATTTTCCTTGCCAAAATCATCATGTAGTGAATATCATAGCCATTTCTCTATCAAGGGTATTCACCTTTATACTCATGTAATTACTTAGATGTATGTATTATACATTCCTTGTTCATGAAATAAATTATGATGTTTAATGAATTCATGTTTTATGATCTATGTGGCACACTTATACATGAAAACGAAATGATTATGAAGGGTGCGCCCTGATAGCACTCTAATCCATTGTGTAATATTTAGTATCATGATATTCCATGTGTAATGAGGGATTACTCATGATAATTCATGTGCAATGAGGGTTCAATCATGCTAATTCATGTTCTATGAGGGTTTACTCATGCTAATTTATGTGAAATGAGGGTTTACTCATGATAATAATGTGAAATGAGCCTTGGATCATGCTAATATCATGTTTTATGTTGTTGCCACATTTCCATGTTAGGAATATCATGATATATCCTGCCTTTATGTTCATGTTTCTTTTGCGCTCCATTGATATTTTTATTGACAAACATGTATTGTCTTCCTCATGTTATGCCATGTTTATTCCCTTACTGAGATTTCTAGATCACCATTTTCTTAGGTATGTCCTCAGGTTATCCCATGCATTGCTAAGTGCGAAGGAATGTTGTGGTCATATAAAAGAAGATTTCAATAAATATGTGTACTTAATGTTTTAAGTTGTAATTTAATGTTCATAATCCCACAAGACACTATACCTATCAATCTTATGAGTTATAGTAAGTGAAATTTTTTGTAATAAATAATGTTTAAAAATGTAATTAAAATCAGGGTTGTAATAGTTGGTATCATAGGATAGGTTTAGTTATCATTGGTATTAGGATTAGAAAACTCTAGATAAATCCTTTGGGATAATACTAAGTATAATAAATGAATAACTAAATTATAGTGAGTATAGATTAAGTGTTTTATCAATAAAAAACATCCCTATCTAGATAAAAATAAGTAGGGGTGCCTTTGGCATAGATATATCTAGGGGTACAACTCGAAAACAATACTTTGAGCTAAACTCAAATGAGAACTGGTGCATGACAATAGGAATTTCTTCACTCTTGGTTCGAAACTCCTGGGGTATGCTTTATTACTTTCATAATCTTATTATGAACCATTATTAAGGGAACAAAAATAACCCATACGAATATATGTTAGGAATTAGATCATGGATAATTTAGATCAAAGCATAGAAATTCATAAGTTAAGGAAATAAATGTAATTTATAAGTTATCCTTTTAATTTAATTGGATTCCCCTTTATGTGTTAATACTTAAATATAATTATCCCTATGTCTATATTAGATAGAGTAGAACCAGAATGAAAAATTGAAAGGTAGGGTTATCTTCCATAGTTCTATGGATTATTTTATATCCCAAATGTTTATTAGAATAATCCAAACACCACCACAAATCATGGAAGTATAGATTTCGATGAAAATGGAAAATGGGAAAATCATTGCATCATATGTATATAATGCCTCCCCTGTCACAATTTCTAGATTGAAATTACTAAAAAAACCTCAACATACTCCTTCTGGTGGAATTTTATGCAATTATTAGCATGGATTGTCTTTCCCTATATAGATCCAACATAAATTTTTGTGATAGGTAAATAACTCTTCATATGGTGAATCAACCCCTGATTCTATAAAAGTGCAAGAAGGAAGATGAATATTCTTTAGAACCATCATATAAAGCATTAATATTAAAACCCTATAATCATGTGTATCTTTCTCGGATGGTTTAGTCTAAAAAAAGAACCATCCTCGAAGACATGCCTATTTTGAGGGAATTTTCTGATGTGTTTCCTGAGGAATTTTCTAGTCTTCCTCCTAGAAGAGATGTTCAATTCTCGATTGATCCTATACCTGGGGAATTTCAAATATCCAAGACTCTGTATATAATGGTTTTTGTGGATATTGAGGAGATAAAGAAACAACTACAAAAGAATCTAGATAAAGGGTTTATACTCCCAAGTGCTTTACCATATGGTAAACTAGTCCTCTTCATCAATAAGAATGATATGTCAATGCACCTTTTCATTGATTATCTTGCGATCAACAAAATCACTATAAAGAAAAAGTATCCTTTGTAAAAAATTGATGAATTGTTCGATAAACTATGTGGAGCACAATACTTCTCCAAGGTGGATCTACGGTCAGGATATTACCAAGTTAAGGTGAAGGAGGATATCCCCAATACTGCTTTTTATACAAGGTATGGGAATTATGAGTTCATAATGATTCCATTCAGATTCACTAATGCTCCAAAAATATTTATGGACTTCATTAATACAGTCTTTAGAGATTACCTCTAAAAATTTGTTATATTATTTATAGAAAATATTTGAATATACTCTAAAACCAAGGAGAAGAATCTGAGTATTGTACTAGAGACCTTGTGAAATTAGAAGCTCTATGAAATGTACAATAAGTGTGAGTTCTATTTGAATTAAGTCTCATTCTTTGGGAATATCATCATAAGTAATGGGATATATATGGATCCTTCAAAAAAAATCAATTAAGGTATGGATGAGGCTAACATCTATGACAGATATCCGTAGCTTCATAGGGTTAGTTGGATATTATCCCTGATTTGTATGAAATTTCTTACGATTATCAAACCCTCTTACTATGATAACTCAGAACAGAGTCTAGTTTTCATGGAACGATGAATGTGAAGAAATCATCTTGGAGTTAAAGAATAGTATTATCACTTCCCCTTATGCTCACACTACCCATAAGTGGGTAGCTTTTCATAATCTTCAATGATTGATTTGAAGAAGGGAATGGGTTGTGTGTTGATGTAGAATGAAAAATTCATTGCCTATGCCTCAAGGCAGTTGAAAATTCATGATAAAAACTATCCCACACATGATCTAGAGTTGGCAATTGTGATCTTTGTATTGGAAATTTGGCGGTATTATCTCTTGGGGGAGAAGTGATAAATATATACAGATCACAAAAGTCTCAAATATATATTCACACATAAAGAGTTGAATATGCACTCATGAATATGGTTAGAGATCATCAAGGATTATGACTACTCAATCCATTACCACCTTGGGAAATCGAACAAGGTAGCGTATTCTATAAGTATAAAGGACCCATAAATTCTATTATTTTTGAGAATTGAAAAGGATCAAATCTTCTTTGATTTGATGAAGATGAACATGGGAATTAGAATTAATTGAACATCATCAATCCTTTCACAAATGATTTCTCGACCGTCTCTTTTGGAAACTTTAAAGGATTATCAAAAGGATGATGTGGGAATTTAGAAGAAAGTGGAAACTATTTGAAAAGTTAAATCCTTGGATTTCAATGTTAATGAAGTAGGTATTTTTAGATTTGGGTCAAGACTATGTGTTACATCAAATCCAAAGCTAAAGAAATAACTTTTGGATGATGCATATAGTTTGAATTTTCCCATTCACCAAGGAAACATGAAGATGTATTGAGATATCCGTGAGAACTATTGGTGGGATAACATGAAGAAGGATATCTCTAAATATACATCAAAGTTTCTTATATGTCATTAAGTGAAGGATGAGAGGAATGAGTCTAAGGGTATGATGCAACCATTACCCATACCAATATGAAAATGGGAAAACATCACCATTGACTTTGTCACCGCACTTCTGAAGACATCCAAGGAAACAATTATATCTAAGTTGTTGTGGATCATATTACAAAGACTGAAAACTTCATTGCAATTCATGAGGATTTTTTACTAGATCAACTAGCATGGATATACCTAAGAGAAGTGGTAAGATTACATAGAGTACCAAAATCGATTATGTTTGATCGAGATCCAAGATTCACCTCTAAGTTTTGGAAAAGCCTCCAGCATGCTCTAAACACAGAGCTGAACTTCAATATGACTTATCAACATAAAACTAATGGCTAATCTGATCGGACTATCTAGAAACTTGAGGACATGTTGAGAGCTTGCTCAGTGTACTTCAAAGGTGGATGAGACCAACATATTCCATTTGTGGAGTTCTCTTACAACAATAGTTTCCACTCCAGCATCCAAATGACTCTTTATTAAGCCCTTTATGGGAAGAGAGGACGAACACCAGCATGTTGGGATGAAGTTGGGGAATGATAACTTCTAGGTCCAAAAATGGTGGAGAATATTAAGACCATCCAGCACCACATCAAAGATATACAAAGTAAAAAAAATAGATATCATAAAAATCATCAATGAGACCTGGAGTTTGATGTTAGAGACATGGTATTCCTCCGCATATCTCCATGGAAGAGTTATGAGATTTTGAAAGAAGGTAAAGCTTAGTCCAAGGTACACCATCCCTTTGGAGATCCTTGATCGCATCAGAGTAGTGTCATATCGACTATCACTCCCACCAAACCTATCTCAAGTACATGATTTATTCCATGTATTACTCTTGAGGAAGTACATACCTAACCCATCACATGTACTCAATCTAGAGGTCATACCATTAGAGAATGACCTTTCCTATGAGGAGAATCCGGTGAAGATCTTAGATTGTAGAGAAAAAATTATATGATATAAGACAACACCACTCATCAAAATGTTGTGGAGAAACCACTAGTTTGAAGAAGCTACATGGGAACTAGAGGAAGTGATGAGGTAGAGGTACCCTAATCTATTTTATTTTGGGAAAAGGAAATTTTGAGGGTGAAGTTTCTTAAGGGGGAAAGGTTGTAACGACCTGAACATTTATGAATAAAATTCCATTTATTATAATTAAATTTATTACTGATATAGAAAAAAATTAAATCCTTTTATTTTATTATATCGAATTGGATTTAAATAACCAATAAGTATCATTACCATTGATAAAGTAGTTGTTGAACAGTGATCACATGACTAGTATAAATATAGGGTTTTAAAAAATCTTTTTGGCATAAACAAAGGAAGTGAGGGACTCAACCAATAAGATTATACCCTATGAATCCCATTTATTGGAGCTTTCAAGATAGATAGCATTTCTCATCTTTTCTCAATATTAAACCCAAGCTGAAATACAACAACTTAAGCATGAGAGAAACCATTTATGGGATAAGTTCAAGATCATTGGGATCACGACCCAAACCATGCTCACTAAACGACCCCATGAAAGCCTCACAATCACACACCTTACTCTTAGGGAGTATGCTGGTGTAATAAATGGATATGTATCAAGACCCTATAATAATAATTATTTTTTATATAATAATGAATATACTTTCATTCTACTATTGTTACTTTATAAATTAATTTTAAAACATAAATAATTTTTTTGGATAATATTAAATTTCAATTAAAAATTTATTTTGATGAATTAATGGATTTTTGAATTAAATAAATAAAATATTATTATTAAATTACTTTTATTAAATATAAATTATCCTATAATTTTTATGAAGTCAAATGTAATTTTTATTAAGGTTTGAAAACTGTTTTTGTCAAAACCCATCAATTTTCAATCAATGTCAGTTTTTATTTTAAAATTGAAAATTCACATATTTAGAAAATTATTTAGATAAAATTAATTTTATTTTTGTAATTACGATTTTTAAATTATTCAATGGTGAATTTTTCATAATAATTTGGGATAGTCGAATTTTTGGGTAAAAATTAAATACCATTTGAATATATAATTTGTTTTATGACATCATAATGACCCAATAGTGATGTAATAAAATACTATAAAAGGCATCTTAGAACTAATATATGTTTTTAATTTAAAATAATTTAATTTTAGGTTTATTTTATTTGTTTTATAAAGCCTTAGTGAATCCTCTAAGATAGATAAAATATTTTAAGCTTTTAAATTCATTTCCTTGAAAGTGTGACTTACCTACACATAATAAAAGGTAATATTTTAATATCTTAGGCCCGTATCCATATAAAATAATATATACCACTCCCATTTTCCAAAAACCATGTTAAAAAATATGGTATGGTTTGTGGTTTTGAATGCTTTATTATGTAGTGTTCGAAACCAAAATAATAAAGGAATATCCATCTTTTCCTATTTAAATCCACCCAAGATCCCATTTCTCATCACTAAAACTCATTTAAGATCAAACACCATCTTCCCCCTACTCCTTAGAGTCCTCCTAAGGCAACCCAAGCTCCCAAGAGCCTCCCCCAAGCCTTTGGGATCACACATCCAAGTAAGGGTTCCTTCCTTTCTAAATTTTTATCCAAGTTTCCTTATATTGATACATACTTTTATTTTCAATTAAAAATAATGGGGTATGCTTTCACAACCCCCCCATACTTCCCTTATTTTTTTAATTATAAGAGACCCATTTCCCTATCATTAATCCCTCCCATGTACACCCATTACCATACCGAAGTTTCATAAGGGATTTCTGCTTTCTCATTTCCATTCAAGAATTTCTTTTATATTAGGAATATAAATTCCATTTAATATGTTGGGATATTATGTCCCATGATCACCTTACTATAAATTTCATGTATAAATTATGAGATATCCCTTTCAATCTTTTCAACCCATTTTACAAATTTCTATTTGACATCATTATGCTGTTGAAATTTCACCACAACTTTCCACGCCAAAATCATTATGTAGTGAATACCATACCCATTTCTCTATCAATGGTATTAACCTTTATACTCACATACTTATTTATTAGGGAATTACATGTATTTATTCCACAGTCCTTGTCCATGGAATAAATTATTATGTTTAATGAATCCATGTTGTATGATCTATATGGAACACTTATACATGAAAATGAAATGATTATGGAGGGTGGGCCCTGATAGCGCTCCAATGCATTGGGTAATGTTTAGTATCATGATAAGCCATGTGAAATGAGGGATTAGTCATAGGAATTTATGTTCAATGAGAGTTTACTCATGCTAATTCATGTTCAATTAGGGTTTACTCATTCTAATTCATGTGCAATGAGGGTTTACTCATGCTAATCCAGGTGAAATGATCCTTGACTCATGCTAATATCATGTTGTATGTTGTTGCCACATTTCCATGTTATGAATATCATGCTATATCATGCCTTTATTTTCATGTTTCTTTTAATCTCAATTGTTATTTCTATTGACTAAAATGTATTGTCTTCCTCATGTTATGTCATTTTTATTCACTTACTAGGCTCAATAGGCCACCCTTTTCTTATGTACGCCCTCAAGTTATCCTATGCATTTCTAAGTAATAAGGAATGTTGTGGTCACATAAAATAAGTTTAAATGAAGATGTTTACTTAATTTTTTAAGTTATGTAATTTTTCTCATCCCCAAATACACTAGACCTCTTGATCTTTTGAGTGGTATTAAGTTCAATTTTATGTAACAAATCATGTTTAAATGGGTAATAAAGACCATGGTTGTTATATCTGCTCCTAAGTAGATGTATTGTAAAATAATATTTGGGCCAAAATTTCCAAAATATACAATAATACTCTTCGTGATAGGCCTAATACTTTATTATTATATCATGAATTCATCAACTACCATAAGTGAAAATTATAATAACAAATATGAGTAGGAAAAATGAAAGATCCTGTAGATCTTATATACATCGATCTTGAAGAAAAATCTTTATAAATATTATATTTATTAAATTATTCTTAATAACTCATATATGAGTTAGTATATGATCATGTAAGTACATTTATGGATAGAGAAAATTAATTAACAGCTCCAGAAGAGAGAAAATAATCCTTTTTGGTTGAAAAATTATTAATGTTTTGTTAAATATGAAGTCTCTATGATATATAGAAATGATATTCTTAAAAAATAATATCATATGGAGACATTGGATAAAAGAGGTGGATTTATATGTAACAAAAATTCATAAAATGTTATTATAATGAATTTGTTGTGTACAATCAAATCAATAATGGTAAACTAGAAGTTTAATGATCACAACACTTTAAATATATGGCATTATGGTTTAGTCTATCCAGGATTAACTATAATTAAATATATTGATTAAATTATACATGACCATAAATTTGTTGATAACATAGTATTCATCCATCATGGGTATGATAATGAATTTTTTTAATGAATGTATGTCTACTAAATTATTAATGAATTCATTCTCATTAGGTTATTATGAATTCCTCTTGTATAATAATTTATCATGAGGTACCCATTTTTGAGGTATATTATTTATATAATTAGAAAATATTTTGAAAATGAATATCCCATATATTTATTGAGAACAAATTATGAAGTATATATGGGAATTCCCAATCACCATTATCTATTTAAATACTCTATGAAAGATGCATCTATTAAATGGTCATGTGTGTTATTAGATACTCATGAGTATACATTGCATGCTATTCATGTTTATTAAAATAAATGTTGAGTATCACATATTTTATGAAAATGGTTCTACAAAACCATTGAAAAGATACTCACAACACTTACATGAATGTAAAGTTTTAATAATCAATAGTCTGATTATACACACCAGAAGTGTGGTTGAACTGATTATTTAAAATCATTATTATCCATGTGTAAAAATAAATAAATATATTTTCCATTTATGAGGAAAATTAATATATCAACAACATTATTTATTTTTAGATATTATCCATTAAGTGACACTAGTACCATAAAAATTATGATATCTCTATCAAATGTTATTGATGATATATTTTCATTAAATGATTTTAAAACTTATCGATGATAATGGATTTTGATAGATGTCATCATTACAATAATTGGTCAAAAATATTAAAGGAACTTTTGATATTTTCAACATATAAATTTTTGGATTGATTATCCAAACCATCACAACTATTGAATTCTAATGATCTTATTATAAGAAATATTTTTACTTGTATATTTGGATATTTATATATGTTTGGATTATTTACAATTGATATTGTCACTATTTATTGATTACAACACCTATATACGAATGCCCAAATGGTTCGAAATTCCTAAAGAATATTCAAAATTATGAAATTTTCACCCAACCTGATAAATTATGGGGTTAACTGAATAAGATGTATTTTATGTATCCATATTATTTAATGAATACTATAAATTTAATTTATCATCTCAAAGTTTTTATAAATCATTTTATTCATTATATTATTAAGTTTTTTTAAAAAACATCTAAACTCTCAAAGAGTTTTTTGAAATCAATGAATTGTTTTATTATAAAATTACATGGAATGTCCTTATATTTGGAATTAATCACCACAAAGATGAAATATTAAATTTTAGAATTATTTTACCCTTAATTAATAATTAAATATCTTGATTCCAAGAGTGATATATTTTATACATGAGGGGTTGATGAAAAACATAGTTATCCCAAAAGGATTAAATATAAATGTACATTTTATTTTTTACTAAAGGTTATACACGCACATGTGCATAAGTAACTTTTAAATAATAATAAATCTTATTAAACTCCAAGGTAATGCTCTTATCCATTCATTGTAATTTAAAGGGTGTAAATTATAGTTATCCCATAATTCAAAATTGAATGTTTTGATTATGAATTGATCATGGAAATTATGTAATGTAATAGCGATGATCATTATGAGAGGGAGATGTAACTATTGTACTCTTTCTCCCTTAGTCATGTTTTTTCCATTGGGTTTCCATGATAATGTTTTTAAAGAAGAATATTCTGGAGACTAGATGTTATTGTACTTTTTTCCCTAATCAAGGGTTTTCCCCTGAAGTGTTCTTCCTTGATGTGGTTTTTAATGGGAAAATCATACATCACAATAGATATCCAAGGTAATGTTATAAATTTATGGATATTTATAATTAACAACAATAATTATCCTTCTTCATAAGTTATAATCTTCAATGATACAATTCATTATTACATATGGTCTTCCTCAATGTCTTAAAGACATAATTAAATAACAATATTAATTGATGTCTTGAAGACACAATTAAATGATGTAATTAGGGGGAGTTGAGAATTCTTCAATATTTTTCACTTCATCAGGTTTTTCCTACTAGGTTTTCTTAGTAAGGTTTTTAATGAGCCACCATGACATAGAATTCAATTACTTGGACCTCAATTAGTTTTCTCACAGGGTTTTTTTAAGTGAAGATTATATAAAATTCCATAGAATTCTAACAACCAAATTGGATTATTATGAAACATTATTTAATTAATTAAATAATTATGAAAATAATGTTCATGGATCCTCATTAACTAATAAAACCATTCATGAAATCAACCTTTCATATGCCAACTTTGGGAATTATTATATACTCTATAAATACATGGAAATGTTAATGAAAGATGAGAACTTTTCATTTCTACATTATGTCTTTTTCTCTACTGCTTGTCTCTAAATATTTGTATTTCTATTTTTCATCATCATACACAAATTCAAAGATCATTTAATGAATGATGTTCTTCATCTATGGTTGGACTTACATTTCCAGTTTCTAATTTTTTCACAATTTCAATCATCATTCGTTAGATTTCATGATAAATCTCACATTTCTAAAAATAAGTACTTAGATGATACTTGAATCCAAGAAGAAGTAGATACCAATAGATTATGCTATGGGTGAGTTGTATCATGAGATGAAAAAGGTGTTCTTGGTGCAATAACTAAATATAATTTTATTTATTTATTTATTTTATTAAAATGAAAATAATATAGGTAATGTCATGGATGATCTTAAATGGATCCACGACCCTTGGGGTGCTCTTCCAGAGAGGCCAAGGAAGTAAATGGTGAGAGGGAGTTATGCGAAAGTGGCTACATCATGGAGGGACCTTGGTGGACCCCAACTTTGTCCATCTCCTAGGTCATCTCACCACACAATCAAAATCCCATGCAGCACACCTAGTTCACGTGTCTAGATAACTCTAGCGTACATAATAAATATGAAATGAAAACTTTTAGAATATATAATGTATATAATTAAAAATAGGTTTTAAAAAATTAAATTTAATAAATTTTTTCCTAAATTCAAAGTATTTTTCATTATAAAATGAAAATTATTTTTTCATTAAAATTAATTTTTCAAATATATTTAATAATAATTTTTAATTCATTGTCATATTTGACAATCATATTTTATTTTATTATATATTTATCAATAGGAATGATATAAAATGAATTCACCTCGATTATAAACTTTTATTATCAAATAATATTATGATGTAAAATTTCAATTTCTCATCATAAATCTACAAACAATTATTCATAAATATCTCCCAATAGATATGAAATCAAATTCAAATTATTTTTTTATATTTAATCTTGATCTACTTTATTGGTTTCTCACATAAATCCTCAACTGTAAAATATTGATTGTACACTTTCCCACATTATATAAAAGTTGTGATCCTTTTAATGATATTTGAAGTTTCACCATTAAAAATAGAGAACTCAACCAATTATTTGAAATATAATTATATATCCAATTGGATACCCATTTCTAGGCATATGGATGTACCAGGGCTCTATTTGTCTTATACGGTACTTTTTGGAAATCTACCAATCACTTGATGGCTTCACTTGGAGTAGAAAAATAATTTGTCTACTCCACCAAGTACATGTTATATTCTTACTGTGTACCCAATGACTCATGCATTAAGGATAACTATAACAAATCGAACATTTAAAAGCATGAAAAATGGGATTTAACAGTACCAAAAAAGCTTCACTGTACTAAGCACCATTAAAATGGGGAACCCCTTTATCAACACTATTTATGATGATGATAAATTCTACCATTTATCACCACTTTTGTTAGTGCTGATAAAGGGGTCATTTATCAATGTGAAAAATAGCACTGATAAAGGCCTTACTATTGCAGTGTGCAGTTTGAATTATGGAACAATGTAACACAAACCGGTATATGAAAATTTCGTAATAATTTAATTGAAATAAAAACAACATCACAAATACATAGAAACACTATATTATAGAAATTTAAAATAATGCTTTGTACAATTACATTATCAAGTGATATCACAAAAATTAAAAAACATAATGTTTCATTATCATTTGCACCTAACCCCCTCTAAAAAAATATGATCATGGTATCAGTTTCTGAACAAAATTCTCCAAATCAATGAAAAAAAACTTTTATAAGAAAAATAATTCTTATATTAATAATAATATAAATAAATAAATGAAACATAATATGAAACAATAAGTGAATAAAATGTTAGTTATAAATAAAATGATAAAATTATAGTCTTACTGGTTACACCATGTTTTAGATTGAGGTGGGGATAATTCCTACACATTAAAAATGACATATAGATTGATTTTATAAAGTATCAAAACAATACAAATATGTTTTCTCAGTTTTGAGTACATCACTTTTCTTTTTGACTAAAATGTCATTTTAAACTGAAAACACTCACTCTGAGTCTTACCAGTCACATCTTGTGTTGGTTTGATGTGAGATAGAATCTTACACGTCACAAATAACTTATGAATCAGTTTCATAAATTATCTATAAAATTTGAGTTTGTTTTCTCATTTTCCATTGAGTGATACATGTTTTGAACTGAAATGTTAATTTTAGATCAATAACAGACTGTTTGAGTCATACCAGGCACACCGTGTATCATATTGAGGTGGAACTAATTGATACACATCACAAATGACCTATGGTTCATTTTCCTAATGTATCAAAACAAACCGAATAAGTTTTATTTGTTTTGAGTATGTCACTTTTCTTTTTTTACAAAAATGTCAATGTTAAATAAAAAACACACTTTGAGTAATATCTGTCACACCACGTGTCAGATGGAGGTAAAATTGATTTCTACGCATCAAAAATGACTTACATATTGTTTTACTAAAGTATCAAACCAATTTTAATTCATTTTATCAATTTTGAGTATGTCACTTGTGTTTTTTACTAAAAGGTCAATTTTAAATTAATAACATACACATTGAGTCATACCGGTCACATAGTGTGTCAGTTTGACATGAGAATGATTTCTACACATCAAAAATGACTTTTGAATCATTTCCATAAATTATCAAGATAATCATACTGTTCTTTATCAGTTTTAAATGAGTGACATACATTTTGAAGTAAAATTTCAATTTTAAATTGATAACGGACACTTTGAGTCATATCGGTCACACTGTGCATCAAATTGAGGTGTGGATAATTCATACATGCCACAAATTAATTGTGGATTGTTTTCCTAAATTATCAAAATAATACAAATGAGTTCTCTTGGTTTTGATTATAAAACTTTATCTTTTTACTAAAATTCCATTTTAAACTAAAAACATTCACCTTGAGTCGTATAGGTCACATCGTGTGTCAGTTTGACATGATATTGATTCCTATACATCAAAAATGACTTATAAATCATTTTTCTAAATTATCAGAACAATCAAAATTCATTTTCTTTGTTTTTAGTGAGCGACACATGTTTTTTAATAAAATGTGAATTTTAAACTAATAACATACACTTTGAGTCATATCAAATATGTTGTGTATCAGATTGAGGTTCAGATAATTCATATACGTCACAAATTACTTATGGATCATTTTTCAAAATTATAAAAACTACCTGAAAGTGTTTTCTTTGTTTTGAGTATGTCACCTTTGTTTTTTTACTAAAATGTGAATTTTATATAAAAAAGACACACTTAGAGTTATTCTGCTCACACCATACATTGGATTGTTGTGTGGCTGATTCCTACACATCAAAAATGACTTACATATAGTTTTACTAAAGTATCAAAATAATATGAATGAATTTTACTGGTTTTGAGTATGTTAGTTTTTTTAAATAAAATGTCATTTTAAACTAAAACACACATTTTGAGTCATACTGATCATATCCAATTTTGTAGAAACCATATTTAGTAGTGGTTATTTCTATTTTCAAGGTAGTTTTTTAGGGGGTTAGAAAATGATGATTTAGCAGTGGTTATAACCACTAATAAATTCAAAAAAAAAATCCCACAAAAAATCCGCAGAACCGATTACAACCGCCAATAAATTATTGTGCATCATATTTAGCGATGGGTTTAACCACTGCAAAAAAATACATTTTATATTGGTAGTTATAACCACTAGAAATAAAAAATATTCCATATGTAGTAGTGGTTTAAACAACTGATAAATTTTGATTTACAAAAAAATGCGAGTTTCAGATCCTACAGACCAAGAAAGACCCTGAAAAAAAAATTTCAAGCCAATTGTATCGCCTATCAGTAGCACACAAAATCCATACTAGAAGAACAAAAATCACGCATATATAAAAAATATGACATGAAAAAACAAATATATTTGTTAAAATCCAACCATAAATTTTTTCAAATATATTTCACAAATAATAGATCAACCTTCTCACTCCATATTAGTCCAAAACATCAAAGAGACTACTAATCACTGCTAGCTGAACTTTGCTTGTCAGCCTCTCCATCTCCATATCCATCTTCATCTTCATATCTACTTCCTACCATTGGAACTTGTAAGAAAATTCTATTGAAAATTAAATAGTGTTTTATATTTATATTTAAACTTAAAACTAATAAAAGTTTTTGAACTAAATGATTTTGAAGTTTTGTGATTTACATGATCACCACCAGTCATCGATGCAATATCACCAGGGACATATTTAGTCATCTTCTAATATAAATCAACCAACACTTTCAATGTCCACTTTTGAGCTATAATATCAGCAATAAGAAAGTGAAAAAACATATATGAAAAGAGATTAATTTTAAAAATATTAGAATTTAATAACATAATGACATTAAATTACACCATAATTTTTTAAAATTACCTTTATCTATGAATCAAAAAACTCATTTTTTTTCTAGATGAAGTCATATGTCTCCAATAATCATACGTAATTGAAAGGGTAATTGATTCTACTGCCAGCTGTCCTAGAATCCGGAAAAATAATCCCTAGATATCATCTGTAGGGACCCCATAATGGTCAAATGGACAAGTATCTTTAGTCCATTCATATTACAGACATATGAACTTTTCATATTTTTCTTCATAGTATTATTGTTTCTATATTTTAGGAAAAAATAGTTAGTAGAATAAAAAAACTCTAATAAATTTATTCATATTAAAATTTGTACCTATTATATTCACCCTCCAATATCATTGTGAAGAATTAGGAGTGGCCTATTGCCTCAGTGATGAGGGTCGACTGGTATCAATATAACACTTCCTCATTGGAATTCCTGTCATTTAATCAAATAAAAGTAACTTCAGAACAAATATTTCAAAAAATTCATGCAGAAAAAAATTATAAATGATAACAGATACATAGTACTAACAAACAAAATATACATAACTATAATAATGAATGACTAAAAAAATTACATAAGTGGTTGATATATGAAGGGATGACTGAACACACAATCATTTTATCCTTAAATCATATTGTTTTACTACTCCATCATCACTTCATATACTTTATCCACCCTTGTAAGATTAATATTTTAAATATCATGATGAAAAAATAAGTTCACTTCTTGCTGTTTATGGGATTCAATGTCAGATGTCAAATCTTTTATTTCATCATCCATATCATACAAGTCTCTTTGTTTTACATGATAAACTATACTCCACCCTTCATTTGTAACATCTTACACATAATATACCATTCTCTCTTGCGATGATATGATATACAGATCGTGAAATTCACAGTCAATAACATCCTTCAAATAGGAGAAGTTCACAGAAGTAAATTGTAAGGAATCTCTTTTAACACCCCTGATAAAATCTAACCAATTACATTTGAATAAAGTGACTAAAAAATGACTATGGTAGTATAATTTGATAATATCAGTCAACTTTATATAGTATCCCACTTTGGAAAATGTAAATATACTACTATTCTATGTTTTAAAACCCTCTTCCTAATAAAATGTTCAAAATTTAAAGCCATTCACATTGTAAGCATTGAACTTTCTAGCTTGTTTTAGAGGGCCTTGAGAAAGAAACTTCAAATATTCTAACAACTCATCTCGATTATTAGTATTCATGATATAAAAAAAGTAATATACATTATTATATTTAAAAAAATATATGTGTAGACCTAATATTTGTATTGATTGAAATTTTTATGAACTTACACATCATGAAAACCATTCAACAAGCTCTTTATTAACATATTTTGTTATATATTTCTAATTTTTTGTTCGAAATATCATTAATCTTCTTGCTTGTATCTTAAACTCTTCAATAAATGGATCTGAAATTTTACTATTTAGTAGCACTTCTCTATGTGCCTATGATAATTGTATTTCTATCAGTGTAACATTTGATCTTCTCCCAAATGATCGCCCAATAGAAGGAAAGATTTTTTATTTCCCATGTAGTTGAGATTGAGTCTATGAGTCATCAAAACATCCAACTTGATTTAATCTAGTTTCAATATGATCAAAGTATCTAGAACAAAAGGTAATACACTACTTTTCCAAATAGCCTTCATAAATATAGACTTCGGGTTGAGATTTATTTTTCTCGTATGATTTCAAATGCCCAAGATATCTGTGAAATAAAAGAAAAAAACAGAGTTATATATTTAATGAAGTGACAATAATTTTTTAATTAAATGAAAAACATATAAATATGTACGTATCAATTGGATACATCCATCGATAATGTATGGGGACTCCTAATTTAGCTTCTTCAACCAAATGCGTAGTTAAATTCATCATTATAGAAAAAAGATGGAGGAAAGATCATATCCATTGCACAAAGTGTCAATACAAATATCTCCTAAAGGTTTTCAAGCTCAAATGGTTGTAGAGTTTTCTCCCATAGTTGTTCAAAGAATGTGCAAAATTGGAGTACAACAGCAGTAACCTTTTCAGGTAATAATGTATGAAATGCCAATGATAGCAAATATAGTAACAAAATATTTGAATCGTGACTTTTCAATATATGTATCCTATGATGCTTTAAGTCAACACAACTTGATATGTTACTTGAATACCCAATAGATACCTTTAAATGATTTAAAATTGAAAGTAATGTATCTTTTTCCCTATTTTTGTTGCCAAAATTTCCGGTGCATACTTTCCATTCTCATCTACCTAGAGATCACGTTTTATGTTCATTTATTGTAATTATTTCTCATAATAGAGAAGATCCTTTAATTTTATATTCTCCTTAAGAAATGTGAATATAAAATTATCACAAATATTCTTCTCAATATGCATCACATTAAGATTATTTCATTATAAATTAAATTTCCAAAATGGAAGTTTGAAGAATATATTTTTTTCTTCCATTGTTGCATTCCGATTTCACTTAAAGATGAACTTCAAACACGTTTCCCAATATCATTCAAATGATACACCTTACTAATTTTTTTCTACATTCCTAGGTTTTTCTAATATTTCAGAACATGTCAAAAACTTTGGAGGTGGTCTACGGTCAATAGAACCATTGAATGTTGACTTGTTCAACCAAAATATATGAGATTTAATGAGAAATCTTCGATGATCTAAGAAGCACCATTTTATAATTTGAGGTATTCATTCAAGATCAAAATAAAAGTTATAAATAGGACAAGCCAAACTCATGTACGTGTTCCAACTAGCTAAATTCCCAAGTCTAGGGAAGTCACTAATGGTCCATATTAGAGAGGCTGGCATTTTGAACATTGTACTAGAAGATTCATCATATGTCTAAACACCGTTGCTCCATAACTCTTGTAATTAATCAATTAAAGGCTGAAAGTATACATCAAAGACATTTCTAGGAATCTATTTTCCATGAATAATCATTGAAATAAAAAAATATGTTTGTTGAATACACATCCATGGAGGAAGATTATAAGGGATCAAAACAACCTGCCAAAAGCTATTACTAGTGATCAAATTCCCAAATGGGTTGAATCCATTAACAGCTAATCCCGATCAAACATTACTAGGATTTGATGAGAATTCTGGGTGTAATGAATCAAATGTATTACATGATTGTGAATCTCTTGGATTTCTCATTTACCCATCATTGTTGTTATCTACAGAATTCCACTTCATGTGTTCGGATGTTTTTGATGAAATGAATAATCTTTTCAATTGAGGCTTTAAAGGAAAGTAATGAAAAAAATTTAGCAGCGTGTTACTTTTCATATTCTTCTTCATAGTACCATGTTAATTAATACTTTCAACATCACTCATTGAATTCCATCTTGAATAAGAACGTTTTTTAAAATATTTTCAGTTTAATCCTCTCCCCAATAAAGCATACAATCATAGGGACACACATGTATTTTTTTTATAATTCAGACTTCTTAACAATTTTTCTCATATCATAAAAAGACTTAGAAATATTTTCTTCTCAAAATGCATCACACAAAAATTCCATTATCATGGACATTGCCTTATTTGTAATTCCACATAGGCATTTGATATGGTATAACTTTAGTAGAAAAAGAATGTTTTGAATATTTCAAATATCCACTATACAACTCTTGATTTCCACCATCAACTAAACCATCAAATGAATTTGTCTACTGAGTGAATTTTTCTCTTACACTGCTCTCCCAGAATCGATAGGAGGATCCAATGATATGTTACAATCTTTATCTAGTTTTCCTATAGTCTCAAAAACATCAACTGTCACATTCCTATTTATAGAACCCTCAATTAGTTGTTCTGATATATTTTGATGTTGTTGTTTGCTGTATTCCAATGCCAAATGCATCATTAATAAGTTTTTTCATTTCATTATCCATTTTCAACAAAGTTGGGATCTCATTCTGTCGATTGACGTCAGTGCTAAAAGTTTTTAAAACATTCGATTCTCTATGCCAAATCAAATAGAAATAGTGAGTAGGGAATTGATTCAATATCAAGTATTCATAAAATTCATATCTCTTCAACCATATTATTAATTTACATTTAAGATAGAAAAATCTTATTCTCCCATCAACAGATCGATTGGAAATTAAAAAATCTAAAGAATCCTCCAAACCCTTAGCATACTTAGGTGTGTTCTTATATAATGTGATCCAGATTTTATCCATATATATCACAATGTGCCTACACGTTATTAAAAAAATAAAAACACATAACTATTACTAAATAGGAAAATAGATAATGGTAAAATCTGGTAAAGTTGGGAATGAAAATGAAGTGAATAACTATCCTAGTTTGAGAATAGAGGAAACCTTACATAAATGTTGTGTCAACGCTAAGATAACCTTAGTAGTTTCATCCTTCAAAATAACACAGGGAATACCTAACATGAGTTAGTGTAGATATCACCTCCTAGTAGAGGTCTAAAATAATGATAGATTCTATATCATTGGATTAGAGGTGATATATTGGAATCAAAATGAATCCCATTGTTATGGGAATCAATACAAACACTATTTTTGATATAGAATCCTCCTATACAGATCTGATTTATATAGAGGATAGAAATAGAGAAACGTATGGATGATATGGTGAGAAATATGAATAAAACTATCATGGAATAGGAAATTACTCATCGCTATAGTATAACTAGTTATTGAAATGGAATCATTGTTTCATATATGACTTGATGAATTTGAACATGTTAATGAGAAAAGGTGACACATTTCAAATGAAATTGAAATCAATTATAACAAAGTATAATAAGAATTTTAAAAGAAGGATCTCCTCTACTCATTTATTCAAGGGGAACTTGTATGGTTATTGAGAACACCTGTGATACCTTGGTAGAGACCCATTTTGATGGTGAAAAAATTGAAAGACCATGGTCTGTACATATAGTCTACAAAAATGAATCATGTTCCTTAATTATAATGATTAAATAGTATATCATTACTATCACTAATTCATGGTTTCTTATAAAATAAATATCCTAAAAAACATCATCCAAATATAAACTTAATCTTCCATAACAAACAATGACGTAGCTATATAATTGAAGATTATAAATACCATTTCACTACTACATATATGGTCTTCAAAAGTGCTATAAAAGACCATTTATAGCATTAAAAAAGAAATTTTATTCTCAACAAAGATAAAGGGGGTCCCTTTTGTCAGTGCTAAAAGAATCACTGATAAAAACTACTTTTAACAGTGCTAAAAAATCAGTGATAAAAGTTTAAAAAATTTAAAAAAAATATCAAAAAAAATCTACAAATTGTTGGGTGGTTTGAGCAATTCTTCACCCCCCTTCAACAATGCTATAAAGCACCCCTACCCACCCCTACAATCCCAGCATGCCCCAACCTCACCCCAACCCTTTGATAATGATAGTACCCCCCCCCCCCCATTTAAGAGTGCTAGCACAACCCTTCATAACCGCGTGCACCCCTACCTCCCCCAGGATTTGAACTCGAGACCTCCAACTCTACGCCTGGACCTATCACCACTCCTCTATATTGATTTTCTATCCATTTAATGATATATATATATATTTATATATATATATATAGTTATATTTATTCATATATTAATATATATTTATATGAAGATATATATGTTTAAATTAAAATATATATTTAGTTATATTAATATATATATATATATATATTTATTTGCATATTAATATATATATGTTAATATATATATATATACATGTATAATTATATTTATATATTTATATATTTACATTTTTACATATTTATATATATATATATATATATTTATTCATATATTAATATATATTTATATATATATATATAGTTATATATTTTTTATCCATATATTTATTTGTAGGTTATTATATATCAATTTTTAATACAGAAACACAGAAATATATATACACACACAAATACACATTATATAAGTATTTAAATATTTGTAAATTTGTATTTTAAATAAAATATATATTAGTTTTTTATTTAGATAATCCTTATATAATGAGAAATATATTTTATATGTAAATAATTTTAATTATTTATTTATAAAATTAATTTTTTTATCTGTTATTATATAAAAAATTTGTATATATTGTTATATATTTTATTATAAATAACAGTAAATTAGGAAAAATGATAAACTTTCAAATTCATAATATCAATATGAATGTAATACCTTAGAATAAATTCATTCTCCACAAAAAATTTGTAAAAATCTCCCTTAAATGAGGCTGATATTTTATCGAATGTTAACAATTTGGGTATCCAGACTAAAAACTCAGTTTTTGAGGCTTTATGGGCCATTTTTTGCCTCTAAAAATAGTTACCGGGGTTTCCCCAGTCACGATGGTGTAGAGATCATTGCAGGCTTTGATTTGATATGTTGTAGAGCTCAAAAAGACACCCAGATCAAAAGTTATGGTCGTTTGAATTTTGAGTTACGTTTCCAACTTAGTTTAGATCTTTTATTAATTTTTATATTTTTTGTGTCTTCAGGTTGTTAATAAATGACTATTACTTGATAATAATTAGAAAAAAATTAATTAATAATATTTTTTAAAATATTTTATAAGCCATTTTCACTACATATCTTATATATTAAGTGAAAATGTCTATTTATACTTATCTAAAACATATTTAAAAAATATATATTGTATTTATATCTATATAAATATAATTATATATAAATATATATATTTTTTTAAAATATATCCTTTATCATATCTAGTAAAAAAAGTGATGATAAAGCCTCCCTTTATCAGCACTACTAAAAAAAGCGCTGATAAATGTCCCCCTTTTTCAACACTTTCTATTTTGTGTTGTTAAAGGGTAGCGCTGCAAAATACCATTTTTGTGAAAGTGTTTCTTATTATTGATCAAACTATATGTAAATATAACTCAATTGGGATACTATGACCATAGTGTAGAGTAGCACAGACAAGGGTAGAGTAGCACATACAAGGGTTTGGGGGGCTCGGGATCTGAAGGCTCAGGCTGGGGCTCGGCCGATTAGGGCTCAGACGATGAGGGATTGGAGGGATACGGCTTAGGTGATTCTAGTGAGGGATTTTAGGGATTTATAAATGAGGTTTCAGGCTTGGATGACGATGTATTAGCAGGCTCGGGCTTGGGAGATGCCGGTGAGGGCTTGGATGACTCGGGCTTGGGAGCTGCTGGTGATGGCATGGACTGATCTGGCTCGGGCAACACCAGAGGGGGGGGGGGGGGGTTATATAGGGTTTTAAGTCTTGGGAGGAGGGGGGGGATGGGGGGTTGTGGGATGGGGGTCATGGGAAAAGTGAGATTTTTATTAAAAATTGGATATTTAATGCTGGTTCTTAAAAAACTGTCGCGGAATCTTGGAATTTTTTTATCAATGGTTCACTAAACTACCACTAAAAAACCACCACTAAATAATAATTTTTGTTTAGTGAGTATTAAAAATTTAAAATATTCATCATATGTGGTCTGTTTGTTGGATATCCATGTATTGAATCCAGAAAATAAATCTTTGGAGTATCTAAATTGACTATAATGAGTAATCAATGCTGCCTATAAAAAAAGGAATAAGTAATGAAATGAATAAAAACATATTTGATATGATTAAATTTTATATTTTTACCCCTATATCATTGGTAATAAGAAGATTCTATCATCTATAAGTTTTATTTCAAACACTACAGCCAGTTTTTCCACTATTTCATCAATTTCATCATATTCCAATGAGGTTTATTACTTAAAAGTGATGCGGGGACTAATAAGTCCATATTTATGTTCATAAGGTTTTCCCTTCTAATATATTGATATATACTCCTAAAAAAATATGAATTTTATTTAGTCATAATTAACATAGTAGATCAACTATTAAAAAAACAAATCATGAAAACACACTTCATGTATACATTTACAACTGAGACTCCAATCCATTCATTATTGAGGATTTAATTTACATTCTCAAGATAAATGTTTTCTGTAATGGCATTTTCATACATTTATTCTTAAAAATTAGATATGAAATTACAACCACTTTGTAACCATCTTTTCATATTAACCTTCATTGTTAGTAAATGTAAAAATTGAACTTGTGGGGTAAAGATACTTTATAAAGATATCTTTGATTGGTTGTTTGATCCTTTGGATTGTTTTGATTGACCTTTAATTTCACCCCATTCCCTTTGTCTGTTTTCAATAAAATTCATCACCTCATTACTTTTTTCATTAATTGTTAATTTTTTTATGAAAATAAAATTTGAAATGAATACCTCCTTGTCGAAATATTTTTTTTGAATATCTAATAACCATTCTATGAATGTTCTAATATCTTGATCGACAATACGAATATTTTCATCATCAATTGGAATAGGTATCTCAACACTTGGCTCATGAGCTACATTAATCCACACTCTCACATGACCTATCATTATTTTTATGTTGTTTAGATTATCTCCTTGGATATTGAACATGGTAGTCATCACAATAAGGTGATGGGTGGGTGTAGATAGTTATAAATCACATTCATTTTTACAATTTAGAACATAAATTCAAGAAAGGTATCAATGTCTACTTGATTCACATATCACTAAAACAATTATGATAATATTTATTACCTCATCTAAGATAGCTCTTTTAGGGTAATGTCTCACCTCAAAGTTGACAGGGTGAGGGTGGGGGTGGGGACTTCATGCATTGGTTTTTCAGGTGTTGTTATTCTCTTTGATTCTTTCCCATAAAATTTTATAGAAACTTCTACTTCTAATTAAATTTTTCTTCAAGAATAAATAATCATTCCTATAACTCTTCAATTTTTTATCTATATCCCCCTATTCATTTATTTTCTAAAAATATGTTTGGGGTTTCACCCCAAAACCTGTACCTCTAATGCAACCATATTGTTCTTTCCACTTCAAGGCCACTGATAGTAGTTTTTCATCTGGTATATCTGATGATGATTTTGGATTCTAAGTTGGATAAAAAATATAGGAAAATAAGTAATCATTGTTATGTAATATTGATTAAAGTATTTTTTTATTATGCCATATTAACATATTCTTCCCATAGTTTTTGTGTGTTTTCATCTATTAGTATCCCATCATTATTTACACATTCCTCCTTCCATAGAACATGATATGGGGTGGAAGTGGATTTGGATTTGGATTCATCAATCTACATATAAATAGAGGAACATAATTATGTCGTTTAATGTCATGTAAAAGTATTACATTCGATTTAATAATTATTATTCAAGTGAATTATACCCCATCCTTGCATTACGGTAGGGGCATGTTGGTTTTTCTACTTGTTTCTTATTTTCAGTACACAGTTTCTATTTTATAAATTAACAATTCTTAATAATAGTGATTAATACACATATTTTCAAACAATTTATTACCATTCACAATGTACCTGAATAGATGTCTCCTCACACTTCCTAGTAAATGAATCCCATGCTTCTTGGCTTATTAAGAGTACATACATATGTGGTGGGTGTACATTTATTTTCCCTTTAATATCACTGAGATGAAACTTTGTAATAATTTTTTGAAAGCCTCTATGATCCTTTCCAGCAAGAATTAATAAAAATTTCATTCAGGATTCATCTAATATAAATGAATTCTATAAGGGATAATGAATAATAAGTCAATGTTTCATTATTTTGATTCTTAGTAAAATAAAGAAATTATATCATAATCTTACCATAATCTCTTTCCAAATCAGTATCTTAAGTGGGGGCACAACATTGTTCCATGAATATATATCAATCAACACATGTTCTAAAGTGGTGATCCCAATTAAACTACTGAACATGGACTTGTTGTGGTTAACAACATGGTCATGTTCAGTCTATCCAGCCTTGAATTTTATGCATTCAATTCTCACCTTAATATTTTTTCTAACACTTCCACGCTATGGAACTCCTATTTTTCTAGGACACTGGTTGTTCTATATCCACCATTTCCTTGGGTGAAATATCATCAATATGTTTTTCCTATGGATTGGTAGCATTGGCATGTGTAGAATTTTTTTTTCTCTTCATTGGGAGCACCGGTAGTTTGAGAAACATATTGTTCTTGAGTATTGGGAGCATCAACATGTTCTGAATTCAATATCTACAGAAGTTGTTGAACATTTAATTTAGATTATGTAAATCCAATAGTGAACAAATAATAATATGTGGTAACTTAATATATATTACAAAAAATTATCATGATTATTGAAATCTCTTTTCTTAAAGGTTAAATAGATTTTACCCTTCTATCGAGTTTCTATATCCCTTTATTAAAGTCTCCTAAGATATACAAGACCCCATCTACATTGGGAATTCTATGAAATGATTGTGATGTCACAATTAAAGGGTCATCCTCAGTTGAATTTTAACCTGACCCTTCAGTGGTTTTGGTTGATAACAAAACAATTGACCACTTTTAGTTTTCAGGATCTAGAACATAATATACTTATACTACTTGTGATTCTATTTTAAACGGTTCACCTTTGTACCCTTTCTTACTAACATCCACTTTCACAAATCCAAATTCACCCATTTTAATATCAATCCTATTATTAAACCACCTGCACTAAAAAATCAGCACTTTGAATGTTGTACAATCCAACTCCCATATTTGTTTGATGGTTCCATAGTATGAAATATTATCATAAATTGGATTTCGATCCTTAGTACCAGATACATGCATTGCTTTAGCCGCAAGTGAAACTCCACTATTATGTATGGTACTGCATTTATCATGTTCATTTTTATAGAACGTATGACCATTAATTACATAACCATTATAATATAATGAATGCACACTTGGTCCTCTATAAATCCATTAAATTAATTCTAAAATTGAATCCAGATTCTAGGATGAATCCTTAAAAGTATGGTCTCAAAACCATCCTAAACATTATTGATTATTTGTATTTGATATTTAGCTTTCATCCCTTGATGGATTCAAATGCCTAATAATTTTTTTATTGGTTTAAATATATAGAGGAACATCTAAAATGTTATGAAAAATGTAAATGTGGTCCTCCTATTGGTTTATAATAGTGATTATGATGACATCTATTCCATAAATTCCTTCACCCACAAGCCACCCAGTTTGATTTGATTTTGGTAGACCATTTCATTCCACATCGGACATGTAGTCGGTATAGAATTCAATGGATTACTCAATAATATATGGCTTCTCAATACAAACTTCTGGTAGAATTTTATTTTTTTACAGACACTTTAAAAATATTTATATACCATTCAATGGGGTACATCCCAATATGATGTACATGAACAAATAGTCAAATTTCTCTTACCAAGTGAACCATCATATCTAAGAATGTCGATGGAAAGAACATTTCTAATTCAAATAATATGACTACAATTTCCTTTACCATAGTTATCAATTTCACCCAGTCTATAACTTTTCTTCAAATATCTTTGACAAAGAAATAGAGTTTGGTTAATGTATGATGACCATTCTTGGAAAAAATGAAATGTAAAGATATATGCATTATATCTCGCATCAAAACATATCATTTGTGTGATTTCAAACCCATTAACATTAAATAAATCATTGAAATGATATTATTGATATTCGATGAATATACTTATATAACCATTACAAAATTAAAGATGTTTCCAAAATGATATTTCTCCTTCCTAGAAAAAGTATAAACAGATAGAGGAAGAAAATTTCATTTTACACCCTTCACTAGTGCTAACTCTTCATATATTAACATGTCAATCATGTCTAAACTAGACTTAATTCCATACTTTATTTTATTGGGTGCATTTAAAAACATTCCCATGAGAGTATCACATACATTTTTTTCAACATGCATAACATCAATAAAATATCTAACATACAAACAATTCTAGTATTGAAAATAAAAAAAGCTAATCTCTTTTTACAACCAGTTTTAATAAGGTTTTTTGAAAAAGGTTTACCAAAATAAGTGTCTAGATCTTTTACGTTCTCAAATAGTTGATGACCTATTAATGGAGATGTTGTTGTATGTTCTTATAAACTCCCATAAATGATGTCATTTAAGATTGGTACTTATGTCACTGGGGTAGAAGTCTACGATTTCTTAGAAACAAAGTCTCTAAAGAATGATTCAACTTAATTGATTGTGTACCTTGTTCATAAATGTGACATCCATGATTTACTTTAACGAAATATCCTAAAAATTTTCCATAATTTTTAAATTCATTTATCACTCTGCACAACATAGCTCTCAATATAAAATTTCAATTCTATAATCATCCTACAATATAACACTTGAATCCCACAATAATTTAAATTCTTCGATCAATGGATCCAAATAAAAATCAATATCATTACGCAATTTTTTTAGACCTGATATAAGCATAAATTTCATAATGTATTTTCATTTCAAGAATAACCACAGTGGTAAGTTATAATTTACCAATATAAATAGCCATGTAGTATGAGTGATTCTTTGAAAACTGAAAGTATTCACTCCATCTGCAGATAGTGGAGGATGCATGTTTCTTGGATCATTTCCAAATTTAGGATACTCATGATCAATTATATTCTAGATAGGAGAGTCTTATAGATGACAAAGTTTCCCATATTTATTTATTTTATCCGTAAGTCACATAAATTTATTTCAGTCTACTCACTTCTATATAGGTGCCTAAACCTTAGAATTATTGTAAAGTACCATAAAACTTTCATAGGACCCAATTCATATTTATTGAATTGAGAATCACCACAGTTTTGTCATTCTTTAAGTGATTTTTGGTCCTTGATAAACAGTATACATTCATTTGGATAGGCATATATTCTTTCAGATATCATACCCATTGAACGTAGCATTCTTTTATTGTCATATGGTTGGATAAGAAAATCATTATCTTATGGGAGTATAAAATTCAAGAGATAAATTAGTTCATTAAAACTGGAATCACTCTATTCATTTCTATATTTTAAATTATACAGCTTCATCATAACTGAAAATGCTGTGTATTTAGTACAATTAGCATACAATGGCATCTTTTCACAACTATTTAACTTCTCAAAAAAAAATTGGTAAATCAAGAAGTTCATCTTAAAATTACATTTTAATTCCATCAATATGATATTCATCATCATTCACACCTATAATCACATAATAAATATGTTCTTATTTATTTTCCACACATCTAATCATATCAGATGGTTCATAAAATGCAGTGTTATCCCAATCACTAGTTATATTCACTTTTTCCCTTATTTAGTCCAAAATTTATAACTTTGATCTATTCTTTGGTAGATTAAGTGTTCTTACAACTCCTATTGACTAATTAGACATGAATAATAATAACATAAACATGGAAAACGGATTTTAGAAGGGTCATATGCATGATATTTTGTAAGCTTGATGAACTCTTTCACCCCATATTCATACTCTTTTGTCATATGATTGGAATCAATCTATTTTTTATTCATATCCATCCTATATTATTTTATAATATTAATATTTAATAAAATAAATAAATAAAAGGGGAATTTCAAATATGGAGAACCCAATATTTGAATGTTTAAAATAATTTCAACATGCTTTGAAGGAAATGGGTAATAGAATTTAAGAAAAAAAAATACACCACTAGTGGTAGGTGATATCTGCTGAATTCATCCACAATGATCACCACTACCAAGTATGGGATGACTACTGCTCAGAGTAGTTCAAGTAACCTATGTGCATGTCCAGAAGAGATGGGGGATTAGTCTCAGAAAACAAAATTAAATAATAACTTTTCGAGAGATAAAGTTGATGAGGATGATAGTTGTATCCTTAAATCTAAATTTTCCCATGTTGGGGAGTTGGCGAAGCACCAGACATCATTTATTAGTTTTTTTGTCTAAATTTGAAAAAACCAGAAATAGTATTCTGATCTCTACAAGGGGATCCTTGATTGTTTTGACTATGAGAAGGCTCATCTAGATGGTATTACACACACTCATACTGAGACAACCATTACTGTTTCAATATTCAGATCAGGCCCTCAATTACTCCATATAAAGGAAAACTCTCTTGGGATGAGGAATGAATTTTATTAGCACTTATATTCTTATGAGGTCAAGTTTGTGAGAGAGGGGTCATGATGGATATCTTATGGGTTGGATGGAGTTAGTGACATTCCCTTTCTATAGTTCTATTATCAATCTATATTATGTAGGAGGTGAGATTTTGTGTATCTAGGAGGTCTCTGAAAGTTAATATTATCACATAAATATAGATAACACCCTTTCTCTTTATACATGTATGCATTTATATATAT
This sequence comes from Viscum album, assembly GCA_963277665.1. Taxonomy (NCBI): domain Eukaryota; kingdom Viridiplantae; phylum Streptophyta; class Magnoliopsida; order Santalales; family Viscaceae; genus Viscum; species Viscum album. Next base: position 719,146,994 of record OY728157.1, on the reverse strand, counting down.
ATATATATATATACCACTAATACCGTTATATTTATAAATATAGATACCACCCAACTTTTCAAAACATATTTTATGGTGTGTTCAAAAAGGAAAAGAAAATTATTAAGTGAGTGGATCTGGAATTTAATCAATAACAGAGGTTAATTTATAAACAGTAATTGAAAAAGAAAAAGTGTATCACTTATTTATCTTCCCTTATCAATGATAAATTACCACTTAACTAGAATATTCAGTAAGGGCTATTCCTCATAAATATAAGCCTATATTCTCTTTTATAATATTCTTCTTGAACTTTTTCTTTTTTACATCATCCCTATGCATTCCAATCTCGTATTAGGCCATTGAATCTTTTTTGATCCTTCAATGATCCTTAGGTTTGGTTGGAGTGGATGGTTTCCTTTGATTATACTATGGTAATATGTTGTTTCCCTTTTCTAGTTTCATACTTCATATAAAAAACAAACCAATTCCTAATTTTATGCTAGTTCTAGGTTGGTTCTTAGCTTAATGTGGTGGTTTAATTCTCTTCCTTTGAATCCAAAGTTCTTCTCTATAACTATTTATTTAATAATTTCCTTAATAATTATAAAAATGTATTTTATAGGAAGTCATTATTTGTATTAAATTGATATTTTTAATTAAAAATAAAATTTATTATAATTAAATGGTTAATTTTAAAAAATATATTTTATATTTTTATATATATAAATGAAAATAATTAGTGATATGGAAATAATAAAGGATGTTTGATAATTTGAAATAAAATAATTTATAATAAAGAATTATTTCTTACAAAAAAATATTAAATTAACAATAAATTTTATGTTTTAAATTAATAATTTATTTATATATATTTAGAGTTTGATTTAAAAAAATAAATTCCATATTTTGAATTAAGATATCAAAATTGATTTTGAGAGTAAACATCATTTATTGGGAAAAAATATTTTACATGTGAGAATAGTTAAATATGTTAACGAATAGTAAATACTACATATATATATATATATATATATATTAGGTTCCTGGGGGTAAAATTACATTAAGCACACACACACCAAACACACAGAGGCTAGAAAGGTAGGCCACAGCCCCCCCCCTCCCCCAAGCGATACCCCAACCATAAAGCCTTATTTATTCAGTACATACCCCAAAGGTCTAGTGGGCGTGAAGCCCATTACATAGCCCAAAGGCCCAAAAAATAACCTAAAGGCCTAGTGCAATGTCATTCCTGAATCATGAATACATCAACTTTTCTCGCATCATGCCTACATCACCGCCTACCTCTGTCATGTTGGGACATTCCGACCTGGGTGCCACTAAACGATGCCCCAATCTAGTTGACCACATTCCCTAAATCACACCTCCCTATATGCTAGAGGGTGATGACTAGTAGCGAGGGTATGATAAGTCAGTCTTGGGGATACTATACCCACTTTTATCAGAATAAAACACCAATGTAAGAAAACAATAATAAAAAAGTGTGGAAGCGTTTAGATAACCAAAACAATACCATGTCATATGATATTCAAAATAATAGAATACAATACTCAACTGAAAGGTAAAACATGCTATGAAAATGTGAATGAAAAGTGTCTACAATGAAACTAAAAGTAAAGACACAACGACTCCCAAGTGTCTCCCAAACCACGTGTGGTTCCCTCTCCCATGCTCCAATTCCAAACTGCAACATATCCCAGCGCCTTCCCCGTATCCTATCCTACAACAAAAAAGTCTAATCAGGTGCCGATCAGGCTGCCCGAATAGGGTGTGAGTACAACTCACTAGGACACCATGAACAATGTCTAAAACAAGTCCAGTAAAGAGATAGTGTATTCCGTTTTATAAAGTAATAAGTATAATTCATAATTAAATAGCTATCACATTTTCATTTAACCATTAATCATCACATTAGGCCCAATTTCAATTCATGTTTTCCATACCAATCACCATTCAGTATTATCATTCATTTGGTGTTGAACATCGTGTCAAGCACCCAAAATCTAATTCAGTGTAGGTATTTATGCCTAACACTCCAAGTCATAATTCCTAGAACTCCATAATCTCAAGCTTGGATAACTATTATGGAGGAACGCCATATCCAAGTCCCAACTTCTAATAGATCTAGAACTCTATGTCTAGAACCAAAAAAATCTCATCCATTTAATCATTATTTAATTTACAAGAATTTTCCACATCATTCCATTACTAATATAATGATTAGTTAAACATTTACAAGGCCATTAGTTAACTCCACAATTAACTAAGCACATAACCCATTAATTAATTCATCAATAAATTAATCCATCAATACAATTCCCATTTTATAATTAATTCTTCAAAATTAATTATCTATTTCAAATCTAAACTTGAAATAATTAATTCTCACAAATAATTATTTTTTATCAACATCATGGCATATAATTAATTCTCACAATTAATTATCTTACATAGAAAAACATCATTTCATAATTAATTTTCCACAATATATTATCTTAACACAATCAATTCAATATCTCAATTAGAATATCTCAACCCATAACCAATCTCCAAAACAAATATCTATATGGGAAACCCCCCTTAATTTGTTCCATGATTCAATTATCAATTAGTCACCAAGGTAATCACAAGTCAATTACACATTCCTAATACTCCAATTTAGAAAATAAATTATCAAGGGAAGATAGAAAATCCATAAAATCACATTCACATATCAAATCCATGACTATGGGAGTTCTATTTAGACCACCTACCTCAGTTTATTGACAGATGTTAGCCCAACAGAAATCCCCAAAATCAGAGAAGCACAACGTTGTCGATTAAGCTCTGGATCTAAATCCCTAAACCAAAATTAAGGTCAAAGGCATCAAGATCTTGAAAATATAGATCTAGATCCACAATAATAGATCTATATCTGAACTCATTTGTTTAGATCCATATAAACAATTTATATCTTCCATGAAAATATCAAGGAAGGATAGAGTAATGAATGGGAGAAACAACAGGATGAAATCCACTTACTGGGAAGAGATCAGATCTTCAATATGGGATTTTGATCTCGAATAAATATGTTTTAATCACCTTGGAATCCCTATATAAGGCTCTTGGATCACCTAGAATTTATTAGTCTTGAGACAAGGTTGAAACATGGGAGTCTTGAAGGTTTTGGTGGTTTTAAAAATAGATTTTCATATATTTAATCCCATGTACATTGTTTCCTGGGCAGAGTCACATGGTTAGTGAAAACCGTGCACCAACCATGCGAACCTCTTTATACAAGTTTGCAAGGTTGTCATGATTTATTCACATAGTTTTTAAAACTGTGTTCAAACCATGAACATCCCACTATCTGTTAGTTTTTCTAATAAAATCACCCAAAATCACACCAAGTCACTACTCCTAAACAAATGTACTTAAAAAATTCAAAAAGTGCATGAAAACATGCCCGATATGGTTCCATAAAAAGGTTGGGATCTTACAATCTCCCCCACCTTATAACAGCTCATCCTCGAGTTGCACTCCAAAACTTCTTTAAGATTCCAAGCCAAAAATATTGGTCCATTGATCCCTCATGTCTGCTTTCAGTTCCCAAGTTTCCTCATGAACACTTCCATGATGCCATAACACATGAACTAACAACACGGACTTTCCCCACAACACTTTATCACTACGACCCAACACACGTATCAAATGATCCTCAAATGACGCATATATTTTGAGTTCAAACTCTTCCACATCAATTCAATGATAAGGGTAAAGGTGATACTACTATAGTTGTGACACATAGAAAATATCATGCATAGCACTGCAGTTATTTGGAAGGGATAATTGGTATGCCACTGGCCTGATTCTCTCCAGCACCTCAAATGATACTACAAACGAGGGTTCCAACTTTCCCTGCCTCCATATCTAGTGGTGAGCCAACCTAGGCGACACGCAAAGGAATACATGATCTCCCTCTGTAAACTCTAGTGGTTGTCTCTATCTATCATCATATGACTTCTGCCTACTCTGAGCTGTATCTATACATTTCCAAATCAACTTCACATACTCCAATGTCTCCTGAATGAGACTCGGTCCCAACAACACTGACTCACCCACCTTTAACCAACATAGAAGTGATCTAAAAGGTCTACCATAAAGTGCCTCATATGGTTCCATATGTATAGTTTTTTTATAACTTTTGTTAGAGGTGAACTCCACTAAAGATAAGTGCTTATCCTAAGAACCACTGAAGTCAAGTACACATGCTCGCAGCATATCCTCTAACACCTATATGATACACTCTGACTTCCCATCTGTCTATGGGTGGAAGGTCATACTTAACAAAACCTGTATACCATGTTCTTTCTGTAACCCCTTACAGAAGTGTAAAGTAAAGATCGAATTGTGATATAAAACTATAGTCTATAGCACCCCATGAAAATGAACTATCTATCGTACATATAGTTCTCCCAACTATTCTACTGTAAAGGTTTCACTGATAGGAAAGAAGTGTTATACCTTCGTTAGTTGATCCAAAATGACCCAAATTGCATCACTCTTCCTAAGTTTCCTTGGAAGTTCAACCACAAAATCCACTGTCACATCATCCCACTTCCATTCGGGAATAGGCCATGGCTGCAATAGGCCTCCAGGTTGTTGATGTTCTACCTTCACCAACTGACAGGTGAAAAATCTTGATACAAACCCAACTATCTCTTTTTTCATTCCTAGCCACCAAAACTATCATCGTAGGTCATGGTAAATTTTTTTCAGCCCATAATGCACTGCCCACTTTGAGGCTTGGAAATTTCCCATGAGTTCCTCTCACATACTGTTATGCACAATAACTCATTTTTTCACATAGATGATCTCATCATCATCTATTATCTAGTCTGAAGGTGTCTCCCCACCTTCAAGGATTTCCCTTAAGGTTAAACACTCAGGATCCTTGTACTTCCTATCCCTGATCCATCTCAAGAGTGTAGACTCCACTGCTACAGAAACCAGAGTCATCCTCTCCTGACTCTCCTGAACTACCACGTGAATTTCTACCAGAAAATTCATCCTCTTCTACTCTACACTCAACTCATACTCCAAGTGAGTCTGAGTTTTCCTACTCAAGGAATCAGCCACACTATTCCCCTTTCTGGGTGTATATACCAGTTCAAAATCAAAGGATTTCATATACTCTACCCGTCTTCACTGCCAAAGATTCAAGTCATTCTATGAAAATATATACTTCAATCTTTTGTGATCTGTAAAAACTGTAAACATTTCCCTAAAAAGATAGTGTCTCAAACAATTAAGAGTATAAACCACTACTGCCAAATTTAGTTTGTGCATAGGGTAATTCCATTCATGTGGCCTCAACTGTTGAGACCCATAAACAATGAATAAATCCCCTTACATCAACACAACTTTGGGTTTGATACTAGAAGCATCACAATACACCGTGTACTCCTCACCTGACTCAGTTAAGATCCAAATTGGTGCCAATGTCAAGTGCTTATTCAACTCCTAGAAAGCATTATCACATGCTTCTATCCAATAAAACTTTACCCCATTCTTTGTCAAACTTGAAAGTGGTGTTTCCAATCAAGAAAAATCTTGGATGAACCACTTTTAATAACCATATAATCTCAAAAAGCTTCAAATATCAAAAATATTCTTGGGTTTCCACCAAGAAACCACTACCTGCACTTTTTTTGGGTCTACTGCCACACCTTCTTTTGAGATGATATGCCCTAAAAATTGTACCCTTTCAATCCAAAACTGACATTTAGATAGCTTGGCATATATAAAATTCTCTCTCAGTGTACCCTAGATGATTTCAATATGTTGGGCATGATCATCATGAGTTTTAGAGTACACCAAGATGTTTTCTAGAAACACCACATAAAAACTGATCTAATTATGGATGAAAGATCATGTTCATAAAGTCTATAAATACTATTGGAACATTTTTCAACCCAAACGGCATTACAAAAAACCTATAAAGGACATATCAGCTTTTGAAAGTATTTCTTTGTATATCATAGGTCTGAACTCTCACCTGATGATACCCTGATCTCACATCAATATTTGAAAACACACAAGACCCCTTTAGGTTGTCAAATAGATCATTGATACGTAGAAGAGGACATTGGTTATTCACGGTCATTTCATTCAACTTTCGGTAATCGACACAAAAGAGTAAACTCTCGCCGAACTTCTTTGAAAACAATATAGGGGATCCCCAAGGAGACATACTTGGAAGGATAAACCCTTTATATGTCCAACTCCTCCAACTACATTTTGAGCTCTTAAAGCTTAGTCAATTCTATTCTGTAAGGTGGAATAGATACCAGATCAACCCTCTACATGAGATCAATAGTGAATTCCACATCTCTCTCAGGTAAAAACCCTAAAAATTCTTCAGTAAATACATCCTGAATTATTTCTAATACTAGTGGAAGGACGTCTTTCCTACCACTCCCATCATCCTACAAAATACTAAAAACTTGGGTTGTGAGATCTCCCATTTGCTGAGTAATTAGCCTAGATTGGCTTGCATGGATATCCCATTCTCCACGATGAACATACTGGTCCCCCATAGGAGATAAAAAGGTGACTCTCCTATAGTAACAATCTATGTGGGCTTTGTATGTGACTAGCCAGTCCATTCCCATAATCAGGTCAAAGCCCGTTATATCAAGGGAATAGATATCCTACACAAAACGATACTCTCCGATCTCTAGCGAACATTCCTTGCATAAATAGATATCACTAGACCATGTTCCCAACGGTGTATCGATATTAATCACCCCACTTATGGACTCCACCTACAGGATCAAACCATTAAAAATATTTTCTAATATAAAGGAATGAGAGGCACCCGTATCAAACATGGTAGTAGATAAATAGAAGCAACTAGAATAGTACCTCTCACTGTCGATGGACCAGCCTCCATCTCCATATTTGTAGGCTACACTACATGTAACTATTCTTCCCCTCTTCCTTGTGGTGTCGTCTGAATCCCTTGAGTAGCGCCACTCTGATGATACAGGCACTCATACACTAAATCACCAGATCCACTACCTCTACTGCCTCTTCCTAAAGAGTTCCAGCTTCCAAACCTATATGGTGTAGAATACCCCCATCCCACACTCTAACTATAAGAATATACTCCCTCAGCACCATCCTACCACTTCTTCTTACATAAATTTTGTAGGTTCCTTATCTTTCCACAAAACCGGCACTCCACTGGTGGTTGAGGAAAATGTGTACAATAGTGTCCCTACCTACCGCTCTGGGGAAAAGCACATGAGTAAGATTCCATGAAACTATTCTACCTATATTTCCACCATGCTTTCAACTTTTGTGACTAAGGTTCTCGCAAGGATGCTTACTACTCTCAGAAGGCATACTTCCTGATCATCTAATGACAACTACCTCTCTAGTACTGAAATCCTCCTTTAGGTTCCCCTCTAAAATGAGTGTCTGATTAACCAATTATGAGAATTTCTTCAGCCTAAAGATATTTAACTAAGAATTAATTTCACACCTAAGTCCGTCCTAAAATCATTTTTCCTAAGAATACTCATCTACCACTATAGATGGATAAAAAAATTATAAATCTGTGAAAATTTTAGTGTAATACATTATGGACATGCTTCCTTGGGTTAGATGCATAAACTCTAAAGCCTTCTCTTATCTCAGTGTCTCTAGATAAAAGTGCTCCAAGAAATTCTCTAGAAATTCCTTCCATAACATATCATTAGTATGTATAGATCGTACAAAAATGTCCCACTAGTTCTTCGCTAAACCCTGTAGCATATAAGAAGCCAACGTGGCCCTCCCCCTAGCTAGAGTCTCTAAATTTTCCAATTTCATATCTATGGATTCAATCCAAAATTATTATCCCATAGGTCCTCCCTCTCTAGTAAAAATAGGAGGGTGCTGCATCTGAAACTCCCTTGTCAACTATGAAATGATTTTCAGAACCCACCCTGGGTTTCTCACCATGAATTGCATGAAATAAGAAAAGTTCCCTCGAAACTGTTCCCCTTCCTCCTCATCTTGCACCAATGGTGCCTCAAGTTTCCTGTGTAGAAGCTTGTTCCTGGACATAATCCTCGATATCTCCCTCAACAAGTATCATGGAGGCATATCTCTAAAAAGATAAACACTTGTCTTGGGTCTCATAACAAAACCTTATAACATTTACATAATAGGAGAAACTAACAAACCAAGTTTAAACATGTTCTTTTCCCCTTTTTATCACCACAATATAAACACAGAGGCCTTATCACTACCCCTAACCATCCTACTTTTAGGTCTTGGTTAACAACGGTACATACATTCTCATTAATTAATTCAACCATTAATTAATCACATTATCTTAAATTAATTAATTCAACAATTAATTAATTAATCATACTCATTTCATCAATCAAGGTTCTCATTAGACACCCATTTATTCTCATTTTGAGTCATTATTTCAATCTCACAGTAAGTAAAAATAGTTCCAGTTCAACAACTTACCCATACCCCATTTTTCCTATGAGTGCCTAGAATGATGCATGTCACGACAACCTTGAGTTCCTATAATGATGCATGTAGTCTCAAGTATCGTGCCTCTTTAGTCCACAAATCAAAATTAAAAAACAATCAAAAAAAAAACATCACATCACACCAAAAGTTCATCACCCAAGGTGAAATAATATCCAACTGTAACAACAAATAGAAATCACAACAATCCCACCCTGAGTACTCAGATTTTCCCTCATACATGGGTTTGCAACTTCCATGCACGAGCTAAATACCAAGCCTTGAATCTTCCCAGTCTACCTTTAAACCTTTCCCAAAATAGTAATACAAAAGAAAAAGAAAGAAAAGAAAACTCTTTTGATACCACTTTGTGTCGTCCTAACCTGGGTTCCACTAAACGGTACCCCGAGCCAGTTGGCCACATGCCCTCAAGTGTGCCTCCCTATATGCCAGAGGGTTCCAACTAACAGCATTGGTCTGGTAAGTCATTCTTGGAGAGAATATACCCTTATTTATCAGAATGAAACACCAATGGAAGAAACAACAATAAAAAGGTGTGAGAGCATATAAATATCTAAAATAATATTGTTTCGTATGATATTAAAAACAATAGAATACAATACTAAACTAAAAGGTAAAACATCATAGGATAATGAAAATGTCAAGAGTCTACAATGTAACTAAAAGTAAAGACATGATGACTCCCAAGAGGGTCCCAAACCACGTCGGGTTCCTTCTCCCATGCTCCAATCCCAAGCAGCAACCTATCCCAGGGCCTTTCCCTTATCCTATCCTTCAACAAAAAAGTCTGCTTGGGTGTCGATCAGGTGGCCTTAATAGGGTGTGAGTACAACTCAGTAGGCCACCACCAATGGTGTCTAAAATAAGTCCAGTCAAGAGACAATGTATGTAGTTTTTTGAATCAACAAATACAATGCATAATTAAATAGTTATCACATTTTCATTTAATCTTTAATCATCACATTAGACCCAGTTTCAATTCATGTTTTCCATTTGAATCGTCATTCATTATTATCATTCATTTGGTGTTGAACGTCATGTCAAGCACCCCAAATCTCAATCAGTGTAGGTCGCCATGACTAACACTCCATATCTCATTCAGTATAGGTTTTTTTAAAGATGGTGCATTGTCCAAAAAGACCAAAGGACAAATATTATTAAGGAAATGATGTCAAAGGAGTCTAAAAGATAGAATCATGTTAAATATTTTTTATAAAAAGGGAGAAGATCAATGGGGAGATCATCGATCTAGGTAATATATTTATTTAATCCCTTGTTGTCCAGGCTGTCTGCAACCATGTTTGCTTCATGATAAATATGCGTGATGATGTAATTGATGCTGAGGAGTGAGCGGGTGAAATCCATCCAATGAGTAGTAGTTCTCCAAGCAATATGAGTCTATCCCTTCCAAATCACTTACACAATTTTGGTTGAGTCACTTTTAATCCATAGATTATTCCATCCAAAGAGCTTGGAAAAGAAAATGTCATGAATCAAACTCATCATTTTTGCCTCCATAGAGGAGGTAATGCCACAGATACTAAGAAAGCATCAAAGAATCTGACCATTGTGATTCCTGAAGATAGTGCCACAACCCGCAAAGCCCGGATTTCCTTTGGAGGCACCATACACATTTATTTTAATCCATATAGGAAAAGTAGATCTCTATAAAAAATCTAAGGTGTGACGAGGTTGGATAAATATTAGGGAGGAATTCCATGTCCATTCCCAACTTCTAACCGGTCCAAAATTCCATGTCTAGAACCACAAAAATCTCATTCATTTAATCATTCTTTAATTCAAAAGAATTAGACATATCATTCCATTACTAATCAAAAGATTAGTTAAACATTTCAAAGGACATTAGTTAACTCAAAAATTCACTAAGCACGTAACCCATTAATTAATTCATCAATTAATTAATTAATCAACACAATTCTCATTCAATAATTAATTATTCAAAATTAATTATCCATATCAAATCTAAACTTTTCCTAATTAATTTTCACAATTAATTATCTTTGATCTACATCATGGCATATAATTAAATCTCACAATTAATTATCTTACATAGCCAAACATAATTTCAAAATTAATTTCCCCCAGTTAATTATCTTAACATAATAAATTCAATATCTCAGTTACAATATCTCAACCCGTAACCAATATCCAAAACAAATATCTATATAGGAAACCCCCCTTAGTTTGTTCCGTTATTCAATTATTAATTAATCACCAAGGCAATCACAAGTCAATTCCACATTCCTAATTACTCCAATTTAGGAAAGAAATTATCAAGGGAGGATAGAAAATCCATAAAATCACATTCACATATCAAATCCACGACTATGGGAGTTTGATTTTGACCACCTACCTCAGTTTATTGAAGGATTTTAGCCCAAAAAAAATCCCTAAAATCTTAGCAGCACAACGTCATCGATCAAGCTCTGGATCTAAATCCCTAAACCAAAATTAAGATCAATGGCATCAAGATGTTGCAAATCCAGATCTAGAACCACAATCCTAGATCTAGATCTCAAATCATAGGTTTAGATCCATATAAATGGTGGAGATATTCCATGAAAAGTTCAATGAAAGATAGAGGAATGAATGAGAGAAGCAACAAGATGAAATCCACTTACCGAGAAAAGATAGGATCTTCAATCTGGGATTTTGATCTTGAAGAATGATGTCTAAATAACCTCGGAATCCCTCTAGAAGGATCTTGGATCACCTAGAATTTTTAAAGCCCAATACAAGGTCAAAATATGGGAGTCTAGGGGGTTCATGTGGTTTTAAAAATAGATTTTTATATATTTAATCCCACATGCACGGTTTCCTGGGAAGAGGCACATGGTTAGGGAAAACAGTGCACAAACTGTGTAGACCTCTCTGTCCAGGTTTGGAAGGTTGGCAAGGTTTAGTCACACAGTTTATCAAATTGTACATAAACCGTTCAAACCTCTCTATCCAGGTTTTCATGGTTGGCATGGTTTAGTTGCACAGTTTGTCAAACTGTGCAAAAACCGTGCACAACCCACTATCCATTAGTTTTTCTTGAAATATCACTCAAACACACCCCAAGCCACTACTTATAAACAAAGGTACCTAATAACATCAAAATGTACCTTAAAATGCGCCCGATATGACTCCAGAAAAGAATGAGATCTTACACATTCCTATGTCACCGCCTTCTAGTGGAAATTCTCTCCTATCTGGATTTGATCTGGGGTCTAATGTAGGATTATGGGGAGCCTCTACCACTAGGAAAACCCCAGATGTAATGTTTTATTGGGTAAATAGGTACATTTAGGTGCCACAACATTCTGGTCCTAGGCCCAATGCACCAAGTGCACGCCACATGCCCCTAGCTAAATTCGAGTGTGTGAGGACTCGAACCTATGCCATTTCCATTTCCAAGGAGTGACCACCTTACATGGTACCACTTAACCTACACCAGTAAATATGGTAAATGGTAAAAATGATATATATATTTAAAAAATAATAAATATTATTTTAATTTATTAATTTAATACCTAATTTCCATTTTTTAAAATAAATATTAATTCAAATATATTAATTTAAAATAATTATTATTTCAAAATTATTTATAAATTATTTATAAAAATTATAAATTAAAGATAATAAAAATTATCTATAATCAAATTTATCTATAATAAAAATTATTTATAAATTATTTATAATTATTTATATGTACATAATCTATAGGCAAAACATCTGAATCTACCAAAAATATAAATCTGAGAAGGATTATACAATTTTAACTCCACCAAACATACACAATCATGAACTATCCATCTCTAACAAATGGTTGAACTAAAGAAATAATTGTCAGACATCAAACATGAACAAAGAAAAAGAGACCAATCACTTACTTCATAAGAACCTCAACCATTTCAAAACCAAAAAACAAGACAATAGAGGGTTATAAACCTCTAATAACATGATAGGTAGATAAGAAGACAAAGGATCACTTTAACAGTTCCCCTATAGGGTTGCACATAACCTCTGGCTTCCCCATTAAAAATTAAAGGGGTGAATCCAATCTGGAAAACCAATCAAGAATGTAAGGAGAAATATTGAGAAAGATGTGTGATTTTGGAAGAAGGATAAAATAGAAAACAAAAGTGTGGAATGCTTCATGAAAAACGAAAATAATAATCACAAACAAATATAAGAAGAAAATGGATAAGAGTATTTATGCGATTTGGACCACATCGGTTCTAAAAACACGAAGGTCGGAGGGGGTAAATACCTAGATGGAAGAAGGTAAAGATTATAGAGTAGAAGAAATAATCACATACCTTATATGTTTAGAGGATTGATTCATTGATAAGGCCTCATGAAGAGTGGAAGTGGTGAGGGTTTGGCTCTATGAAAGCTTGAAGGTATAATGGAAGAGGACTTCATTAGGGTCCTATTTAAAACATCGGGTAAGGAATTTATCAACGCTTTCAAAAAAGTGATGATAAAGACACATTTTATCTATGCTAAAATAGTAAGCATTAATAAAACTCAATCTTTATGAGCGCTAAAAAATCACTCATAAAGACCCAATTTTAATAAAATAATTAATATAATTAAATTTTTTAAATTTATAGAATTATAAATAAATATTTAAATAATTACAAATATGTATTTGAAAATATAATTTAAAATAAAAACATTTATTATTTAAATATATTTATTATAATTATTTAATTATTTAAATAATTATTTAATTATTTATAATTATATTTCTAAATAAATATTTTTATATAATTATAAATAAATTATATGATTTTATATATTTATATAATTATATATGTGTGTGTTAATTTACAAATATATATAATTATAAATATAATAAATATATTTATTATTTAGATATATTTATTATAGTTTTAAAATTATTTATATATATATATTTATAATTATAATTATAAATAAATATATTTATAAATATTTGCATATAATTATAAATATAAATATTATATATATATATATACTAGAAACAATGCGAACTATGGGTTAAAACTAATAGTCTAGAAAAATTTATTATTAAAAAGAGGAAATACACAAAGAAAGAAATATGTGGGATGAAATGCTGAAAAAGTAGCACAAACACCACTAGAAAACACAAAAGATCCTTGAACATTCACTTTATTTTATGTATATCTCCCCTTCCTCGAGAGACACCCTGATTACTCAGATGCCTACTTCTCCACCACTACTTAGGAGTCTGCCAAGTGTTAGCATGACCATCCATGCCCGATGATTCACCATCTTCACCATGAGGGTCAATTTCTTGACCTCAAGTGGAAGTATATTTATTACCCATTAAATCTAAGATGCACCTTTCAGTGCCTGAGGGTTGTCCTTCAACTAGAGAAGACCCATGGACATTGTCAAATTCCCCCACAGAACACTTCATTTTTATTAGATTTATTGAGAATATCATCCAAAGTAAGACCATATTTAACAGGAATAGAGTCTGATAGGTCAGTGGAGGCCTCCTTCATTTCTAACTTTGTTTCCAATATATCTTATTAATCCCTTTCTCTACATGTTATTGCAACCTCGCCCTAAGAAGGAGGTCATAAACATCCCTATTTAGCTATTACATCACCAATTGACCTACTTTGGGAAGAGTTTCATGGAGGAAAATCTCCCATAGTATCCTTCCCATTGATCACTGACTCAAAATATTTAAAAAAATCTCTAAGAACCTACTAAAATTCCTATACTTCAAGATGTACAGACAAAAACTGCCTAGGAAAAGGTGAAGAGGCTCTGGGGATTTCGAGGAGTGACCAGTTGAAATCCCTCTTCATCCACCACTTTATCTTCCCCCTTCTTTATGGTAGAAATTAAAATATTGTTTCATAGATCATGGTCAACTTCTTCTTCAATAGCAACCTCACAGATAGACTATTCATAGGTAGCCTCATTCTCCACTGCAGCTTTAGTGATCATGTAAAGAGCATCTTTAAAAGAGATATTAGCATGAACCACCTCCACCTCCACCTCCTCTTCAGCTAAAATATCATCCCAAAAATCCTTAAAACCTGGTGTTTCATCATAAATTTCCCCCTTTCCACCTTCCATACTTGACCTAGAAATCCCAGCATTATTCTACCATATACCTAATTCCAAATCTACATCTCTGGCTAAATAGCCAGACCCTCAAGGAGTGAATTTATTAATGATAGCATCCCCATAATTGATTCCTTATTTAGCTTGATAAGTCACATACCCAGCCCCATTTGTATAAGCATACTGTACATCCTCAACAAACCCTACAATAAGCTTTTTCCCACCCACATCCATATGATCCTCACCAGCATCAGCACTCAGAAAAAGTCTGCAATTTTCACTAAGGCAACCAACATTTCTACAATGGGAACACGAGGGGTTCCTTTGAAACTTCTCAGGAAAATTCCCAACAGATTTAAGGTATTTAAAATGTATATTCATCTCTCATATTTAATATAAATCTTGATTCAGTGATCAACAACAAGCAAAATAATAGACTTAATCAAGTTAGAAGAGAAATCAACCTCAACTAAGACCCTTACAAATCACTCGCAATGATCCCATTCCATCTCCTCATCGAATTTGATTGGGAAACTAATAACTGAAGTAATTTTACATAAACTTTTAAGATTATTGAAGAACCAACTCAATCCAAAAATATGAACCCATGATTGAGCTATTTATTTTTTATCTTCTAAGGATCAAAAAGAGGATCCTAATACAAAATTTTCAAGAAATCATGTTTAAGAGGTGCAATACCACAACCCCAAGCCCTAGTCTTGAGATCCATCAAGTGGAACATGACATGATAAAATAATTTCCCCATATATATGATATTACACCTATAGAATCCCCAAAATTAAATAATTCGGTTCATATATATTCAAGATTCCACAACTTTTACTCCCATGAAATAACCAATCATGCAAGAATTGAAAACTTATATTCACCGATTTGTTCTTCCTGGATTCTAGGATTTGATTCACTAATGGAAAATTAACCATTACAAGTTATTCAATTCAAACAAACCCCCCTCCCTGTTCACCAAGAAGAATCGAAGGTGGTGTGGTTCTTTTACTGTATGATTCAAATTCATCAATGCCTTGGTTGTCTCCATGTTCATGAATAGTCAATCAATTTTGATCCATATAAAATGATAAAATCATTTTCTCTTGTTTGGATTCTTTTTTATGGTCTTAATTTGGAATTAAAGTATCTGAAAAACCTTTATGACATTTTTGATTCTATTGGTGTGCCTATTCATCTTAAGAGAGAGATAAAAAAATCATGGTTTGGGCACTTTATATGGGTTTTGGTAGAGGCTAATCATAGTGAGGTGCTTATTAACAATGTTTTTATTTCTAATCCATATGATTAGATTAACTTACATGTTTTATTTTAAAATATTAAAAATTTATGTGAGGAGTTAAAATTAGTTGGGAACCTAAAATAAAACTAGTAAAGGTTTATTATTTATGGGATCTATGGTTTGAAGGGGCATTTGAAAGATGAATGCAAGTGTTTAATCTCTGGTAAATGGAAATAAAATCTTCACTACAAGGTCCCCCATGTTAAGAATTAAAGGAGGGATTATGACCTGTCTGATTTAGAGACACCTCAGGTTTACCTAGGTTGGAAAGCTGGTTCATCTAAGGAGAATCATCCTCACAAAAAAATAACCAATGTAGGTACTGGGGGTGACATATCATCTATTTTCCTACTTAATCATGCCCCTACTGGGGGAAAAACCTTTCTAGTAATGGCATGAGGACTAGCATGGAGCATATTCAGGTTAACACTATTATTAGTGAGCCTCCTGTAGGAAATGAGGAATCAGACTGCAGGAGTTGTGATGGTGTTTCTTTGGGTGTTACATTGACTCGTCATGGAGTTTTTCCTAAAAATATTTAGAAGGTTGGTTGCTCTAATATGATGGGCATGCAACTCACTGTTCTATATGGTAAGAAACTAGGTGAGGTGGGACAGTCTGATGATTTGGGTTTTAGTTTTGTTTTAAGGTATTATCACTCACAAATTGGTGA
The DNA here is from genome assembly GCA_963277665.1 of Viscum album. Classification (NCBI taxonomy): domain Eukaryota; kingdom Viridiplantae; phylum Streptophyta; class Magnoliopsida; order Santalales; family Viscaceae; genus Viscum; species Viscum album. Next base: position 719,130,381 of record OY728157.1, on the reverse strand, counting down.
GTAAGGTTGTTTTTTGTAGCCATTGGCCATAGAATTTTCAAAGAATGCTACATAGAAAGATAGGTCAGGCCAATATGATTTTAATAAGTTTGTGGGTTATCTTCAAGTGATTCAGAATGTCTTCAGTTCTTCAAGAATACATGGTAAATGGGGTATTGTTTCGGATAATGGAAGTTGCAAGGAGGAGTGAATGGTTTTACTAGACACTACTCATCTCTGATCTATAGGAAGTGGATATCCTGTTTCTTTTAAGGATATTGTTTTAAATAGAAATAGAAATATGTTCAGTGTTGCTCCAGTTCATTCAAAAAGAAAGACATATAAGGATTATTCCAATCTTCCTAGGAATGTGTCTACCAGGTCATCTTCCAAGGCATCAAAGATCTAACTCACTTTGGAGTAAGAAAGGTCCAAAGAGAGGATCCTTGAATCCTCAATCAAGTTAATTAATAGTTGGAATGGAAGTCTACTACTAATTATGATGATAATGATTATGAATGTAGGAATGATCTTACTTTTTTGATCCATAGCTTTATTTTCTGAATGAGGGAATGTCTCTTTATATTACTCCATCTGTTTTAATGCTTGCATGTATTCTTTTTCTTTCATTTTTAATAAATGGTCAGAAGCTTTGGATTATCACAGGGTATTTTTCATATATTTATAATTATTTGTACATAAATATAAATATATTTATATAATTATATATATATATATATATTTATATATATTTATATAATTATATACAATTATATAATAAATATATTTATTATTTAAATATATTTACTATAATTTTATAATTATTTAAATATATATATTTATAATTTTAATTATAAATAATTATATTTATGAATGATATATTAGAAAAGAGCATGATTTGGGTTTGGGGGGGTTCTCCATAGTGATTCTGAAGCCGAATAGCGTTTTTCTTAGGGAATGGTTTTCCCACACTTTCTAGGTTCTCGTCATCTCATTAGGAATGATTTTTATGATGTGACTTAGTATTACAAGTCTTCGAGTGTGTCTCAGTTTATAAATGTTACCTCTCATGATGGTATTTATTTGTCAATAGAAGTCTGCAAAAAACTTCTATCAAATTCAATTGAAGAAGATCTGGTTAGGGCTGCAAAAAGATATTTGCCCCATTATATGGGTAATCAAGATGATATGGAGGAGGATTATTTGGATGTTAGAGATAATTATTCTCAACACATGACCTCATTTATAGACTTATAGAAATGAATAATTATTAATAAAGGTTAAATTTTTCATGTTTCTTTGAACACTAATGCCATTTCATAAAAATTGGATCTTTAAAAGAATTCTCTTGTTTCTCAACATGTCCCTCTAAAAGGATCAATTCCCTATAGCTTGGATGAACTGGTAAGATGTGTCTCTTTGTTATGGGTATTTACTAATTGTAAATTCAGTACAATGGGATGTGGTTTCTTCCACTAATTTTTTTCTTATGATGGGTTATTATAAAAGGCCTTGTGTTTTTTATCATTATATTTGAAGTCAGTATCCATCCACATCCATTTGTGGTCAATAAATTTTTACTCTTTCTTGTCTAGGAATTTCTATGATCAGGTGTTAATAAGAAGTTGTGACTTGTGCTAGATCCTTTGGCATACACAAATCTTGTATGATATTGGACCTACAGTAGGAGTTCCAATACAAATGGATAATGAAACCAAGTTAGCTAGGTATGGGTGCTATCCTAGAATCATGGTAGAAGTGGATTAAAGGAGCACATTTATTGAAAAACTTATTCTACTGACGCACAATTATGAAATTAATTTTTGGATTTAATTTGATAAGAAACCATTAATTTTTGTTTCTTGTTATATTTTTGGACATTCTAAGGACACTTGTCTCAAATAATTGAAATGTGATGCTTGCCTCTTGAATGATCACTTAGAGAATTATTGTAGAGAAAAATATAATCAAGGTGAATCCACTCAGAAGAATTGGTTCCCTCATGAGGGTGCATGGAATCCATTCTCTCAAGGGATTGATATTGTTGGGATTCTCTCTTCTCATAAATCTAGTTCTATTAGAGATTTTGGGAAGAATTAAGCTGATGCTGGTGGTATTGGGGATGATCAGGTTATTGATATTTTTCCCTGATTTAATTGCAAAAAATGATACTTCCATAGGGAGACCTTCTACTCTGACAGATAATCAATCATACTTAGTATTCTAATTGTCAAGGCTAAAGTCTCATGGACTGATAAAGCAGATGATTCAATATAATATTTTCCTATGGTAGAATTAATGGACAACACTGATGTTGAGGTTGATGAGATCAATGAAATTGGAGATTATATTCAAAGGTCTATTGATCATCAATTGTTGTAGAAGAAAAATATGGTTTCTTCTAGGTATTAGAAGGTCAAAAACAACGTGGATGATGGGATACCCTCAAGATCTAAATCTATGAGGGGATCTTTCACTTTGATAAATGATTTATTTTTTAAGATTAATATTTTTTAAAAGATATATTAATCTTGAAAAGTATTTGAACCTTATAAATAATAAGTATTGGAATATTTTTTCTAAGGAATATAGACAAGAGATGATACTAAGGAATGTGCATAACGTCATCGGCTCCTATGGGGAACCTATTATTTCTATTATAAAGGAATATAGGGCTGATCTATTAAATAAATATTCTATAGACTATGGTTTTATTTTTGATATTGGTATTCCTCAATCTGATAAAAATATTGGTGAGGCTTTCCTCTCTATTGTTAAGATTACTAAAAATTTAGAGATTGAGAAGCACAATTCTACTAATTGTATAGGAGTTATGGGATCTTTTTAGCACCCTGCAGTGGAATATGAGCATGTAGTTACTAGAAGGACAATGGAAAGTGGGTATGTGAAGCCTTATGATATTTATACATATGAATGGAGTTTAGATTGTCTAATCTTCTGAAACAGTGGAATGTAGTGATGTAAGGCCTCAACTCAAGATACAAGAGACCCTCATGTCTGCCAATTTCTTAGTGAAAAGAAAGTTCTATCAGAGTTCAAAAAAGGATTAGGTTTGTATTATACACTCTGATATAATAAGTCCTCCTAAGGTAATGACCAATCATATCAAAGGTAATTTTCACACTCATAATCCATTTGAGCTTCTTACCTCTAACAGTAGTGAATAAGATGGACAAAAATACATGGATGTCTCTAAATCGGATGAAATGAATTCTACCGTGGAACCTAAATCCAATGATGATGGAGGGGGGCATGGAAACAAGCTAATTAAAGGAGAATGGGAAATTATCCTCAAGGATGGGGTGGATATGTCTCTTATTACAACATGAGCACTCACTCACGGGTAGCCTAAATGGTTGTGTTAAATGTGGAAATAGAATATTTACTAAGCCTTGATAATATTTTGTGGTCCTCATCTATTTTGGATTGTGTAATTTTGATTTAGTGTGTTTTTTATTTATTGATGAGGTCATGTTTTTGTCAGACCCCATCCACTCTTTGTCACTTTTTCTTTTTAACAAAAGGGGCTTTCACCCCACCTTGTTTAAATATTATATATATATATATAGTTATTTATATTTATGTAATTATATATATAAATTTTTTAATATGTAAGTATATATAGTTAATATGGGATTCGGCCAAGATCTCCCCTCTACTTGCTGCCATGGCAATTAGGGCTTTGAAGTCATGGCTTCTTCATCATCTCCTTCCATGGTTGATACTTTCCTTCACCACGGGTGTTTTTAAAGCCACAAGTTTATCATTGAGGGTAAGGAAAGAAAGAGGATCATTCATGGTGGATATTCATTGGATGCATCTCTCCACTCTTTCTCCCTCTTCAAATACTCTAAATTTTGGGTACTTCACCAAAAGGGAAACATAGCTCATGTGAAAGTGGATCTAGATGTGATCCAAGAATGTCTGAAAAAAGTTAAACACTCCATCATAAATCATATTCTCCTACCTAGGGGTTCAAGACCATGGTGATTTAATGATATGGTAGAAAACATCTTGAAAATTTGGGGCTTCACAAACTGGAAATACATATCTTTGGGTCATGGATTCTTCAATTTCATTTTTTGTTATAAAGAGTTAAATATGTGATCATGTGGATTCATTTTGATTTCCTTCAAAGCGGGTATTCTTTGTATTTGGGAGTGGGATCATAACTTCAATCCAAAAAATGTCTATAACTGTTCTTTTCAAGCTTGTATCAAGGTACACAAACTTAACCGAGTAATTTGGAATCCCATATTTTTACATGATATTTCTTTTTCAATCATTGTTTTGATAAAAATGGATAAGGAGACTAAGCTGGAAATGTTTGGGCATTTTTCTTGCCTTTTGGTTAAAGTAGAATTGTGTTCAATGATAGTTGATAAGGTGGTTTTATCAACTAATTAATATGATTATGAACTTATAATTGATCATAAAAATCTTCCTATGTTCTTCCTTGATTGAAAAATCATAGGTTGTGAAAAAAATGAATTACAGAAGGTCTATTGCTTTAGAATTCTGTTTTTATAGAGGGAATGAAGAAAATCAATGTTTCAAAATGTCTAGGAGTAAAAATAACATTGAAGGCACTAGAAATACTATTCATGGATATATTAAAGAATGGGATTCTATGATTCCAAATCCCTCAGAGGCTGTTGAATTTTTTTTGCTGGTTCTAATGAGGGAGCAACTAAAATAGAGAAGACCCTTTGTTTATTTGGCCCTACACATGGGGTTTTCCATTTTTCATATCTTGAAAAAGGTAAGAAAATTGTAAATTTTTGTGCTTCTTTTCATGATGAACTTATTGAAGGACCTGTAATTCCTATTTATGAATAGCTTGATGACTCTAACTTAGATATTGAAGCTCAATTACATGTTGATTCTTAGCCGAGTGATGAATAGAAATATTTAAAAATCAAGAAGGTAAAATAGAAAGTTGATCAGCCCCTCCCATTGAAGCGTTTCAAGGATATAACTACTAGTTTTTTTGAGCTATAAAGAACCAAATATGATGAATGTTATGGGAATCCATTGTAGATCACTCCAATTAGTGGAACAGAATTGTTAAAATCACCTATGCAAGGTGTTGGCAGGTTGGTGGGGGGGTGATGGTCACTCCCATGGATGAAGAAGGGGTACTTTCAAAGGAATTAGATCTTTTAAAAATAAAATATCTTATTTAGACTACAATTATTTATAAAACTCTTCATAAATGATTGTCCACCCCTGAAGAATGGGTGATCAACCTAAAAAATGATGCCTCATATTATGGTAAAAATGTGCTTAGCTTACTTGATATTATTAAGAGTTCCAATATAAGGGAGGTCTTTAATGAATAATTTGGAAATTATCATGTGTCTTTCCAAGGAGATGGTCAATCCTCAAGAACTGGGGCTAGTAAGACAAGTAGATTCTTTATTGGGGATCAGAATCCTAGGCCACTTGAGGACCCCATCCCATTGGATGGTATCATTGATCCTCACGTGGATGATGCACCAGGGTATCATCCTATAACCAGGAATGGGGTCCTTCATCCATGAGTTAGAGGTGGTGGAATCTTCCAATTATGTTGATATATTTATGGGTTATGGTCTTTTATATTTGGATTTGTGGTTTACCCTGACTTTTTTTTCGTTCCCCCTTGTATGCTGCTTCTCTTTTATTTTCAATAAATTTCAGGACCATGGGTTACAACCAATGGTTCATGCCATCTTCGTCTGTATATATAATTATAAATATAATACATATATTTATTATTTAAATATATTTATTATAGTTTTATAGTTATTAAAAAATATATATTTATTTATTTATAATTTTATAAAAACTTTTTTTTAAACATTATACAAGTTTATAATTTTATAATTAACTAAGTACATTACCTATATATAAACATGTGAATATGTTATATATATATATATATATATATATTTCCATCCCATATACACATACACATATATATACCTACAAATACATAAATCTGTACATATACAACATCTATATATCTGCATATGCAAAACACACACACACACAACATAATTCATACACATATATGCACATAGGCCTTGATATAAATATATAAGTTCAAATATCACATATTAAAAAAACATAATTTATATTTATATAATTGTTTTAATTATTAAAATACATACTTATATCAATATATCACATTTATATTAATTATATGAATGAATTTTATAATTAATGTATATAAATAAACTATTTAACATTTTGACTAATGTAAATTTGATAATTTTATATATATAAAATTATGAAAATAAGATTCATTTTCATTAAAATTTATCTAAATTATATTTTATATATTATATTTACATATATATAATAATTTTAATATAAATAGTTTTTTTCAAAATATATAAATATATATTTATTTAATTATAAGTATAATTATAAATAATATTTTTAGAAATATTTTTATATAATTATAAATATATTTAAGGAGATGGAGGAATGGGAGAATTTTTTACTCACACTCGCTAACGATAGAAAATCTTTCAATCATCTACAGAATGTTATCTTTTTCTACTACGTTCCAAACTAATTTTCTAGTCGATAGTGATCATCTTCTTTAATGAAGATTAAGGAGCATGATGAAGAAACATTGAAGTGCTTATCGTCCTTCTCTAGAGTTTTGGGAGGGTCGTTTTCCTTTCTCAAGAATTAGGTCACACAACGGGTTATCAGGAACGGAACCATCGGTCATGTGTCGACATCAGATGATGCAATTCTAGAGAGGCTTAATCTTTGTAATGATTCATTCAGAGCACTTATTTATCTATTGAAATGTATGAAACCTTGGAAAACAATCAACCTAGTTTCTCAGTTAGTCTCTATTTAAGGTTTTTCATATTTCAAATGTGTCTCCCTCAGATGTGGGTTCTTCCATATCTCATTATTTTTTTCAGAACTAAATGTTTAAGCATGGGGTGAGAATTTGGTCAATCTAAGATAGGGAACCCTAATGGTTCATGATTGTAATTAAAACTTGAACCTAAATGATTTTAAGGATACTTTCACACAATTTTGGACAAAAATTCATGTTCTAAATTGGGTCTTATGGAATCCATAAATCTTGTTTAACATTGCATCTGCAATTGTAATTCTAATCAGGATGAATACTACCACTAAAATAGTTATATTTGGTCATTTTGAAAGGGTATTGGTTTAGGTTTATTTAATTTATACTTTTTTTAATAAGGTTGTGACTTCCACACCATAGGATGAGATTAATCTTAGAATTGAATTAAAAAAACTCCTTTTTTGTGACCCTTGTCGAATTATTGGACATTTGAAGTTGAATTGTAGGGGAGATATGGTTTTCTCTATCTTCCAGTCAGAAGTCCACAATTCACATCACAATAGATGGAAATAAAATATTGAGACTTTACAATGAGTTGGTGCTCAGATTAATGATTATGTCACGGATAAAGTTCATCATGCCTCATCTTCAAAAAATTTGACTCCCATGAGTGGAAAACTCCCAGTCAATGTTGATGTTTATTTTTAGGTAACTGTATTGATTAAACCTGAGGCTCTTCCATAGATTAAAGGATATAAAAAAATTATTAAGCTCAATAATATTTATTCTCCTTGAATTTAATTTGGGTTTGGCTCTATTTTCCAAATGGAAGACAAGCCCACTAAGTCCGGAGCTGACATAGATGAAGAGAATCATTAGTTTATTGCTGGAATTTCATTTTGGGAAGCCATATCTAGAGTCTCAATGGATTATAATTATGTTGGTGTGGAATCTGATGGATGTTAAGCTTCCAATAAGCTTTCTTCTTAGGATGAGGTGGATTTCAACCTTTGGAAGGGGAAAAAGATGACTTTTAACAAAGGCCGCAAGGGTAAATCCAAAATGGATACTTCCACTTCAATAAAAAAATAAATATAATAAGGATCAACTCTCTACTTCTCAGGATAATGGTAAGTCTACCCCGATTAAAGGGAATATGAATGTATCTGGTCATTATATACAATTTAGGTTTTTCAAAACCTATAGATCCTTTATGGACTATTCAGGCAAAAATCAGGTACCCAATGAATTTTCATCTTATTCTATTCCTCTTGAATCTAGTCATCTAGAGTATTTTTTAGTGGGTGGGAAACCATCACTGAATACTCTTGATTTCCCTAATACAATAGTTAGTGGCATGCTACCCCCTAAGTCTACTATTTTTAGTGATTCATGGGCTCAACTGGTGTAACATCCAAGATTTATCCAAAGGTACAAACCATTAATTTTTGTTTAAATTCTTTAAAACATACCTAGTAAAGATTATTAAAGGGTTAAAAGAGGTATCAGGTTCATTTGGGGCATGTTTTAAACTCGAATCCCTAAAAAGGTAAGAGGTATAATGGGTCGCATGGTTGGAGAAAACTATGTTACCTAACCCACACAATTTTTCTAAAACATGCGGTATCTGACAATGGGAGCCTGGGGGATTCATAGTTAGTCTATAACCATGTGTCCTAGGATGAATGGCTATGCGACCTCCTACAGTTTTTTGACATACAGGTTCTACACAGTTTGTGCATGGTTAGTCAAACTGTGCACCTCACTCTGTGAGGTTCCACCTTGTAGTAGCGAATGGCATATGGTTAGCGCATGATTTTCCCAAACTATGGGGCATAACCATTCACGGTGTATTTGAGGGTAAAATTACCCTTATACTCTTAATAAAATGTTTTAACCTCTATCCTCTTCCTCCCTTCCTATTTCCAGTGGGATTTCTCTCCTCCCATGGTGTGTGAGATTCCTCCTCCCTCTTCCATGGGGTTTTAAGTAAACTCCTTCATCCATGGTTGAAATAATTCACCATCATAAGCAATTAAAATAACTTGGTAATCTATTCCTTCCACACTATTCAATTTCTATGTTCCTCTCTCAAATGATGTTCTATTTTGGTGCAATAAATTTTGTACTATTTTCGGGGTGTCTGGAAAATCCTTCAATCTCTTCAGCTTTAGGAAAAATAAGGCCTAATAATGTACGAGTGAAGTGATTATATATCAAGGTATGGGGTCTATTCTCTTTCCAATAATTTTTTCTCATTTTAGATATCATTTGGTTGTTCCACTCACTGGAAGCTTCCAATAGGGCTTTATTATTGTTAGATAAATTATTTAAAGTGCTACTATATAGAGGTAGGGGGTCTATGCTCTTTCCCATAATTTTTTCATGTTTTATATGTCACTCCATAGTTAAAATCACTGGAATATTCCAATGAGGATTCTTTCTTATTAAATAAATTATTTAAAGTGGTTTTTTATTCCTCGTGTGGCCTTACCTTATTGAAAAACCCATCTGAGGGTTATTATCCATGATAATGTCCCTTTATCTTTATGTGTCACACCCTATATTTAAATACTCATGTTTCATGTTTAACTTTTAATTACACAAGAAGTATATTTAATTTCTTATCACACTTTTAGTGAACACAATTCTTATTACTATATATCATTTCTTATATTTATGACATGTCAAGTTCACTGTGATCTATGCCTCATTTCATGCTTATTGTCTTATGCCATAATTCATTTAATTAGATTGAGTACTATGCTTTGGTAAGCTTGTTAGATTGAGATAATGTAATGCCAATTATGAAATGTAATTGTTTATATTCTATTCCTTGTAGCTTATGCCACTTTATCATGATTTTCTCATGTTTAATTCCTTTTTCCTTTTCCATATAATTGCGTCATAGTTCTTGGATTTTTTTGTATAGTTTTAATGGATTAGTAAGTATAACTTACCCGACCCAAAGGCCACTATTACCAGTTCCTCATGTTGGGTCATCACGTGACCTCAGGCATGCCTCCATGTATTCCAAAGGCTCTAGACTAGCAGTGAAAGTCTAAAGAGGTACATGGGAAGACTATACCCGCTTATCAGATTGAAGACACAATATAAGTAACAAAAACAAATAAAATAACCAATAAGAAAAAAATAGAAAACATTTAACAAACCCTAATAAGTGACCATGTAAACATTTTATAGAAAAATCAAGGGAGTACACTACATGTCTGACAGTCAGACCATATAATCCAAGGAAAAAATTAGAAAAAGACTCTAAACCTAGACCTGAGTCCCAACCCGATCCTAACCTCCATGCTCTAACCCATCGTCGCATGCACAAATAAACACACAGTCCCTTATTTGTACCTTTACCTAAAAATAAGTAGCATCTACTCAGGTAACTAAGTGCCATGGCGGCCCGAGAAGGGTGTGAGTACAACTCAGTAGGCCACCACCAACAATGTCAAAAGTAATAACTAGTTTTTACAAAGTGTATGAAGGTAATAAGTAAAATAAATAAACAAGGAAAAAGGGAAAACATTTAGGTAGTTATGTAATAATCATTTTACCCCTTAGGTTCTCTAGATTCAACCCGAAACAACTAACTTGGAGGTACAAGCCAAGGAAAAAAATATGACACACACAGTTAACCACAAGGGATTTAACTAATCACAACTCATCACATACCCATTAGCTACAATATTCATTCAATCCATTTTTATAATTATTTTCATTTCATCCATTAGGCTATCCTCATTACTAAATTAATCTTCATCTCATGTTCCATGGGTTAGGCATTACATCATTTACCCTATAACATAATCTTGTCAATTACCATACATAAGAGAATAATACAAGTCCTAATCTCACTAGGGTTAACCACATCACAACAACAAATTATCCTCACCTAGAATCCTAAATCTGGGTGGAATGAAACCATTAGGGGAATAGAGTTATGTCTCCTTCCCTAACCCATTCATTTTGGGGTGGAGTTTACAACATCAATCCAACTTGAACTATAGGTGTAGAACCTCAGTCAATACCCCATACTACCAAGCCATGAGCACATGCTTATCCATCTAGGGGCAGGTTAGAGCATCAGTCCAACTCGACTTGTGGGAGGAACCTCATTACTTTATCCCACACCAACATACCAAAACCATGTTTAAAACATACACATAATCAACCAAAATTCAAACAAACAAAATCATAATTTATATTATTCCATAACCCAATAACACATTTTCATTTACATTACATTTCTATTTATCCAATTTATCATTTATTATGCCTAAATCATTAAAAATATCACTAATTCGCATACATTAACTCATTTATCATTTTTAATAATTTCCACATGTCAACTCACTTAAAAAATTCATCATTTACCATGTATTAACCACTTATAAATTTCATGTATAAATCACAATCCACTAGGAATATTCATATTAATCCCATTTAACCCATTTCCACATCATGCCAAACACCCCCTTATGCTATATCATCAACCAAACCCATTCATTACATAGTTCATTTCATAGTCATGTTAACATGACAACAAGATTATTATGGATTCTACCTCACTATTCCTTATTCCCCTTCAATTACTATGGTTCTTTCAGATTTTATAAACTACATCATGGAAATAAACACAAGTAAAAATACTCATTGAAATCATCTTGAAATCAACCTTTTAATGGGTCTTCCTCTTTTAAAACTAAAACATTCCCCAAGGATTTAATTTCCATTTAAACCATTAAAAAACCATTAATCCATTTTTACAAGTAGGAACCCCGTTCCTAATTCAAACATTATTTGGAATCTCTTAGAAAACCCCCCTTTTTAATCATTTTTCATTAATAAATCTAAAATTGGGTAAAAGCACTAAACGTACCATCAAACTCATTTCCAATCCATCCAATCATTTAAAAAATCCAACTTATAAATTTTTTCAATCAATCCATTAACCTTACCCACACATTAATTTCATATTCATTACCCATTCTCTCTCATAATACCCATATCTCAAGGTTTACTAGTTTTTTCCACCAATTACAAGGGTCCAGATTACCCCATGGGTAGCCCTAGGTTTGATATCACATCATCAACAAACACAATGTGGCCTGTGATGGGTCTCACAACTCAATTTGGTTATAAATCAATTTTCATGACCCAATACATAAAAAACAACATGGAATCAAAATAAAGCAACTACATACACACATAACACATCAAGGCCATGGGAGAAAGATTAAAGACCACATACCTCATGTCTGTTGATGAACGATTGCCTAATATCCACCATTGATTCGAATTCAAACACCTACTAAAGACAAAAACTGAAATACATTGGAAAAGTGAATGTTTTAGGGATTAAAAAGGAGAGGAGAGATTCTACAAGCCATAATCCATAAATTAGAGCAAAGAGAAGTGTTAGAATCACCCAGATCTTCGATTCACACCCAAATGTTCTATAAATTCCCAAGAATAGAGTGATAACTATTCATGGAGGAGGGGGATACTAGTTTATCACCTAGGGTAGAGGGGGATGAATGGGAGGAAAATCAGGGAAGGATCTCAAAATATATAGAGGAAAAAACTATAAATTTTCAACTTTTAATAGGGCACACAGTTTACCTGCATAGTTTTCCAAACTGTGTGGAAGCCACTGTCTAAGGGAAGTTGGGCCACACAGTTACCTGGAGATACCCGCATGGTTTGGAAAACAATGAGGTAACCATGCTCTATCCCTATGTCCAAAAAAATTCCCATACTGCATGGTTTCTTGGTCTAGGTGCATGGTTTTCACTAACCATGTTCCAACCGTGCACTATGTTCTATTTGGTCACTTTTCTCATCTTTTTGTGTCCCACACCCTCAGAACACTTAAAAAATCTCCAAGAACTCGATAAAAATTTATTTAACCATAAGAAAGAGTTTACCAAAAAATTTAACATGGATGCACCTTCACTAAAGATCAGTATCATACAGTAATCATGTGAAATGGACATGTTTATTTAGTTGCATGTGATTACATGTAAATTATATGGAATGTCATGATATTTCCTTGGATTTCGATGTTCACTAAAATGGGATGGGTGAGAACATGGGTCCCGATTTAAGGATTCCATGTATAGACTCACTGTGTTTAGTTGGTTCTAATTGATGCGTTGGGGGTGATACATTGGATTTACAAGTATGAGCTCTGTGTGGGGTTATTCATACATGTGAGTGATGTCAGTTCACTGGGGGAGAAACTGAGGATGGATCCCTTTGGAATGATATTTATGTCATGTATCAGGTGATACTTATTCCCCTATATGAGATACATGGTACGATCTCAGATTCACCATACCTTGAGTGATACAAGGAACGTTGTATGGATTTACTAGAAAGGAATCAGAGGTATTGGGTTATTCAAAGACACCCGTAGTGACACTTGGGATTTTTTTTAGATCACCTTAGATGGAATCGGGACTCTGCCGATGGATTTTATGGGTTGATTGAATGAATGTATGCTTCTTTTAAAATTTTTCTTATTTATATTTTTAGCATGCTTATATAATGACCTTGCCTTGTGGCCTACAAGATGAAGCACAAACTTGGGGATTTCCTCCTTTACCTTGGTTGGTTTATTTTTAATGGACCTTGTATACATATCATGACTTTTATAGGTACCTCGTTCAGAATTCTAGCTTAGCCCAAAGTAGGTGGTATGGGAAGGGTGTCTATTTAGGAACTTATACCAAATTTTAAATGTTTTATTTATTTAATGCCCTGCAATTATTTACATATGGAATATTAACATTACATACTATAAAAAATGGATTAACCTAGTCAATGTGGATGTCGACCTACTGAGATTATATCTCACACCCTACTTAGGCACCATTTTAAACCTGAGTAGATTTTATTTTTGCAGGTATGGATAAAGGGAAGTGTGTAGCTTCTGATGATTGATTTACTTACTGCTTAGGATGGAGTTTCGGGGTAGAAGAACAAGCCTAAGCTTGAGATGTTTTGTAGTAGTTTTTGGCCTTTTTTCAGATTTTGTATAACATGAATTATATGATTTGTATCCCTTGTTCCCCTATGCTCTAAGTTTTGTATAGACACATGGCATCATAATCATTTTTTTTTGTATCTATTATTTTTATTCGTCTTCCACTTGGTTATTTATTCTACTTGGCTAACTTCATTAATTATGATGCTCTCTTATTATTCTTATGCATCTACTATTTTTTACCACTATTCATATTCTAATCTATGAGGGCATAGTATACCTACAGACACACCCAAGGACCTTACTATAAGTCAGAAACCTCTGGTGTTCGAGGAGATGTGCTTGAGGTCTTATGGCCCACTATCTCAGGGAATAGTTCATTAACACTCATGGAGGGACACTACAAAGTGGTATCAGATGATTTGTTTTCCTTTTTCATACTATTTGGGTTTATATAGGAGACTAGGATAATGGAATTTTGAATTGACCCTATTATTGGACGTAGCTAACCCATATACAGGGGAAACCCAAATTTTCATGAGGTTGGAATTTATAGTTATTGATTATGCCATTTATAGTTTATGTGACTTTACCATTGGGTGATGCACTTGTTTATAGTGTTTCCATATTCGTATTGTTGGAATGATGATTTCTTCTATTACATCCTGATGAAATGAAGGAATATTAAAAGAATGCATAATACTAGGCACAATAGGACTGAAATTGCATGCATTATGCCATTACGTATCTACTTTTAGCATGAATTTCTTTTCTTGTATTTGATTTATTATTGTGACTAACTTATTATGACTTGTAGTTCCTATTTTAATAGATTTATGGAAGTTTTCCAATGTGTTTTTTATGAATATGTTATGGTTTGGATTAAGTGGACACCAATTTCAACTCAGGAGGTGTATGGGCCCTTATTAATTAAAATAATGATTTTCCAAATTCATCCAAATTAAAAATGGGATTAAATGTAAACATAAAATAAAATGAATTCCACCCTTGAAAAGGGAATGGCCACCCTATATGAGAAATTTAAGACCATGACCCTAACCCAACCTTTGCAATGGGTTGTCGTTCATGTCTCTTAAGGATCTTACGTGACCTTATCCTTCCTATATAGACCTAGGTTTTGTAGAATGATAAGGCTCATGACATGTATATAGGAATGATTTTTACCTATCCTTATTTATATACTTTTCTTATTTATTTTTCCACTATTATACATCTTGTTTGAGTAGTGATCTTAGTAATTGTAGTGTTATTCCACCAAAACTTTTTCATAATGTAGGCCAAGAGAGTGGTGATGACCACACTTAACAGGTGGTGGTACCTAATACACCCATTATACATCCTATAGTTCCAATTGAGGCACCTTCTATTAATCCTCTCCTAGGAAATGAAACTCAGTTTCATGGGATCTTACTTTGGTTTATGCAGTCTGTTCAGGTTTCTCCCTAGCCTACCCTGACTTTGGTAGAGATGAATTGGGAATTAAAGTAGTAGAATCATCCCACCTTATTGGGGGATAAAATAACTCATATTGTAGATTCATGGTTAAAGGCAATGGTTTCTAACTTCGATCATCTTGAGACACCTCCATAGAAGAGGGTCAAGCTCACTACGTACATGTTACGTGACTTCGTTAAGAGCTGGTGGGACATCATATCTTAGCCTGAGCATTATTGAGGTATGGACTGGGAAGACTTCAAAAATTCCTTCTTTGAACACTTCTCACAAACCTTGAGATTGGATGGATCCATTAAGTTTGTGCACCTTTAGAAGGCTCTAGGACTATGCTCGAGTATTCATCTCACTTCACTGAGCTTCAACGCTTCATTCCATCTCCGACCGGTGATGAGCTGATGACT
The DNA here is from genome assembly GCA_963277665.1 of Viscum album. Classification (NCBI taxonomy): domain Eukaryota; kingdom Viridiplantae; phylum Streptophyta; class Magnoliopsida; order Santalales; family Viscaceae; genus Viscum; species Viscum album. Next base: position 719,114,675 of record OY728157.1, on the reverse strand, counting down.
ATAAGAAATTTTGAGGAAGGACTTGGTAATTTTGTCTGATCACATGTTAAAAACTTTTGTTTGAATACTGTGATGGAGATAGTTAAACATTCTCTACTCATGGAATTAAATCTCAAAGAATCTGATCCTATGAGCCTAGGTGATTCAATTCCAAAGCAAGGTGATGATTCTTCTAGCTGTAGAAAGTACTGTTTTGAGTGTTCACATGGGTGCAGTTTCAACTAGGTAACATGCACCGATAGCTCTTTCATGTGTCGCTTGTGTGGAAGTCCAATCCATAATAAGCCTCAATGCATGAGAAATCTGATTGAATGTCGAGCATGCGATAGGATGGGTCATCTTCAATGATTCTTAAATTCTTTTTCTCCAGCATCCAGTGGTGGTGGATCCATACCAACACCTCTCTCAGGTACAGGATCTGCGACTACAACAGGCTAGGAGTTGGTCGTCTATCAGTTGGACAGGACAAGGTAGTAATGGCCATGGTTGAGGTAGTTAGGACCAAGAGTATCAGCGTCAGCAAAGTTGATCTGCTTAGGAAAGTCATGCAACATCTCAGGGTTGGGGTTTAGGACATATGTATGTAGTGGATCTAGTCCCAGAGTAGTAGGGTCTAGGTCTATCTATGCTTATAGGTACTATTCTGGTGACCTTTACTTTAGTTTCTTTCCTTTTCAATATAAGTGTTTTTCACTCCTTCATATCTTTGACTATTGTTGAATTTTTTGGTCTTACAATTGAGTGATTATGTTGTGTTATGTACCTTAACATGTTGTTAGGGGTCAAAATAGAGTGCGTGTGTCAGTGCCATGAGATTTCCCTTGAGATAGGTGGGTGTTATTTTATATGGAGTTTCTTCATCCTCGAGATGACCGGCTTTGAATTCATTCTCAGTATGGATTAGATCATGCCTTATTTCTCCCTAGTTAATTACTATCTTCATCAATTGTAGTTTATATCAAATGAGGGAAACATGTATGTATACAGGGGTGAATGGGATATCTGAAAAATTGAGATGGACCTAAGAAAACTAGGCTAGGCTTAGTGATAGCTCAGTTGGAAAGTATCTTAATGGGTGATCATGGAATGCAGTTAGTAGAGTTCCCTCCATTTGTGGATAAGTTTTGGGAAATATTACCTAATTATTTCTCAAGATTTCCTCTTGATATGAAAATTGATTTCACCATTGATCTTGTGCCAGGTGTAGCACCGCCGTTTGTTCCTCCATATAATATGGAACCAACAAACCTCTAGGAACTCAAAAAGCATCTTAATATCCCGATGCGAATGGTTTTATCATACCAAATAAATCACCATGGGGTTCACCAGTCCATTTTTCTAAGAAGGTGGATGGAACACTTCGCTTGTGCATATATTATAGGCAGTTGAACCAGCTTATAGTGAATAACCATTATCCCTTTCCACATATCAATGACCTATTCAACTATCTCTGAGGAGAAACTATTTTCTCCAAGATTTATTTGAGGTTGGGATATCATAAAGTGCATGTGAGAACATCATACATACCACATTCAATATTCCGGATAAGTTATTGATTGTATGAGTATTTGGTTATGTTGTTAGGTATAATGAATTCACAAAAAATCTTCATGGATCTAATGAATCGGGTTTTCCACCCATATCTTGATTCCTTTGTGGTGGTATTCATAGATAAAATCTTAGTGTAATATCACACAAGACATGACCATGAAAATCATCTTGAGATCATGATGAGTATATTGACAGAGCACTATCTATATGAAAAGATAGAATTATGATACTTTTGGATCAATAATGTTCACTTCTTGGTTAACATCACATCTGAGGCAGGTGTATCAGTTGACCTAGATAAGGTGCACATCATTGTTTCCTAGGAGAATCCCAAGAGTGGGTTTGATAGTTTCTTCTGTCTATCTATCTATTACAGCTGATTCATCCAAATATTCTCACTCTTAGCAGTGCCTCTTAAGGCCTTAAATAAGAAGGGTGTGAAGTTTATATGGTCTGAATCTTATGATAAGTATTTTTATGAGTTAAAGGGATGAATTAATTCATCTCTAATTTTGATTCTTCCTAATTCAAGCTTAAGTTATATGATTTACTATGACACTTTATGAATCAAAATAGGTGTAGTTCCGAGGCAAGGTGATCAAGTTGTGGCATATAGATCTTGCTAGTTGATGAATCATGAGAGTAACTATCCTACAAAAGACCTTGATCAAGGAGTCATGGTTCATGCTTTGTGTTGTAGGAGACAATATATTGGGAGAAAAATTCATTATTTACACAGATCACAAAAGTCTCGAATATATCTCCACGCAGTGAGACTTGAATATGAGGCAGCGCGATTGGGTAGAATACCTACAATCATTCGACTTTGAGATTACTTACACATCTGGTAAGGGAAATTTTGTGGCTGATGCCTTGAGCTAGAAAACCCAGGTGAAAGTTGTTAAGGTGGACATAAGTGAGTGGAATATGATGGAAATATTTTATGAGTTACATCTGGAGGTTTAAGAACAACATAAGAAACCAATCTTAGCAGCTATGACAGTGACATGATCTCTTCTAGAATGGGTTTAGATGCATCAGTTATCAAATTTCAAGGGCCTCATTCCAAGGGACAACATCATAGGAGAGTACCCACCTCTGGTTTGAGTTGTTGATGGAAGTGAGACCCTACTCTACCATGGACATGTATGGGTGCCTGAAGATGTACGGGAAGAGTTGTTGAGTGAATATCATGCCTTAATTTGAGAAGCACATCCTGTGATTCCCAAGATGTATAGATATATAATTCATCAGTACTGGTGTCTAGGTATGAAGAGGAAGATAGAATACTTCATCACTTGGTGCTCCACCTATCAATAAGTGAAGGTAGATCACCAATGTCCAGTAGGACTTCTATAGCCTATCTCCATTCCTAAGTAGAAATGGAATGACATAACCATTAATTTCATGATGGGGTTTTTGAGATCTCTTGGAGGTAGTGATGCAGTATGGGTGATCATCGATAGGTGGACCAAAGTAGCGAACTTCCTACTGATCCGGGAATCCTCCCCTATTGATGAGTTATGAATGATTTACATCCAAAATATAGTGTGAATTCATGGGGTTCCCCATTATATTGTTTTGGAATGAGATTCATGGTACACATAATAGTTCTTCCACAGGTTGCAAAATGCACTAGATTCATAGGTGCTCTTGAGTACTGCATATCACCCTCAAACTAATGGGTAGTCTGAGTGGACCATATGGGTGTCATTGGATATACTAAGGGCCTGTATCCTTGATTTCAGAGGTTCTTGGGAAAAGAATATTCCTTTAGATAAGTTTTCCTACAATAATAGTTTTCATACAACAATTTAGATGACTCCGTATGAGGTACTCTATAGTAAACCATGTCATTCACCTCTCTGTTGGCTTGAGGTAGGTGAGGCAGCTCTACTATATCTTAGTCTCATTTAGGAGATTTTAAAGCAAGACCAACTAATTTATAAGTGTGTATATATATAGCTTAGTCTATACATAAGTCCTATACTGATCATCACTTTAGACCTCTATAGTTCGAGGATGGACATCAGGTCTTCTAGCCTGTATCATATAGATTAGGACATAAATAAATTAGAAGATAGGGCATGTTATCGACATAGTATGTCGAGACCTCCGAGATAGTGGAGAGGGTCGGGACAATAGCCTATCAATTTTTATTGCCTCATTGGCACAATTCCATGAATGATGTATTAATCAAATCGCAGATTCGCTGGGATCATACATACATGTCTCGCTTGTTTGTTCCTGATGATATCAATATGGAGGTGAATGCATCCTTCAAGGAGTATCCAATTCGTATCATTGATCAAAACATGAAGGTTCTCCGAGGTAGGCCAGTTCCTTTGGTACGGGTGCTATGTCAGCATAGAAATATATAGGATGAGACCTAGGGGAGGCTGATGTACATACACAGTGGATTGAACTTTTCTCAAAATATGTTCTACCATCCTTAGATGGGAAACTTGGGGATGAGTTGTTTTAAAGAGGGGAGGTTGTATTGTCCCAACTTTATAAAAAGGTAAGGATCATTAATTTTTTGTTTAAATTCCTTATAATTTCCCAAGTAAATATTCCTATGATGTTAAAAGAGGTATAAGGTGTGTTTGGGGATCATTTAAAGCATGGATCCCCAAAATGGTAAGAGGTAGACTAGGCTGCATGGTTAGAGAAAACCGTGCAACCCATCCCACATTGTCTTACTAAATAGTGTAGTAGATGATAGTGGTCACCTAGGGGTCGCATGGTTAGTCTATAATCGTGTGACATAGGGCACACAACAATGAAATATCCTGCAGTTTTTGGAAAGATAGTTTTCATAGTGTTTTCACATGGTTATTCAAATTTTGTGCCTAACCGTGCATGTCCCCCCATATAGTAGTGAATGGATGACTGTTGGCCCATGTTTTGGTCAAGACATGTGGCCAAAACTATCATAGTGTATTTGAGGTTGAAATTACCCTTCTATAATTAATGAAATGTTTTAACCTACCTCATATTCCTTCCTTCCTATTTCCAGTGGGATTTCTCTCCTCCCATGGTGCGTGAGCTTTTTCCTCCCTCTTCCATAGGGTTTTGATTTATGTCCTTCATCTATGGTCCAATTCCTTCATTGTCAAAAGCAACGAAAATACCTTAGTAAGATATTACTTTCAAACTCTTCAATTTCTAGGTTCCTCTCCCAACTGTTACACTATTTTGGTACAATGACTTTGGCCCTATTTTTAGGTAATTGGAAAAATCCTTTGAACTCTCCCATTTTAGATCAAATCAAGGCCTGATAACGGATGAGTGGAGCAATACTAAATCAAGGTAGGGGGTATATGATATTTCTTATCATTTCTTTGTGTTTTAGATGTCATACTATGGTTCCTCTTTCTATAATATTCCAATGAGTCTTAATTCCTATTAGATAAATTATTTAAAGAGTTTTTCCATGCCTTGTGCGACCTTACCTTACATAAAAACACATCTGAGGGTCTCTCGCTCTGTCGTTTGCCTCCCATTTGGGTGTTCCCTCTTTGAATGTCCTATTTCCTATACCTTAAATGGTTAGTTACCTCATGTGAGTTGGTTTTTGATTAAATTCCTTTGATTATAATTTTAATTAAGAAAAATGTTTAGCCATGATATTTTTCCTTAAGCTTTATGCCTCACACCCTATATTTTAAAAATCATGCTTCATGTTTCACTTTTAATTCCACAAGTCATACATTTAATTTCTTGTATCACATTGGGTAAACACCTTTCTTATTACTATATTTCATCACTTACATTTATGACATCTCATGTTCATTATGATCTATAGCTCATTTCATATTTATTTCCTTATGTCATAATTCATTGACATGGATTGAGTACCATGATTTGGTAAACTTGTTATCTTGAGATAATGTATTTTCAATTATGAAATTTTATTCCTTGTATCTTATGCCTCGTGCTCATGCTTTTCTCATGTTTAATTTCTAATGCCATTACCATATAATTTTACCACACTGCTTAGAGTAGTTTGTATAGTTGGAATGGATTAGTAAGGATGTGATATTAACATGTCTATTTGGTGGCATGTGATTACATATAAATGTTGTACCATGTTGTGATATGTTCTTGGATTTCCATGTTCACCTCAACTGGCTAAGAGAGAACATGGGTCACAATTTAAGTATTCCTTGGATGGACTCACCGTGTTTGGTTGGTTCTAATTGACGTACCATGGGTGAAAAATTATATTTCCATGTACGGGATCTATGGGTGTTTATTCATACTTGTGGGCAATGATGGTTCTATAGGGGAGAAACTAAGGATGGAACAATTTGGAAATATGGTTATGCCATGTCTCAGGTGATACCTGGTACCCTATGTGAGATACTTGGTATGAGCTTATAGTCACCATTATTTGAGTGACATAAGGAAGAACGTATGGGTTTCCTTGGATGAACTCAAAGGTATTTGGTTATTTAGAGACATCCATAGAGACCCTTGGGATTTTGTTTAAATTTCCTTGGATGGGATTGGGACTCCACCAATGGATTTGACATGCAACTAGAATGCATGTCTGCTTCTTTTGAAATGTTCCTTATTTATATTTTTAGCATGATTATATAATTAACTTTCCTAGTGACCTCAAATATAAAGCATAAGCTTGGGGATTTTCTCTTTTACCTTGGTTGGTGGAATTATAATAGACTTTGTATACATATCATGACTTTCACAAGTACCACATTTAGACTTTCAGCTTAGGCTGAAGTAGGTGGCATGCGATGGGTGTCAATTTAGGAACCCAGACCAAGGTTTACATGTTCTATTTATTTAATTATATACTCTTATTTATATATGGAACACTTTAATTACTTATTTCATGAAATTTATTGGCCTAGACACTGTGGGTGTCAGGCTACTGATATTATATCTCACACCCTACTCTGGCACCGTGTGGTACCCGATTATATTTTATGATCATAGGTATGGATAAAGGGAACCATGATAATTTTGATTCTTGATTTACTTGTGGATTAGGATGGAGTTTGGGGGTAGATGACTAAGCCTGTTCTTAAGATGTTGTGTAGTAGTTTTTAGCATTTCTTCATTTTTTGTATAGCATGCAGTATATTATTTGTATCCCATGTTCCCCTATGCTCTCATTTTTTCATTGAAAAATGAAATAATTATCATATTTTTGTATCGATTATTATTATTCATAATAATCTTATTTATTTATTCTTATTGGATTACTTCATTACTCCTGCTTCTATCTAGTTATTCTTATGCTTCCACTATTTATTATTTTCTTCTTACCATTGTGAATACTATGATCTATGAGAGAATAGTCTCCCAACCGACATAACCAAGGTCTTCACTACTTGTCGGAAACCTATGGTGTTTGGGGAGATGTGTTTTAGGCCTTGTGTCCCACCATCTCGGGGCATAGTTTAGTGGCACTCGAGGTGAGATGCTACAACTAGGTCCTATTTTGGACATAAAATCTTCTAATAGTAGATATATTTCAAATGAGGATGTTATTAAACTTTTTTATTCTATGGTGGATGATTTTTAAGGGACAAGGAAAACTTTGGTCCTGGTAGTGTAATTAATACCCCTATTTCTCATTTTTTTAGTGAGTCTAATGCCTAGTGGGAAGCAGTTTTGGTCCGAGAATCTTCCCAGGGTAAGGGGTCATTAATGCCACTACTGTATTAGATTTAACATTGAATATAGTATAAGGGAAAATGGAAAGTGATATGGATTCTCTTTTCAAAAAGGGATATGATCATGGAAGTGACATAAGGGTCCATAGGGTTACAAAATTAGAGATTCTCAAGATAGATAATGCAAGGATTTCTAGTTCTTTAGTGGGATATGATCTTGCTCAGCTGGTGAAGAATATATCACATTTTAAGGTTGGTACACATAATTACATTGAGGTAATTACATCTATAAGTAGTGAGGAGGACGTGATAAATAGTATACATGTGTTTAAAGTATACCAACATATGACTGTTGTTGTTTTGGAATTTCTAAATGACATAGTTTCTATTGATGTTGTAATTTCAGATTATAGAGGTGGACATTGGTTATACATAAAAACATAGAAAAGGGGATTAAATCCTCATAGTTGAGGTGGATTATCCCCTCACCACTTCATAAGTAATTTTTCCTAAGATACTTTATTTTTATGGGTTTTACTTCTTTTGTTTTTCTTTTTGTAATTTCATGATTTACTACAGAACCTCAACAAAGATCTATGGAGATGATATTGTTAGCCATTTTGAGATGTTTGCATCTTGTGGCCTCAAGTTTCATCAGGCTGAATCTAGAAGATAGATTCTTGGTGATGAAATGGGAGGTGATCTCATAGCAACTGGATCTCTTATTGAGGATTGGTGAGGCTGGCTCAGTAAAAAGTGATGAGGATATCACTATGGAGGCCTTTAGTGATACATTGATGCATGGGTGGTGACGCTCTTGTCTGTGGTCACTACCCCATCATTGAGTGCGAGACAGAATTACCCTATTTAATGGTAGTGATAGTGGTTTTATTTTACTGATGATGATGGTTTCTTAGCATAGGATGATGAGAGGAGACCTAGAACTTGGCATTCTAGGATGAACTCAGTTTTGGATTAGTGATTTTGGGTGCTTGGAATATTTTAGGCGATGATGGGCTTGTGGTGAGTGAGTCACTAGAGACTTGCGGTGTTGTGGGTGTGGGATCCTGGTGAAAATCAATGGATTCGGGTGGTGTATCGGGTAATGGTGACATGTGGTCCCCAGTGGAGGCGATGATGAAGGCCCGATGATGGGTTACTATGATTGTGATGGTGCCCTAATGGCAGCGATGATGGATGCATCGCCCTTCAGTGAGGATAGAATTTTGGATGCCTTTCATGGCTATTTAAGACCTTGAAATTAGGGAGACTCCATCGATTACCCCTTTTCATATGGTATTGGGATGGATATAGAAGTTTCCCTTAACATGTGGGTGATGGATTTAGGATTTAGAATGGTGGGATATAGGATAAAGGTTCTGTGGTTGTTGAAAAATTTGGACTGGTAGCGCTTCAGGAAGTCTTGAATTCCAATTGGGCCTTTATTTAATATCTTAGTAGTGAGGCATGGGATTTCTATCTTACTGGTGGGACTTAGGTTGTGTTGATTTCAGTGAGTAGTTCTGGTGCAATGATGGAGACACTGGAAGCTACTGAAAACTGATGATGGTATGGGACTCTAATAGTGTGATGTTCTTAGGTTCCATAGGTTTTTGGTGATATGGGATAGTGATGGTGAGAAACCCCCACTGATGAAGTGCTCATAGGAACCTCAAGAAATAGTTATCAGGGACACTCACAATTTCACAAGTGATAAAGATGAAGGGAAGAATGATGTATTTGGATGATGTTGACTATTCATCCAAGATGATTACCTTGTTTAGAGTGTTTTCAGTCAACCACCTTGATGTGGTCGGGTTCAAGAGGATTTATTGGGTTAGAATCATTCGGTCGATCTCATGGGCTTCCTATTCTGGTGTTGGTGCCTCTAGCCCTACTGGCCTTCATGATGTTGGTTTTATATTCCTTTGGGCCTTTATATGTGGGACTTTTGTCCATTTATATTACTATTTTGGGTGGCATTATTTTTCCTTATTATTGGTTTTGTGGTTCTATATGTGACACATTCTTTTTTTATTGTTTCTGTGTTTTATTTTCAATGATAAATTTAAGGGCTGAGTATGCTCAGTACCTATAACATCCCACCCCTCACCCATTGGCTTGGGAAGAGGTGGTGGGTGTTTCTAGCCATAGGTGACATACCCAGGACACCAAAGGATGGAAATAAATTCCAAGGGCTTCAAAAAAATCGGGGGATGATTTTCCCTTTAAATATAAACAACAAAACCAAGAGAACCATAAACAAAAAAAAGCTCTATATGATGCATGAGTAAAAAATACAACTAAAACTAAACCAAATAAACAAAAAAACATCAAAGTGTAAGCAAAAAGCAAAATCAATAAAGCTAAAAGATACTAATGACCATAAAATCCAAAGGAAAAAAATACATACAAATAGAAACTCCCAACAAGCTCCAATATCTAACCCAATGAGCCATGCCCAAAGTATTATGATGCATCACTAAAAAACTGGGATACCTTTCCTTTACCTGTGTCTTGATATATAAAATCTGAAAACACACCAAAGTTCCCATGTAGAGGGTGATGATAAAACCCAGTAGGATTTCCCCAATGAATTCACAACTCACGCCACTGAGATAAAACATTTTAGAACATTTATATAAAATAGTTTTAAAATAGTTTAATGTAATTTATACCAATGCCAAATCAATTTTCCATGGAAATAAATGAAATAATTTTTTAAAAATATTTCTCAAATCCATTTGGAATATCCACTCCACACATCTACACATTCACACACGCATTCTTAGGTGATAGTTCCATACTCATGAGTTGTCTCTCATAGATCTACCAAGTCGTCGCAAGTTAACCATATACCAAGTTCCCCAATGGAACAAAACCCTTCCATAGGGTCACATCAATGAAAATGAAGTCACACTAACCACATATGCCAAAAATATATTCCAATCCATTTCAATAAAACATTTATTTTATTGAAAACAATTATATAAAGATTTTCCATGAGACAAAAAATAGATAATCTTAAAATCACTAATTTAAAATTAACATCACAAGGTTTTTCGAAAAACCATCCAATTTCAAATATTCCACAAAACCATCACTAAAGAGAATTTCAATCAAGAATCACACATCAATTTCACAATAAAATTTAAGAAATTAAATCAATTTGAAACCAATCCTTCAAGTTCTAATCAAGAGGAGTTGAGAGTGAAGCCACCTACCTCACAACGGTTGGAAAGAATAAAGATGGACACAAAACTCCAAAAACTCAGCTTGAAACCACAAAAACCAACCTTAGATCATGTTTCCTTCAATCAAAACAATGAAATATCATCAATATTTTCATCAAAAAATATAGATATATCCCCAACGGATTAGATCCATGATACCAAGAGAGGGTAGAATCATAGATCTAAGGAAAATTATGAAGAACAAGCACTTACTGACAAATATGGACCTCCAATGCTCTTTTATTCAACTAGAAATCACTTCTGGATTGAAAGGAATGGTCTATTTAGCCTTAGGAGGGAGATGACTTTGAGATATGACATGTTCAGAGGGAAAACATGGGATTAAGAAGGTAAACTGAGTTAGATCCACATTTTTTGGATCTAATTTTTCATGGTTCTTGGTAAGGGTGCCCGATCAGGAAAACTGTGCACTAACCATGCATGATTCAGTACCTCTAAACCCACCTCACATGGTTTTCCCATATGGTTAGTCAAACTGTATGCCATGAGTGTTATTCCACTCTATCCCGCCTTGCACAGCTTCTCCTAGGCAGTTGTGTGGTTTAGCCAAACTGTGCACCTAACTGTGCACATACCCAATGCCCATTATTTTGGTTGCACAGTTTCCTAGGAGGTGTTTCATGGTTTCTACTAAGCATTCTCAAACCGTGCATCTTTAGAAAAGGGACAAGTACCTAAAACTGGGGGACCTACAATACCCAAACCTTTCTGATATTATATATATATATATATATAATTATAGATATATTTATTAATATATAAGTATATAAAATTTAAAATATAATAAATATATTTAATATAATTTTATAATTATTTAACTATATATTAATTAAATTAAAATTCTAATTATAAATAAATATTTTTATATAATTATAAATATATTTATAAAATTATATATATCTAATAATATATAAATAAATATAATTATAAATAAAATAGATATATTTATTATGATTTTATAATTATTTAAACATATATATATATTTATAATTATAATTAAAAATAAATATATTTATATATATTTGTATATATTTATAAATATATTTACATAATTATATATATTAATATATTAATATATATAATTTTAAATATAAAAAAATATTTATTATTAATATATATATATATATATATATATATATAATTATATAAATACTTTTTTAAAACATTATATATTAGAATTATTAAAAAAATATTAATATATCATATTTATAATAATTATATACATGTAATTTTTAATTAATGTATATACATAAACACTATTTTTTGAATATGAATAACATAATTATATATATAAATAATATTTTTTGTTAAAAAAATTTGTCAGCATTGAGAATAGTACAGATAAAGATTCATTTTTATCAGTGCTAAAAAAAGTGCTTATAAAGGGTACACCTTTATCAACGATTAATGTTTATCATTGATAGAAGTAGGTGCTAGGTAATGCATGATATGTGGTAGTATACCCTCATCCCAACTCCTTTTAATATAAAAAAGTGTCTATTAAGTGCCTCTAAATTTCTCTATTACTTCTCAGACATATTTAACATAGTGAATAAAGTCTAATAAAAAAAATTACCACCTTTAACATTCACTATTATAGATCACATGATATTTAGTGCTAAACAAAAAATGATAATAAAGAATGAAATTTTATCAACACCATAAAAAAATGTTGCAAAAGGAAACCATTTGATAATGTTTTTTGAGCGTCGATAAAGGGCCACTTTATTAGTGATTTTCATAGAACTGGTAAAATCTCTCCATTTAACAGCATGAAAAAACCTTATATGTGTACATATACGTGTATGTGTTTGTATATTCATGTATGTGTATGTATGTGTATGTATGTGTATACATATATGCGTGTATTTTTATGTGTATGTGTGTGTGTGTGTGTGCTTGTATGTGTACATATGTATGTCAATGCGTATGTATGTGTGTATGTTTGTATGTGTATGTGTATGGGTATGTGTATGTGTATGTCTATTTAAATGTGCATGTGCATGTGTATGTGTATGTGTATATGTATGCATGTGTACGTGTATGTGCATGTATATATGTGTATGTATATGTTTATGAATGTGTACATGAATGTCTATTCATATGTATGTGTATATGTGTATGTGTATGTGTATGTATGTTTATGTAGTATGTGAACGTATGCATATGTAGATATGTGTATGTATGTTCATGCATGTGTATGTAATTGTATGTATGTGTATGTGTATATGTACATGTATGTGTATGTATATACATATGAATATGCATATTCATTTTTATGTGTATATGTATTTTCATATGTGTATGTGCATGTATTTGTACATATGCATGCCTATCCGTGTGTGTGTGTGTGAGTGTGTGCGTTTGTATGTTTGTGTGTGTGTGTCTGTGTATATGTCTGTGTATGTGTATGTGTATGTGTTTGTGTCTGTGTTTGTGTATGTGTCTGTGTATGTGTCTGTGTCTATGTATGTGTATGTGTATGTGTATGTGTATGTGTATGTGTATGTGTATGTGTATGTGTATGTGTATGTGTATGTGTATGTGTTTGTGTATGTGTATGTGTATGTGTATGTGTATGTATATGTGTATGTGTATGTGTATGTGTTTGTGTACGTGTATGTGTTTGTGTTTGTGTATGTGTATGTGTCTCTGTATATGTATGTGTATGTTTATGTGTATGTGTATGTGTATGTGTATGTGTATGTGTATGTGTATGTGTATGTGTATGAGTATGTGTATGTGTATGTGTATGTGTATGCGTATGCGTATGCGTATGCGTATGTGTATGTGTATGTGTATGTGTATGTGTATGTGTATGTGTATGTGTATGTGTATGTGTATGTGTATGCGTATGTGTCTGTGTATGTGTCTGTGTATGTGTATGTGTATGTGTCTGTGTATGTGTATGTGTATGTGTATGTGTATGTGTATGTGTATGTGTATGGGTATCTGTATGTGTATTTGTATGTGTATGTGTATGTGTATGTGTATGTGTATGTGTATGTGTATGTGTATGTGTATGTGTATGTGTATGTGTATGTGTATGTGTATGTGTATGTGTATGTGTATGTGTATGTGTATGTGTATGTGTATGTGTATGTGTATGTGTATGTGTATGTGTATGTGTATGTGTATGTTTATGTGTATGTGTGTGTGTATGTGTATGTGTTTTTGTGTGTGTGTCTGTGTGTGTTTGTGGATGTCTATGTGTATGTGTATGAGTATGTGTCTGTGTGTGTGTGTGTGTGTGTGCATGTGCGAGTGTGTGTGTGTGTGCGCCTAGGTGTGTGTGTGGGTGTGTATGTGGATGTCTATGTGTATGTGTATGAGCATGTGCCTCTGTATGTGTGCGTGTGCGTGCATGTGCGAGTGTGTGTGTGTGTGTGTGTGTGCCTGGGTGTGTGTATGCGTATGTATGTGTACATGTTTGTCTATGCGTATGTATGAGTGTACGTGTATCTGTCTGTGTCGGTATATGTATATTTGTGTACCATGTGTATGTATGCATATGTATGTGTATGAATGTGCATACACAAGTATGTAATTGTATGTATGTGTATTTGCATTCATGCGTGTATGTTTATGTATATGCATATTCATGCGTACATGTTTGTCTTTGTGTATGTTTATGTGTATACGTGTATTTGTGTATAGATATGTGTATATGTATGTGTGTATATATGTACATCTATGTCTATACGTATGTATGTGTGTACATGTATGTCTGTTTATTGATTTAATATTATTTAATTATTTATAATATTTATCCATTTTTAGTATTTTCTTCAATTTATTCATTTTTAATATATATTCATTTAATATATATATATATATATATTAAGTTTTTAGGTGTACAATTACATCAAACACACACACACCTCATACAAAGGCCGGAATAGTTGGTCATAGCCCCCCCAGGGAATAACCCACCCGTCAAAACCTTCTTTATTTATACATTGATGTCCTGATGGTCTAGTGGCATCAACCCCAATCCATGACTCACAAACCCCTTTTAAATGTCGGAAGGCCGCGTCAACCTTGTCCGCCCCGAATTCCTAGAACGCATGCATCCTCAACTGTTTGAAATTTATATAATTAATTTCTTTAAATGCCTTTTTAAATATTTTCTTCTTTTGTGTACATGTTTATAATTCATGTAATTAATCATATGAATTCATTTTTTAAATGGTTTTTCTATCAATTAAATTTTATTTATACATTTTTAATATTCTTTCATTTAACATTATTTATTCATTTTTAATATTTGTTATTATTATAATTTTTTGGAATTTAATCATTTTGTAATATTTATTTATACATATTTAGTTAGTATGTTTTAATATTTTTAATGTGTTTGTAATTTATATGAATAATATTTATCCATTTTTGTTCGTTAAGTTTTAACATTTTTAATATTTTTGAAATTTATATAATTAATTTATTTAAATACATTTTTTAATATTTTTTTTAATTTAAATAGTTATTATTATTTATTTTTCATAATTTTTTTATTTATATAATTAAAATTCTTTATTTATACATTTTTATGTGTTTTTAAGTTGTATAATTAATGTTATGAATTCACTTTTTTTAATATTTTTGTAATATATTCAAATTTATTTATTCAATTTTAATATTCATAAATTCGATATTAATTATAAGTTTATAATATTTATTAATATTTTATTTTTTGGAAGTTTATTGATTTTTAATATTTATTTATACATTTATATTTATTAATTTTCAATATTTTCAATATGTTTGTTATTTATATAATTATTACATATAAATGCATTTTTTAATATTTTTCTAATGTAAATAGTTAGTATATTAATTTTTTGATTATTTTATTATTTATATAATTCTTATTTATTCTTACTAATTTTTTCACTTTTTACTTTTGTTAGCATTTTTTAAGCTTTGATAAAAGTTATTATTTATCATCGCTAAGAAAGCGATGAAAAAAGAAGTATTTATCAGTGCTGAAACAAAAGCGCTGATAAATCATAACTTTTATCAACATTAAAAAAGCAATTATAAAACGAGAATTTATCGGTGCTTATGTTTTTAGTGCTGATAAAATACATTTTTATTAGCATTTTTTGGTAAGCGCTGATAAAACCTTGCTCCCTCTTTATAAAAGAACCCTAACATTGCATTTTCCATGCACCATACTCAAACTCTCACGGAACCATAGGTTTGTTACTGCCGAAGTCGATCTTTTTGGAAAAATAGTACCTCAAAACCAAAGGTATGATATTCTAAACTTGTTTTATATGTGCGATTATCCCATATAATTGGTAATGTGGTTCCCCCCACACCTCCTAATCTCTGCTGCCCTATCATTCTCATTTTTTCTATTACTGTTTTTCTTATGCCTATGTACTGAAATTGCATGGTGCCTAAAACATTTTTGGGTTTTAAATAGAAAACACCACATCACATATCAAATATGAAGTTACTAGGGTTACTTCTTTATTAGCATGGGCATGCACATCCACCACTCGATCAGTACCGCTCTATACTGCCTTTGGGTAGCTACCTCATATGCATTCCTTTTCCTATGAATCCACGATCCATTTCCATTGGTTTTAGCATAACTACTCTTTCTTTTCCCTAAATCCAGATTTTTTTAATTTTTACTGCAAAATAATGTCTCCATGTGAGAATATTTAGAATTTGAATTCTACTTCAAAATATTAATATATCCCTCAAGCTTCTCAATCCTTGAATCCTTCTCCTTCAGTTGACCACCTAAATTCTCTAGGCAATAAGTCTTTTTCCCTTTATTTAATATTTACCTATTCATTACACTACTCTATAAAGATATACGTTGAGGCTCCATGGATTTTTCCATTTCCATTCATAAATTCATCTCATGAAAAAATTTATTCAATTATATCATGTTGTTCCTTCACTTAATTATTCATTCTTGCAATGAAATCATTTGAATCCATCTCTTCCTCCAATAACATTCTCTTATATTCTTCCAAATATGCAACATATGTAGAATTTATTTAACCTTTAGACTTATGAATTTCACTTCACTTCTCATGACTTGAATCATCTCTTGTTTGTGAAATAGAAAAACTCTTAATTTATATCATGATGTGATATCCTATTTTCTACCATCTTCCTCCAATAATTTAGGTGAATATAATATGTACATCAATAATTAAATTGTTTTGATATATGTTTTGATGGTGAAATTTTATTATATATACCCTAATACTTATCCAGTTGTAAAATCCATAGGTTTATTGTAAACACTGAAAGTGACTGGGAGTGAATTATCTCCCTTGTTGAATCCATTTCAAAGAACAGAATGATTTATGATATGTGACTTCTTATAATAAAAAAATTAAGTGTTATAATAATTTAAATTCATATAATTAATGGTCTTTATATGTTCTAACATATTTTTGACATAATAACTATTTATATAAAAAATAGTGACTATATGTTTCTATATGCCAATAATATCATTTTAGTGTTCTAAGCTCATAATTTCTATGTATTTAGTTATTTTGTTAAATAGGAATATTACTAAATCAAATGGGATATATATTAATAAAAAAAAGTATGGATGTAAATCATTTAACAAAATAGTATGAGGATAGTGTGAAGGAGTTCATCATGTTTTCAGAAGATCAATCCTATGAACCTTTTAAAATCATTTATCAGTGTTTTTGTTGTTATTATTCAAGACCAATTAGTCCATAGGAGTTGTAAGAACACTTGATCTGTCACAAGATATATTAAAGTTATAAATGTTGGACTAAACATGGAAACAAACTGAATGTAACTAGTGACTGGGTGTCACGACCCGCCCTCGGGGCCCGTGCCGTGACTACCCCAAGCCCGCGTTCCATAGGCCAGGGGCTGGCGACTAGCTCCAAAGGCATAAATCCCGATAACTGGGAAGACATTTCCTTTATATAAGTAAACAAAACACCACAGAGTACAAGCAGAAGCAAAACACTAAGTACAAAAGAAAGTGCTGAAAAGTAAATGAGCCAGAATACAAACCCAAAAGAAAGTACAACTACAGCTGAACAAAGTACAACAGAAAAAGACAACAGCTGTAAGAAAGGAAGCAGCTCCTGGGTCGTCCTCCTTGGATCCTACCTGAAGGGTAGGTACATATGGCGCAGCTTCTAGATCGTCCACCACAGATCCAACCTGAAGGGTAGGTACAGATAGCTTCCACAACGTTCTCGCCCGTCAACCTCCTCCGAGTGTCGTCTCGCCGTGAAGTCCACCTCCGGGTACTGACTCGTCATGTAGTCCACCTCCGGGTACCGTCCAGTCCTCGAACACTCGGCCTTCGTCAGGACTGTCGTCGTCTGCAACCAACACAACGAGGTGCGGGCATAGCCCGTGCAGGGGTGAGTATAACGATACTCAGTAGGGACCCCGAGACCCTCAAGGTCACACTAAAACCTACAAGGATAACCACAAAGAAGATCTCAACAGATAACCTCTACTTAGGTATATGCCCATACATATACCTAAGTTATCAAGTAACCCATCTCAATCATGAGGAAACACAAGGATTGTGAAATCAACAGATAACCACTACCCAGGTATATGCCCATACATATACCTAAGTTATCAAGTAACCCAACTCAATCATGAGGTAAACACAAAGGTCAAAAGTCTCAGCTCAAACCAGGATTTTCATTATCGAAACCGTAACTGCTGAAGAGCTCCGTCTCTAGAGTGTACAGTGGTCCTGTCACGACTCCTAGGTACTTCTCACTAACCTAAGACTGATGAGGTACTCCTCCTGTCGAGTATCGCGGGTCAGCCACCCAAACACAGTAGTGCTTCCCACCGAGGTATGTCACCCAAACACAGTAGTGCACACCCCCTAGTAGCCTGCTGAGGTACTCTCCGGACGAGTACCGCGGGTCTGCACTATCACACAGGTAGTGCTCCGTCTTCCATGGGTCTGCACCTCACAAAGTAGTTCCCCGTCCACTGGGCTAGTCGACTCACTCCAAGTCGAGTCGGTCAAGCAGTTGTCAGGTCTCAGTCGACTACACGGTCTCCGTACTCCGCACGCTCGTCTCCGGGAGGGTCCGCTCCACGAGCTACAGGTCGATACTCCAAGTATCTCAAAGTCCCACTAAGAAGTATCTCAAAGGACCGGCTCGTCATAGGGGTCTCAACACAACAGATGGCGCGTCAATCGAACACCCGGTCTGTGAGTTACTAGCGTTTTCGTCCCAGGGGCCCAGTTGGTTTCGTGAGCGAACCAATCCCGGCCATATCTCAACTGTACCCCGAACTCTCATAGGGTATACTCATAGGGACCGTTTCTCAACGTGATCAACAACTCCGCTGATGGTTCGTCAAACGGACGTCCTGTCTGAAAGATATAAGCTTTCCCGTTCCAGGGGCCCGGTTGGATTTCGGGTACAATCCAACCCGGCCACTATCCAACTGTATCCAAAACTCGGGCAAAGTATTCCAAAAGTTCCGTCTCATCAAGAGGAATTTAACGAGACAGACGACGCGTCAATCGGACGCCCGGTCTGTGAGTTATTGGCTTTTTCATTCCAGGGGTCCGGTTGGATTTCGCGAGCGAACCAACCCAACCGCACTCCGACGGCATCCAAACCTCGAGCGGAGTAAGCCAAAAGATCTGTCTCACTTAGAGGAATCCATCAAAGTCGACGGCACGTCAATCGGACGTCCGAAGATCAAGATATAAGTGTTTCCACTCCGAGGGCCCGGTTGGTTTCGTGTACGAACCAACCTGGCCGAACCCAAAGTTCTCCAAAACGTTGATTGTAATATACCGAAACGACCGTCTCGTTCCAAGGATCGCTACGTAGCTGACGGTGTGTTGATCGGAGGTCCGTATCCCAGGATATGGGCATTTGACTGAAAGTGGTCCGAAATTGGGGGGTCTCGGCCCGGACCGACACGGCCCGACCGCCCTGGGTCGGCCCGAACCGGGTCTGACCCAACTGGACTCGGCCCGGGCCGGCCGGCGCGGCCCGGCCCGACCGGCCAGCCACGGCTCAGCGTGGCCGAGCCGAAGTCGGGGAGCGGGGGGTGCGCGTGGCCCGCCCCTCGCCGTTAATTGAGGGGGGCGGCGCAACCGCCGCCTCCGGTCGTCGGCGACGCCGCGTCGGCGACCCGTGCCTCCGGGTGTTTCCGCGGGCCACCGAAGTTTCTCCGGTGGTCCGTTTTCAAAACCGTCTGAGCCGGTGTTCATCTCGGGTCTCGTACTTTTCTGCGCAAGCTTCAAAAATACTTTTCGGCCCCGTTATGTCGTCACTCGTCAATCCACACATCAATTAACAAAACGCGTCGTCTTCGTGGTTCTCCGGCGCGACGCGTTGGCGCCGTGCCCCTTCTCTGTGGCCCGACTCCGTCCGCAGATGTCTTCGGGTTTCTCTGACGCGGCACAACGGTATCGCGCCTTTGTTTGTTTTTCACGACACGGCGCGACGGCGCCGCACATTTCCTTGTCTCATGATTCCGCGTGGTGCGACGACACCACGCCTTCCCGTACCAAACCACAAAGAAATCCAACATGGAAAAAGAAGGTGGGTCGGCCGTGTTTGTGCGGACCGGCCCCCTCTCGTTAAACGATAGCAGTTGGACATATTCACGAAGAATAAAAATCATGGGAGTAAACGAGGGTTCACCAACAATCACAATTTAAATTCCCTACCTCGTAATTGTCGTTCGTTGACGATCTCGGAAAAAGGGCGGATATCGATTCCTCGATTGTCGTGTTCGTCACACACTCCCAATTCTCATGCTCATGCGTCGGAAAGGAAGAAGGGTACTTGTCGTTGGTGGACGAGCGTTCGGAGGTGACGTCGTCGTTGACGACGTTCTTCGCGGGCGACGTCTTCTCCTTTGACGCGGATGAAGGTCGTTGGAGATGTCGTGGGTGTCGTTTCCCTTTCCTTACCTCAGTTGAAGAACGATGAAGAAGATGGCGTCGTCGTGCTTCAGTGGCGGAAGAGACTTTCTTCGTGTTCTTCGTCATAGAGAAAGAAGAAACTCAAGACTTCCTAAGCTTTTTCTCCAAAGGCTCCCAATCAACTAAACTCCAACCCAAATAAAATAAGTTCATAACTTGTTTTATTAACACAACAAAGCTTATGAATTTCAAGAGTTTGAAATTTAAATTAACTCACATAATTAAATATCTCAAGTTGTCAAAATTAATGAGAGGGAGGTGGAGAGACTCATTTAATGAGAGAGTATTTCATCCACATAAAAGGAGAGTTCAAGAGTTAAGGGGGTTTGATACTCATGTGGGCCCCACCTTATAACATCCACCCATGGGAGGTTATGTGCGGGTGGGCCCCTCCACTAACCTCCCCTTGGAGGTTCTAACTACCACTTCAAATAAAAATATGGCAAACACATATTTTTATTCAGTTTAATTAAAAACCCCCAAAAACTAACTTCCAAACTCGATAAAACGCAACTACGGAATAGGTGTTCCTAAGAAAAAATCGGCGCTGCAATTCCATCGGTGCCCTCAGAATTTGATTCCGAGCACCGGTTCAAAAGATATAAATTCCCGCTCGTTCGTTCACTGAACGTACCAAAGAAAAACTTCGGAAAATGATTCTGGGCACACTGGGCCTCGGAATCAGGCACCGTCAGAAACTGCGTTCTTGTAAAATCCCAAAGAAAATTAAGAAAAAAATTTCCTTAAAATTTACAGGTCTTTACATTACTCCCACCTCTGGGCTTTACGTCCCCGTAAAGCTTCAACACAAACTAGGGTCACAAAAGCGGTATTGAACACGCACCTGAGCCTTCCGCTCCCATGTGCTTACCTGGAGGTTCCGTGCTTCCAAAGAAAACGCACCCGAGGAATCGATCGTCCTCGTAGGATCTGCTCCTGTCGATCCTTGATCCCCACTGGAACCTCCATGAAAAACACCTAATTTCCATCATCCAGCTCCTCATGGTCGATGATATGCGAAGGGTCGAGCACGTATCTCTTTAGTTGAGATACGTGGAAGTCGTCGTGCACCTGGTGCAACTGAGGTGGATGGGTCAAGCGGTAAACCACCTCCCCTACCCAGCTATGGACCTAGAAAGGTCTGTTGAACCTCAGAGTTAACTTGCCACCTTGGCCACATCTCCGTAAACCTCGTCGAGGTGAGACCCGTATACGGACGTGATCATCATCATCGAACTCTAGAGGTCTCCAATTCCAGTTAGAACTGGAACTCAAAACGACAGCTGCCACGAGGGTAAGGTTGGCCGAATCAAGAGTGATCGGTCGCACCCTCCTGTGAAAGAGTTTATCTCGTGATGTCTGGGGTTTCTTTTTCGCCAACCAAGGAAAATCCTTCCCGACGTTTTTCTAAAACCGTCAATTTGAGTATAAACAGTTATAGCCCATTCCATACTCAAACAAATGTCGTAAGGCCTCGACGCTGTCACCAAGAGATTCCAACCGAAACTCTCGCCTCGAGGGTCTGACCACACCGTCAGCGTAAGTGTGATTATCGAGTCTCCTCCCAATGTATCTTCAGACGTGAGGGTCAAGTCCACGGATTACCGGAAACTCTAGGTCTGGGACAAGATTTGTGAAAGCGAGGAATGATTCATATCGACGTCTGTTACTACAGCAGCTAGTAGTGGACACAGACTGTCCCTTGAATCATTTTTAGAGCCATTGGGTCACACTACTTGACCGCATGTAGCCGCACTCTTCCTCCGCTCTCCAGCTCCCTGAGCCTGGCGGGGATAACTAAGGTGGGTGGTTGTAGCATGTTAAGATGTACACCACCTCATGCTTCCCTCCTAGCTCTGCCTCCACGTCTACTGCTTCACAGACTCATCTCTCCTTTAAGCTTCCTCTTCTTTAACATTTAATACGCTCGAGTTGTCACGTACATAACTTATTTTAAAGTTATTTTTAATTTATTTTCCATTCATGCTTTTTTTGTGGGTTTCCAAAGGTTTTATGGAGAATAGGTGAGTTTTCATGAATTGTGCCAAACCGTGAGCCCAATTCCAGATTTAAAAATAAATTTTGTTTCTTTTATAACTTTTTCATTTTTTAATATTTTTCAGTAATTCCAACTCCTAAATGTACTACCCTGATATATTAACTCAAAATTTAAATTTTGAGCCATTATAAATCCATAATCATCGAGGATTTGGGTTTTTATTTGAGAATTGGGCCAACCCGAAAGCCCATTTTCCAGTTTTAAATTGTTTCTTTAAATTTTTAATATCTTATTCATTATAATGAATTGTTCGGTTATTCCACATCCACCTAGACCCTAAGAAGCCCAGGAGCTCTACCATTCCTTTCCCCCATCTTTGGAGCTTGTTTGCATCGCGATTGAGTGCTGACATTCTTAGGGTTTCTAAAATCGGGAAGATTTGAGGAGGTAAGTTATTTCCATCATAACTCTCTCAATTCATACTCTTTTTCTTCCATTCCAGTTCCTATATGATCTCATAATCTTTGTTCGAACATACCTTTAATGGTTAGATGTTTTCAAATTCATATTCTTGTGGATTTTGGGTCGTTTTATTCAAAATTGTTTTGAGTAAGTGTCTCTCTCTTCAATTTTTCATTCTCCTTAGGGTTTCCTCCCTCTTTCATTATGTTATAAAATGTCCAGAAGTTAGGGTTCGATACAAAGGTCTGATTTGGTTTCTTTTGGGTCAATTTTTGGTGGTCTAGGTCTAGATTCATATTCCTTGTGGTGCGGCGGTGGTCCGCTTAAGGTTTCACACCAAGTTTTGAGGGTTTCGACTCAAAAGGTAGGTGATTCCATGTGTAACCATTTTATGATGAGTTATATTGCATGGTTTATTAATTTAGTATGTTTATAATCTGTTTTGTGTGGTGTGAAAACTGTTTTTGTTGAATTTGGTTAAACATATAATTTTTAGTTGTATTTTAGCTTGAAATTGGGTACTTTTCATGTGTGACTCTTGGGGTAATGTTTGGGTTTAGTTTATAACATATGAAAGTGATTTATTAGTCTTGAAAGGGGCTGAAAATTCTGGTTTGGTAATTTCTTATAATCATGTGGGCCTTAAAAGAGATTTTTGATTGAGTTTAAGGTGTAAAACTGTGTTGTACTTCTTGAAGGTGATTTATGAAAACACGTGTTTTTCATGTGTATCTGTGTGGTATTATTTGATGTTTTTTTATAACACTTGGGGGTGCTTTAATAATTGTTTTAGGGCTGAAAATTCTGTTTTGGATTGTTATTGTTATGATTTTGGTTTTGAATGAGGAGTTTGAAATGGGTTTAGTGTGCAAACAATGGTTATACATCTTGGGTTTGTTTTATAAAAATTGAAAATGTTTTATTTGGTTAAACAAAGTTGGGAAAGGTTGTATATGTACTGTTTGGGTGAGTGTGTTCACCTAATGTGGGTTTTTTAAAGGTAAAGTGCTGATTTGAGATGTCAAACATTTTTTAGAATGTTTTATAAATTGCCGAAATGTTATACTAAATTGTGTTTTGTGTGCGAAACACGGGTGTGAGATGTTTTGGGTGAGTTTATTGATAAAATGAATTGTGGAGTTGAGAAGGGTATTATGTGACATGTGTGTGGGTTGTTATGTAATTTGAATATCTTGTAATGGTTTTATAAAATCATTTAAAGGATTTGTGGAAGTGTTAAAGAAATGTGAAAAGTGTTGTAGGCAATTTTGGTGTGAGTTTGATTTCAAAATGCATTTGAATGAAAAGTGAAATTTTTGACTTGTGTGATGTACATGGGGATGTTTGGTTAATGTGTGATGTGGAAGTGATATTTTCATGTGAAAACTATACTTCTTGGATTGTTGAACTTGTTTGAGCACAAAGGGAAAACCCGGGTATCTAGGTGGGTGGACATGTACTAGTATGCTAGTGAATCCGTGGGGTTTGACCTCAGTTTCAGTTAGCAAGATTGACGCTTACAACTCTAAATAAACAATGATGATGATGATTGGGGACCACTAGGTTATGGGTATGATCCCTAATAGCGGCTCGTGCATGAGAACAGATATTTTTTGTGGTTACTCTCACCGAGATACGAGGTACCTGAGACCCACAGCTAGCTAGTGCCTAGGGGTTATTTCCTATTACTTGTGCTCATTAGATCCTTTGTACTTACCTTCGGTATACGGTATTGTTGGCTGGAAAATTCAGCATCTTTGTTATTTATTTTATAATTTTTGGTCCTTTAAAATTATCCCACATGAAAATTGTTTTCATTTATTATTGCATCCTTTAGAAAATTGTAACTAGCATTTATTATTTACAAAACATGCAATGATTTTTGTCATGAAATGTTTATCACATGGAATCTCTAAGAGGTGGTATCCTACTGGGCTTTCGCTCACGCCCTACTTACACCTTTTGGTGTAAGTATAATTGATTGTTTTATGTCACAGGTTTGGGTACAGGTTTTATGCCATTGGTTCAGGTTTTTAGCTGTCCATTGGGATGCAGTGTCGTGGAGATGGCTTGAGGGAGGTTCCTCTTTCCATGTGGAGGTTCTTGGGCTGTCCTTATTTGGTTTTTTACCTTTGTAATGGTATTTAAACATAGTTTTAAATTATGTATTTCAGTTCAGAAATTTTGTAAAAGACGGTTTTACTTAAAAAAATCCAGATTTGTTTTATTGAGTTTGTTTGTTGTTTAATGTTTATAAAATCAGGTAAATCGTTCCCAATTATCATGATATGATACCCGGGCACTTGTTCCAGCCTGTGGGGATCGGGAACGCCCTTCGGGCCTTGGCATGGGCCGGGTTTGGTGCCGGTTTGATGGCGACCAGATCTGGTTCGTGACAAAATGGTATCAGAGGAGGTTTTGGTTAACTCTTTGGGTCATGTTATTTGGGGAAGAGTCAGGATAGTCTGGAGTTAGGATTGTTGGGACATGGAATTCTAGTTATGGGTAGTGTTCATGATCACCACACCTCATGACAGGATTCGAGTCTCTAGGGGAAGTCGGGATTTATCTAATTCCTTTGGTTTTCTTGCTTTGATGATGATTATGGGAAATGAAAAGAGAGTTGGGTTAATGGTCTCAGTGAGCTCGCAGGGCCTGGAAAGCCATGTGAAGACAGAGATATTCCCTAGAACACTCTCTGTGACAGTGAAGTGATTGTAATATGTCCGCCAACCATATTTCCAAGTCACCAACTGAAACTAGTTTCCTCTCACATTGTTTTGTGCTTTATTTTTGAAATCTTGGCACTTTGGTTTTAAGGTGACTTTGTATTAATAAGCGTAAAGTTTTTATGAAAAGATTTTAAAATAAAGAGGGAATGGTTTGGTTTATGAAATTTCAGAACTAAATTTTCAAAATTGTTTTGAAATGTAAAATGGTGTGCTTACACCTTTTTGAAAGTAGGAACTATATTGAAGTTGGTTTTGAAAACTGTTTCCAATAGAGTTTTCTAAACAATCAGAGTGTGTTTTAATGGGATGAGATGTTTTGAAATTGATGTGAATATCTTGAAAGTGAGTTATTTTCAAAATGGTTGTGACTTTCTGAAAATTTTCGTAACATGTGATTTGGGATTTTGATCTCGTGGATAGCGGTTTTGAGAAAAAAGGATGTGTTGGTTAACCATCTTGGTTTTGAAAAGTGGAAAGAATTCTTGTTTTAACCTTTGGTATTTTCGTGAGCAACCACATGCATGGGGTTATATGGGAAGATGGATGGTTGATGACATGACTGGATGAGTGTCGATATGGATATGAGGAGGGTGCCCGGTGTGGCACAGATACATGCATGTGTAAGGCCCATGGGGTACCATTGGTGGATGCGCTAACCGCTGAACCATTTGTTTTCAAAGAAATGTTTTTAAAGAGAAACATGAAGACTTGATGAATTGTTTGGAATGGTTTATATTATGTGTTTTTGGAAAATGTTGATGTTGTGGGATGTTTTGAGTCCAAGAACCCCTCCTGTTTGAACTGTGTTTTGGGTTTGGGTTTGGTCAGTAAGTTGTGTTATAGGGACAGTTAGTGGTCTCTTTTTAAAGATGTTTTGGGACGCCATTATGATGGTTCCCTTAATGTGTTTGGATCTGGTTTGTGGTATATCTTGACTAATGGACCATCTTGTTTGGGTCCTTGGGTTCAACCGTTGGATAAGGTACACCCCCATTAAAGGTTAGTGCACAACTGAAGTGCAACCAGGACTCTTTCTCTGTTTGAAGACCCTCCAGTTGATCAATATAAGGAATATTTTTCTTGATATTTTTAGATTGAGTCTACAGCCATTCCTTTATTTGATTTTTAGATCCTCTTGTAACGGGAGAGTGCTCGTGGAAGGGTGAAAGAGACCATAGTTTCTTATGTTTTCTGATTCGTCGAAGGTGGATGTGGTCTAGGGTTGTTAGTGTGGATGAGTGTCTTGATGGTGTCTAAGAGGGCCTTTGGGGTTCTTCAAAGTTTCTTTGAATCATGAGTTCATGTTAAACCACTAGTGTGGGAAATATGGTCACGATAGGATATTATGGCCACTTTCTAGAATTGTGTGTTGTTTGGGGATGTTGTATAAGGTCCCTCTCCATGAATTGTTTATATCAGTCGCAATGGCCATGTTTGGTGATGCCTTATGATGTCATGTGATCGATTGACCATATAGGTAAAAGTCATGAAATCCTACGAGAGTCCCTGTTGTGTTGGATGAATGTCTCCCTTGGAAAAACATCAAAATATTCCATTTTAGAGGAAGGTGGGTGTAGGTGTTCTTTACTTCTATTGTTTATCACTTGAAGAAACAAGGTGTGATGTGTGTTCATCTTCTTAGCCCTTGTTTCAGTGAAATATTGGGATAGGGTAAAGTGAGTATGGAATTTGTTATGTCTGGAAAACTTATCTTGGGTTGCGGTGTAGTTGTTGGTGGCACCGAAAGAAGAATTCTCATTCAGTGGGTTTCCGAAGACTAACTGCGAGAACGAAGATGCTTTAATCATTTGAGCTCTAACCATAGGTCTCGGAGAGAAGCTGGCTCGTAGTCAGGGGAAATCACAGGGTCATTTAAAACCTTGTACAAAGTCCTATCCTAAATATGAAATATAGGATGATTTTAATCCTCTGGTGTCATTATCTTTCTTCTTTTGTTCACGTTTGGTGGAAATAGATGGAGGGACTTGTACCCATGACATTTCCCAATGTCATTCCCTCCCCCTTTGGTTTCCATTGAGTCTTTGGATAATGGTTGGAAATTTGGCTAGACATGCTGAGAACATGGTTTGTGAATGATTAAGAGAGACTGTGTGCCTGAAAGCCATGCAGGAAGATTGATCAGCGCAGTTAGTTCATGGTTTCACAAACTGTATGGACTAACCATGCGACCTTCCCAAATCATGAATTTTTTGGGTCTTTCTGTGA
Source organism: Viscum album (assembly GCA_963277665.1). NCBI lineage: Eukaryota > Viridiplantae > Streptophyta > Magnoliopsida > Santalales > Viscaceae > Viscum > Viscum album. The sequence goes on along the minus strand of OY728157.1, from coordinate 719,086,854 downwards.
CGGCTTATACTGGTCGATTAAGATGGTTGGTTCTTATGGTGGGGAGAACCACTATGATTCTCATGTATGTTCCTTAGGAAATTTTGAATGGAAGTCTACCCTAGGTACCAGGGAGTCCGTTCAGGCCTCCCCCTATTAGTGTCCTGATTCTGTCTCGAAAAAAAAATATTGGTTGTCTCTTATGGTGGGGAGCATATTAGTGTCCCCCGTACTAGTAACTTATATTTATCTATGGTTTTGTCTTGGTGTAGATAGTCTCGTTCGGATATATCTAGCTACCATAATCTTCCTTGAGTAAACTTTGGGACTGGAGAGCGCCCAATGGTTCAGTTAAAGTAAGGTAAGTGTAACCTTGTTCAAAGTTGTTGTTCGTTTGGGTGAATTGCTTGAGTCTTGTTCAGATAGTGTTTGAAGAGTTTTATTTTGGGATAAATTATGAATGTTATTGATCCTTTCAGGAAAGTCGTGTAAGTTTTGGTTGTGAGAGTAATCCTTCCTTAATTGATCACTGGAGGTGTTTTGGCCTTTGGGGGTGAAACCTCGCAAGGGAGTACCTATTGGTTTCTCAGTGGAGTTTGGTTGTTGCTTTAACCTTTCTGTGACTTTCCGGGGTGGAAAGTTTTCAAGGTGGTGAGAATTTTCACGTACATAACTTATTTTAAAGTTATTTTTAATTTATTTTCCATTCATACTTTGTTTTGTGGGTTTCCAAAGGTTTTATGCAGAATAGGTGAGTTTTCATGAATTGGGCCAAACCGTGAGCCCAATTCCAGATTTTAATATAAATTTTGTTTCTTTTATAACTTTTTAATTTTTAAATATTTTTCAGTAATTCCAACTCCTAAATGTAATACCCTGATATATTAACACAAAATTTAAATTTTGAGCCATTATAAATCCATAATCATGGGGTATTTTGGTTTTTATTTGAGAATTGAGCCAACCCGAAAGCCCATTTTCCAGTTTTAAATTGTTTCTTTAAAATTTTAATATCTTATTCATTATAATGAATTTTTCTGTGATTCCACCTCCCCCTAGACCCTAAGAAGACCAGGCGCGCTACCATTCCTTTCCCCCATCTTTGGAGCTTGTTTGCATCGAGATTGAGTGCTGACATTTTTAGGGTTTCTAAAATCGGGCAGATTTGAGAAGGTAAGTTATTTCCATCATAACTCTCTAAATTCATACTCTTTTTCCCCCATTACAGTTCCTATATGATCTCATAATCTTTGTTAGAACATCCCTTTAATGGTTGGATGTTTTCAAATTCAGATTCTTGTGGATTTTGGGTCGTTTTATTCAAGATTGTTTTGAGTAAGTGTTTCTCTCTTCAATTTTTCATTCTCCTTAGAGTTTCCTCCCTCTTTCATTATGTTCTAAAATGTCCAGAAGTTAGGGTTCGATAATAAGGTATGATTTGGTATCTTTTGGGTCAATTTTTGGTGGTCTAGGTCTGGATTCATATTCCTTGTGGTGCGGCGGTGGTCCGCTTAAGGTTTCACACCAAGTTTTGAGGGTTTCGACTCAAAAGGTAGGTGATTCCATGTGTAACCATTTTATGATGAGTTAGATTGCATGGTTTATTAATTTAGTATGTTTATAATCTGTTTTGCGTGGTTTGAAAACTGTTTTTGTTGAATTTGGTTAAAAATATAATTTTTAGTTGTATTTTAGCTTGAAATTGGGTACTTTTCATGTGTGACTCTTGGGGTAATGTCTGGGTTTAGTTTATAACTTATGAAAGTGATTTATTAGTCTTGAAAGGGGCTGAAAATTCTGGTTTGGTAATATATTATTATCATGTGGGCCTTAAAAGAAATTTTTGATTGAGTTTAAGGTGTAAAACTGTGTTGTACTTCTTGAAGGTGATTTATGAAAACACGTGTTTTTCATGTGTATCTTTGTGGTATTATTTGATGTATTTTTATAACACTTGGGGCTGCTTTAATAATTGTTTTAGGGCTGAAAATTCTATTTTGGATTGTTATTGTTATGATTTTGGTTTTGAATGAGGGGTTTGAAATGGGTTTAGTGTGCAAACAATGGTTATACCTCTTGGGTTTATTTTATAAAAATTGAAAATGTTTTATTTGGTTAAACAAAGTTGGGAAAGGGTGTAGATGTCCTGTTTGGGTGAGTGTGTTCACCTAATGTGGGTTTTTGAAAGGTAAAGTGCTGATTTGAGATGTCAAACATTTTTTAGAATGTTTTATAAATTGCCGAAATGTTTTACTAAATTGTGTTTTGTGTGCGAAACACAGGTGTGGGATGTTTCGGGTGAGTTTATTGATAAAATGAATTGTGGAGTTGAGAAGGGTATTATGTGACATGTGTGTGGGTTGTTATGTGAGTTTAATATCTTGTAATGGTTTTATAAAATCATTTAAAGTATTTGTGGAAGTGTTAAAGAAATGTGAAAAGTGTTGTAGGCAATTTTGGTGTGAGTTTGATTTCAAAATGCATTTGAATGAAAAGTGAAATTTTTGACTTGTGTGATGTACATGGGGATGTTTGGTTAATGTGTGATGTGGAAGTGATATTTTCATGTGAAAACTATACTTCTTGGATTGTTGAACTTGTTTGAGCACAAAGGGAAAACCCGGGTATCTAGGTGGGTGGACATGTACTAGTATGCTAGTGAATCCGTGGGGTTTGACCTCAGTTTCAGTTAGCAAGATTGACGCTTAAAACTCTAAATAAACAATGATGATGATGATTGGGGACCGCTAGGTTATGGGTATGATCCCTACTAGTGGCTCATGCATGAGAATGGATATTTTTTGTGGTTACTCTCACCGAGATACGAGGTACCTGGGACCCACAGCTAGCTAGTGACTAGGGGTTATTTCCTATTACTTGTGCTCATTAGATCCTTTGTACTTACCTTCGGTATACGGTATTGTTGGCTTGAAAATTCAGTATCTTTTTTATTTATTTTTAAAATTTTTGGTCCTTTAAAATTATCCCACATGAAAACTGTTTTCATTTATTATTGCATCCTTTAGAAAATTGTAACTAGCATTTCTTATTTACAAAACTTGCAATGCTTTTTGTCATGAAATGTTTATCACATGGAATCTCTTAGAGGTGGTATCCTACTGGGATTTCTCTCACACCCTACTTACACCTTTTGGTGTAAGTATACTTGATTGTTTTATGTCACAGGTTTGGGTATAGGTTTTATGCCATTGGTTCATGTTTTTAGCTGTCCATTGGGATGCAGTGTCATGGAGATGGCTTGAGGGAGGTTCCTCTTTCCATGTGGAGGTTCTCGGGATATCCTTATTTGGTTTTGTACCTTTGTAATGGTCTTTAAACATAGTTTTAACTTATGTATTTCAGTTCATAAATTTTGTAAAAGACGGTTTTAGTTAAAAAAATCCAGATTTGTTTTATTGAGTTTGTTTGTTGTTTAATGTTTATAAAATCGGGTAAATCATTCCCAATTATCATGATATGACACCTGGGAACTTCTTCCAGCTTGTGGGGATTAGGAACGCCCTTCGGGCCTTGGCATGGGCCGGGTTTGGTGCCGGTTTGATGGCGACCAGATCTGGTTTGTGACACGAGTCTCTAAGAATGGAGCCGGTTTCCTGTTTCTTACTGCACTGTGCAGTCTTCATCTGCTCCTGGATGATCTGTACCTTCTTTTCATAAGATCTGAAAGAGCTGCTAAAATTTCTCCTTTTCCGAAAAGAGAAACTCGGTCTCATCCCCGGGATGAACCACGCCCATTGCCTAATACAGTCAATCCTGACATGAATGATGCATTCATGCCATGGATGACGTCGTAAGGCCTCGACGTAACTACTAAGAGATCCAACTGTCACTCTCGCCTCCAAGGGTCGAGTCACACTATCGGAATCAGTGTGAGGTCACTGGGTCTCCTCCAGTAGAAATCTCGAAAGTGAGGGTCAAGTCAATAGTTTAACCGGGACCACTCAGTATCAACCAAACAAAAGGACAGGAAAGCAAACAAAGATAAGTGTCTTTTTATTATTGCAGATCATAGTAAAAAGACACGAATACAACAACAACATGGAACTAGAAGTACAAGGGACGTATCCACTAGTTCCGCTCCTGTCCACCTGCTCCCAGAGCTCTACTGCCTTGTCCACTGCTCGACTGTTGCTCAAGCACTCATCGCTGCTTCTGCCTCGGTGGCTCCTCCAACGCCTGCGGATCAACTGTACGAGGAGTCGGACAGTCACGTGCCAGGTGACCCTTCCCGCCGCATGAGTAACACTGTCTGTTTCTGGAACGCCTGGCTCTGACCCCACCCCAGGTGCCCCGCACCACCGGTCCTAAAACCTGAGATCGTCCAACTACTGGTATGGTCCTCCTGGACCTCTGCATCATCTATCTACTGCCCACAGATGACTCATCTACTGATAGAAAAACACACGGCAAAGGAAAAAGCTCCTGTACATGCTCGGGGTGTAGAGCTACTAGCACAAACTCTACCCTGAAGAAGGTCTCGAAGTCTTCCCATGCGAAGGTCATCCCGTCGCAAAACTGAAACAAGTGGCTCCACCACCTGCCTGCTGCTGCCTGAAGAAGGCTAGAAGCAAAGATCACCATGAAGTCTTCCGGCGTCCCCACTAGCCTGAAGATTCTCACCACAGCCTCCAGCCAAACCTCAGCTGCCTGTGGGTCCGTCTCTCCCCGGAACCTGGGTGGCCTCTGGTGCTGGAACTCGTGCAGCGCACTCAAGTGGCGTGCATCGCCTACTGCTGGGGCTGGTGGCATCGGTGTCCCAACGTATGGTAGTACCGCTGGTGCCTCAACTACAAGAGGGCCCTATACCGAAGCCACGTCGCTCGACAGGCTGTCAGTACGCACATCCCTCTGGGCTCTAGCTGGTCGTTCGAGAAAAGGCATCCTGAAAGAAACAACGTGACACGGTCAAAAGATTATACCTAGTGAGCTGACCTGGTTTGAGCTGATATTTAAATAAAACTTTTGTAAACACACACATAATCAGTGTTTTCGTGCACAAAGTCGGAAATCAGTTGTCATGGTCCTGGTGTATGGATACGTCGGCTACCCGCACCAACACTGGACTCCCTGAACTGAAATCCACACTCGGTACTCTTAACACTATTACTTCATAGAAATAAAATATCAGAGTTATAAGTTCTACGGTAGAACCGACTCCTTTGATACCAATTTATCACGACCCACCCTCGGGGCCCGTGCCGTGACTACCCCAATCCCGCCTTCCATAGGCCAGGGGCTGGTGACTAGCACCAAAGGCGTAAATCCCGATAACTGGGAAGGAATTGCCTTTATATAAGTAAACAAAACACCACAGAGTACAAGCAGAATCAAAACACTAAGTACAAAAGAAAGTGATGAAAAGTAAATGGGCCAGAATAAAAACCCAAAAGAAAGTACAACTAGAGCTGAACAAAGTACAACAGAAAAAGACAACAGCTGTAAGAAAGGAAGCAGCTCCTGGGTCGTCCTCCTCGGATCCTACCTGAAGGGTAGGTACAGATGGCGCATATTCTATATCGTCCACCACGGATCCTACCTGAAGGGTAGGTACAGATAGCTTCCACAATGCTCTCGCCCGTCAACCTCCTCCAAGTTTCGTCTCGCCGTGAAGTCCACCTCTGGGTTCTGACTCGTCATGTAGTCCACCTCCAGGTACCGTCCAGTCCTTGAACACTCGGCCTTCGTCAGCACTGCCGTCGTCTGCAACCAACACAACGAGGTGTGCGCATAGCCCGTGTAGGGGTGAGTATAACGATACTCAGTAGGGACCCCGAGACCCTCAAGGTCTAACTAAAACCAACAAGGATAACCACAAAGAAGATCTCAATAGATAACCTCTACTTAGGTATATGCCCATACATATGACTAAGTTATCAAGTAACCCATCTCAATCATGAGGAAACACAAGGATTGTGAAATCAACGGATAACCACTACCTAGGTATATTCCCATACATATACCTAAGTTATCAAGTAACCCAACTCAATCATGAGGTAAACACAAAGGTCAAAAGTCTCAGCTCAAACCAGGATTTTCATTATCGAAACCGTAACTGCTGAAGATCTCCATCTCTGGAGTGTACAGTGGTCCTGTCACGACTCCGAGGTACTGCTCACTAACCTAAGACTGCTGAGGTACTCCTCCTGTCGAGTACCGTGGGTCAGCCACCCAAACACAGTAGTGCTTCCCGCCGAGGTATGTCACCCAAACACAGTAGTGCACACCCCCTAGTAGCCTACTGAGGTACTCTCCGGATGAGTACCGCGGGTCTGCACTATCACACAGGTAGTGCTCCGTCCGCCATGGGTCTGCACCTCACAAAGTAGTGCTCTGTCCACTGAGCTAGTCGACTCACTCCAAGTCGAGTCGGTCAAGCAGTCGTTAGGTCTCAGTCGGCTACACGGTCTCCGTACTCCGCACGCTCGTCTCCGGGAGGGTCCGCTCCACGAGCTATAGGTCGATACTCCAAGTATCTCAAAGTCCCACGAAGAAGTATCTCAAAGGACCGCCTCGTCATAGGGGTCTCAACACAACAGACGGCGCGTCAATCGGACGCCCGGTCTGTGAGTTACTAGCCTTTTCGTCCCAGGGGCCCGGTTGGTTTCGTGAGCAAACCAATCCCGGCCGTATCTCAACTGTATCCCGAACTCTCATAGGGTATACTCATAGGGACTTTTTCTCAACGTGATCAACAACGCCGCTGACGGTTCGTCAAACAGACGTCCTGTCTGAAAGATATCAGCTTTCCCGTTCCAGGGGCCCGGTTGGATTTCGGGTGTAATCCAACCCGGCCACTATCCAACTGTATCCAAAACTCGGGCGAAGTATGCCAAAAGTTCCGTCTCATCAAGAGGAATTTAACGAGACAGACGACGTGTCAATCGGACGCCCGGTCTGTGAGTTATTGGCTTTTTCGTTCCAGGGGCCCGGTTGGATTTCGTGAGCGAACCATCCCGACCGCACTCCAACGACATCCAAACCTCCAGCGGAGAAAGCCAAAAGATCCGTCTCACTTAGAGGAATCCATCAAAGTCGACGACACGTCAATTGGACGTCCGAAGATCAAGATATAAGCGTTTCCGCTCCGAGGGCCCGGTTGGTTTCGTGTACGAACCAAGCCGGCCGAACCCAAAGTTCTTCGAAACCTTGATTGTAATATACCGAAACGACCGTCTCGTTCCAAGGATCACTACGCAACTGACGGTGCGTCGATCGGAGGTCCGTAGCCCAAGATATGGGCATTTTGATTGAAAGTAGTCCGAAATCGGGGGGTCTGGGCCCGGACCGACCCGGCCCGACCCCCCTAGGTCGGACCGAACCGGGTCTGACCCGAATGGACCCGGCCCGGCCCGGCCGGCGCGGCGCGGCGTGGCCGAGACGAAGTCGGGGAGCGGGGGGTGCGCGCGGCCCGCCCACCCCTCGCCGTTAATTGAGGGCGGCAACGCAACCGCCACCGCCAATTCTTCCGGCGGCGCGCTCGGGCGCTGCCGCCGCCTGACGGCCGGACGGCTCCAGCCGCCGCCTCCGGTCGCCGGCGACGCCGCGCCGGCGACCCGCGCCTCCGGGTGTTTCCGCTAGCCCCCGGAGTTGCTCCGGTGGTCCGTTTTCAAAACTGTCTGATCCGGTGTTCTTCTCGGGTCTCGTACTTTACTGCGCAAGCTTCGAAAATACATTGTGGCCCTGTTATGTCGTCGCTCGTCAATCCGCACATCAATTAACCAAACGCGCCATCTTCGTGGTTCTCCGGCGCGACGCGTTGGCGCCGCGCCCCTTCGTCGTGGCCCGACTCCGTCCGCGGATGTCTTCGGGTTTCTCCAACGCGGCGTGACGGTATCGCCCCTTTGTTTGTTTTTCACAACACGACGCGACGGCGCCGCACATTTCCTTGTCGCATGATTCCGCGTGGTGCGACGGCACCACGCCTTCCCGTACCAAACCACAAAGAAATCCAACATGAAAAAAGGAGGTGGGTCGGCCGTGTTTGAGCAGACCGAACCCCTCTCGTTAAACGATAGCAGTTGGACATATTCACGAAGAATAAAAATCAAGGGAGTAAATGAGGGTTCACCAACAATCACAATTTAAATTCCCTACCTCGTAATTGTCGTTCGTTGAAGATCTCGGAAAAAGGGCGGATATCGATTCCTCGATTGTCGTGTTCGTCACACACTCCCAATTCTCATGCTCATGCGTCAGAAAGGAAGAAGGGTACTCGTCGTTGGTGGACGAGCGTTCGTAGGTGACGTCGTCGTTGACGACGTTCTTCACGGGCGATGTCTTCTCCTTTGACGCGGATGAAGGTCGTTGGAGATGTCGTGGGCGTCGATTCCCTTTCCTTGCCTCGGTTGAAGAACGATAAAGAAGATGGCGTCATCGTGCTTCAGTGGCGGAAGAGACGTTCTTCGTGTTCTTCGTCATAGAGAAAGAAGAAACTCAAGACTTCCTAAGCTTTTTCTCTAAAGGCTCCCAATCAACTAAACTCCAACCCAAATAAAATAAGTTCTTAACTTGTTTTATTAACACAACAAAGCTTATGAATTTCAAGAGTTTGAAATTTAAATTAACTCACATAATTAAATATCTCAAGTTGTCAAAATTAATGAGAGGGAGGTGGAGAGACTCATTTAATGAGAGAGAGTTTCATCCACATAAAAGGAGAGTTCAAGAGTTAAGGGGGTTAGGGGGGTTTGATACTCATGTGGGCCCCAACTTATAACATCCACCCAAGGGAGGTTATGTTCGGGTGGGCCCCTCCACTAACCTCCCCTTGGAGGTTATAACTACCACTTCAAATAAAAATATGGAAAACACATATTTTTATTCAGTTTAATTAAAAACCCCCAAAAACTAACTTCCAAACTCGATAAAATGCAACTGCGGAATAGGTGTTCCTAATCAAAAACCGGCGCTGCGGTTCCATCGGTGCCCTCAGAATTTGATTCCGAGCACCGGTTCAAAAGATAGAAATTCCCGCTCGTTCGTTCACTGAACGTACCCGAGCCAAACTTTGGAAAATGATTTCGAGCACACCGGGCCTTGGAATCAGGCGTCGTCAGAAACTGCGTTCTTGTAAAATCCCAAAGAAAATTAAGAAAAAAATTTCCTTGAAATTTCCGGGTCTTTACAATGGGATAACACTATGTTTTATGGATCATCTGATATGACTATAAGTGTGAAAAATGATGAAGACCATATCGAGGATATGATTATAGTTATAAATGACGATGAAGATTGCAATGAGTAAATAACAATGATAGATGAAGATAAAATCCATGATTGTCGAAAAATATTTCAAAAGTTAAAGAGTTTTGAAAAGACACCATTATATATTGTTTGTATTAAATATACAACACTGTCATCCATACTGAAGCTATATAATGTAAAAAACCGAAATAGATGGAGTGACACCATCTTTACTGAACTACTTTCTCTATAGAATGATATTCTATGAGAAGATAATGAGATTAATTTCTAAACATATGATTCTAAATGAATGTTGCATTCTATGGGTATGATCTTTGAAAGAATACATTCATGTATAAATGATTGTATAATGTTTCTCAAGTACCACGAATCACTTAAAAAATTCCCAAAGTGTGGTGCGCCTTGATAAAAGAAAGATAAATCAAGTCCTTTTGAAATTTTTATGGTACTTTAAAATCATTCTAAGGTTTAGGCACCTATATGGAATTGAAGTGACTATAAATAAATTGACCTGACACGTAGATACAGAAAATAAATATAAGAAACATCATCACACGACTGACTCTCCTCAACGGTAAAAAATTTATCACGAGTATCTTGAATTTGGAAATGAGCCGAGAAACCATTGTCTTATGCTATCTATAGATGAAGTATATACTTCTGGTTTACAAAGAAGAAATCATAGTACAAGGCTGATTATGTTGTTAAATTATAAATTTCTGTTGTGGTTATTCATGAAGGAAAAATGCATTTTGTTTTCTCTACTTATTTCAGGACCAGAAAAACTGGGTAATGATATTTATTTTTATTAGGATCCATTGATCAAAAATATTAAATTAATGTGGGATTCAGGTATTATGTTGTATGATGATTACAAAAATTAATATTTCACATTAAGATCCATGTTATATGGGATGATAAACTAATTTCCTCCTTATGGACATTTTTCGTGATGTAGAATTAAAGGAATTCAAGGGTGTCCCATTTATAAATAGGGTACACACTCAGTCAGATTGAAACATTCATCAAAGACTCTATTTCTAGGACATCATAGATTTATACCATGATGGAATAAATTTCAATGTTGGATGATATCATTTGATAATAATTCATAAGAAGATACAACACCATCTCTCGTAATAGGTGATAAACTATTTGAGAAAGTAAAGGATGTGAAAACCGCTTTTGGTAAAAAAAATAAAAAAAAAACCTGTTGAAAAAATAGATCAGTTTTTGTTTGAATTACCATACTGGATTTGTTTGTACGCCATAAATTTTCTTGACTTCATGAATGCATAAAAAATTTATGTGACAGTGTCATTGATATATTACTAAATTCTCCCAAAAAATTAAAGGATGACATTGCGTATAGGTTGGAAATTATTGACATGGAGATACGGGAAGAGTTTCTTCCAGTAAAGGGTGAAAGATGGGTTTTTCTTCCTATAGCTACTTACACTCTTTCCAGGTAAGATAGATTTTAGTTTTGCAGCTTTTTGAATGATGTATAAGGTACGTATATTAATCAAATATCAAGAATATAATGTCAATGAACTATTTAATGTTAATGGGTCTAAAATCACATGTTTGACATGTTTTGATGCAATATCTAATGTCTGTAGCTTAATATTATATTTTTTCTAAGAATTTATGTTATACATTAACTAATATTTTTTTATTTTTCAAAGGTATATGTAGTTTAGTTATAGACCCCGGGAAATTTCCCATTAGATAAAAGGAAATTGTTTTCATATTATGTGAATTAGATATGTTATTCCCAAAATCATTCTTTGATATGATGATTCACTTGGTTAGAGAGACCTATCCATGTGGTCTTGTGCATTATATATATATGTATCCCATTGAATGGTATATGAAGATTTTTAAAAGGAATTTAAATAATTGAATTTGTCCATACAGTTGTATTGTGGAGTGATATAATGTTGATAAAGTCATTGAATTCTGTACCAACTACCCATCTGATATGGAATGCATTGGTCTACCAAAATCTCATCACATCAAGAAACCTGTGGGTGGAGGAATTTTCAAAATAGATATTGTCACAATTACTATAACAAAGAAAGAGAGGATCACGTTTATGTTTTACATAACAGTTTAGAGGTTGCACCATATTTTGAAACCCATAAATTATTTATTAGGATTTTGAATCCACCAATAGCTGAAATTTGGATATCAAATATACATAATTGATAGTTTATAGGATGTTTTCGATACCATATTTTTAAGGAGTCAACTAAATATGAATTCAATTTTAGGATGACTTTGATGGATAGATAGAGGATGAAGTGTACGTGCATTTTCTTATTATAGTTATGTAATTAATGGTTATTCATTCTATACAAAGGAAAATTATGAACAAAATACCATGAAAAATCTTGGATTTACACATATGGCTGAAGTGGTGGATTTATTTTATACCAAGGAAAAATTATAATTTATGAAAATATTTCATAACTTTTTATCATCAAACAAATATGGGAGTTGTATTATACAATATTCCAAGTGTTTATTTTTCAATTAAAGTGGGTTGATAACATGAATTTAGTTAAAATAGATGAATTGGGATTTGTGAAAGTGGATTTTAGTAAATAAGGGCATAAAGATGAACCATTTATAATGGAATCCCAAGAAGTAAAATTATTTTTTTGTCTTAGATCCTTCATATAGAAAGTGGTCAATTATTTTGTTATCAACCAAAACCACTAAAGTTTTAAATTTCAATTCAATATTAGATGAAATTTTTATTGGGATGTTGTAATCATTTTGTAACATTCTGAATATAGATGTATTATTGTATATAATAGGATACCATAATTAGGGGATTTGGATACTTTATAGAGGGATCAAATCCCTTCAACATTTAAATAAAAAAAGAGAGTTAAATAATCAGGTTGTGTTTATCTATAATATAAATTGTGCCACCTCATATTGTTATCTGTTCACTAATAAATTTATGTAATCTAAATTAATTGTTCATCCACTTCTATAGATAGTGGATTCTACAAATGTCAATGTTCCAAATCCTGAGGAACAATATTTTTCCCAACATGTCGATACTCTTAATCTATAAGAACAATAAGTTTCTCCACATGCCTATCATACAATCCCAAGGAACAACATATTAAAGATTTTGATGCCAAGAAAATGGTAGAAGTTTCACAACCTATATCTTAGAAAAAATAAGATTGTAATAGTGTGACGATGTTAAACAAAATTATTAAGGAAATGAGAAAAGGAATAAAATTTGTGGTTGGATGGAATGTACACAACCATCCTATTAACCCCAACAAGTCTGTTTTCATCAGTTACATTAGGATCACCACTCCAATGCACATATCGATTGATTTAGATTTATGGAAAATGTTTTTCATGTGGTTAAGGAACTAATTTGGTAAGATATTAGGGAAACATTATGATACACTTTCTATATTTTACAAAATGAAATAAAATAATGAAACATTGATTTAATATTCATTATCTTTATAGAGTGTTTTTATAATAGATGAATGTTGGATGAAATTTGAATTAATGGTCACTGAAAAGGATCATAGAGGCTTTTTACTATTCATATGAAGCATTATCTTAGAGATGCTGAAGGGAAAGAAAACCCCCACCCACCATAGATGTTTGCATACATGATAAACCACGAAATGTGGAATATGTTTATTGAAAATTGTGGGGAGGAATATTTTTAGGAACATTGTGTTTGTTGGATTTTGTGTCCTTGGACCATTTGTTTGTACTTATATTACATTTTTTTAAAAGGTTGGGGTTGAAGCCTCAATTTATTATTTAAAGCAAAGACCTATTTAAGACTGGGTAGAGGGAGAACCATTACATAGCTCGAAGGCCCTAGGCCAAGTGGCCTGAATACAAGGCTTGAAAGCCCATTTTTCCCCAAAGGACCCCTCGGTGAATAGTAATGATACAGTACCCACAATTCTATAGTACATGTTACAGTACCACCACCACTACAATACCTCCGCCGCTACAGTTTCATCACTACTACAGCTCTACCACTACTACAGTGCCCTACTAAAGTGCTGCTACAGTACTCAGAAATTCATCCCTTCCCATATTTGATTCTGGGTCTTTTGGATGCCAAGTAGGAGCCTATACCACTTGGGTACAGGCTTGTTGGCATTATATTACATATATATTTGATATATATAATATTAATTAAACATTATATTACATATAGTTCATTGTTCTTCATGGATTTAATGTTACAATGTCCTTCAGTATTTATTGAATTGATAAGATCGTAGCAGTTCCCAGCTATGATGAGAACATTGAAGTGGTATGATAATATTCTTAGTATAGTCTTGTGGTTGGATAACGTACTATGATGGGACACAGTATTTAGACCATTAGGTGAGAGTACTCATAATAGGATGAGTATTCTTCTCATGAAGTTCACACTTAGTAATCTCTAATATGGGATATTATGAAAATAGACCCACTGGTAAGAATTTTGAATGTTTTGGTGTCATCAGATATTCCTATCTACGAGCATGTGTAATGGTCCTTATACTTTAATATTATAATTAATGTATTCCATGACTTGTTTACTTATATTTGATGATGAAAATTGTGATGAAATATGTTCACAGTGAGGTAAGGTTCATTGGGTGCATCATGATTTATATGTGATTAATAGTTAAGACGAGGAAGGATTTCTCCCTTCCATATTTATAAAAGCTGATATCCTAGACCTTTGAACCATATCTCTAAATTACATGGTCATGATGTAATGACTAGTTTATTCTATATTATTAAAGATATATGTATCAAGCATATAGGTTTGTGACATAGATATGAAACCTTCTTGATCAAATATTGTGATAAAGGGATTATATTACACAGTGAGCATTCACAAGTAGTTTTTATTTTTACAACATTAAGTTCATTATCTTAGGTTACATAACCTGTTTCTAGATAATAATCTTGGACTTTAGGCAATCCCACCAAATGTCAATGAGGAAGAATCCTAGAGGGTCACACCCTAAGTGTTTCTAATGATCTTGACTAAATTATATTTGAATTTAATTAATGAAACAAATTTTATTCTCAAGACTAAGTGATGGGCCCAAAGGAAACTGTTATTTCCCTTGGGTCTAATCCAAATACAAATTTTAAAAAATCAGTTCAATGATACTAAATTAATTTAAATCAATATAGTAGTATGTCAAGACCAATCCCATGGAGATGGTGGAATTATTTTATTAGGTTTTTAAAATAATTGTTTTATTTAATTTTTTTTTTGAAGAAAGAGGTGAATAAAGAAAGGAACATTTTCGGTTTTGGAAATAGTTTTTAGAAAATGAAATAAGAAATAAAAAAATTGTACATTTTTTGGTTTAGTATCCGATTTTGAAGGAATTACGAGGTTTTTTAGTTTCAGGTTTTAGATTTAATTGTATTTTTAAAAATAAATTGATTAATCCATGTTTAGTGTTGGAATCAAGATGAGGTGGATCCAATGGTCATGGTATCCCCTCCTCAATGTGGCGATCCCGGTTTTCCCATGGTTAGGTAATTAGGGAATTACTGAATCATGTTTATCTCGGTACTATATTTAAACCTTGCTACCCTGAATGCAATAATGGCCATGTCTCTATTCATGGTAAGTAGTTGTGAAATTATAATTTTTATTTTTGATTTATTAACCATTGGTCATGATTAAACAAAAAAAATATTAGAATTGATTGAATAAATTGTAGCACAAAATATAAAAGAAATAGAATAAAAGAAATAAATCCAATGAAACCTTCCCCCTTTGGATACATAACCCGATCATAAGGTGGGATTTACCCCCTCATACTAGTGATGATAGAGTAATATGGAGAAAAATAAAATGAAATAAAACATGAAATAAAACCATAGAGAAAGTGGTGCTAGACCATATAATAGCACAACTTATCACCCTTGACTTTGGTCTCCAGATCTCTTGATAGAAACAACATGGATTTATAAAAATTAAAGGGGGACTTGGATGAATTTATTTCATCATAAATTGATTAAAAATGATTGTGGGTGGTCACTGGGTAATAAATTCAGTCTTATCCACCTATTGCATCAAAACTTCACCATTTTTGGGCCATCCTAACATGTACACATCATGTACTAGATATTCATGTCATTTAATTTTTAGACTTTGTAATATTCATGGATTGATGTCTTGTCATATAAATCTTGAGGAGTTTCACATCATGTTTTGTAAATTCACATCATGTAATCTTTTTTACATCGTGTAATGCTTACACATCATGTAAATGGCAGGTTATCTCTCGATTGATTTTCTTTGATTCACACTTTGTATCCAATTTATATCCTATAATGTTTTCACATATTGTAATGATTAAATGAAATGAATATTATGTTTCCAGCTCCAAAATCTTCAAATTTCTAGGGTCCCTCCCATGGAATGAAGTGGTGCAGCGAGAAATGTCCTTTTCTCATCATATTCATCTTTTTTCCTTTTCCAATTATTAGTTATATCCTATAATAAATCATAAAAAAAAGTTAATCAGTCCAAATATTGTAATGAATATCAATTATATTAAGAAAATTAATGTATTAAAACACCATAAAATATATGCATGAAATGCATGTATCACGGAGGAATAATTTTTTTCATGTTTTATTGATCACATAAATTAAATAAATATTTATTCATCCGATTTTGAATAATATATATATATATATTTATTTTATTGAATATTTAATAAATATTTATTTATTTTTTATGTATTAAAATTTATTTAATAGAATAAAATATTTTATTTGAGCATTCAATAAATTCTAGAGGAGTTCGAATGGACCAAGACCGCATCGGGTGACAAATATTAATTAATAATTCGGTTAAATAATACTTATTATTGTGAAAGTTGGTGTGTATCACAAAATAATAATAATATTATTATTATGTGGCATGATGTTTATTAAAAGATATTATATAATTTAATGCCTAGTATGCATTGAATAATTGTTTTAACCAAAACCCTATCTCTATAAATAAATGGTAATGTCTATTGTGTAGAGTATTGATTGATGAAATAAAAATAGAGAATTGTTGTACACAATGAATTATTCCATGAATCCTCATTATCTCTCTCTCTCAATAATGAGAGACTTAAGAGAGATTTATTCAAGACTAAAGAACAAGTGATCATGAATAAACAACACAAGATATTTTATTCATTGTGCTAGCACCCAGAGATTGAGTGTCATTTATTGGAGACCATAAGTGCACATGTGGATCACCACTAGAGGGATTCTATACATGGATCCTCAAAACACAATGAAGAAAATCCCACATGTTCTTTTTGGATGATCAACATTCATCAAAGAATAAATATCCTAATCCCAGTTATTGATCTATTCAGATATTAAATAAATAAATTATAAATTTGATGAGAAAGATACTGGTTCATATTTTCGAGCAATAATAATTAAAATAAATTTTAATATATATCCCAACATCACAAGCTTATACTATATATGGAACCAAAAATTTGTATCAAAGCAGTCACATTTAAATTTTTAATTATTTAATTAATTGTTGATCTATGTGCAATTGTGGTTATATTTTCATTTCATATTATTCATTCTTTAATGTTATTTATATTAAAATGTTTCAACATATTAATCATGGTTCATTTAGTGTTTAATTTTATTAAATGTTTAAGAATATATGAAGAATGACCTAATATGACATCAAAAAATTGTCAATTTTTGGATGATAATACAAAGTTACAGTATAAGAACCCAGTTCTTCTTCTTGAGGTACGAGTTTATTCTTTTCATTTTCCTTTAATGTTTTTGAGAAAATAAGAAAAATGGGGGGAAATCCCAAATTTATGGGTACACGCCGTGTACTTTTCCCCACGTCGTGTACTTTGGCCATGTGGGATGAGAATACAGGGCGTATAGGCTTGTCGGTGATTCAGGGTGTAAAAACTAACTACATGCCATGTACTTAGTAATACACTCCATGTAATCAGCCCATAGGTGAACAGTAAGGCAGTGAGATTAGCCGGCATCAGAATGATAGTACACATTGTGTAGTTGGTCATACACTTTGTGTAACCAAGTCAGAAGATAAACAGTGAGGCAGTGGAAAGTGATTGGCGCCAGATGAATAGTTAAAAACATGGAAAGTACACATCGTGTACTTGAGAGTACACATTGTGTAGTTATTTTTTTGTTAAAAATAGAAAGTATCCTCCACATTTAGCATAGGAGGCATAGAACTTGACGGGAGCCGTGGAAGAGGAGTTCGAGACTTGGAGGAGCTCCCGATTGCACACCGGGACTCTGATTCCTTCCCCGAAAATCTCGTTTGAACCATGCAGGTGATATCTTCTCCCTTCATGAACCTATCCATCCAATTATTTCCCTAAGGGAAGTTATTTGAGTTTGAATGGGTAAATGTTTATCCAAGATCTACGTAGTTCTCGGTTGTTTCAGGAGGCACTTTTCACGTATAACAATCAGAGGAGATCGAGGTAGGTGGTCTGGTGTTTATTTCCAACTATCGAGTTGATTTTGTGTACTGTAGTGCTATCCGTCCATGTTTGGGGTGTGTTATGGCTGAGGCCTTGACTGTTAAGATACCTAGAATTTCATAGGTAATTTAATGAACATGTATAAACTGATGTTTGGGATTGTTGCCTTGATCCACGGTGCGATGTGATTCATTCTACATGATCTTCATTGAACCATGATTATATAAATGAATTTAATGAATAAATCTGATATATATTATAATAATACGATTCTTTAAATTATGTAGTTATAACCTAAAAAGAGGAATAAGAATTTATTTGAAAAAACACACATAAGAACATAACAAGTAGCAATGAAATATTACTAACAAGAAGATAAGAATATGACCATATATGATATCATAACAATGAATATTATTCTGGAATAAGTCAATGAAATTATTTAAATCATTATACAGGAGGTTCAGATACATACAAATCATATCAGACCTAAGGTAAGGGAAAATCTCACAATCTCATTTTTATCTGAGATTGTTTATACTTCAAAATTTACTAGGGAATATTTATCATCCACATCTATGTTTCCTCAATATGTAATATTATTTCTACCCTCTTACATTTTTTATATCAAATTTTACTTATTTGTAAATTTTTAGTAAAATATATGAAAGGAATCTTTTGTCGTTTTCATTACGAGATACTTATTTACTTTTCTGGAAAAAGTACGAGAATAATGTTTTTTTAACTTATATGGCATGAATGGATTTTTATGATTTCATAGAACATTATTTCCATGAATATTCCTTTACAATTTTTCAATTTTATTTTCAATTAACTTATTTTATTTTAAAATTTTATGACATGTTGAGAAAGGAAAAATGTTTTTGAAGAAGAAAAGATATTTTCCTCAGGAAAAGATTTCAAGTGTTGTATCAAAATTATTTTCCATATAATAAAATATAGGGTTCTATTTCTATCCCTATTATTACACTAATTTGATTATGTTATGATGGAATTATTTTTATAAATTCCTTTTATCTTATATGGATTATGTTATGTTGGGATGATGTTTAATAATCCCATTTTTATTACATGGGTTATGCTATAATGTAGGATTTATGATTTTGTGGAACACATAAGAGTGGTTTCATTATGATATGGGTGGGACCTATATCTCCCTCCAATTCATTTTGTGAAGATTTATATCTAATGAGATAGACATGGTTGGAACGGCAAGTTAATCCGGTTCAGTGATACAGGACTGGAATGAGGAGTGAACTCGGTTCAGTAATGGACTTTGTCCGCTATGTTGGTCTTGGTAATGAGTCTTGACTAATATGAAATTATTTTATGTTATTATGTATGTATGCCACAAATTTTCATGTTTTAAGTTATGATTATTGGGATTACATTTCACTACTATGATTTATCCCATGTCATGATATTATGGTCTCTTTTGCTGGTTAATATTTTAAAAATGTTATATTCTTATGAATATAATATGATTGATATTTCCTTTGTTTACCCTTACTGAGCATTTGAGCTAACCATTTTGTATGTTTTCTTTTCCCCATGTCAGGAAAAAGGGTATTAAGTAGGATATGCCAAAAGGGACTCTAGATATGATGAAATAAATTGGAGACAATGTAGATGATTTATGAACCATTTGTTTATGTTTCCTAGTTTCTAAAGACATTATACCTATACTTTCATATCATTTTTTTGTTATATGTTGTAATAATTATGCTTCAATTCAGAAGTAATAAAAATGTATGTAAAGTACGGGTCGTTATAGATATCATTATTGGTGGCTGGGTATGAAAAGAGAGGTAGTTGGTTTTGTTACGAGATGTTCCACCCATCCATAGGTGTAGGCGGAGCATTAGAGGCCAGTTGGACTGTTGCAACATTTACCCAATCCGAAGTGGAAATAGGATGATGTCGCGATGGACTTCATGACTGGGTTACTGAGGTCACCTCGAGGCAGTGATGTTGTATGGGTTGTTGTGGACAGACTTACAAATGTAGCTCACTTTTTTTCCAATAAAGGAGACCTTTGGTGTTGATGAGCTCAAGAAGTTTTATATTTGAGAGGTAGTACGTCTTCATGGGGTCCCTCGTTTTATCGTTTCAGATAGGGACTCTCATTTTACGTCTCATTTCTGGCAGAGTTTTCTAGAGGGAACTGGGTACACAGGTGCTTCTGAGCATAACTTACCACCCTCAGACCGATGGCCAGTCAGAGCATACCATACAGGTGCTAGAGGATATGTTGTGTGCATGCGTCATGGACTTTGGGGGCTCTTGGAAGAAGCACATACCCCAAGTCGAGTTTTCCTACAATAACAGTTTTCAGAAAACTATTAAGATAGCACCTTATGAGGCTTTATATGGTAGGCCATGCTGATCACCCTTGTTCTGGTTGGAGGCAGATGAGGCTGCTTTATTGGGACCACGTCTCGTGTAGGAGAATTCATAGTAGGTCTAGTTGATTCAGAAGCGAATGGCTACTGCACAGTCTCTTCAGAAATCTTATGCTGATCGTCGTAGACGACCCTTTGAGTTCATGGCCAGGGATCAGGTTTTCTTGCATATTTCACCAAGGATGGGACATAGGCAGATCATGAGATAGGGTAAACTTTCACCGAGGTATGTAGGGCCATTTGAGATTCTAGAGAGAGTCGGGCTGGTTGCCTATCGATTGTAGTTACCACAAAAGTACCGGTCCATGTACGACGTCTTCTATGTATCTCAGCTGCGTCGTTATCACTCAGACTCATCTCACATTTTTCATCCCAAGGAGGTTGAGCTTCATGTTGATGCATCCTTTTAGGAGAATCCAATTCATATTGTTGATAGGAGCATCACAGTTCTCTAAGGCCGGTCAGTTCCTCTCGTATAGGTACTATGGCCACATGGCTAAGTGCAGGACGAAACCTGGGAGCAAGAGACTGATGTACGTGCTCAATGGCCATAGTTTTTCTCATATTTATCTTCACCACCCTTGGAAGGGTAATTCGGGGAAGAACTACTTTAAGGTGGAAAGTTTGTAAGAACCCGGTTCTTCATCTTGAGGTACGGGTTTCTTCATTTCCATTTCCTTTAATGTTTTCTAGAAAATAAGGAAAATGGGGGGGAAATCCCAAATTTACACACTATTTAATTTTACACACACCGTGTACTTTGTCCGTGTGGGATGAGAATACAGGGATTGTAGGATTGTCAGTGATTCAGGGTGCAAAAACTAACTACACGCCGTGTACTTAGTAATACATGTCGTGTAATCAGTCGGCAGGTGAACAGAAAGGTGGTGATAGTAGTTATCAGCAGAATGATAGTACATGTTGTGTAGTTGGCCATACATGCCATGTAACCAAGTTGGCAGATGAAAAGTGAGGCGGTGGAAAGTGGATTCTAGAGGAACAGTTAAAAATGGAAAGTACATGCCGTGTACTTGAGAGTACACACTGTGTAGTTATGGTTTTTTGTGGAAAATAGGTAGTAGCCTCCTGATTTGGTAGAGGAGGAATAGAACTTTACTGGATCTACAAAAGAGGAGGTCGGGACTTGGAGGAGCTCCTGATCACGCACTAGGAATCTGATTCCTTCAATGATGATCTCGTTTGAACCATGCAGGTGAGATCTTCTCTCTTCAGGAACCACTCTTTCCAATTATTTCCCTAAGGGATGTTATTTTAGTTTGAACGTGTAAATTTTTTTCCTAGATTTCTGTCGTTCTCGGTTGTTTTAGGAGGCACTTTTCATGTATAGCAATCAGAGGAGATTGAGGTAGGTGGTCTGGTGTTTATTTCCAACTGTCGAGTTGATTTTGTGTACCGTAGTGCTACATGCCCATGTTTGGGGTGTCGTATGGCTGAGGCCTTGAATCTTAAGATACCTTTAATTTCATAGGTAATTTAATGAATAGGTATAAAATGTTATTTGGGATCGTTACCTTGATCCAGGGCCACCCCGTGGGTGCGTTTCCCTTGTTTATCCATTTGGCAAGGATACTCGCGGGTATGCCGTGATTATAGCATGTTTTGATTTTTTCTTGAGAGAAAAATATATATAAATTGCTTGCTTATGTGGTGGGATCGGCCTGGTTACTTACTTAGCCTAAGGGCAACATTTTGCTTAGCCTGAGGGCAGTGTTTCGTTTAGCCTGAGGGAAACTTTTCTTATGCCTGTGGGCAGTAGCTTCCGTGCCTAAGGGAAATATTCATTATTCCTAAGGGCAGTCACCTAAGGGTTTCAATTCTGATTGACTGAGGGTATGGATTTTTATGTCTGAGGACAATTTTTTCTTTGAATATTCACGGTGGTGATTTATTAGGTTGTACCTGCCAATCTAAATCATAGGCTTGGAATTGTTAAATAATTATTAAAATGGAAATATAACTGGTAGGAATGTTTACTTTTGAGTACTTCCTAGTTTACTGCATTTCATTGTTACACACTGTTGTTGCAGATTTTCACAGACAGTTGGGCACGGGCCTTTGGTAGTTGCCTACAGGGTTTTATTTCTCACACCCTATTTGGGTCATGTCTTGGTCCCAAATAGATTATATTGTTGTAGGTGTTGATAAGGGAAATAATCCATATACAGGTAGTTGATTGTTTTAGAGGAGTAGGAGATCATGAGACCGATCTTAGGCTTGCGATGTTGTTGAGTTCCTGTTGCACTGTTTTGTTTTGCTTTGTTGCAATTGTACCTTGTGCTGTAATGTTTTTGATTGTAGTGTATCCTATTTTGGCTACTTTCGTAGAGTTAGAGAAATATTGCATCATCATATATATGATTGTTGGTCATTTCTTTACTTCAATACCATTGTCCATTTTAGCTTGGTATTGTTCACTACTTCCTCCTTGGTATATTTGTATTTCTCCATTGTGCTACACTTTGACAAATGAGGGCATAGTTTCCCCACTATCAGACCTATGCCCTCGCGGCTAGTCGGCAGCCTCTGACATTTGGGGAAATGCGCTTGAGGTCATGTGACCAACCGTGTTCGGGGCACCTCTTCTGTGGCACCCGGATCTGGGACGTTACAAAGTGGTATCAAAGGGATTTTATTTTCTCTAAGTTATTATTTATTTAGCGACAACGGAAAGGGAAGGACTGTTAAGGGATTCTATAATAAACTATGCCCGGGAGTAGCTACCCCGTGTGCAGGTAAAGGTCGGATTGCCTTGAATTAAATTGTGATTTTTTGGTTATGATTATTACAATTGATTTGATTTTCACCATTGGGTGACACACTTGTGGTGTGCTGTTTATATTTTTATACCTGGGTTCTATTTAGTTGCAACCTGATGAGATGAGGTTATGCCATCTCATGCACTATTTAGGAACATGTTAGAATCACATGACATGCATAGTTTCCATGCCATGTAAGTTCATTAGAAATTTCTTGTTGTTGTTATAGATGTTGTGCTAGAAAATGCATACTGTTGTGATAGGTACCTTGAAAGATACACCTATTGTTGATTGGTTATTGGTACATGTTATAGTTGGGTTTATGGATGCTAAATTTTTGTTCCTGAGAATTATGGGTTCTCTTGGATTGGAATTTAGGATATCATGATACAGCCTGTTATTGCATTTCGTACTATAATGGGAAAGGTCAGGTGCTAAACTTTGGTTCACAGATAGTATGGCCCCCCACAGATCGGAATTTGGCATACCGACGCATGAAATTAAAGAAAAAGTGGCTCCAGAGTAGTTTCTGAGGTCTACTATCCGGAAACCCAGACAACACGACGTGTGGTTCTATGAACACATGCCATGTACTCTTCTGTTCAAGAATAAATGAGAAAAAAATTAAGTACACGCCTTGTACCTTACGTACACGCCGTGTAGTTTCCAACCGTGTTGTAGGCTGTGTAGGCAGAAACATAGCTTGGGGAAAATCTATAGGGAACACACCATGTACCAGTTGTACACATCGTGTGAATAACAAAACGAATGGATAAATCTTTGCCTAAACACATCGTGTCACTTCCAAACACACCGTGTAGTGTAATATGGGAATCCGACCGTGTAACTAACAACACAGGTCGGTGTTAACTTTTCAAGTATAGGTCGTGTCCTTATGGAATATGCCGTGTAGTGTGAGCCGTGTATCTAGTCGTGTCCTAAACAACATGGTTCAGTAAAGCTCATCTAATACATGCCATGTAGACCTTATACACGACATGTAGTATCATTATAAGGAGAGTTGTGTGGCTTAGCCGTGTAGAAGGACTTGGGTAGGGGAGGAAAAATTCAAGTACATGTCCTGAGTAAGACAACACATCGTGTGTTTAGGGTGTTACACTACCAGTTATGGAATAATTACACGCCCATGTGAAATACTTAAGGGAACACACCGTGTAGTTATTATACACGCGGTGTAGTCTTGTTTGTTGACTTGAATGTTTTTCTTTTACTTATTCCCTTATTACAATTTTAGTTCTTAGTCCTTGATATTTTTGATCAACTTTGAGGATCACGAGTGTTCTCGAAGATTGAATTGAGATCAGGATATCATCAGTTGCGAGTTAGACCATCAGGCATACCGCTTACATACTTTCAGAGCAGATATGGTCTATACAAGTACTTGTTCATGTCGTTCGGACACACGAATGTGCTAGAAGTTTTCATGGATCTGATGAATCGTGTGTTCCACCCTTATCTGGATTCTTTTGTGGTAGTCTTCGTGGATGATATCTTGGTGTACTCTCACACCCAACACGACCAAGCCACCCATGTTGAGATCGTATTGAGTACATTGAGAGATCATTAGTTATATGTTATGATCTCAAAGTTCCACTTTTGGATGGACCAGATACACTTCCTAGGTCATATTATCTCAGAAGCTGGAGTTGGGGTAGACTTGAAGAAAGTGAGACCGATAGTTTCCTGGGAGCGACCTAAGAACGTGTTTGAAATACAGAGTTTCTTGGGGATGTTTGGTTACTAAAGGTGCTTTATACAAGACTTCTTCTACTTAGAAGCATTTTTGATGGGTTTGACTAAGAAGGGTATGAAGTTCGTTTGGTCAAAAGCTTGCGAGACCGCCTTTTAAGAGATGAAGGTAAGATTGACAGCAACACCAGTACTGATACTTCCAGATCAAGGGAAGAGCTTTACAGTTTACTGTGTTGCATCAGGTATTGGTTTGGGAGCAGTGTTGATGAAGGGAGATCGATTTGTTGCGTACAGATCTTGGCAGTTGAGTCCACATGAGAGGAATTACCCGACGCATCATCTCGAGTTGGATGCAGTTGTTCATGCATTATGCTGTTGGATACATTATCTATCGGGAGAACATTTTGTGGTGTTTAAGGACCACAAAAGTCTTAAATACATCTTTACTCAGCATGACTTGAATTTGAGATAGTGAAGGCGGGTTGGATACCTTTAATGCTTCAACTTTGAACTTTCTTATACACCTGGTAAGGGTAACGCAGTAGCAGATGCACTGAGTAGGAGGACTCAGATAAAGGCGGTGTAGGAGGCTAGTGGTGAGTGGAAGCTTATGTATTTTTTCTCTAAGATGCATTTAGAGGTACAT
This sequence comes from Viscum album, assembly GCA_963277665.1. Lineage (NCBI taxonomy): Eukaryota > Viridiplantae > Streptophyta > Magnoliopsida > Santalales > Viscaceae > Viscum > Viscum album. The sequence goes on along the minus strand of OY728157.1, from coordinate 719,061,560 downwards.
GATAGTCATGGGTGAGCCTATCTTTCATCCATATCTATGACTTCTACCCTCCTGGATAGATTAAGGATAAGACAACTAATGGATTATGAAGGCCTAGTTCTACGAGAGTCAGTGGCAAGTGAGGACCCTCCACCCGGCTGAACGATAGGCGATGACGAGGTACTATGTATCCATGGATGAGTGTGGGTTCCAAGGGATATACGTGAGGATTTGATGCGGGAATGTCAGGCTTCAACATGGGCAGTGCATCCTGGGGTTACAAAAATGTACCGTGACTTGAGACGTTGTAACACCCTGAGATTTTATGGGAAATATTTTTTTATGTATTATGTTATATGCAACACCAAAGGAATCTTTTACTACACACAACACTTTCTTGGATTGCATTACATGCAAGAGAAACCTTCCTTGATAGCTTGCATTGTACGCAATACCGAGTTTCACTAAACAATGATATATTATTATAATATTATAAACTAACTGTTATGATAGTATTAACTAAATTATGAATTTTATAACATTATAATTCATCTAACACATATTCTAGAATGAGGTATGAAAACAAAATCAATTTTTCAGATAAAAGAAGTATTTTTTTTTTAAAATGCAGTTTTAACACCTTTTGATCGAGCACCCATTTTAAATAAAAATTTTGACAAGTTTATAAGTTCAATTTTACAAAATAAACTTCTTCCTTTTAATCAGGATATAACAATTTACATTGGATAGATTTTTGATACTTTTCAGATAACTTTCATATTTTGATGAATAGTAAAAATACCGTAAAGTTTTCTTAAAGACAACTTTTTTAATCAAGATAATATATGTAGTTAAATGATAAAATTTAATGGTTTTAATGTATAGATAGAATATATTTTTACAACTTAATATAATTTATGTCATTTCCATTAATTTTACATTGAATTCATAGGTAAAAACATTTCAATCTTTGACAATATTTTAACTTTTAAAACCCGTTTTCTTAACAATGGGATTAATTTTAAAATAATTACTGCAACTTTTGTGTTTTGAATTTTGAAAAATGGATTCCATATTTGGAGTCAGTAGGTCCAAATTTTTTTAATAGGTTACTTTTATTTTTTTGATATTATGAATAATATCTATGGTAATTTTTTTATTTACTACAGTTAAAGGTAAATCGTGTAATTAAGGGTAAAAATAAGATTATAAAATTACCATAACACCTTCCAAAATTATATTGGACGAATAAAATTCGACCCATATCACCTAAGGGTTGTAAGAGATTCATTTCATGGACTTTTGACCATGAAAATGATATAATTATTATTAAAACCAATGAAAGTGACAACATGTCACTCTCTTATATCTTATAAGTGTAATAATTTTAATTTAGTGATAAACTTCATAAAACATAGAATAAAAATAATCTAAAAAAATATAATAAAATTATCTACATCATGGGAATTTATTTATAATTTTTAGGGATTAAATAATTATCATTAATGATGACACAATAGTGATGTAGAAATTATTTTATTGATTGAAATATCAAATAAATGGTTTTAAAAATATTAAAATAAATATTATATTAACTAATTAATGTTATTCACAAACTTTCTAGAGGAATATAAAATGTTAGTAATATATTAAATATTTTGTTTTGATTATATTCTCTGTGTGGATTTTATTTAAATGAAAATAAATGAATAGTGTAAAAATTGACACTATTGTTATTTCATAAAAATAACATATTATAAAATTGTTTAAAACTCACAAAAATATTTAAAAATTATAAATTGAAATTAATATGGTCTAAATTTTCATAAATTATCCAATTATGAAAAATTTACAACACATAAGTAATTATTTATAACAATTTAAAATTTAGAATATTATTACCACAAATAAAATTAAATAGATTAAATAAGGATAAATCGAGTTTATAAGGTTTAAAATAAATTTCCAACATGTCTAAATTTTATTGGTTGATGATATTACAATCCTATATCATATAATATTTAAAGATGAGTCATTTTGGAAGTATTTAAGTGGGGTTTTATTTTTTTATAAATTAATATTTTTGAGATTTCCAAAGGTACCCCTCTCCTTCCTTATAAAAAGGCACCTCCTCCCTCTCCTCTTCACAACATTTTGAGCCTTCAATCTCGGAAAAACCCTACCCATTTCTCTTCTTTACTTCACTTTAAACATACTAGAGGTCCTGGTATTCTTTAAAGACCAAATTTAGTTCCCTAAGAGGAGGTTTAGAAGAGGCGCGTCGAAGAAGAGGTGATATCCTTTACTGATTATTTCAAATTTATTTCTTCTTCTACTTCCTATTATTTAATTGTTTCATTATAAAGTAACAAAATCAGTATCACTCATATACTGATATGTTATTATAAATATGAAAAAACCCTATTTCACATTCTATCTATCCTACAGAAAACAAAATCACCACGCGTGCAAACGTACGGAATACCGTCTCCACGTCGTGGTGTAATCTGTTTTCCACCACCACCTTACTTGGATGTGTATAATGGTGTAAATAATAACTATATATGATTATTATAACATGATATGAATTCTGAGATATTCTATCATCCACTCCAATGCCATTCAATAATTATGGGAGCGATATCGTCGCTCGTGCGTACTTATGGCTTACCGTCTCCACGGTGAGATGTGATTCATTCTACATGATATTAATTAAACCATGATTATATAAATGAATTGAATGAATAAATATGATATATATTATACTAATACTATTCTGTAAATGATGTAGCTATAACCTAAAAAGAAGAATACGAATTTATTTGACAAAACACACATAAGAACATAACAAGTAGCAATGAAATATTACTAATAAGAAGATAATAATATGACCATATATGATATCATAATAATGAATATGATTCTGGAATAATTAAATGAAATTATTTAAATCATTATACAGATGGTTCAGATACATACAAATTATATCAGACCTAAGGTAAGGGAAAATATCGCAATCTCATTTTTATCTGAGATTGTTTATACTTCAGAATTTATTGGGGAATATTTATCATCCACATCCATGTTTCCTCAATATGTAATATTATTTCAATCCTCCTGCATTTTTTTAAATCAAATTTTACTTATCGGTGAATTTTTAGTAAAAGATATGAAAGGAATGTTTTTTCGTTTTCAGTACGATATGTTTATTGACTTTTCCAGTAAAAGTATGAGAAGAATGTTTCTTTTTAACTTATACGGAATGAATGGATTTTTATGATTTCATAGAACATTATTTCCATGAATCTTCCTTTACAAGTTTATTTTCAATTAACTTCTTTTAGTTTAAAAGTTTATGACATGTTGAGAAAGGAAAAATGTTTTTGAAGAAGAAAGGATATTTTAATCAGGAATGGAGTTCCAGTGTTGTATCAAAATTATTTTCCATCTAAGATAATATAGGGTTCTATTTATATCCCTATTATTACATTGATTTGATTATGTTATGATGGAATTATTTTTATGAAATCCTTTTATTTTATATGGATTATGTTATGTTGGCATGATGGTTAAGAATCCCATTTTTATTACATGGGTTATGCTATGATATATGATTTATGATTTTGTGGCACACATAAGAATGGTTTTATTATGAGATGGGTGAGACCTATATCTCCCACTAATGAATTGGGTAAAGATTTATATCTCATGAGATAGACATGGATGTAACGAAATGTTAATCTGTTTCTGTGATACAGGACTGGAACGAGGAGTGAACTCGGCTCAGTAATGGACTTTGTCTGCTATGTAGGTCTTGTAAATGAGTCTTGACTAATATGAAATGATTTTCTATTATTATCTGTTTATTCCATAAAGTTTCATGTTTTAAGTTATGATTATTGGGATTACATTTCACTACTATGATTTATCCCATGTCATGATATTATGATCTCTTTTGTAGGTTAAGATTTTAAAAATGTTATGTTCTTATGAATATGATATGATTGATATTTCCTTTGTTTACCCTTACTGAGCATTTGAGCTCAGCCTTTTGTATGTTTTCTTTTCCCCAGGTCAGGAAGAAGGGTATTAAGTAGGATATGCCAAAAGGGACTCTAGATATGATGAAATAAATGGGAGATAATGTAGATGATCTATGAACCAGTTTTTTATGTTTCCCATTTTCTAAAGACACTGTACCTATATGGTCCTATCATGGTTTTTTTATATGCTTTAATAATTATGATTCAATTTTTAATTAATAACAATGTATGTAAATTACGGGTCGTTATAGTTGGTATCAGAGGGGGGTTAGTTAACCTTTGGAAACTAGGATGTGAAATCCTTAGTAAGAACCCTAAGGATATGTCTAAGAATTGGAAACAATATTAGTGTTTTAGAAATGGCCATGAATAACCTATGATGAGTCCTAAAGTGTAAAATTTTATTCTTTATTATGTATCTTCCTGTTATGATTAGTTTTTCTCACACTATGATTCTTGGTTTTAGTCAATGGTTGGAACCCAAAGGAACTGTGTTAATTCTGAATGTGATGGGAAATGAAATGATTGTCCCCCTGAGCAGCCAAACATTATGGGTGCTGGAATGAAAAATCTTGTAGCCATGCTCACAAAATTTTCTCAAGCTATGAATCATGCAAGCCTTCCAAATGAGCAAAGGAAGGAGCAACATTCTGTTGAATCATTCATGAGGCGGCGTCCACCTTCATTCAGTGGGTCTTCTAATCCATTAGTGGCTGAAAAATGGATCAGTACCACTAAAAATATATTTTCATTCCTGCAATATTCTGAACATGATAAAGTCATCTTAGTAGTATATCGTTTGGAAGGTGAAGCTGATCAATGGCGAAATCTTGTCAAGAATACATGGTAAAGGGATGAAATTGAGTCCATGGAATGGGAGGAGTTCAAGAACTTATTTTTCAATAAGCACTTCCCTTGTATTCTTCTAACAAAGATGTAGATGGAGTTTCTTGAACTGAAGCAAAAGTATGATCAATCTGTTGGTACCTAAGAAGAAAATTTTACAAGACTTGCAAGGTACGCTTCTGGGATTATTATCCAAACTGAGAGTAAGATCGATCGATTCTTTAGTGGCTTAAAACCAAGTCACCAAAGGGCATTATCCATAAGGGACTTCAATAGCTATGAGGAAATTGTTTGATGCGATCTCAAGGTTGAGATGGAGATTGAAGTAACTGATTAGTTATATGGGTTTGATAAAAAGAGGAAAATGGAATTCAAAGGAAAATCTAAAGACCACACTGAAAAGAAGATGGGTTTTCATTTATGCTCAAATTGTTGAAAGAATATGGAGGGAATTGTCTTAAAGGGACAAGTGAATGTTTTAAGTGTGGAAAATAAGGTCATCGGGAAATTGAATTCCGCAGTGATGGGAAAAAGATGTCTAGTGATGAGAACAAAGAAAAGTATACACAGAATGCACCTCCTACACTTCAATGTTACAAGTGCAAGTAAATGGGGCATTATTCCAATCAATTCCCTAATCCAAGGGTTGTTGATGATGATCAATGTCAACAAACTCTTAAGGCCAAAGAAAAATGAAATTCATATGCAATTTTTATCGGCGACGTGGAGTATGATAACTAAGTGGTGAAAGGTAAAATTACCATCCACTCTAAAGTAGAAAATGTTTTATTTGATTCTGGATCCACCAACTCTTTTAAATCTGAATAATTTTCTAAGGGTATCACCATATTACCTCAACAATTAGATATTGAGTTAGCTGTGACAACCCCTAATGGCTCAAAAGTCACATCAAAAGTTTACAATTCTTCTCTGATTGAAGTTTGTGGGAAAGTGCTTTCTACAAATATTATGATCCTTCCTATAGTGGAATTTGATGTGATTCTTGGTATGGATTGGATTTATTTATATGGATCTCATATCAATTTCCAAAGAAGGGAGGTCACATTTTATATTCCAGATCAATCTACGATCATCTATCGATGCAAGGATGAATATAACCTTCCAATGGAAATTTATTCCATATTATGGGTCTTGATTCTAATAAATAAAGGTTATTCATCTCAAATGGTTGAAGAGAAACTCACAATTAAGAATATTCCCATTGTACGGGATTTTGGTGATGTCTTTCTAGAGGAATTTCCAGGTCTTCCACCAAATTGTGAAGTTGAATTTTCAATAGAACTCATACCGGGTGTTATGCCGATTTCAAAGACACCATATAGAATGGAACCAATTGAGTTGCAAGAATTGAAGAAGTAACTCCAAGAGAATATTAATAAAGGATTCATACACCCTATTGCATCACCTTGGGGGGGCACTTGTTCTCTTTGTTAAGAAGAAATATGGATCAATGGGACTTTTCATTGATTATCGAGAACTTAACAAGATCACTATCAAGAACAAATATCCTCTCCCACGCATTGATTACTTATTTGACAAACTATGAGGAGATTAATACTTTTCCAAGATTGGTATTCGTTCAGGGTATCATCAATTAAGGGTAAAAAATGAGGATATACTAAAGACAACTTTCCGTACAAGGTATGGACACTATAAATTTATAATGATGCCATTTGGTCTTACTAATGCCCCTGCTATCTTCATGGATCTAATGAATAGAGTCTTTAGATACTATCTTGATCAGTTTGTGGTAGTGTTTATAGACGACATTATTATATATTCAAAGAGCAAGGAAGAACTTGAAGATCACTTAAGAATTGTATTGAAGACCCTGAGAAAGGAGAGGCTTTGTTCCAAATTTACCAAGTGTGAATTTTGGATTCAAAAAGATTCATTTTTGGGTCACATAATCTCAAGAGAGGGGATATCTGTGGATCCCGCAAAAACAGAGGTTATCAAAAAATGGTCGAGACCAACAACAGTAACTAAGATTTGAAGTTTTCTTGGTTTGGATGGATATTATCAACGTTTTGTGAAAGATTTTTCACGATTATCTAATCCACTCACCAGGTTGACTTGAAAAGAAGTTAAGTTCCTTTGGACGGAGGAGTGGGAAGAGAATTTCAAGGAGTTAAAAAGACGGTTATCTAGTGCACCTATGCTCACACTGCCTTGTAGTGGAGAAAGGCTTGTGATCTACAGTGATGCATCCAATAAGGGTTTGGGGTGTGTTCTCATGCAAAATGATATGGTGATAGATTATGTCTCGTGACAGTTGAAAATCCATGAGAAAAATTACCCAACTCATGATTTGGAGTTAGCTGCGGTAATCTTTTCATTAAAGATTTGGAGGAATTATATTTATGGTGAAAGGTGTGATATTTTTACTAATCATAAAACTTTAAAATATATTTTCACACAAAAGGAGTTGAATATGCACCAAAGAAGATGGTTGGAGCTGATTAAGGATTACGACTGCTCAATTCATTACCACCCTAGGAAAGCAAACAAGGTGGCAAACACATTAAGTCGACAAGACCATGGTAGATTATCCATGATGAGGATTACAAAAGATCCAATATTTATGGATTTACAAAGGATGGATCTCGGAATTATAATAGAAGGGGAAAAATCTTATCTTTCCCAAATAAATGTTCAACCATCTATACTTGTGAAGATTAAAGAGGTACAGAAAGAAGATGTAGAGTTACAAAAGAAGGTGAGAAATGTTCTTGAATTACATATTGATTGTGATGAAATAATAAGGTTCAGGAATCAAATTTGTGTTCCTACCATAACAGAATTAAAGAAGAAAATATTGGATGAGGCTCATAGTTCTTCATTCTCTTTTCACCCTAGAAGAACGAAGATGTATAGGGACCTGAAAGAGTACTTCTGGTGGGATGGCATGAAAAGAGATGTTGCTGAATATGTCTCTTGATTCTTGGTTTGTCAGCAAGTTAAAGCTGAGAGACAGAATTCTAAGGGGATGTTACAACAATTACCCATATCGAAATGGAAATGGGAAACCATCACTATGGAATTTGTCACTCGAATTCCTAAAACATCCAAAGGAAATAATGATATCTGGGTTATAGTTGATTATCTTACAAATTTGGCACACTTCATTGCTATTAGAGAAGATTTCTCTCTTGATCAACTTGACAAGACATATGTAAAGGAAGTGGTATGATTTCATGAAGTACCACATTACATTATATCTGATCAGGATCTGAGGTTTACCTCAAAGTTTTGGAGAAGTCTTCAGCATACTCTAGATATAGAATTGTGTTTCAGAACTACTTATCATCCTTAGACAGACGGTCAGTCTGAGAGGACAATTAAAACTCTGGAAGAAATGTTGAGAGCTTACTCTATGGATTTTAAAGGTGTTTGGTATCAACACCTACCTTTGGTGGAATTTTCTTATAATAATAGCTTTCACTCCAGTATTTAGATGGATCCTTATGAAGCTCTTTAAGGAAAGAAATACAGAACTCCAACTTGCTGGGATGAAGTTGGGGAAAGAAAGCTATTATGACCTGATCTTGTTGATGAGATGGCAGAAAAGGTCAGATCTATTCAACAACACATAAGACTAGTTCAGAGTCGACAAAAAAGTTATGCTAACAACCGAAGAAAAGACCTAGAGTTTTAAGTGGGTGATAAAGTGTTCTTAGGAATATCTCCTTGGAAGAGAGTAATGAGATTTGGAAAGAAGGGAAAGTTGAGCCCGAGGGATATTGGTCCTTTCGAAATCGTGGATCATGTTGGGAAGGTATCTTACTGATTGGAACTTCCACCAAATCTTCTCAAGTTCATGATGTGTTCCATGTATCTCTCTTGAGAATGTACATACCTGATCCTTCACATGTACTAAGCTAAGAAGTTGTATCACTGGAGAAAAATATTTCTTATGAAGAACAGCTGATAGAGATTCTGGATCGTATCGAAAAAGTTCTATGAAACAAGACCACTCGCTTTGTTAAAGTTTTATGGAGAAACCACCAATTTGAATAAGCTACATGGGAACTTGAGGATATGATGAGGGAGAGGTATTCTCATCTGTTTGTTACGAAGTGACGAATTTTGAGGGCAAAATTCATTTTAAGAGGGGGTAGAATGTAACACCCTGAGATTTTATGAGAAATATTTTTTTATGTCTTATGTTATATGCAACACCAAAGGAATATTTCACTACACACAACACTGGCTTGGCTTGCGTTACATGCAAGAGCAACCTTCCTCAATAGCTTGTGTTGTACGCAATACCGAGTTTCAATAAACAATGATATATTATTATAATATTATGAACTAGCCATTATGAATAGTATTAACTGAATTTTTAATTTTGTAACATTATAATTCATCTTACACATTTTCTAGAATGGGGTATGAAAACAAAATCAAATTTTCAGATAAAAGAAGTGTTTTTCAAAAAATGCAGTTTTACCGCCTTTTAATGGCACACCCATTTTAAATCTAATTTTTGAAAATTTTATAAGTTTAATTTTACAAAATAAACTTCTTCCTTTGAATTAGGATATAAAAATTTACATTGGATAAATTTTTGATACTTTTCTGACAACTTTCATATTTTGATGAATAGTAAAACTACGCTAAAGTTTTCTTAAAAAAACTTTTTTCATCAAGATAATTTATATGATTAAATGATAAAATTTAGTTGTTTTAAAGTATAAATATAATATATTTTTACTATTTAATATAATTTATGTCATTAACATAAATTTTACATTGAATTCATAGGTAAAAACATTTAAATCTTTGACAATGTTTTTACTTTTAAAACCCATTTTCTTAACAACGAGATTAATTATAAATTAATTACTGAAAATTCTGTGTTTTGAATTTTCAAAAATGGATTCCATATTTGGATTCAGTGGGTCCAAATTATGTTAATATGTTACTTTTATTTGATATTATGAATAGTAACTATGTTAATTTTTTTATTTACTACAGTTAAAGGTAAATCGGGTAATTAAGGGTACAAATAAGATTATAAAATTACCCTAACACCTGAAAAAATTCGATTGGATGAATAAAAGTCGACCCATATCACCTAAGGGTTGGAATATATTCATTTCATGGACTTTTGATCATGAAAATGATATAATTATTATTAAAACCAAAGAAAGTGACAACATGTCACTCTCTTATATGTTATAAGTGTAATAATTTTAATTTAGTGATAAACTTCATAAAACTTCAAATATAAATAGTATCAAGAAAGATAATAAAATTATATAAATCATGAGAATTTATTTAGAATTATTAGGGATTAAATATTTATCATTAATGATGACACAACAATGATGTAGAAATTATTTTATTGATTGAAATATCAAATAAATGGTTTTAAAAATATTAAAATAAATATTATATGAACTAATTAATGTTATTAACAAATTTTATAGAGGAATATTACATGTTAGTAATATATTAAATATTTTTGTTCTATTATATTCTTTATTTGGATTTTATTTAAATGAAAATAATTGAATAGTGTCAAAATTGACACTATTGTTTTTTATAAAAATAACATATTATAAAATTGTTTAAAAATCGGAAAATATTTAAAAATTATAAATTGAAATTTATATGGTCTAAAATGTCATAACATAACCAATTATGTACCATTAACAACACATAAGTAATTATTTGTAACAATTTAAAATTTAGAATATTATTACCACAAATAAAATTAAATAGATTAAAAAAAGGATAAATCGAGTTGATAAGGTTTAAAATAAATTTAAAACATGTCTAAATTTTATTTGTTGATAATATTTTAACCTTATATCATCTAATATTCTAAGTGGAGTCATTTTGAAAGTATTTAAGTGGGTTTTGAGTCTTTTATAAATTAATATTTTTGAGATTTCCAAAGGTGCTCGTCTCCTCCCTTATAAAAGGGAACCTCCTCCCTCTCATCTTCACAACATTTTGAGCCTTCAATCTCAGAAAAAACCTATTCATTTCTATTCTACACTTCCCTAGAAACATAATAGAGGTCCTGGTTATCTTCAAAGACCAACTTTAGTGCCCTAAGAGGAGGTTTACAAGAGGCGCATCGAAGAAGAGGTAATATCCTTTACCGATTCTTTCAAATTTATTTCTTCTTCTACTTCCTATTATTTAATTGTTTCATTATAAAGTAATAACATAAGTATCAATAATATACTTATATGTTATTATAAATATAAAACAAACCTATTTCACCTCCTATCCATCCTACGAAAAATGAAATCACCACGCGTGTGTACGTACGAAATACCGTCTCCACGTTGTGGTGTAATCTATTATCCACCACCATCTTACTTGGATGGGTATAATGGTGTAAATAATAACTAGATATGATTATTATAACATGATACCAATTCTGAGATATTCTATCATCCACTCCAATACCAATCAATAATTATGGGAATGATATCGTCGCTCGTGCGTACGTACGGCTTACCGTCTCCACGGTGTGATGTGATTAGTTCTACATGATCTTCATTAAATCATGATTATATAAACGAATTGAATGAATAAATCTGAAATATAATATACTAATACTATTCTGTAAATGATGTATCTATAACCTAAAAAGAGGAATAAGAATTTATTCGACAAAACACACATAAGAACATAACAAGTAGCAATGAAATATTACTAATAAGAAGATAATAATATAACCATATATGATATAATAACAATGAATATTATTCTGGAATAAGTCAATGGAATTATTTAAATCATTATATAGGAGGTTAGGATTCGTACAAATCATATCGTACCTAAGGTAAGGGAAAATCTCACAATCTCATTTTGTTCCGAGATTGTTTGTTCTTCAGAATTTACTAGGGAATATTTATCATCCACATCTATGTTTCCTCAATATGTAATTTTATTTCTATCCTCATACATTATTTTAAATCAAATTTAACTTATTGGTGAATTTTTAGTAAAATATATGAAAGGAAAATTTTTTCGTTTTCAGCATGAGATACTTATTTACTTTTCTGACAAAAGTACGAGAATAATGTTTATTTTTAACTTATATAGAATGAATGAATTTTTATGATTTCATAGAACATTATTTCCATGAAACTTCCTTTACAAGTTTTCAATTTTATTTTCAATTAACTTCTTTTAGTTTAAAATTTTATGACATGTTGAGAAAGGAAAAATGTTTTTGAAGAAGAAAGGATATTTTCCTCAGGAATGGATTTCAAGTGTTGTATAAAAATTATTTTCCATCTAAGATAATATAGGGTTCTATTTCTATCCCTATTATTACATTGATTTGATTATTTTATGATGGAATTATTTTTATGAAGTCCTTTTATCTTATATGGATTATGTTATGTTGGCATGATGTTTAAGAATCCCATTTTTATTACATGGGTTATGCTATAATGTATGATTTATGATTTTGTGACACACATAAGAATTGTTTCATTATGATATGGGTGGGACCTATATCTCCCTACAATGCATTTGGTAAAGATTTATATCTCATGAGATAGACATGTCTAGAACGACAAGTTAATCTGGTTTAGTGATACAGTACTGGAACGAGGAGTGAACCTGGTTCAGTAAAGGAATTTTTCCGCTATGTTAGTCTCGGAAATGAGGCTTGACTAATATTAAATGATTTTCTATGATTATGTGTGTATGCCAAAACGTTTCATGTTTTATGTTATGATTATTGGGATTACATTTCACTACTATTATTTATCCCATGTCATGATATTATGATCTCTTTTTCATGTTAATATTTTCAAAATTTTATGTTCTTATGAATATGATATGATTTATATTTCCTTTGTTTACCCTTAGTGAGAATTTGAGATCACCCTTTTGTATGTTTTTTTCCTAGGCCAGGAAGAAGGGTATTAAGTAAGATATGTCAAAAGGGACTCTTGATATGATGAAATAAATGGGAGGCAATGTAGATGATTTATGAACCAGTTGTTTATGTTTCCTAGTTTCTAAAGACATTATACCTATACGGTCCTATCATGGTTTTGTTATATGTTGTAATAAGTATGCTTCAATTATGGATTAGTAAATATGTATGTAAAGTATGGGTCCTTATAGATGTCATTATTGGTGGCTGGGTATGAAAAGAGAGGTAGTCAGTTTTGTTACGAGATGTTCCACCTGTCAGCAGGTGAAGGAGGAGCATCAGAGGCCAGCTGGACTGTCGCAACAGTTACCCATTCTGGAGTGGAGATGGGATGATGTCGCGATGGACTTCATGACTGGGTTGCTGAGGTCACCTCGAATCAATGATGTCGTATGGGTTGTTGCGGACAGACTTACGAAGGTAGCTCACTTTTTTCCAATCAAGGAGATGTTTGGTGTTGACGAGATCAAGAAGTTGTATATCCGAGAGGTAGTACATCTTCATGGGGTCCCTCGTTCTATCATTTCAGATAGGGATGCCCGTTTTAAATCTAATTTCTAGTAGAGTTTTCAGAGGGAACCGGGTACATAGGTGATTCTGAGCACAGCTTACCACCCTCAAACTGATGGTCAGTTAAAGCATACCATACAGGTGCAAGAGGAAATTCTTCGTGCATGCGTCATGGACTTTGGGGGATCTTGGGAGAAGGACATACCCCTATTTGAGTTTTCCTACAATAATAGTTTTCAGGAAACTATTAAGATGGAACCTTATGAGGATTTATATGGTTGGTCATGCCGATCACCCTTGTGCTGGTTGGAGGTAGATGAGTCAGATTTACTGGGACCACATCTCATACAGGAGACTTCAAAGTAGGTCTAGTTGATTCAGAAGCGAAAGGATACTACACAGTCTCATCATAAATCTTATGCTGATCTCCATAAACGACCCTTGGAGTCCATGGTCGGGGATCAAGTTTTATTGTGTGTTTCACCGAGGATAGGACACAGGCGGATCATGAGACATGGCAAACTTTCACCGAGGTATGTAGTGCCATTTGATATTCTGGAGAGAGTCAGGCTGGTTGCTTATTAGTTACAGTTACTACAGAGGTATCAGGCCATGCACGAAATCTTCCATGTATCTCACCTGCACCATTATCACTCAGAATCATCTCACGTTTTTCATTCCGATGAGGTTGTGCTTCATGTTTATACATACTTTGAGGAGCATCTGATTCGTATTCTTGATAGGATCATGAAGGTTCTCTGAGGCCGGCCAGTTCCTCTCATACAGGTACTATGGCAACATGGCTGAGTGCAGGATGAAACCTGGTAGCTAGAGACCAACGTACATGCTCAGTGGCCATAGTTGTTCTCAGCTTTATCATTACCACCCTTGGAAGGGAAATTCGGGGATGAATTTATTTAATGTGGGATGTTTGTAAGAACCCGGTTCTTCTTCTTGAGGTACAAGTTTCTTCTTTTCCTTTCCCTTTAATGTTTTTGAGAAAATAAGGAAAATGGGGGGGAAATCCAAAATTTATGGGTACACGATGTGTACTTTTCCACACACAGTGTACTTTGGCCTTGTGGGGTGAGAATACAGGGCATGTAGGATTTTTGCCGATTCAGGGTGAAAAAACTAACTACACGCCATGTAATTAGTAATACAAGCCGTGTAATCAGTCGGAAGGTGAACAGTAAGGTAGTGAGAGTAGCTGCTAGCAGAACTATAGTACACGCCGTGTAGTTGTCCATACACACTGTGTAACCAAGTCGGCAGATGAACATTGAGGTGGTGGAAAGTGGATTCCATAGGAACAGTTAAAAATGGAAAGTACACGCCGTTTACTTGAGATTACACACCATGTAGTTATGTTTTTTTGATAAAAACATTCATAAGACTCCTTATTCAACAGAGGAGGCATATAACTTTACGGGAGCCGATGAAGAGGAGGCCGAGACTTGGAGGATCTCCTGATCGCGCACCGGGACTCTGATTCCTTTGTCGGCGATCTCATTTGAACCGTGCAGGTGAGATATTCTCTCTTCATGAACCTATCCTTCCAATTCTTTCCCTCAGGGAAGTTAATTAATTTTTAACGGGTAAATGTTTATCCTAGATCTACGTCGTTATCGGTTGTTTCGGGAGGGGTTTTTCACGTATAACGATCAGAGGAGATTGGGATAGGTGTTCTGGTGCTTATTTCCAACTGTTGAGTTGATTTTGTGTACCGTAGTGCTACACACCCATGTTTGGGGTGTCGTATGGATGAGGCCTTTACTGTTAATATACCTATAATTTCATAGGTAATTTGATGAACAGGTATAAACTGCTGTTTGGGATCGTTGCCTTAATCCAGGGCCACCCCGTGGGTGCGTTTCCCTTATTTAGCTATTTGGCCAGGATACCCATGGGTATTCCATGATTATAGAATGTTTTGAGTTTTTCTTGAGAGAAAAAATATATATAAATTTCTTACTTATGTGGTGGGCTTGGCCCGGTTACTTTCTTATCCTGAGGGCACCATTTTGCTTAACCTGAGGGCAGTCTTTCGTTTAGCCCGAGGGAAACTTTTCCTCTGCCTGTGGGTAGTAGCTTCCATTCCTGGGGGAAATATTCATTATGCCTGAGGGAAGTCACCTGAGGGTTTCGATTTTGATTGCCTAAGGGTAAGGATTTTTATATCTGAGGACAATGTTTTCTTTGAATATTCACTGCGGTGATTTCTTACGTTGTACCTGCCAAGCTAAACCATAAGCTTGGAATTGTTAAATAATTATTAAAATGTAAATATAACTGGTAGTAATGTTTACTTTTGAGTACTTACTAGTTTACTTCATTTCATTGTTGCACACTGTTGTTGCACATTTTCACTAACAGTTGCGCACGAGCCTTTGGTGGTTTCTTATAGGGTTTTATTTCCCACACCCTATTTGGGTCATGTATTGGGCCCAAACAGATTATATTGTTGTAGGTGTTGATAAGGGCAAGAGTCCCTATATAGGTACTTGATTGGTTCATATTATTAGGAGAGCATGGGACCAAGCTTAGGCTTGCGATGTTGCTGAGTTCCTGCTGCACTGTTTTGTTTTGCCTTGATGCACTTGTACCTTGTGATGTAATGTTTTAGATTGCACTGTATCCTGTTTTGGATGCTTTCTTAGAGTTAGGGACATATTACATCATCATATATATGATTTTTGGTCATTTATTTACTTCAGTACCATTTTCCATTTCAACTTGGTATTGTTCACTGCTTCCACCATGGTATGTTTGTATTTCTCCACTATGCTACACTTTGAAAAATGAGGGAATAGTTTCCCCACTATCAGACCAAGACTCTCACTGCTAGTTCGTAGCCTCTGGAATTTGGGGAAATTTTCTTGAGGTCATGTTACCAACCAGGTTCGAGGCACCCGTTGGGTGGCACCCGGATCTGGGACGTTACATACAGGACATGTACTCAGAAGTACACATCATGTACCCTAGTGTACTGCATCTAGATGTGTCAAGGGATGCATGGTGTGCCACAGAGTAATTATAGATAGTGTATTCTAAATATTGACCAGATAACCTAGCACACAATTTTTGGATTACATGGCATGTTTCAGTGTACAGGTCATGTATTCTACATGGGTTAGCAGCATAAATTGTGCAATCTATGTGATCATTATACACGGTCAAAACCACATGATATTGATGACCTAAAGCATTTATGATATACACATTGCGTACGAGGTGTATACAACATGTAGTTCTTCAATTACTATGTATGAAACACGCAACAATGACCTAGGAATGCCTTCCGGACACACATAAAGTTGAACACATGACATGTAGTCGGTCTGTACAGGCCATGTAATCAAGTTGAGGTATATGGCACAGACCCAGGTGTGTACCCAGGATACACAACAACTGATATAGATGGTGTGAATATGGTATGTACACGCCGTGTAGTCTCTCATTAAAGGAAAGAATTAAAATTTTCATTAAATTGAAAATTGTAACATTAAAACCTTATTTTATTAAATGACACACCAATTCATGTTTCGCTGTTTAATAATGTCTTTAAATAATATTAAATACCCAATTAATTTATTTTAATTAATATGTCATTATTGGTTATGTCATTTATTTTCCATTATTTTTATAAATGATGGGTATCTCCAATTAAGATTAGATGATCATTAAGATGAAATTGAATTAACAAATTAATTAATTAACTAACTAATTCAAGAATGTTCATCTCAATAATAAATAACAATTAAAAAAATAAATGATATCCAATTAATTTTGTGTATTAATTAAATGCATGACCATTCATGATCTATACCAAGACCCTTGTCTATGTCATATGTTTTAATTTAACTTATTGTATGAGTTTGAAATTATTTATTATTAAATTAAATATGATGGCATATGAGTCATTTCTCCCTCTGTTATTATGTGGACCTATATGTCCAAGTATATATATGTAATAACCTTTTTACCAATACTTTGGTTCCCCTCACCTATGTGTGAGTCATAAATACATGTCATTAATAGAGTCTTCCAAGTCAAGTGGAGGCAGTTCAAGAAAAAACCCTTATGATTCCAACTTAGGTGATACACAAGTAGATAGCTGGAATGTTGTAACTCATGTCAAGACTAGAAAAAAGAGTTATTTACCTTAAGTAAAAGGTTGATTTAATGTCCACTGAATAAATCAACCATTACATAAATCTTATGAATGGTTCATTTAATTATTTATTTATTTCTGTTTATGTAATTATTTATTTTATGGATGCAAGGTTACGATCACCTAAATAAATGAATTAATGTGAAAAGATAGAAATAAAAAAAATGAATTTTGTGTAAACATTTTATTTATCATGGTTAATTAATTAAGTAATATCCAATTAATATTTACAAGAAACATAAAGGATAATATAATATAAAAATGTATGAATAATTAATTAAAATCTATCAATTAAATATTAACTCAGACTTGGTCTTCAATTACTTGATTAGGAATGAAATCCTCAAAACTAAGTGTTTGACCAACCCTCATTAGGACACATACTTTTAATGTGGAGTTATAATGAATGTTATAGTTTAACTTAACCAACTTACATTAAGAAAAGTATCCATCTCTAGACTTGATGTAACTTGGAGAAAAGTTTTGAGGAAATCCAGGTTAATATTTTAGGATAGGGGAGTCCACTTAACGGATCAAGGAGCTTCCAAACCATAGTTTTCACTAACATGCCTCCCTAAATACCTTCTAGTAGCTTGACCAACCCTCCTTGGGGTTATGAAAAGGGGTTTATGGATACTTTCCACTAGAATATCATGGAAACTATACATTCCATGTTAAAAGGTGAGGGCAATTGGGACATCCTAAAATAGTGGGAGGTTTAATAATAAATAATAAAATCAAATTAATATATTATTTATCACATAATTTTTAATCAAGAAAAGTACTAATAGTATACCATTTTAATTGTAGAAAAAATAGAAACATCATCATCCAAATTATACATATGATCAATATTGGATAAACAAAACCTCCTCACTGGAAGTAACTTCTATGAGTGGTTTAGATGCCTTCGAGTAGTGCGGTGTCATGAATTGAAATATTACGTGATTGAATCCCAAATGCCTAATACACCTGCTAAAGAGGAGAGTGATGAAGTTTTCTTTTTCTATGAAAAAAATTGAGTTACATGCATGATGTTCAATGTTTGATGTCTTTGTCTATGTCTAGTGAACACATGATGTCTCATGAGAACATAGATGCATATAGCATGATTGATAAACGACATGGTCATTACTTAGAGAGAGCTAGATAGAAATAGTTTTAGATATACACGGAAATATTTCAGAGAAATCTTGAAGAGGGATCCCCAATTGGGCCTCATGTATTCAAGATCATTGGCTATATTGAGTTCCTAGAGGTTTTTAGGTTTAAACTACCTGAATAATTGGGAATTTGTCTCATTCTGGAATCACTCTCTTAGTGATTCTCTAGGTTTTTTTTTTTAATTTTAATATAAACAACATGAAGAAGTCTCTACCAGATATTCTTACTCTCCTTCACCTAGTAAATAAATATCTGAAGCATGAAAATCCTTTCATACATATGGTGAACAAATGAAAATGGAAAAATAAGAGATGTAAGACCAAATATTCTTAACCCCCTTCCAAGAAGAAGATGATCAGGGGTAAGTAAGGGAGTAGGATGTTGTCAGTTTCACATGTGGCCAGAAGGGACATTAAAAAAAATGCACCCAACCAAAGAAGTAAGGGGAAGATTGAAGTGTGTTTTTTATTAAGTGAAATTTAATTGTTTCTATAAATTGGGTATTAGATGTAGATTTTGGTTCTCACATATGTATTCAAATATAGCAACCAATTATATTTAGAAATATTGTCCAATGGTAGGTAGATTTATAAGAATCCAACTAAGCTAAACATTCTAATATACTTATTAGCAACTACCACCTCACATTTCCAATCGGGATGATCTTGGTTTTAAAGGTTTTTATTATTTTAATTTAGTTAAAAAAAACATTATATCAGTATCAAAAAAATATTCAAATGGTTTTACTTTCAAATTTGTAAATAAATGTTGTTTATTTTATAAAGACAACATTTGTTATGGTATAGAAACATTAAATAACAGACTTTATGTGTTGCACTGCATAAACCAAGTAATAGTAATCAACAATAGAACAAACTCGTATGAATCATACCACACCCAAATTTGACATCACCAGCTTGGTTATGTAAATGAAAAGTGCTTGACTAAACTGCATCAAGATGGATATTTGAATTCTTTTGAAATAAAACCACTTGGTGTATGTCTTGTATGTTTACAAGGTAAAATGACCAAAGCCAAATTTAGTGGGAAAGGTGAAAGGGATAAATATCCTATTAAATTTTTTCAAAACAATGTGTGTAGACTAGTTCTATTAAAGAAAGTGGTGGGTACTCATACTTTATAACTTTTACTGATGATTTTAGCAGATATGGATATGTCTAGTTAATGAGGTATAAGTTAAATAATTTTGATAAATTCAAGGAATAAAAGAATGAATTTGAGAAATAGCTTAGTAAGAATATTAAAAAACTCTGCTCAAACTGTGGTGGAGAATATCTTAATCAAGACCTTATTGATTATTTACAGAAGTTCAAGATACTATCTCAAATCACCCCTTATATTCCTCAATGTAATGGTGTAAGATAAAGGATGAACCACACATTGTTTTTTTAAAGGTTGAGACTGAAGCCTCATTTATTATTAAATTAAATAAAATACCTCTTTTAACTGGGTAGACAGAGACCCATTACATAGCCCGAAGTCCCAGTGGACATTTATCCCATTACATGGCCCGTATGCCCAAATTTTTGGCCCAAGGCCCATTCTGTGAATATTAATACTACAGTACCCGCACTACTACAGTCCCGCACAGTACCCGCCACTGCTACAGTACCCTGCCGCTACTATAGTGACCTGCCGCCACTACAGAGCCTGTCGTTGCTACATTACCCGTCGCTGCTACAGTACACTATAGTACCTGCGCCCCATGGGTTTTGAAAACAGTATCACACATATTAAAGTAAGTGACAACTAAAGTGGTAGATGGTATACCAATACAATTATGGAATGGAAAGAAACTATAGTTATTATAATTACATGTGCGGGGTTTAAAATCAATTATTAAGGCCTCTTGAGGTAAAGAACTTGCACCATAATGAACAAATTATACCTTTATAGGATATTTCAAGGAAACAAGGTGATATTAGCTATACAACCCGTCATACAAAAAGGTTATTGTAACATCCCAGGTAAATAAAGAATAATACATTTTCATATTTATTAATATTTGCGAATTAAATATTAATTTTACTTTAAAGGGGTTGCTATGTTCGATAGCGTACCCGATACGCAACAAAGAGTTTCTTTGAAATCGTACGTTGCACACTAGTAATAAAATAATATTATTTTAAATGTTAGTTAACACGTAGCCGTTGTACTGGAGGGAATGGATAGAAATAACTAAAATATGATTATATATGTTTGTTAAATGTTTTTACATTTATCTAATAAAGGATAAAGGCTTAAAATATGAAAAGAATTCAATTTTAGGCTTACATACTCTAATTTTCACGAAAGGTCCACTTATCAACATTTGATGGCGAACCATCATTAAATATACTTTTGGTCACTATTATACATTCTTTTGGATCAAATAAAACTCTTCTTTAGAATCGGGACATCAAATATTACTTTGTGTAATTTTTTGGTATTTTTCTGATAAAGTTCATTTTTTAATGAATAGTGTAAAATGTTGTATTTTAATTCAAAACCACTTTTTAATCTAATTTATTAAGATGATTAGATTATCTTTTGAATTGTTTTTAAAGTGAAATTAGAATATATTTTTACCATTTAATCCAATTGTGGTCATTGGAATCAATTTCACTTTGAAATTGGACTTAAACTGGTGTCAATCTTTTGATACTTATTGTTTCATAAAAACACACTATTTTTTTGACAACGGGAATTAATTATTAAATTAATTTATGAAACTTATATGTCTTGAATTTTTTAAAATGGACTTCATTTTTGAATTCAGAATATCAAATATAGCTTAGGGTGATGTTTTGGTTTTTTTTTGAAAAACTTCAATTTTTGATGAATAGTGAAACCGCAAAGTGGTGGTTACAAAATTTGATTTTTCGTTTAAATGGGACTTTACCACTTCTGTGTTTTGAATCTAAAAAATAAAATTTAAATGATTTTCATTATTAAGTAAAATTTGGTTCAATGGGATTAAAATAAATTTTGGTGAATAGTAACTTTTATGTTTTATTAATCACGATTAAAGGTAATTAGTGTAATTTAAGGTAAAAATGATATTATAATAAAATGAAAATATCTTGAAACTTGTCCTAACCCTATTGGATGAGTTATGGCCGACCAAGACAACCCATGAGTCGATTTATGGTACCCCATGGAGCCACTTGGGTATGATAATGACATTTATGCCTTTTATTTAAAGTTAAAGTAAAAATGACACAAACATGAGATGTTTTACTAAAACAATTTTTACATGGGGTTATACAAGTCATATTTCTTACTATAAATATTCATTATAAATCTAAAAAAATTTAATACATCATGATATTTTTTTATAATTTTTATACATTAAAGAAATTAAATTATTTATGATACCATGATGATGCAGCGATTACCTCATTATTTAACGATTTAAATAAAATGGAAAGATAATGTAAAATCTAAGACCTACACATGTTCAAAACCTATTGGATGGGTAGATTTAGAAACCGTATCACCTTATCCTCGAAAAAAATCAATGTGGGACCATTAATTACCAAAACACATTCTAAAATAAAATAACATTTCCTTACTTTCCAAGAGTGCCCCTCCTCTCCTCTTATAAAAGGCCCCCACCTCTACCACATTACCCACACTTCCAAAGCCTTTGGCTCGACCAAACCCTGCTCATTTTGTCTCTCCACATCCCTCTCTTACTCCTTGAAGCCTCACTTTGGGCAGAAGTCTTCCCAAGGAAGCCTTTGAGCTCAAACCAAAGGGAGTTACCCGATTATAAGGTAATGTCTTCACTTGAGTCCTTTTGTTTTATTTTGCTTCTCCAACCCCCTAAACTCTTTTTATTCATTTATTTGGTAAAAACTACAGTATCTTCCATATAATAGGATGTTTTTATAAAAAGGATTCAAGCTACACTTACACACACATACGTCTAATGGTTAAATAACATAATGTTTCCGTGGATGGTGAATTTCTGCCATACGAAACGATGATTGTTCGATATTCTTCTAAAACCTTCAAAGGTGTCCATTAAGATGTCACTATATTTATATATGATATATAATATGTTTATTTTTTCCTTAATATTCTGTATTTTTTATTTTGGGCATACCTTTATGGTTTCCATTATGGGTAAATGCGATATCTTCATTCAAGGAAGTGCAGACTACCGCCCCCTCAAAGTAATTTGATTCGTTAATTCCATATGTGGGATGTATAAAGGATGTATTTAAAGTTATTATATATGATGTTATACTGGAATTATAATATACCTCTATATCATTATTATTTCTTTCCATTAGAGTATGACAAATAAATGAAAGTAGCGTTTGTGCGTACGTACGGCTTACCGTCTCCATGAACGGTGCATTTCATTTCTTATCCCCAAATGTAATGTACTATTATAAGTACATATATATAATGGATATATATGATTTATGTTACATCTAAATGATTAATATAATTCTGTAATTAAAATATACATACCTCTCATTTAGTTTTAATTCCATTAATATGACATAGAAATGAAAGTAGCGTTCATGCGTACGTACGGCTTACCGTCTCCATGAACGGTGCATTTCATTTCTTACCTCTAAATGATTATGTAATATTATAAATACATGTATATTCTAGATATATATGATATATATGATATCTAAATCAGAAATGTCATTCTGGATATAATGAACCTTTGACCACACGAACAACATGTAATCGTAAGAAGTCCACTTTCGACTTAAGGACCAAATATCGACAAAACAAACATTATTAACTTAAATGATTACATAATGTTTATAACATGGAAATAAGTGATATAAAAGGAATAATTAACTCGAAAAAGGTTCTTATGAAAATAAAAATTAACTCAAGTTTATTATTCAGGATGTTAAAGAACGATCGAGTCAAGTTGGACCCGAGGTAAGGGACTTCGTCTCAATCTCCTTTCATTGAGGCATATTTCATTTTATACACAACTATATTTTATACGGTGTATAAAACCCTTTGAATTTTACTTTTATACAAAAGGAATCTTTTTCTATGAAGCGTTTTACAAAACGACAGAAAGGAATGTTTCTTTTAACGTACATGGTGACAACGACCTTTTCTGCCGCCGTGAGTATTATTTGATCTTTGGCTTCCTCAACAAGCCGTAATGTTTTTAAAATAAAATAAATACCTTATACTCTTTTATATATTTTGGTATTGAAAATGGTTTTGATAAAGGATTCTATTATGTCAATATATTTAAATGATATATTGTGATTTAAATGTGGAAATGTTATCATTACTTTATATTGGTTTTATGTTTTATGATTTTATATTGGTACTTGGACATTTTACAGGTGGTTACATGATAAACCATATGACGGGTGGTGCCGTGAATACCAGGACGGGTGGTTACGTTATAACCTCCAATGCATTGGGTATGAAAGTCGGTCGTATGGCTATTCCATTAAGTATGTATGGAAGTTGGCTGAATGGCTATTCCATTAAGTGATATGTGTGGAAGTCAACCGTATGGTTATTCCACTTAAGTATGTTTATGTCCCAAGTTACCTTTACATGTTATGTGTTCTTTATATGGGTTTTATGGTAATCTTTTGGTTACAAAAGGGTAAGTAAAGATATTTTATTCAGTGAAGAGTTTTTACTACTTCATAAAGGTGAAAAGTATTACTTTGATAAAGTATACATGGTTTACTTTTTGTTTTGATAAACTAACAGTTTTTATTCTTTTTGTATCCCTTACTGAGCTTTTTATGCTCACCCCAAGTTTCTTTGAAATGTTTTTCACAGGACTTAATGTGGAATAGGGTCAAGGATGGGATCAAGGGAATGTCATGCTATATAAAACATGGAACTAGACATGTTTCTTTTTAAGATTTTTTTTATTCTATGGAAACTTAGTAGAAGTGTCTACTTTGTAATCTTTTGAGATGTAATAGTTATGTTCTAATTCTCTAAAACTCTAAACTTGAAAAGATCCTCATTGCGAATTATTCATTTAATTCAATATTAAGTAAGTTTTAAGGTCGGGGCCTTATAGTTGGTATCAAAGGTCGGTTTAGACAACTTTAGGAGTTAGAAAATTGTTAAATTATATGCTAATTTATGGTATGACTGAAATGATATAGCATTTAAAGATTACCATGTTTCTTCGCCTAAGATATTTCTATGTTGAGAATGGTTTTCCGCAGAGGAAACAAAGCAGCTATGTTGGGACGACATCAGGAGGAAGACAACCTTCCAAATTAGCAACCTGAGATGGTCGGAATTGGAACTGAACAGTTTGTTGCAGTGATGGCACAGTTGACTCAGGCTATAAATGGTGGTGGTATCCATGCACGAGATCAACCAGATCAACCGCAGAGGAACATGTCAGTGGTGGAACATTTCATGAGGCAACATCCCCCATCATTCAGAGGATCGTCTGACCCCGTACAAGCTAAAGGGTGGATTAAAGCACTGGAGAAGATTTTTGATGTCATGGGGTGTTCAGAACATCAAAAGGTTAGTCTTGCTGTTTACCGTTTTGAAGGTGAAGCTGATCAATGGTGGTCGATGGTAAAAAATATTAGGGATAGTGATGAGATTGAGGATCTTCACTGGGACGAATTCAAAGGTATGTTTCTTGAGAAGTATTTTCCTAAGGCTATTCGACTTAGGATGGAAAAGAAATTCTTGGAATTGAGGAAAGAGGAAGACTCAGTGGCTGCCTACGAAGCAAAGTTCACTCGATTGGCTAGGTATGCTCCAAACTTCATACGAGATCTTGATAGTAAAATAAACTGTTTTTACTCAGGGTTAAATCCAAAGTATCGAAGGGATTTAGCTTCTCGTGAGTTTAAATGTTATGAAAAACTTGTTCGATGTGTGGAGAAGGTGGAAATGGAGTTTTCCGATGATCATGTATTATATGAAAAACAACAGAATAAGTGGTCCAGTTGGCAGGAAAAGGGGAAGAATTCACCAAAGAAGCAAGGAGGTAAGAAAACCAAATATCCATCCTGTGAGAAGTCTAGTAAAATGAATCCTGGAGAATGTTTATCCAAGTCTAGTAAGTGCTTTTGGTGTGGTAAGTCTGGTCATATTACTCGTAACTGTAAGGAAGATGATCTTGCAGGCAATGAAAAGCCAGTGGTAAGATGTTTTAAGTGTAATGAAATGGGTCATTATGCAAATGAGTGTCTAACGAAGAACTAAACTGGGGGAAAGTAGCCAGACTACAAGCAGAAAGGGGTGGTGAAATCCTTTGCAACAACCTCAACAGATGTTGGGACATCTAATGAAGTGGTATCAGGTACACTGTTTGTTTGTACAGATTATTCCAATGTGTTGTTTGATTTAGGGTCTACACATTCTTTCATTTCTGAGAAGTTTTCTAGTAAATTGGAAATTCCATCCCAAGATATGAACCCTGAACTTATGGTAAAAACACCCGGAGGGAACATTGAGACAAAAAGGAATTATAAGAACCTTCCTATCCTTGTGTGTGGAAAGAATCTACCAGCAAACCTTATTGTTTTTCCTCTAGTAGAGTTTGATGTTATTTTGGGCATGGATTGGATTTCTGTTTATCATGCTACGATTGACTGCAGAGCTAAAATGGTTTCTTTTCAGAAAGATTTTCAGTTTGTGTACAAGAATGAACCCTTACTTTTGATAACATATCAGGAAGTTGAGAAACTAGTAAAAGAAGGAAATGAATGTTACCTTGCACATATTGTTGAAAGTAAAGGAACTGTTCAGATTAATGATGTGCCAGTGGTAAATGAGTATCTTGATGTTTTTCCTGATGAGTTTCCTGGTATTATTCATGATCGGGAAGTTGAATTTACTGTTGACTTAGTTCCTGATTCTAAGCCAATTTCAAAACCCCCTTATTGAATGGATCAAGTTGAACTTTTAGAGTTAAAGAAGCAATTGCAGGAGTTATTAGATAAAGGTTTCATTCAACCTAGAACATCACCATGGGGTGCTCCTGTCTTGTTTGTTAAAAAGAAATATGGCTCAATGAGACTTTGCATTGATTATAGAGCCTTGAATAATATTACTGTTAAGAACAAGTATCCTTTGCCTCATATTGATGATTTGTTTGATCATCTCCAGGGAGCTCGGTATTTTTCGAAGATTGACTTGAGGTCGGGGTACCATTAGTTGAAATTAAAAGAATCAGACGTTCTGAAGACTGCGTTCCGTACTAGATATGGCCATTATGAATTTGTAGTTATGCCTTTTGGGTTAACCCATGCACCTGCTGTATTCATGGACCTTATGAATAGAATTTTCCATGAGTTCTTGGATAAGTTTTTGGTTGTTTTCATTGATGATATTTTGGTGTTTTATAAAAGTAAAGAGGAGCATGAAAGTCATTTAAGGGTTATCTTGCAAACCTCAAAAGAAAAGAAACTATATGGAAAATTCAGCAAGTGTGAGTTTTGGTTACAATAAATTTCTTTCCTGGGTCACATTGTTTCAAAAGATGGCATAACTGTTGATCCTACTAAAACAAAAGTTGTTGAAGAATGTCCAAGACACAAAAATGTAACTGGATCCGTAGTTTCCTTGGTTTGGCAGGTTGCTACCGAAGGTTTGTTGAAAATTTTTCACGGTTATCTAGTCCAATGACTAAACTAACTCAGAAGGGTGTTAAGTTTATATGGACAAAATAATTTGATGATTGTTTTCAGAAGTTGAAAAGAAGATTGGTGAATGCTCTAGTTTTGGCACTTCCTTCCAGGAATGGTGAGTTTGTTATATACAGTGATGCTTCGTTGAAGGGACTTGGCTGTGTCCTTATGCAGAATGATCAGGTAATTTCTTATGCTTCACGTCAGTTGAAAACTCATGAGGTAAATTACCCTACACATGATTTGGAATTAGCTGCTGTTGTTTTTGATTTAAAAATTTGGAGGCATCATTTGTATGGAGTAAAGTGTGAAATATATACGGATCACAAAAGTTTAAAGTATATATTCACTCAGAAAGAATTGAACATGAGATAGAGGAGATGGTTGGAATTAATCAAGGATTATGATTGTACAATTCACTACCATCCGGGAAAAGCAAATAAAGTGGTCGATGCTTTGAGTCAAAAAAGTAATGCTTCATTAACCATGCTAAGTTTGGAACGAGATCCTTTGGTTTTTGATTTGATGAACTTTGGCATAGAAGTTGTTGGTTCAGGAAGTTCTTTTGTTTTGTTTCAGGTATCAGTGAGATCATCCCTATCAGACAGAATTAAGCAAGCACAGAGGGAAGACAGTGAGTTGCAGAAAAAGGTAGAGCTGGTTCAGAAGGGTAAGTTGCCTGAATTCAACATTGATAGTGATTGTGTTTTGAAATTTGGGAAGAGATTATGTGTGGCTTGTGATTCACAGTTGAAGAATGAGTTGTTATGTGAGGCTCATAGTTCCCCGTTTTTAGTTCATCCTAGCAGTACTAAGATGTACAGAGATCTGCGGGAGTATTACTGGTGGGATGGAATGAAAAGAGATATTGTTGATTTTACCGTGAAGTGTTTGACTTGTCAGCAGGTTAAAGCAGAGCGGAAGTTACCGAAAGGGATGCTTCAGCCTTTACCAGTGCCAGAGTGGAAATGGGAGAATATATCCATGGACTTCGTTGTGGGATTACCGAGGACATCTCGAGGTAATAATGCAATCTGGGTTATTGTTGATCGCGTGACTAAATCTGCTCATTTCCTTACTATACGAGACACTTTTTCCCTAGATCAACTTTACCGTTTGTATCTTAAAGAGATAGTCAGGTTACATGGAGTTCCTCTCTCCATTGTATCTGACCGTGATCCTAAGTTTACTTCTAACTTTTTGAAAGGCCTTCAGAAGTCGTTGGGTACTGAATTAAATTTTATTACAGCTTTTCATCCTCAATCAGATGGGCAGTCAGAACGAACAATTTAGACCTTGGTGGATATGCTACGAGCTTGTTCGATGGATTATCAGGGAAGTTGGGACCAAAATCTTTCTTTGGTTGAATTTTCATATAATAACAGTTTTCATTCCAGTATACAGATGGAACCATTTGAGGTATTTATGGGAAGCAGTGTCAAACACCAGCATTTTGGGATGAAGTGGGTGAAAGAAAGCTGATGGGACCAGAATTGGTAGAACAGATGGCAGAAAAAGTTCAGTTGATTTAGAAACACATGAGAACAGCTCAGAGCAGGCAGAAGAGTTATGCGGATAACCATAGGAAGGATCTATCTTTCGAGGTAGGTGATCATGTTTTTCTCAAGGTTTCTCCTTGGAAAAGTGTGATGAGATTTGGTAAGAAAGGAAAGCTGAGTCCAAGGTTCATTGGACCGTATGAAATTATGGAGAGAGTTGGATCAGCTGCATACAGAGTGGAATTTCCTCCGATTTTATCTCAGGTACACAATGTTTTTCATGTTTCGATGCTGAGAAAGTATATGCCAGATCCATCTCATGTTTTGAGTCTAGAGGTAGTTCAGCTGGAAGAGAACCTATCTTATGAGAAACAACCAGTCCAGATTCTTGACCACAGGGAGCAGGTGTTATGGAATAAGGTGATTCATCATGTAAAGGTTTTGTGAAAAAACCATATGATTGAAGAGGCAACATGGGAATCTGAAAATGCTATGAGGGATAAATACCCCCACTTATTTTGATAAGTGAATAAAATTGCGAGGACGCAATTCCCAAAAGGGGGGAAGGATGTAACATCCCAGGTAAATAAAGAATAATACATTTTAGTATTTATTAATATTTTCAAATTAAATATTAATTTTACTTTAAAGGGGTTTCTATGTTTGATAGCGTACCCGATACGCAACAAAGAGTTTCTTTGAAATCGTACGTTGCACACTAGTAATAAAATAATATTATTTTAAATGTTAGTTAACACGCAGCCGTTGTATTGGAGGGAATGGATAGAAATAACTAAAATATGATTATATATGTTTGTTAAATGTTTTTACATTTATCTAATAAATGATAAAGGCTTAAAATACGAAAATAATTCAATTTTAGGCTTATATACTCTAATTTTCACGAAAGGTCCACTTATCAACATTTGATGGCGAACCGTCATTAAATATATTTTTGGTCACTCTTATACATTCTTTTGGACCAAATAAAACTCTTCTTTAGAATCGGGACATCAAATATTACTTTGTGTAATCATTTGGTATTTTTCCGATAAAGTTCATTTTTAATGAATAGTGTACAATGTTGTATTTTAATTCAAAACCACTTTTTAATCTAATTTATTAATATGATTAGATTATCTTTTGAATTGGTTTTAAAGTGAAATTAGAATATATTTTTACCATTTAATCCAATGGTGGTCATTGGAATCAATTTCACTTTGAAATTGGACTTAAACTGGTGTCAATCTTTTGATACTTATTATTTCATAAAAACACGCTATTTGTTTTGACAGCGGGAATTAATTATTAAATTAATTAATGCAACTTATATGTTTTGAATTTTGTAAAATGGACTTCATTTTTGAATTCATAATATCAAATATAGCTTAGGGTGATGTTTTGGTTTTTTTCTGAAAAACTTCAATTTTTGATGAATAGTGAAACCGCAAAGTGGTGGTTACAAAATTTGATTTTTCGTTTAAATGGGAATTTACCACTTCTGTGTTTTGAATCTAAAAAATCCAATTTAAATGATTTTCATTATTAAGTAAAATGTGGTTCAATGGGATTAAAATAAATTTTGGTGAATAGTGACTTTTATGTTTTATTAATCACGATTAAAGGTAATTAGTGTAATTTAAGGTAAAAATGATATTATAATAAAATGAAAATATCTTTACACTTGTCCTAACCCTATTTTATGAGTTATGGACGACCAATACAACCCTTGGGTAGATTTTTGGTACCCCATTGAGCCACTTGGGTATGATAATGACATTTATGCCTTTTATTTAAAGTTAAAGTAAAAATGACACAAACATGATATGTTTTACCAAACAAATTTTTACATGGGGTTATACAAGTCATATTTCTTACTATAAATATTAATTAGAAATATAAAAAGATTTCCTACATCATGATATTTTTTTTATAATTTTTAGACATTAAATAAATTAAATTATTTATGACACCATGATGATGCAGCGATTACCTCATTATTTAACGATTTAAATAAAATGGAAAGATAATGTAAAATCTAAGACCTAAAAATGTCCAAAACCTATTGTATGGGTAGATTTAGAACCCTTATCACCTTATCCTAGAAACACATCAATGTGGGACCATTAATAACTGAAACTCATTCTAAAATAAAATAACATTTCCTTGCTTTCCAAGAGTGCCCCTCCTCTCCTCTTATAAAAGGCCCCCACCTCTACCTCATTACCCACACTTCCAAAGCCTTTGGCTCGACCAACCCCTTCTAATTTTGTCTATCCACATCCCTATCTTACTCCTTGAAGCCTCACTTTGGGCAGAAGTCTTTCCAAGGAAGCCTTTGAGCTCAAACCAAAGGGAGTTACCCAATTATAAGGTAATGTCTTCACTTGAGTCCTTTTGTTTTATTTTGCTTCTCCAACCCCCTAAACTCTTTTTATTCATTTATTTTGTGACAGCTCCAGTATATTCCATATACTAGGATGTTGTTATAAGAAGTATTCGAGCTACACTTACACATACCTATGTCTAATGGTTAAATAACATACTGTTTCCGTGGATGGCGAATTTCTGCCACACGAAACGATGATTGTTCGATATTCTTCTAACACCTTCAAAGGTGGCCATTAAGATGTCACTATATTTATATATGATATATAATATGTTTATGTTTTCTTTAAGATTCTGTATTTTTCATTTTGGTTATACCTTTATGGTTTCCATTATCGGTAAATGCGATATCTTCATTTAAGGAAGTGCGGACTACCGCCCCCTCAAAGTGATTTGATTCGTTAATGCCATATGTGGGATGTATAAAGGATGTATTTAAAGTTATTATATATTATGTTATACTGGAATTATAATATACCTCTGTATCATTATTATTTCTTTCCATTAAATTATGACAAAGAAATGAAAGTAGCGTTCATGCATATGTACGACTTACCGCCTCCATGAACGGTGCATTTCATTTCTTATCCCCAAATGTAATGTACTATTATAAGTACATATATATAATGGATATATATGATGTAAGTTACATATAAATGATTAATATAATTCTGTAATTAAAATATACATACCTCTCATTTAGTTTTAATTCCATTAATATGACATAGAAATGAAAGTAGCGTTCATGTGTACGTACAGCTTACCGTCTCCATGAATGGTGCATTTCATTTCTTACCTCTAAATGATTATGTAATATTATAAATACATGTATATGCTATATATATATGATATATGTGATATCCAAATCAGAAATTTCATTCTGGATATAATGAACCTTTGACCACACGAACAACATGTAATCGTAAGAAGTCCACTTTTGACTTAAGGACCAAATATCGACAAAACAAACATTATTAACTTAAATGATTACATAATGTTTATAACATGAAAATAAGTGATATAAAATGAATAATGAACTCGAAAAATGTTCTTATTAAAATAGAAATTAACTCAAGTTTATTATTCAGGACGTTAAAGAACGATCGAGTCAAGTCGGACCCGAGGTAAGGGACTTCATCTCAATCTCCTTTCATTGAGGCATATTTCGTTTTATACACAACTATCTTTTATACGGTGTATAAAACCCTTTGACTTTTACTTTTATACAAAATAAATCTTTTTATATGAAGCGTTTTACAAAACGACAGAAAGGAATGTTTCTTTTAACGTACGCGGTGACAACGACCTTTTCCGCCGCCACGAGTATTATTTGATCTTTGGCTTCCTCAACAAGCCGTAATGTTTTTAAAATAAAATAAATACCATATAATCTTTTATGTATTTTGGTATTGAAAATGGTTTTGATAAAGGATTCTATTATGTCAATATATTTAAATGATATATTGTGATTGAAATGTGGAAATGTTATCATTCCTTTATATTGGTTTTTGTTTTATGATTTTATATTGGTACTTGGACATTTTACGGGTGGTTACGTGATAAACCATATGACGGGTGGTGCCGTGAATACCAGGACGGGTGGTTACGTTATAACCTCCAATGCATTGAGTATGGAAGTCGGCCGTATGGCTATTCCATTAAGTATGTATGGAAGTTGGCCGAATGGCTATTCCATTAAGTGATATGTGTGGAAGTCGACCGTATGGTTATTCCACTTAAGTATGTTTATGTCCCAAGTTACCTTTATAGGTTATGTGTTCTTTATATGGGTTTTATGGTAATCTTTTGGTTACAAAAGGGTAAGTAAAGATCTTTTATTCAGTGAAGAGTTTTTACTACTTAATAAAGGTGAAAAGTATTACTTTGATAAAGTATACATGGTTTACTTTTTGTTTTGATAAACTAACAGTTTTTATTCTCTGTGTATCCCTTACTGAGCTTTTTATGCTCACCCCAAGTTTCTTTGAAATTTTATTCACAGGACTTAATGTGGAATAGGGTCAAGGATGGGATCAAGGTAATGTCATGCTATATAAAACATGGAACTAGACATGTTTCTTTTTAAGAGTTTTTTTTATTCTATGGAAACTTAGTATAAGTGTCTACTTTGTAATCTTTTGAGATGTAATAGTTATGTTCTAATTCTCTAAAACTCTAACCCTGAAAAGATCCTCAATGTGAATTATTCATTTAATTCAATATTAAGTAAGGTTTAAGGTTGGGGCCTTATAGTTATAGTGGAAAGACACACCATATAACTTGAGATGGAACATATCTCTAAAAGAGTTAGTGGGAGAAATATAGACTTCAGTGAATTTTTGGATCAAGGTACACAAGTGTTGGTACAAGAATAGATTCCACAAACCCCATGGAAGAAAAAACTATTCCGAAGACACAAGTATTGTGTAGGAGTATAAGAGAGGTTAGAGAACCATAAGTTTATGGTTTTGTAGTCACAAAGGATTGGTGACTAATTATTTTTTGATAATTATGATCCTCTAACCTAAAAGGAAATAGTAAGTGGAATAGATGTTTCCAAGTGTCATGAATCCATGAATTCAGAAATGGATTCTATATACCGAAACCAAGTCTGGATTTTAGTAGATCCTCTAGTGGTTGTAAATCCCATTGATTTAAAATATGTATGAAAGAATAAACAAGACATGGAATGAAAATTAAGTACCTATAAGGAATGAATCATTGCAAAAGGGTTTAAACAGCATCAAGGAATTGACTACGATGAAACCTTCTGACCAGTTACAATGGTTAAATCCATCAGAATTAGACTTTCTATTACAACTTACCATTACTATGATATTTAGAAAATAGATGTCAAAACAAACTTCATTAATAGGAACCTTCAATAATATGTCTATATGATACAACCTGAAGGGTTTGTGACTCTAAAGTATACCAATAAGATATGAAAATTGAAAAAATACATTTATATGTTGAAGTAATAATCCTAGTCACGAATATTTAATTTTTATGAATCCATAATGGAATTTGGTTCCATAAAGAATGAGTGTGATCCTTATGTCTACAAACAGTTTAGTGGGAGTGTGGTCATTTTCTTAATAGTACATGTTGATCACACATTACTCATTGGAGGTAAAATACCAGTCTTATTGTCTATTATGGCATGGTTGAATAAATGTATATATATGAAGGAATTGGGTGAGGTAGAATATATTATTAGGATTAAGATTTTTCATATTATATCCAAAAGGATTCTCGACCTAAGTCAAAGTACATACAATGAAAATATACTAAAGAGATTATGTATGGAACTATCTAAGAAAGGATTTTTTTCAGTGTCACATAGAATTAATATTTTCAAGAAAATGTTTCCTCATACACGTGAAGAAATAAATAAAGTAGAAAAGATTCCATATGGATCATTGATTGGGTCAGTCATGTATGTTATGCTATATATTATGCTAGATGGCACCTGTGCATTAAGTGTGGTAGGAAGATATCAAGTCGATCCTAGTGACTACCATTGGACGGAAGTTAATACTATCCTTAAGTATCAAAAGTGTACTAAGGATATGTTCCTAGTTTAGGGAGGGTATGAGGAACTAGTCATTAGAGGATATGCAGATACTAGTTTCCAAACTAATAAAGATGACATGAAGTCACAAATCGGATACATATTCACTTTGAGTGGAGGTATTTTGAGCTAAAGAAGATAAAATCAAGCTATGGTCTCAAATTCTACTGAAGATTTCAAGTATATTACAGCTTCTAAGGAATATAAAGAAGTAGAATGGATACAAAACATTATCGAAGATCTTGTTGTGGTACCTAGTAGTAAAATTCTTATAACACTCAAATGTAATAAAACTATAGTTGTGGATCTTGAAAAAGAATAAAGGTCACATTAGAGAACAAATCACATACTTTAGAAGTATCATCACTTGAGGGGTTTTTCTCAAAGAGGAAAGATTTTAGTGAGTGGTATTTTCATAAAATATAACCTGGTGGAACCTTTGAATAAAACCTTGACTTAGTAGAAACATGATTATCATGTGAGGTCTAGCGAACAGAAAGTCACAGGTAGTTGGATCTAGTCCAAGTAGGATTTTTTTGGAGTTTGGGTCCGATGAACAAGCATTTTTACTTTTATAACATGTATATTCAATGTATTAACTATTAATTAAACATATTATTATAAATTGTTCACTTTTATGCATGGATTTAATATAATAAGGTCCTAGATAATTTTTCGCATTGATAAGGTCATGGAAGTTCATTAATATGATGAGAAACTTGAAGTGTTAGGAAAATATTCTTATTATAGTTATATAGTTGGATAACATACTATAACGGGACAAATATTTTTTAGATAATTAAGTGTGGGAACTCATAAGCAGATGAGGATTCTTCTCATGAAATTTTCACTTGGTAATATTTAAAACAAGTGATTATGAAAATAGATCTATGATAGATCAAATATTTTCAATTATTTTATTCTGAATATCAATGTTTTTAATCCCAACAATGTGTTATTTAAAGTTAAAATATCACATTTTATGTTTTTGAATCATTTTTTAGCTTTATTGAAAAAATGGATTGTTTTGGAATTTAACTATTTTAATTTATTTCAATATTTCGACCATAACATTTTATTCACTGATTAAAATTGAAAAATTATTATTTTATAGGTTCTTAAGTTAGATGGGATTAATTTTATTCTTCTGTACCCAAATCTCAATATACCATTTGGAGGCTCAAATCTAGCTCACAAGTCAGGCCTCAAAAACTGTGCATAGATCTGGAAGATTTTTTTGTTGGGCCGATATATCCTAAATTAATGTCCAAAATGATCTGAATTTTAACATGTATCAATAAAAAATCCATATGAATAAATTTTATTTAGGTGTCGACATGTGATTACTTCCTTTTCAAGGTCATAAATGCGCTGGAATTTTGATGATTTGGAATACTAAGAGTCATCGATCCAGAATAAATACCCAAAGTAATTTGGATGTATCTCTCACCACACGTGTCCAATGAAGCTAAAATTTTGTGGGTAAACATAGGGAACATATATGAACAAAATTAAAGAATTATACTTATCCAAATTCAGTTATTAAATGGTAAATTCACACTAAATCATTTGGAGTACTATTTTGGAGCCAAAATTTTCACCTCTTTTGCCTATAAAAGAGTGTTTCTTCTTCATTATAATGGGTTGGCAACTTAGGGGTAGCCTTTATTGTACAATTTATATATTTTAGTATTGTATTTTATTTTTAGTTCATTTTTTAATTACATTACATGTTTTAATTTAAGTTTTATACTTTCTCTCCTTTTATTTCTCTCTTTTATTTTCTTCCACTGTTTTCTTCTTCACTGTGAACTCTTATGCTTGTGATCATGAGTAGCAAATCTGAGGAAGTTATTTGGGAAATAATCTAGTGATGAAACCAAGTATTTTAAGATTCTTGTTTTATGTTTCTTATTTTATTATAGTTTTTTCAAGGGGATCTTAGTGGGTTAGGAATTTTCGTGTCTTCACTTGCCACCCGAGGCTTAGCTTTCACTTCTGTAATATTATCCCTCAATCGAGGAGGTGGATGTGTGGTATCTCAGTGATCATTGATTGTAATATATATTAAAAATACTTGGAATAAATTTATGTTCATTCATATGATGGATAATTTTCATTAAGTAAATTTTAAACTAATTAAAATATGATGAAGGTTCACTCAGGGTGATTATCTTTAGAATGTCTCCTTTCATTCTAACTTCATTATGTTTTCATTCATTGTGTTTGCATTGTATCTTCATTATTAATTATATTATTTCATTATCAATTCTCATTTATCCAATTCTTTTAGTTTTATTTTCTAAATAACAAATATATATTAAAAATTATTTTTGAAATAGTGAGTGATTGACCACAACAACTCCTCAAAATATCAACCTAGGTGAGCCTCTATGCTACATTTAATTATAAATATTTTTGAGAGCATTCACGATAATTCTTAATAAAATTGGTTCCATTTTTGCGGATCCAAGTTTTCTTAACTCATTATTTTTATTCACATTTTGTAAACAATTATCCTTTATTTTAAAAAAACACAAAAAAATCATAAATTTCAAAAAAAACTTAAAAAAAATCACTTCATTCATGGTGTCTTTCAATTCAATTTTTTTATGGACTAATTAATATTAGGTTCAAGAAGAAATTTAAAAATCTCAAATTAAATAACTTAAAGAATAACTATAAAAACTAAATAGAAAATCTAAAAGGGCTGAATAATATATTTGTTCACTGGTGTAACAATACAAACCTGACCTAAAACCAGAACCCAAATCAAAAGAAGTGGTGGAAGAGATTTTACCAATCATTTTTTATGCTAAATAACCTGAGGTAGGTGAGAAGGAGCTTCTAAAGGAACTAATAACATCATAATACACTCAACCATTCCTTGAGTAGGTCCATGATGAAAACATGTCAACTGATGCACTTATGAGAGATCAACAATTTTTTGGAAAAATCCTAGAATCACTTTGTTAAAGATAACCTGAAACTTGATCTTCCCATTGATGATAATGAAATATAAGTGCCTCTATACCAATCTCTTTCTTTGTAAGATAAAGTTTAATATTCACATAATGATATTGAGTTTCCAATGGTCTTTCTCAAAAAGATCAATTTCCAAGTTGACTTGCATGAAAGGGAATATTTCTTTATTAATTCTTCATGTTTTAATCTTATTCAAGATGAATTGTTTTTTGACTTAAAATTTCTTAAACTTTATGATACAACATGGATAAAGTAGGACTTGGATGTTAATTATGGGACCAAACATTTTTTGGTGATTTAAGAAGAAGATATATATAATCATTTGGTGCAACTACCTCCTCTATAATGAATTATATACCATATGGAGGAGGACACCACAGAAGTCATCAGGGAGAACCCCTACTTTCTTTTACCACCCACTATAGATCTCAAATTCTATCATTTTCTTTTCTTGGGGGCTGGTAACTTTCTTATCTTCTTTGGGGTTCTCTAATTTTAGTGTTTTCTCATGAACTTTGGAAAAGTCACATGTGGTAGTTCATCTCAAAGAAATCACACCCACCTTCTGATTAGAGATAATCTGCTACAACTTCCTGACTAGGGGTACTAAAAACCTAGCACCCAATTTGGGGTCTAAACCAAGAATTATACCTTTTCTATCCATTTTATATTTTTTTTTCATGTCCTGTCATTTGTTTCTTGTAGTTTTAAAGTGGTAGCAGATATGATCTTAACTCAAGACTGCCACTGAAAAATAAATCAGGTTGCTTTTTTCCTTTTCTTCATTTTATTTACTACCCAATATAAATTCTGTGTGAATTTTTTTTGATCAGATTTGAGCTAAAAAAGAGGTTAGTAAATTTATGAGTGTGGTAGAGGGATTTCAACCTATTTTTAGGAATTTTGTGTGTAATTTCATTTTATTTTTCTAAATTTTTCATATTTTCCTTTTTAATTTTTGTTGTGTTTTTAGGATTATTGAGGTGAATTAAATAATTTGGAAAATTCAAACTATATTTTTGTTTTTGGAAATTTTCTTGATTTTAATATTTGAGGATTTACATGATTTTTTAATGGATTTTTTTTCTTCTGATTTCAGATCTTTTTATTTGATGAAGTTTGATTGATTGTGAAACTCATGTTCATTAGTACTCTCCAAATTGAAAATCATGCACAATCCGAGAGGTTTATAAACCTATTTGACATCTTCCCACATTTTTTTCTTTATATCCTTGAGACATGTTGTTTGATCCATAACTTTCTTTTTTTTTCAAAGCTGTTAGAGTTTATGTAATGTGTCAAGTATGATTGAGGCGTTACTTTAAAATCCTTTTTGCATTGAAATCTTATTTCCGGCCTACCTTAACATATGACCTTTATTAATCCCCTGGTATCCATGAAATATTTATTAATAAGATACATTAAAATCCATTTATCCCTTCCTAACCTACTCTAGAAGTTAAATGAATTATTATTGTTTAACAGAAGTGTGGGGGAGGGATAATATGAGTTGTGTTTTGCTTTCCTGAAAAATCTGTTTGAGACGAATTGAATGTGTTTCCATATTTATTACTTATTGGGTGGCATAAATTTAATGACATAAAGATGGATGGGTAGCCCAAATTTCATTACACATTTGGTTTTTGTGTTCACCAATTTTTTAAGATAAAAATATTCCTCTCTTTTCCTCAAAAACATGATTATGAAGAGAAATCCATATCTAGATTCAAGCTGAAACAATGATACAAATTGGTGAAAGAGGGATAGAATTTATAATTTATGCTGAAAATTCCAAGTGTTAAATTCCCAAATAAATAAATAGGTGTTTATAGGTGATTCATTTTTGAGCTAATTAATGAGAACACCATTCATGAGCAAAATTGTTTTCATGCATTTACTTCACTTTAGAGCTTAACCCTCCCCATTTCGGCTCTAATGTTTTTACATTTAAAACCTTTAATCCATTATCCTTATAAAAAACCATGAAAAATGACTCATTATTAAAACATTTTTGACTCTATTAACTATAGATATTAGGAGGATAAAAACCCTATGGACATCACACATGTTCTTGAAAATGAGAAAAAGTCACATTAAAAAACCTTGATTTAAGAGAGAAATATTTTTCTAGGGAGATGGGTACGCCATGCATGTGAGGATTAACATGAGATTTAATAGACTTATTTTATTTTTGAAAAGTTAGAAAATTTTTATCCATGTATGATGCATGATATTTTCTTTGATAAGATAATTGAGTTGTGTTGTAAATTATTCTTTTAGAAGTTTTTTTGACCATGGTATAAGATGATTGCCCGGGAGTGCACTGTCTAAGTGTGGGGGAATTTATAGATAAAATATTTTCAATTATTCTATTATTAATTTAAATTTTTTAATCCCACCAATGTGTTATTTTATGGTAAATTTTCACATTTTATGTTTTTGAAACATTTTTAGCTTTATCGAAAAAATTTCTTATTTTTGAATTTAACTATTTTAATTTATTTCAATGTTTCAGCCATAAAATTTTATTAGATGATCAAAATTAAATAAATTATTCTTTTCTAGTTTTCTATGTTCTATGTTCTTAATATTTTTCTTCTGGACCCAAAGCTCAATCTACCATTTGGAGTCCCAAATCCGTCTAACAAGTCAAGCCTAAAAAACTATGCATAGATCTGAAAAATTTTATTTTTGGGCATATATCTCCTAAATTGATGTCCCAAATGAGCTAAATTTCAACATGGATCAGGATAACATCCCAAGGAACAACTTTTATCAAGGTTTAAATGAATGATTCCTTGTTCTGTAAGGTCATAAACGCACTGTAATTCGGTTGATTTGGAATATGAAGAGTCGCATGTCTAGAATAAATTCCCAAAGTAATTTTGATGTATCTCTCATCACACATGTGAAATGAATCTAAAATTTTATGGGTCGACATAGGGAACATATATGAACAACTTTAAAGAATAACACTTTTAAAAATTCAGTCATTAAATGGATAATTCACGTGTAAACATTCATAGAACTATTTTGGAGAAAAATATTTCACCTCTTTTGCCTATAAAAGAGGGTTTCTTCTTCATTATAAAGGGTTGGAAACTTATGGGTAGCCTTTGTTTGACATTTTATATATTTTAGTATTGTATTTTATTTCCATTTAATTTTTTAATTATAGTACATGTTTTAATTTAAGTTTTTTCCTTTCTCTCCTTTTTCTTATCTCTTTTGTTTTCTTCCCTCATTTCCTTCTTCATTAGTGAACTCTTCTACTCATGATCATGAGTAGCTAAACCGAGGAATCTCCCAGGAGAGTAATCCAGTGATGAACCCAAGTATTTGAAAATTCATGTTTTATTTTTCTTATTTTCTTATAGTTAGTCCGAATGGGATCTTAGTGGGTAAGGCGCCTTTGTATCTCAACTTACCACCTGAGGCTTAGCTTTCACTTCTGCAATATTCTCCCTCGATTGAGGAGGTGGATGTGTGGTATCTCAGTGATCATTGAGTGTAATGTATATTCACAATAATAAGAAGAATGGTATTTTCATGAATTTGATGTATTATGTTCATAACGTAAATTTAAAACTAATTAAAAGATGATGAAGGCTCACTTGGGGTTATTCTCTCAGGAATGACTCGTTTCATTCTAACTTCATTTTGTCTTCATTCGTTGTGTTTACATTGCATCTGCATGTTTAATTTTATTATTTCACTATCAATTCTCAATTACCAATTTCTTTTAGTGTTATTTTATAAATAAAAAAATATATATTAAAAAGTGTATTAGAAGTACTGATTGATTGGCCACAATAGCTCCCTAAGACATCGACCAAAGTCATCCCTTGTGCGGCATTTAGTTATAAAATTTTTGAGAGCACACACGACAACGCTTCACAATCTACAAGTTGGAATTCTATATGTTTTGGTGTCATCATATATTCCTATCTGTGAGGGTTTTTATTGGTACTTAGACTTTAATATTATCATTAATGCATATCATGACTCACACACTTAGATTTACTAATGAAATATGTTTGTGGTGAGGTAGGGTAAGTTGGGTGTGTCATGATTGACATGACATTAATGGATAAGTCGGGTAAGGATTTGTCCCTTCCATCTTTATGGAAGATGATATCTCGAACCTTTGATTGGAATGGAATTGTCTCCCTAAAGTCTATGGTCATGGTGTAATGACATGTTTATTTCAGATAGTCAAAGAAAGATGTGTCAAGAATATAAGATGGTGACATAGATGTGACACTATGTGAAAAATGACCTTTTGTGACGGATTATTTGCGACAGGAATAGATCCCGTCCCAAATAATTAGTTATTTACGATGAGATTAGGGGTCCCATCGCAAAAGGTTTGGTGCGGTTTGGCGCGGTTTGCGTGCCAAACCGGGGAAGGGTATTTGCAACGGGGGGTGCCTCCCCGTCGTAAATACCCGACAACGATAAATTCTATTTGCGACGGGATCTTCCCCCATCGCAAATAGTTCGCCGATGGGTCACTATTTGCGACGGGACCCGTCGCAAATACCTGGTGGCGGTAAATACTATTTG
Source organism: Viscum album (assembly GCA_963277665.1). NCBI lineage: Eukaryota > Viridiplantae > Streptophyta > Magnoliopsida > Santalales > Viscaceae > Viscum > Viscum album. The sequence goes on along the minus strand of OY728157.1, from coordinate 719,019,263 downwards.
CGACGGAATATTCCCTCATCACAAATAGTGTGTCGACATGCCACTATTTGCGACAGGACCGGTCACAAATACCCTTTTAACTGCCGACAATAATTAATATGGACGAAGATATTTGCGATGAGAGTCCCGTCACAAATAATACCATCACAAATACTCCAACCTATATATACCCCTGTCTGTTTTTTTCATTCTTCCTCCCAATTCCTACTTCCCCTCTCTCCCTAAACTCTAATTTTAGAGTTAAAATATCTCTTAGTTAATTTTTTTATGAACAAGTTTTAAATTCCTCTACACCTATAACAGATCAAGTTTAAATGTATTTATGTTTTATTTAATTTAATATCTATTTCATTTGTTATATTAATTTTAATTATTGTTAATTAGTTGTAATTAAATTAGATTTAGATTGTTTTGTCATCAGTATTTGTTTGTAATAATAAGTTTAAATTATTAGTACTAATTATTAATAATTAGCAGTAATTAGGAATTATTAACGATAATTAGTAATGAATATAAATACTTTACTGTAATTAGTAATTATTGGGGTAATTTGCGGTAATTTGGAGTAATTAATAATAATTAGCAGTAATTAGTAATAATTTGTAAAAAATAGTAATAAATACTAATAATTAGTAATAAATACTAATAGTTCGTAATAAATACTAATAATTAGTAACAATTGGTAATAATTAGTAATAATTAGTAATAATTAGTAATAATTAGTAGTAATTAATAATAATTAGTAATAATTTGTATTAATTAGTAATAAATACTAATAAATACTAATAATTAGTAATAAATAGTAATAATTAGTAATAAATAGTAATAATTAGTAATAAATAGTAATAAATAGTAATAATTACTAATAATTACTAATAATTAGAAATAATTAGTAATAATTACTAATAATTAGAAATAATTAGTAATAATTACTAATAATTAGCAGTAACTACTAACAATTACTAATAATTAGCAATAATAGTCAATAATTAGCAATAATTATCAATAACTAGCAATAATTATCAATAATTAGCAATAATTAGCAATAATTACTAATAATTAGCAATAATTACTAATAATTAGCAATAATTACTAATAATAACCAATAATTAGTAATAATTAGCAATAATTAATAATAATTATAAATAATTAGGAAAAATTAGGAAAAATTAGGAAAAATTAGGAAAAATTAGCAATAATTAGGAATAATTAGGAATAATTAGAAATAATTAGGAATAATTAGAAATAATTAGGAATGATTAGCAGTAATTAGCAATAATTAGTATTAATTACCAGTAATTACCTGTAATTACCAGTAATTAGTAGTAATTAGCAGTAATTAGTAGTAATTAGCAGTAATTAGTAGCAATTAGCAGAAATCAACAGTAATTAGCAGTAATTAGCAGTAATTAGGAATAATTAGGAATAATTAGGAATAATTAATAATAATAAGAAATAATTAGTAATAATTTGGAATAATTAGGAAAAATTAGTAATAATTAGTAATAATTAGTAATAATTAGTAATAATTACTAACAATTAGTAATATTTAGTAATAATTAGTAATAATTAGTACTAATTAGTAATAATTAGTACTAATTAGTAATAATTAGTAATAATTAGTAATAATTATGAATAATTATGAATAATTATGAATAATTAGTAATAATTAGTAATAAATATGAATAATTTGTAATAATTATGAATAGTTAGTAATAATTATGAATAATTTGTAATAATTAGTAATAATTACGAATAATTATGAATAATTATGAATAATTACAAATAATTATGAATACTTACGAATAATTATGAATAATTTCGAATAATTAACAATAATTATGAATAATTACGAATAATTACGAATAATTATGAATAATTAAGAATAATTTGCAATAATTATGAATAATTAGTAATAATTAGCAATAATTTGGAATAATTAAGAATAATTAGTAATAATTAGTAATAATTATGAATAATTAGTAATAAATTGGGATAATTGTAATACATTGTAATAACTTAGCACAATTTCTAGTGGATTGGAGACACTCCTTTTTCTCAATGAATCTTCTCCTTTCAACTCTCACCGACTCAAAACATTATGAAAAATGCGCTTCTACGTTTTCATATCCAATCTCATATTCACGAGATTGGATATGCATTCTCAAGACCACATTTTTCATAATGTTTTCAGGTGGTGACATTTGGAAGAAGATGATTCATCAAAGAAAAGGGGGATATTTTGTCTGACAACTCATTTACTTGTATCATTCTTACACTAAAATCACAATGAATAATCTGGTCAGAGGTATGCTTATACTTTATTATATGCACAGAAATTGATATTCGTACCTATGAGGAGATTCTTCATTGTGATTTATGTGTGATAAAGTTGAAAATAAATGAGTCTTCGGACAAAAGAGCAGCAGCAAATCCACTGGAAACTGTGTCACCCATAATTAGTGGTAATTAATAAGAAGTGGTTGTAATTATTTTTCTTTTCTTTTGTAGATAGTGTTTTTCTTATTTCCAATTATTCAAAAACATGAATGATTTTATATTTTGTAGAAAAATATAGAATAAGGAAGTTGAAAAAAATCATTCTTAGATTATCACGCTTGGAAATGTCAGCATAGAAATCCAAATGGTTCTGGTTTAAATCGTGTATATATTGAGGGTTTAGAATCTTTTTTATCATTTTCATCATCAAAACCAAAAGTTGTTTCAGAAGGCATAATTAAGTGCCCTCGTAAAAAAATGTTCTCTGAGAACACTTGACACATTTGACAACGTTGGGGGACATCTCTTGCATTTTGGTTTTCAACCAGATTATATTTTTTGGTATCAACATGGTGGACACATTTCTAGAGAAGATACTAATAATTTGATTTTGGATCCATCATAGTTTCAAAATTTAGTACAAGATGTTGCAAGTCCATCTATTCAACAAATTAAAACTCAAGATGATATTTATTTAACTTCTGATTTGGCACCATCTAAATTTTATGATTTATTGAGGTCTGCTGAGGATGAATTATATCCTGGTTGTAAGATAAGAAAATTAGAAGCGGTTGTAAAATTTATGGCTATTAAATCAGATAATGGAATGTCAAACAACTGTTTTGATCATATATTTTCTTTGGTTAAAACATTATTACCTAAAGGAAATGTGTTGCCTACAAATTACTCTGAGAGTAAGAGGCTGGTTTGTAATCTAGGCCTTAGTTATCAAAAGATTCATGTATGTGAAAATGATTGAATCTTATATTCTAGTGAAAATGAGTAAGTGAATAGTTTCCCCACATGTGTAAAATTGAGGTATAAAGAAGCTCAACTAGGGAAGTCTGAATTGATTCCTGTAAAATAGTTGAGATATTTCCTGCTTACACCCAGGTTGTTGTGTTTATTTATGTCTTAGAACACAATGATAATGATTTCATGGCACAAAACCAAGATTTCAATCGGGTAAAAGATTGAATCATCCATATGATGGCTATTCATGGAAACATTTTTATTGAGTGCATCCGTCTTTTTTCTTTAGAAGCCCGAAATGTGTGATTGGGTCTTTCTACTGATGGTTTTTGTCCATCTGGTTCTTATAGTAGTCAGTATTCATGTTTTCTTGTCTTTATAACTTCGTAAAATTTACCTCTATGGATGTTGATGAAGAAGCCTTATATATTTTTGACCTTATTAATCCCAGGAAATTCGAAAAAGAATATTAATGTTTATTTGAAACCATTTATTGATGAGCTAAATAAATTATAGAGTAATGGTGTTAGTATATATAATGTTTCTTTGAAACAAAATGTCCTACTAAAAGCTACATTGATGTGGAAAATTACTGACTTCCAGGTATATGGCATGTTATCCGGCTGAAGTACACATGGTCTGAAATCATGTCCTTACAATATGAGATACAACAAAGAATTTATTCTTATCAATGGAAAAAACATTACTATTTGGACTATCATTACATATTTCTTCCAACTGATCATCCCTTTCAGAGGAACAAATCCCATTTCAGAAAAGGAACTATTGAAAGGGATGGACCTCCAAAAATGATCTCATGTACATAGTTAAAATCAGTCATATTTTCATTACCTCCCAATATATTAGGACCAACAATAAACCAATAGAAGATTCAAGGCTATGGGAAATAAAACAATTGGATAAAACATATCATTTTATGGGATCTTCAATATTAGTCTAATTTGTTGGTCCTCCACATGTTGGATGTCATGCATATTGAGAAGAACTGTATTTGTAATTTATTTCATACATTTTTGGATACACCAGGTAAAACCAAAGATAATGTAAAGGAACAATTAGCTCTTACCCCAATTTATAGGTGACCAAAACTTGAAATATTTGAAAATGTCAAATCATAGAGGTTAATGAAGCCAAAAGAAACTTATACACTATCCAAAGAGAGTTTCTTATTATTTTTTCAGTGGATTGAATATTTGAGACTTTCAGATGGCTATGCTTCCAATTTGGGAAGATGTGTTAAAAATGGTTATATTATAGGATTAAAAATTCATGATTGTCATTTTATAATGGAAATAATTATTCTTATTGGATTAAGAGTTTTGTTGAATTCTATGATTTGGGATTCGATAACATACATATCATTTTTTTTTCAAGACATTTGTGTAGTGACAATAGAATACTATGCATTATGAAAACTGGAAGAAGATGTTGTTGTAATTATAAGTAAGACGGAAAAAATCTTCCCGCCAGCTTAATTTGACTAAATGGAATATTTGATATTACATTTTCCACATCAAGAAAAATATGGAGGTCCGATACAGTTTCGATAGATGTACCCATTCAATAGATGTATGTGGAAATTGAAGAAAAAATTATGTGAAAAAGAATCATTTGAAGGCTCAATTTCTGAAGTGTATTTGCATAAGGAAATTAATTTTTTTACTCTCATTATTTTGAATTTGAATATCCCTCAAAACAAAAATGAATTGGATGGAATGAGGGGAATTTTGATGATGAAATGGAAAATCAATTATCAGTTTTTATTCTACCAGATCTTAGATTCATTTGAGTTATTAAATGAGGGATTTTAGATGATGAACATCAGAGAGCTCATACATATGTTCTGCTCAACTGTGAAGAAATGACATCTTTTGTACTATGAGTTCTTCTATAAATTATTATATAATTTATGTTACAATAAGTACACTTATTTTATTTGTAGGTTATATGATAATCATATCAAGAAATAGCTTCCAAAAATGACAGCAGCTGCTCTTGAAGAATGCCTTCAAAAAAATTCTCAATGGTTTCAAAAACTAGTAACATAAATTATTGATTGTTTAACATATCAATTCAATTTATTATTTATTATATTGATAATTGTTTTAAAAAATTTTAGGTGTCTCAAAATGCTGATATAATTGATAAGCGACTGTTTATATTGAGTAACCCACCATCCAAAATGGTTAAATCTTACAATGAATATGTGGTGAATAGTTTTCAATTTCATACACATGCATATGGGGAATAAAAAAACAATAAACAATGGAGTTTTATTGAGAGATCTCATCATAGAAAAAGTGAATTTTACTTTTATGGCATGCTATATGAAATTATTGAACTATGTTATCTAGGAAAAAAATACATAACTATGTTTAAATATCGGTGGTTGGATTCTAAGAGAGGCTTGTGTATTCATCTGGCTCATGGAATCGTTGATATTAAATATAAAAGTCTTATTGCAGTAAGTGAACAATTTTTATTGGATCAATAGGCACATAAATTTTTTTAAGAAATGTACTATGCTACTTAAAAAGACCAGAGTGATTGCTGGAGAATAATAGAAATTAAATCTCAGGAAAATCAGTTTACTCAAAGTGAATTTGGTTCTCCTAAAGTAAAAGTAATTGAAATTTTTTAAGAGACTACTCAAAATACATCTTTTTCACAAAGATACATGAATATAGATGATGACACCCCAAAATTAAGGTTTGATGATAACGATGATGTTAATGATGTTTCGAATGAATTTGAAATGGAAAAAGATGATGAAACTAAAACTCATATAGATATTGATGATTTTGAGGAGGAATATGAAGACATTCACATCATCAGATATGAAGATGATGATGAAGGTGAACATTGACATAGTTAAATGCCGGTTATAATCATAACTAATTTATATCTATATATAATAGTTATTTTAAACTATTTTATAACAACAATCATTTTGTGTTTTAGATGGATGATGATCTATTTTGTCAGTTGTAGGAGGGTGAGAAACCATTGGATGAGGAGTATTTGGGATCATCTGACCCTCAACCTACTGGTGGTTCATGGGGTATGCAGAGGGGGACGGTCTTGCACAACTGATGATTCTTAACCCTATCCCTGAGCGATGTCCACATCTTGGCTTCGATCCACGCATGCAGAGGTATGTTAACCTGTGTAATTTATTTAGCTTTAATTAATTTATTTATATACAAATTGTTTGATTATTTGTTCTTTTTTCATAGTTTTTCACATATAGCTATTGGACAAGGGAGCTCTATCTTGCACAATTATTTTTCTCAGCCATGGATCTAATGGGAATAGATTCCTGTTGATGTGAAACATGGAATGTTCAATCATTGGATAGTACGTAAATAAATAATATTTATTTTGAAATTTATTTCATTAATAACTTTATATTATAAATTATTTTTAGGGTTTATGGTACACCATCGATGATAGCATGTGTGACGCTATCCACGAGGCATGGGAGGTGTCTATACCTGACTGTTTCTATCATTTTTTTCACAATTTGAGAAGGATGACCATGAAGAAAGTAGGAGTGGTAGTATTTGATGAGACATGTAGAGCCCACCAACCAGAGTACATTTCATCTCACATTTGGGATGGATTTTTTTCACACTAGTTAGGCGGTGGATTTTAGAGGAGATCTTCATTGGGCCAACAGAACTGGGGGAGATAGGAGGTGATACATCAATCTGGTAGCTGTACATTTAGTATGCATAGAGACCATATGGTAAGTACTTTTTTAAATATTTTATATAACATTAAATATAAATAGTTTATTTTACATTCATATAGGCAGTCGAGCAGCTCAATATTACAGAGTAAGACATTTATCAGAGGATGTACAGTGATCCAACCATTGGAGAGATTAGAGGTGATCTCCAGGGTCGGATTGTGGTCAGTATTATTTCTTTTTTAGTTTGAAAATTAATTGAATATAATATTTTCACTAATTTAATTTCAAGTTTGAATTGAAGGATTCATATGAGGCCGTGAAATTTCAAACACATGCTGAGAGTCAGGTCGATATGACTGATCAGACTAGTGCCCACAATTTTGATGAGGCGACATGGACGTAGGTGACCCAGTATGGCTTCAATAAGGGCAGTGTAGTTGGTATCGTCTCTCATTTGACTCCATGGACTTCTTATGGTACTACTATGATGTCTGCATCCATCTCAAGAGGAGGTCTTGGGGAGGCATCATCTTTTGGTTCATGGTATCAGGAGCAGCTTCAAGCTCAGAGTGAGCTTATAAAGAGTTTGTGTGAGCAACAAGAAGAGATGTGTCAGCAATAGTAGTAGTAGGAAGAGATGTGTCAGAAGCAGTAGTAGTAGCACAAGGAGGAGATGCGTCGATTGAAGCAGCAGCATCATGAGCAGATGGATTACATGCATCGTCTGACTCGTAGTTTCGGGATGAAGTTTCCTCCACCATCTCCTCCATCTCCTCCAGCTCCTCCGGAAGACTATCCCCCCATTAATTTTTTTGGCATGTTAAAAACATTTGAATGCAAAGTTTTTTTGAAATATTAACTATTTACAGTTTCTGTCTTTTATATTGGTGCGAATAGTGCAAAATTTAATTTTTTTTTATTTTTAATATTTTATTTTTTCATTATTTATTATTTGTATTATATTTTTTAATGTTTTTTTATTTTAAAAATAATAATAATAATAATTTTTTATTTTTTTATATTTTTGGTGAGTATTTATAATTTTAATATTGATATTTTTTTATTATTTTAATAATATTAATATTATTTTTTTCATAAATATTAATAATAATAAATACATTATTACATTATTAGTATTATTTTATTATTAATAATCTAATAATATATTTTTTGTATATTCTTAATATTAGTATTATTATTATATAATATAATATTATCTATATTAATATTATTATTATTATTATTTTCTAATATTAACTTGTCATAATTTTATTCAATATATATATTTTTATTTTATTAAGTATTTGCGATGGGTTCCTGTCACAAATAGTTCATATATATATTTTAAATAAGTATTTTTGATGGGGAAATAGGCCCGTTACAACATGTTTTTATATATATAGTATATATAATCAAAGAACTATATGTGATGGGAAAACATGCCCATCGCGAATACTCGCCCCAAAAAACTTTTATATATAGAATATATGTAATCAGAGAACTATTTATGTCATTGTTTTCTCCAACGGACTATTTGTGATGGGACCCCGTCACAAAAGCTCATTTGTGACCGACTCCCATTGCAAAAATCCCATCGCAAATACCTCAAATTCCAGTAGTGTGAAACTTTCTTGATTAGATATTGTTAAAAATAGACTATATTACACACTAAGTATTCATATGTGGTTGTTGTTATAGAGAAATTAAGTTCTTTATCTTGGGTGTATTTACTTGTCTCCTGATTGTGATCTTAGAGTTTAGGCAAGCCTATCTAATGCCAATGAGAAAGAACACTATAGGGTCACACACAAAGTGTTTTTGTTGATCTTGAATAAATTATATTTAAATTTAATTAATGGAATAAATTTTGAGTTCGTGGGCTCTAACCCACGGTTCAATCTATCATGGTAATTTAATTAGTGGAATAAATATTTTTCCCAATACTGAGGAATAATTTTTATTCAAGTTTTATTGATCTCATAAATTAAATAAATATTTATTCACCAGATTGAGAATAAAATATATTAATTAATTAATTTGAATATTTAATAAATATTTATTTTATTGGTTTGTGAATAAAATATTTATTTATGAGAATAAAATATTTTATTCGGGTATTCAATAAATAATAGAGGACTTAGAATGGACTGACACTACGTTCGGTGAAAAATATTAATTAATAATTTGGTTAAATAATACTTAATATTTCAAAAGTTGGCACATGCCACAAAATAATATTATTGTTCTTATGTGTTATGGGGTTTATTAAAGGTTATTATATTATTTAATGGTTTTCATGCATTAAATAATTATTTTAACCTAAACCCTAGCTCTATAAAGAGACAGTTATGTGAATTGTGTAGATCATCGATCGGTACAATTGAAATATATAATTGTTGTGTACAATGAATTCTATCTCAAATCCCCATTCTCTCTCCCTCACAAGAATGAGAAACATAAGATATATTTCTTTAGATGTAGTAAAAGCACCCATTGAAACTATAACCAACTTGTCTTTTGTGGGATTCAATAAATAATTCACTATGTACATGACACGAATTTCATGAAAAATGGAAAATTTCCCAAGAATATTGAAAAATAATTCTTTATCGGAACCAAGAGAAATGATCTTTTCATATTAATTTATAATTAATTTAGAACACTAGAAGATAAATTACTTGGGACATGAGATCTTTTTTCATTTATGGTGTTGATTGTTCTAACTCGATTGGTGTATCTTCATCGCATAGTGATGACCCAAATTAGAGGCCCTATTGTGGATATCCACATGTTCTCATTCAATATATGAACAACACAAATGAAATATAGGGTGCTAGCACAACTGATTGATCATGTTATGTTTTTCACTTCGATCACTTCAAGTTCCTTCTGGATTGAAGGAATTTCACATGTTTTTTTCTTGAGAGGAAGAGAATTTTAGTAAAATATGTGGATAAAATTGTAGTGACAATGATTAACATTTCCCCAATTGACACAACATTCTATTTATAGAATTAAGGTTAGAGTTTAATATTTAATTAATTGCACAAATTTTCATAATAATATACTAAACCCAAAAAGAATCACATTTCATGTAATAAAATTATAATATTATTTTATTTATGGTGTTTGTTCCACCTCACAATGATAATATTTATTTTACAATCTGGTAAATAAATATTCATTGCAGGATAAAACTGGTCTGCTAGTTCTCCTCAACGTTTATTAAATTATTGAATAAATATTTAAATAAATATGTTTAATTAGAAAATAAAAAATATATATTTTATTCATAGTATGGAGAATATATATTTATTTAATATTCATGTAACCAAATAAATTATTTATTTAATAAATAAATAAACAGTTATTATAATATGAATTAATGGTACTAGGGCACATAGTAGAAGCCCGTGGGCTAGAGATTTAAAACTTTTCATCACCAGAGTGATGAAAATTCATCGCCTCTAGTGATTTGAGAAGGTAGGGTATGAGGATCTTACATTAATTATCAAAGAACAAAAATTAAATATAAACGGTTTCCTTGTTCGATTCAATGCACATTCAACTATAGATTTTTATCTATGACTATTGCTTGAAGGATCTGAGGCCAAACCCCATTAGATCATCCACTCATGCTTCAAGAATTCATGAGTATTTCAATCATCTAATTCTAGATTCTAGTGCTGATCTATGAAGATTCCTTTGATTTTGCAACTATCACCTCAATCACATGCCTTCGATCCACAAAGGTGTTCTTGGATCACTCTCTTGGATAAAGCCTTTCTCTCTCTAGGATTCAAAAGGATAGAGGATCTCTCGTTCCTTTGGAATGAATAGTATTTTTAAAATTTCCTCCTCCCGACTTATATAGTGGATGTTCAAAATACCCAAATAGGGTTCCATGAACATTGTATATTTAACGTTCACTAAATAAGTAATAAATAAATAGTTATGAAAAACTAACTACATTATAAATACTATTTATATTTTATAACCCACTTTTAATATATGTTAAATATATTACGTGATAAGCTCGGTTCATTAACTTGACTTGTAATCACCAATAATATTAAATGAACCTTGGATATTAAAATAATACCTTTCCTTATAATATCATTCCATGTATTCACTTAATATCCTATGAATACTTTTAATAAATAAATTCAAACCAATTATTCTATACTCAAATAATAATGAATTTATTTATTCATTAGTGATCGTTAATACTTGGACAACTTTCAAACCCCATATTGGGTCACACCATGTACTATATACCTATTCACCATAATAGGGAAGACTCTTGAATATGATATTGTGTGGGACCCTCTAGGCCCCTATCTTGATAGTAGTGAAAAATATTCATAAACCAAGAGAGGAGTCTGCTAACTTATCAAGGCATCTAAATAGAAAATCAAATTTCATAGCAATGAAAACCTTTCAAAAAATCCACACTATGTAATATAATCTCTTAATCTCATGATATCTTATAAATCAATATGCACAGCTTGTGCCATTATCCATTCTTGATTTATTATTTTTTGATATAACTGGACAAACTTACCTTTGACTATCATGGTCATGGATTTATGAAGATACTACCATCTTAATCATCAAGGCCCAAGATATCACTTCCTTAATTAGGAAGTTTCAAAATTTATCTTGATCGTTAAACCAATGACATACCAGAAATGATGCACCCAACACAAACTACCTCACCATGACTTCAATGTCATGGTTTTTTGTCAAAGTATGTGATCAAATAACACACATTGACAAAGATCGTAACTCAGGAGACCAATACACTTGGTTATTGAAAGGAATAACCAATGGATCCTGAAACATGTTGTGTTATTATTGGTGGGTCTATCCTCATGATATCATCTACTCGAGATCACCAAGTGAGAACTTAATGATAATAATTCTCAATGATTATGAGTCTCCAGCACCTGATGGTCATACATCATACATCTCTAATCAATATTTTTTATCTGGACCATAGGACATAACTTTAGGATTACTATCATGGTATCTCTAGGTTCTCATTATAGATTGGGAACTGTTATAACCCTTTTATGTGAGTGTAATCTAAGGAAATTACCATAAATATAGTAAATGCAAAAGTATCAACACTATTATTATAATTAAAACACATGTATATATAAAAATATATACATGTAATGGTAGTAAAAGTATATATATATAAGTTGGGTCTATAGAACACACTTTCAACATGAATAACAAAAGATAAAATAAATATTATATATTCATGTAATTAAACAATTTCCATACAACCAATAATTTATTAAATATTTACAATCATTTAATAAATATTGAATAATTATTAAATCCAAAGTGAAAATTGATATCTATTTTAATTGTTAAATATCAGTAGTATTTAATAGAGATTAAAGGAAACACTTTGTGTGTGAAATTATAGGCATTCTCCTCAGTGGAATTAGGTGGGATTGCCAAAAGTCTAAGAATACTGTCTAGTAATGGGTCAAGACACACATAGTGGAAGAAGTTATATCTCAATGAAAACAACCACATATGAATTCTCATTGTGTAATATAATCTATTGTTCATAATATCTCATAATACAGGTAGCACACTCATTTCATCCACCTATATGCTTAATAAATCTTTATTTGACTATCTGAAATAAACTCATCATTACACCATGACCATGTAAAGAGATTGATAAAGGATATCATTAATAATATATAAATGGATCCTTATGTCTCCTCCACTCAAGATACTTGAGAGTTTTTGGATTAAACATCACCTTTTAATGGTTATAGAAAGAAACTCAAACCCTTTATTTTTAGAGGTTGTAGCAAGAAACCTGTTTTCAAGTGTAAGACCCTTTGTTTTTATGGTTGGTATAGTGAAACATTATCATGACCCACCTTCTTCAATATGAGGGAAGGAACAAAAAAGTGCCACGCCCTTCCTTCTTCAAGATAATGGAGAGATAATGACCCCTAAGTCCCGCCTTCAATAGGCCCTGGAGTAGTGACTAGCACCAAGGGTATAAAATCTCACACAAAATGGAAGGCATTACACATTTTAATAAAAATAGGATCAGGATATAAGATTGTAAAAATCCAAAACAAAACCAAACATTTATACAAGGGAAACCAAAATCCAACCCATGCATGATTTAAATTTAAATTCATCAAAAGTACAACCAGATCACCAAAGAAAGTACCCAAAGAAAGAGACCAAGAAGCAGCACCACAAATATCATGACGCTCAAGCTAAAGAAGTCCAGAACAGTCCTAAAAGATCTCCTAGAAACCTAAAAATAGTTTTTACAAATTTAGGGTGAGTATACAAGTATACCAAGTTGGAAAACTAAAGCTACCCGTTCATAAGTGGGGGACATACTAATTCCTATGTGAGAAAAAAGTAGAGTCTCAAAGCACCTACCAAGAAGTGATAACCATCCCAGCCTCACCAAATAACATAAGTCAAGTAAAAAGTAGTATAAGAACATCGACATTTGGGTACCCCACACCACCTTCCCACTGGTTAGCTACTCATTCTTAATAGCTAATGTCTTGATGCTAACACTCTTACAAAATGTAGTCCCACTAACAAAAATTGCTAGCACACACCTGGGCCTCAAACCACACACAAATCATGCCTGTAGACACCTAGGCCACAACCACATTACACATCTCTCCCACATACACCTAGGCCACAACAACCATGCCTCTCGCCTAAATACACCTAGGACTCATCCCGAATACCCTTGGGAAAAAAATACAAGACCGAAAACACCTGGGCCCCTCATATAAAACAAAATCTATCTGAAGGATATTAAAATATGGTAAAACTCAAGCCATTATAGCCTTCCCAAATATGCTCGAGTGGTAAGAACCCAAAAGAGGGTGCGAGGAATAAAGTCAATAACCAACCATCTATCCTCCCACTAAGATGTTAGGAAAGACACCCTCCCCCATGAAATGAGGGAGTTCAGCACATGGTTCTCAATAAGTGTGGGGTGTATATAGAAATCACAAGGAAATACAATTTATAGATATAGGTCAGAAAACACTTTTTCCAACCTATGAGTTTCAAACAAACAACAATCCCACACATGACCGCATCTACTACTACCTCTATATGCACTAACACACAAACATCTATAATAAAACACAAGACTAACCCCCTTTCATTTAACCAATTTCCATTCATTAATTAAGGGGTTCACTTTAATTTATTCCAGCACTACCTAGGGAAACTACTAATCACAACATCTGCAACCATTTTCATAAGGATAAATGTCATTAAACAATTCCAAGGAAAACAAGAAAGTACAGACGAAGGTAAGGAAATCCATTTTAACACCCAATCATAAAAACAACAGAGAACAACCAACCTACAGTCCCACTACAAACCCCTTTTTTTAGAAACTTTTCCAACCAATGCGAACTACCATTCTTCAAATTTATCTGGCTCAATCATCCCATCGCATCTAGAACTGTCAACCCTACTGCAAAACAACACCACACCTAGCACATCCATAAACATGATGCCATGACAAAACTCAGTCCCGCAACACGACTTCCCAACCACTGCCCAAAAGAAGTACAACTGCACAAAAAAGTTCTAAAACATAACATAAACCAAAGGTATTCTTATTGCCTACAAGTTTATCCATTCCAAATTTAATAGATCTCTCAACTTGAGATTCCATCACACCTCTTATACCACCCCATACAAAAATTCCAAATCAAAATACCACCAAACAGCAGCCCCACTGCACAGACATACCTTTCCCCATTCACATGACCAATCTCTCTGTCTACCTCCTAGTACCCACAACCATTCCTCCCAAAATATTACCACACAACCCACATAAGTCTTGAGCCCAAAAGAACACATAACTCAACCACACCATCAAGAAAGGGATATTCAGATTTAGCCAACCGGGGTTCTTAAATTCCACTTTGATAAACAGGGATGATCACACAGTAGGTTTGATCATGGGGCATCAATTATTTAAAAAAATATACGTGATTAATAATATTTCATGTTATATCCATTTTATCAAATCATCACAACAAAAACAAAACATCACCAATGCACAAGAAAAGACCTCCAATAACCATGATTTTTAGAATCCATATAGCCACGTCAGGTCAAATCCTCAAATATAAAAATTAAAACAAACAACACAACATCTATAATGACTCGTCCCCCGGGGCCCTTATCGTGACTACCCCAAGCCCACCTTCCATAGGCCTGGGGCTGGCGACTAGCACCGAAAGGCGTATTCCCTAAAATGGGAAGTAATTACTTTTATAAACTGTAAAATCACACAAACCAAGCTCACAAAAATATACAAGAACATAGTAAACTATATAGTAAACATGGTGTATACAGAAAGTAAAGGGGTCAGAATACAATCCTAACTGAAAAGTATGAGTAAAACTGGAAAGTACAAGTAAAACTAGAAAAAAATTCTATAAACACCCACCAAGGATCCTACCTGAAGGGTAGGTACAACTCTCAGATGGTCATCTCTATGGTATGCCTCATCTAATGTCCACCTCTGAGCAGCCTCCCGTCCTAGTACCCTCATCCTCAGTTAGTGTTGTCCATCGTCTACACAAGAAACGACAAGGTGCAGGAAAAGCCTATGAATGGGTGAGTATAACAATACCTAGTAGGGACCCCGAGACCCCCGAAGGTCTCTCAAAATCCACAAAGGATAAACAAAAAATCAATAAAAATAAACTCTAGGTATATGCCCATACATATACCTAAGTTATCAAGATATACTCATCTCATACATGAGGGGATAATATCAAAAAATTAACACCATGAAGGTAAAAGTACCACACAGGTAACACCACTAAGAAAAGAGTACCACACAATTAAAATAATTATTTCAAGATATTCTCATCCCAAACTAGGTTTTCAGTGAAGTATAGAAGTACATATGATTAGTCGCGAAGCTGAATCATCTAATTCTGTCAAGAGGCACTACTGCTGACCAAACGGAGTCTGACCCACACATGATCGATAGATACTAACCCCCACAATGACCCATACTAGATCTGATATGACCAAGATCGATAGGTAATTAACCCCTGCAATGACCCACATAGGATCTGACCCACACAGGATCGGTATGCGCTGACCCACATAGGATCGTTGAGCGCTGACCCACATAGGATTTGACCCACATGGGATTGGTATGCGCTGACCCACATAGGATCATTGAGCGCTCACCCACACAGGATCTGACCCACACAAAATCAGTGCTGACCCACACAAGATCGCTCGGTACTAACCTCCGTATGATCTGTCTCCAACCTCCACCTCACTGCCAGCCACTAGATACCCGCTCTTAGCATGCTTGATTCTGGGAGAATCGCTCCTCAAGCCATCAGTCATAATTCAACCGGTACTAAGTTCTACGAATAAGTATCTCAAAGGTCTGTCACGTCATAAGGGACCCAATGCAATTGACGTCGTTTCAATCAGACGCCTGGTCTGTGAGTTATTAGTGTTTCTGCTCCAAGGGCTCGGTTGGATTCAGTTACAATCCAACCCGCCCATACACCAACTTTATCCAAAAATCAAGTGGATTGTTCCAAAAGGACCGTCTCAATAAAAGGATTTTGTCACCATAGACGATTCATCATTCAGACACCCGGATCACAAGTTATGGCCAAAAAGGTGAAACTGGGTCCAGATGGGCCAGGGTCCGGTCCGACCTGGTCGGACCGACCCGACCTGAGCTGCCTGACTTGGTACGGGTCGACCTGGGTCCAACCCGGTCGGCCTGGACCTCGGTAGGCCTGGACCACTAGGCCGTGGTCCGGGCTGACCCGCAAAGGGGGCGGTTCAGCCGGATTCATTGGGCGCGGCCCGGTGGTGCGACCTACTAGGCGCGTCCCGCAGTCAGGTGGACCACTGTGGTGGGGTTTTCCATAGCCGATTCCTGGGATGGAGGTGCCTCCTAGGTCACCCGAACATCCAAAGGGTCGTTCAATTTTTGGAAGAGGGACTCGCCGGAGTGGGTCCTTCTCGGTATATCACGGTCGACCAGTTCGACATCTGGTCCTCCTCCTCCCAGCGGCATGGCGGTGCCGCTGTCCTCCGTGGCTGGCCAGGTGTCGATCGCCCTTCGACCTCCAACGCAGCCAGGTGGCCTCAGCCACCAGCTCCACTGGCGGGATGGACGCGCACCGCCGCTCTGCCACATAGCTGGCTGACGTGCCGGCCACGAACCTGCTCTGTCGTGACTGACGGGCCGCAGCCTCCTGCTCATCCAGTGGCGCAGACGAGCACCGTCCTACCTTTACATGGTCGTCTGGTGTGTTGGACACCCTCCACTTCCACAATTCACTACATCTTCATTCTAATCCCGAAAAACATAACGACCACATATTCACGATCCTTGGGTCAAGGGCTCCACATCCATATGTCACGCTCAACAAAACATTGTGTTTTCAACACTGTTAAATATTTGTCATTGGTGAACACACGGAGGATGCACGAAGAAAAAAAGATAATGGGGCAAGGTATATTTGTGGGATGATGGCCATGTTAGTTTGTCCATCATCTTTGTGAATCCATAATATGAAGAATTATCAAATAAATTCAATCATATTTCAAATTATATCCCTAACCTTGACGTTCATTAAAGATGTCGTGAGGAAGGAGATGATGTTGGTGACATCAGCGTTCGATGCTCCCATACCACGCTCCTGATCCGAGCTTGCGCATAATCCTAGTTCTTGATCTGGGGATGTTCTTCGTTGGAATATATTTCTCCAAATTTTCTCTCAAGCTCTCTTTTCCTTTGCCAATGATTTCTCCCATGAAAGGTGTGGTTCCAAATTAAAAAGATTAAGTTTATTAATTAAAGAAATAGAGTTTTCACATTAATTGAATTGAATTTGGAACATTAACTAGGGGGAATTCCTAGGGTTAACTTCATATTAAGAGGGGTTTGGGTGGTCCCCACCACCAAATTCAAAATGGGATGTTTCAATTTCAAAAATAAAATAAAGCATGTTTCTTTTATTTTCTCCCACAAAAAGTCTGAAAAACTGATTTCCACCTTCGACCTACTGCGGTCGAGGTGAAGGTATCCTTAAGAAAATATTGGAAATGCGAGTTTAACAGTATCCTCAGATTTCAATTCCGAGCACCGGTTCAAAAGTTACAAAATGCCACTCATGCGTTTACTGAACATACCGGAAAAAAAGTTCAAAAATTCATTCCGGACACAACGGGCCTCGAAATCATGCACTGTCAATTTTTGAGGACTCTAAATATTCACTTATAATTAAAAAAAATTACATGAAAAAATTTGGGTCCTTACATTCACCTCACCTTAGGGCTTTGCGTCCCCAAAAGCCACAACACAAACTAGGGAAAAAATTAGGGGTACTGAGCACAAATCTAAGCCCCCCCTCACATGTTATCTCCTAGAGGTTCTTGTGCTTCCAAAAAATGTACACCAGAGGTATCGACCACCCACGAAGGAATCTCTCCTATCGATCCTCAATATCTACTAGAACCTACGAAAACGTCGCCCCATCATCGATGTCCAGCTCACTGTGGTCGATGATGTGAGATGGGTCATGCACCTATCTCCTAAGCTAGGATACATGGAAGACTTTGTGCACCTTCCCTTTTTACTGTGGAAGGTCTAGGCGGTATTCCACCTGTCCATCTCTGCTAAGGACCTGAAAGGGTCCAATGAACCTCAAGAATAACTTGTCGCCCAGTCAAATCTCTACAAACCTAATTGAGGTGAGACCCGTAGAAATACATGGTCACCATACTCAAACTCCAGAGGTCTCCATATCATGTCACCATTAGATTTATTCCTGCTCCATGTAGTCTTCATCCACTCCTGGATGATTTGCACTTTCTCTGTGGTAGCTCATACCATCTCTGGTCCCATGAGTGCTGACTCCCTTGGGTTAGTCCAGCATATGGGTGATCTACAAGGTCGGCCGTACAATGTCTCAAATGGTGTCATACCGATAGTAGAGTGATAACTGTTGTTGTATGAAAAATCCACTAAGGGAAATTGATCCTCCCAACTGCGGCCAAAATGACGGATGCAAGCACGTAGCATGTCCTTGAGGGTCTAAATGGTCCGCTCTATCTGACCATCTGTCTGAGGATGAAAGGAAGTTCTCAACCGAAGTTGTGTCTTGAATGCTTCCTCTAACCCCTTCCATATATGGGAATTCAAACATGCATCACTATCAAAGACAATCATAGATGGCACTCCATGAAGCCACACAATCTCCTTTACGTAGAGGCATCCCAAGCTCTCTTTTGATCCCTACTCTCTGATAGTTAAGAAGTGGGATGACTTGTTGAGTCAGTCAATGATCAACCAGATAGAATCATGACTCCTTGAAATTCGTAGAAGTCCAATCATGAAGTCCATGGAAATTCCATCTCACTTCCACTATTGCACCTCTAATGGCTGAACTAAGCCTACTGGAAACTGATTCTCTGCCTTCACTTGCTGACAAATGAGGCACCATGAGACAAACTCAGCCACTGATTTCTTCATTCCCAGCCCCCAGTGCTAACGCTGAAGGTCCTGATACATCTTCACTACTTCTGGATGTACCACAAGAGTGGACGTATGTAACTCCCTCAACACTTCTTTTTGTAGAGCCATCGGTACCATAGTACGTCCTTTGAAGAGGATGACATGCTCCCCACCTTCATAAAATTCATCCGGTGCCTGTCCTGTAGATATCTGAGCACGTCAAGCCTCACAGTTAGTGTCCCCAAGCTACACCTCCCTGACTCGTTGAAGGAGCGGGGGAGTGACTTTCAGAGACTGAAGATAAGCTACTCCATCTTGATCCATAGAGGATATCCGCAAAGTGGTTAACTGCTCTGTCTCCTCCCTCAACAACTTTATACTAGATCTCCTACTAATTGAATCTGCTACTAAATTAACCTTCCCAGAAGTATAGACTATCTTGAAGTCATAGTCCTGGAGAAACTCAAGACAATTCTACTATTTTAGGTTTAGGTCCTTTTGAGTGAAGATATACTTGAGACCCTTGTGATCAGAGCAGACTATAAAATGTTCTCCCATCATGTCATGCCACCACATCTTCAAGGAGAAGACCAATGTTGCTAACTCTAGCTCATGGTTAGTTTAGTTCTTCCCATGCTGCCTCAGCTATCGAGAAAAATACGCGATCACTACTCGCTCCTTCATCAGAACACATCCAATTCTGGTCCCTGATGCTTCATAGTAGAAGACCTACCCAACACCCTCCTCTAGTAACCTCAAGATGGGGGAACTCGTCAATCTCTACCTCAGCTCCTAGAAACTCAGTTGGCATCTCTCTGACCACCTGAAGGGTTTCCCTTTCTTTATCAATGCTGATAAGGGTTCTGAAACTCTAGAAAAGTTAGGCACAAACCTTCGGTAGTAATCGGCCAAACACAAGAAACTCCACACCTCCGTCACACTCTCAGGTGGTTCCCAAGCAAGCACAACCTCGATCTTCACTAGATCCACTACAACTCTGGCCTCCAAGATGACGTGTCCCAAAAAGTGAACTTCTCGGATCCAGAACTGTAACTTATAGATCTTACCATAAAGTTGGTGCTCTCAAAGTGTGTCCAGAAGTATCTGTATATGGTAGGCATGCTCCTCCTCTATAGCTGACTATATAAAGATTTCATCGATGAAGACTACCACAAAGCGATCGAGGTATGACTGAAAGATTCTGTTCATGAGTCCCATGAACACTGCTGGGGTATTGGTCATGCCAAATGGCATAACCAAGAACTCATAATGGCCATACTGACATCTGAAATCCATCTTCTACATATCCTCATCTTTTACCCTAAGTTGGTGATAGCCTGATCTGAGGTCTATCTTTGAAAACCAACATGCTCCCTTCAGTTGGTCAAAAATATCTTCAATCCTCGGGAGTGGGTACTTGTTCTTCATAGTCACCTAGTTCAGGTTCCGATAGTCTACACAGAGTCTCAAACTCCCATCTGTCTTCTTGGAGAATAAAATCAGGGCTTCCTAAGGAGAAACATTGGGCCCACTGGGTGCAGCCCATGGTCAGGTGGACTGTCATGGCAGGTTCTGCCATAGCCAAAGCCCGAAAGGGAGGCGCCTCCCAGGTCACCCGAATAGCCAAAGAGACGTTCGGTTTTTGGAAGCAGGACCCATTGGAGTGGGTCCTTCTCAGTGCGCCATGGCCAGCCGGTCCTCCTCCTCCCAGTGGTGTGACGGCGTCACTGTCCTCCGCAGCCAACCAGGTGCTGGCCACCCATCGGCCTCCGCCGCGGCCAAGTGGATGCAGCCTTTTGCTCCACTTGTGGAGTGGATGTGTGCCTCCACTCCACCACATGGACGAATGACGTGATGGCTGCGAACCTACTCCACCACGACCAATGGTCCACAGGCTCCTGCTCATCTTGTGGCACAAATGCGTGCCACCCTACCTCCATGCGGTCGGCCAGTGTGCCGACCTCCCTCCTCTTTTGCGGTTCACCGAATCTCTATTCTAAGCCCAAAAAAAATAATGACTGCATATTCTCAATCCTTGGGTCAAGGGCTCTGCGTCCATACATCGCGCTCAACAAAAAATTGTGTTTTCAATGCTGTTAAATATTTGGCATTGATGAATGCACGAAGGATGCATGAAGAAAAAAAGATAAAGGGGAAAAACATATGTGTGGGACAATGGACATGTTAGTTTGTCCATCGTCATTGTGAATCCAGAATATAAAGAACTATCCAATAAATTCCATCATATTTCAAATTAAATCCCCTACCTTGACGTTCATTGAATATTTCATGAAGAAATAGATGATATTGGTGATTTTGGCGTTCGATGCTCCTGCACCATGATCTCGATTCGATCTCACACATCATCCTCATTATTGATCTGGGGACATTCTTCATTGGAATATATTTCTCCAAATGTTCTCCCAAGCTCTGCTTTCCTTTGCCAACGATTTCTCCCACCAAACATGTGGTGAAAAATTAATAAGATTATGTTTATTAATTAAACAAACAGAGTTGGCCCATTAATTGAATTGAAGTTTTCACATTAACTAAGGGGAATTCCTAGGGTTAACTTCTCATTAATAGGGTTTTGGGTGGTCCTCTCCAGCAAATTAAAAATGGGAGGTTTCAATTTCAAAAATAAAATAAAGCATGTTTATTTTATTTTCTCCCACGAAAAGTCCGAAAACAAATTTCTACCCTCAACCTACAATGGTCGAGATGAAGGTCTCCTTAAGTGAATATCGGCGATGCGAGTTCAATGGTGTCCTTGGATTTCAATTCCGAGCACCATTTCAAAAGTTATAAAATACCACTCGTGTGTTTGCTAAACGTATCTAAAAAAAGTTCAAAAGTTCATTCCGGGCACACCGGGACTCAAAATCACACGCCATCAATTTTCATAGACTTTTAATATTCCCATATAATTTAAAAAACATTAAATTTAAAATTTAGGTCTTTATAGCATCAACATCTACCCCATCTCCCATTTATTACTTCTCATTATCTTTATTAAATTTAGATTCATCCTTTCTCACAAAGAGGCATCATTATACCCACCCCACATGATGCACAATTAACGATAGGTAGAAGAATCCTAACTTTAAACAATAGGTTTCCAAAACCGCACCTTGCACCAAGAAAAGGAGATTGCACGAGTAACAAGAAACTCCAAGAAAATTGAGTAGGAGGGGGATCTAGAATAGGAGCATGACTCTTTTAGAGAGGAAGGATTTAGGCTCATCAAGAGAAATGTGAAGAGAGGACCTCATATTTTAGAAAATCCAGATCCTATATACATGGAAGGAAATAGTTCTAAAGTCCATTAATGTGGGATCGTGTCAATATCATGTGGTTTAAATATCTCAAAGTCCTCATAGAATTAGGATATTTAAGACATAGTTAATATCCATTAAAATTCCCTTATAAACACCCAAATAAGTCTTTAAACTCAGTTTACGTCAAATAAAACTTAAGAGGGGAGAATCTGGAAAAATTGGGAGAAATAGAAAAATCTATAAATTTGGAATATGGTGAGGTGTCATTTCAGCATGCCAATGTTTCAGTGGCCCCATTACGATGCCACCATTATGACTCCACTGTTTCACTGTGACACTATTTTGGTACCACCTTAATAGTGCCACCATTATAGTTCCACCGTCATGGTGCCACCATTTTCGTGTGCCTCCCTTATTGTGTCACTGTGTCAGTGTGCCACCATTACAGTGCCACTATTTTTGTTAAATTGTCTGGTGAAACTGTATTATTTGAAAACACCTAAAGAAAAACACTGTGACCCCTAATAACACCACAAGAACTAGATTTTCATAAAGGAATGTCCTAGGGAAATTTGGGTCATTACATCAGACACCTCTCAAACTATTCTCATCCCCGAGTATTTAAAACCATACTTAGAAAAATAGGATTCTGAACAACTACCCCATAAGATGCCTCTCAGGGACAAACTACCTTGTGTTATTTGAAAACTGGATTGATAACCATGACATCCAAGAACACCTCCTTGACATTTATCTCCTAAACAAATGTAAAAACACTAAGGCCCAACTACCCAAACATATAGATCAGGGAATCCCTTCCACCATGTCAAGATATTATTTGTGTTGGGAGACACTAACTCTCCCACATGGTTTTAATCTCTTCCATATTAATGCATCTCGATTAAGGACTGGGTCCTCCCCTCTCCACATGTCAGTGATTTCCACACAAAACTGAGAACAAGGGAACAACACATCTAATAACGAACAAGGCCAAGCATTATATCATAAAATGAAGCAAAAAGTAAAACATAGAAACAAAAATTAGAACAGATTTGGGTACTGGGAATGAATATGTGCCTCCCACTCCCAAGTACTCTCATCAAGGCCACAATGCCTCCATAACACAAGAAACAAATGAATGGTCCATTGGCAAAGCAACTTCTCCTCACGATCCTCGATTCTTATTGGTTGCTCCACGAACATCGCATATTCCTTGATATCTAACTCTCCCCAATCAATGACGTGGGAGTCAATGTGTAGATACAGATGGAGATGAGAGGCATGGAAGACTTTGTGGATCCTCCCTAACTACAGTGGAAATGCCATATGACATGCCACCTCACCAACTCATCCCAACATCTCAAAAGGTTTGATGAACCTCAGATAAAGCTTTCTCTCTCTGCCAATCCTCTGTGGCCCATGTCTAGGGGATACCTTCAACAATACATGGTCGCCAACCTGAAACTACAAAGGTCAACTCCTATGATCGACATAAGACTCCTATAGGTCTTGTGTTGTCTTCATCCTCTCATGGACAAGATACACCTTCTTTTTCATACTCTATACCACATCCGGACCAAGAATAGTTGCCTCCCCAATTTCTTTCTGGAACAAGGGTGAAAAACACGACCTCCCATATAGAGCTTCGGTAGGTTCCATACCAATGGAAGAGTGATATATATTATTATAAGAAAACTCTACCAAGGGAAAATGTCGCACTCAAGACCCACTAAAGTCCAAAACACATGCATGTAACATGTCCTCCAACGTCTGGATGGTCCTCTCTGTCTGTCCATCCATATGAGGGTGGAAGGTAGTGAGGAGGCGTAACTGGATGCCAAAGGCATGCTGCAATCCCCTCCAGAATCATGACGTAAAATGTGTATCTTGATATGAGACAATAGATCTTGGAACTCCATGTAGTTGAACAACCTCATCCACAAACCTATCTGCTAATGCATCCATTGCGCTTGAATCCTTGATCTCTAATAAGTGAACCAATTTCTTCAACTGATCCACTAATACCCAAATATCATCACATCCTCCTGGAGTCCTGGGTAATACTTGATGAAATCCATTGAGATGTCATCCCACTTCCACTCAAGAATGTTTAAGTGATTCAATAGATCATAGGGAACATGGTGCTCAGCCTTTACCTGCTGACACACTAGGAACCTTTCTACAAACTCCACCACTACTCGCTTCACCCTGGGCCACCAAAACTGTTCCCTCAAGCCTCAGTACATTTTATTAACTCATGGATGCACCACCAGGTGTGAGCTATGGAAATCACAGAGACCTCCCTTGTGCATTTCCACTCGGCCAAATAGTTTCCCATAGAACAACATTTGATTCTAACTATTATTTGACCATCCTTCTAGAGAATCATCTTGGATAGCGCAATCATGCATCAATTTAGTCTATGAGTCTCCCCAATAACACGCCTCCACATGTCACACTAGGGAAGACTGCACTATCATAAAAAATAGATAGCCTCTTCCACCATCCACTTTCGCATCCAGACACAAAATGGATAACTCCTCCATTTCCTTCCAAGGATTCGTGGATTCCCCAACTACATACTTATAGGAATTCCTACTTAAGGAATTTTCCACCATGTTACCCTTTTATGAGGTGTAATATATTTTAAAGTCTTAGTCCTATAGAAACTCTATCCACCTTCATTGCCGCAAGTTCAGGTCTCACTGGGAGAAGATATACCTCACGCTCTTATGATCCGTGAAGATCACAAAGCACTCCCCAATGAGGTATTGTCTCCACAACTTCAGTGCTAATAAGACTGTTTTAAACTCCATATCATGGGTGGCATACTTACATTCATGTGGATGTAACTACCTACACTCATAAGAGATAACTCCCTATTACTGAATCAGCACACATCCCAAGCCTAGACCAGAAGTGTCACAAAACAATTTGAACATCACCCCTTCCTTTAGAAAACTAAGAACTGGATCACTGACCGGATTCGCCTTCAGGTTGCTAAAATATGGCTGACAATGCTCACTCTACATGAAGGACATGTGTTTTCTAGTCAAATCTATTAACTGGGCCATAAATAATGAGAATTTGGGTACGAACCTCCGGTAATATCTTGATTGAACTAGTGATTCATGAAAATATACCATTTTCTTGGGTACTTCCCAAGAAAAAAATGTCTTTACCTTTTATAGGTCCTCCTATATACCTTTCTAAGACACCACATGTCCAAGGAAGTGCACCTCTTGTGTCCAGAACATGCACTTGTACAACTTCCTATAGATCCGGTGGTTCCAAAGGACCTCTAAGATTGTTTTGAGGTGCTCAGTGTTCTCCCCCTCTAACTTTGAGTATATGAAAATATAATCAATTAACATGATGAAAAATAAATATAGGAATTCATGTAAAATAGATTTCATGAGTCCCATGAACACGGATGGTGCGTTCGTGACACCGAACGACATGACCACAAACTCAAAGTTCCCATAACTGTACCTAAAAGCATTATTCAGTATGTCACCCTCTTTTACCCTCAACTCGTGATATCCAGACTACAGATCGATCTTGGAGAACCAACCTGATCCCCTTAACTAGTTGAAAAGATCATCTATTGTCGGGAGAGGGTAACCGTTCTTGACCGTTACCTGATTTGGTCTCTAGTATTCTATACACAGCCTCAGACCACCTCCTGCCTTCTTCATGAAAAAGACAGGTGCCCCCCACGGTGACACACGCAGCCGAATAAAACCCTTTTTTATCTGGTCATCAACCTGAATGCGCAAATCCCACAACTCAGAAGATTCCATATGATAGGGATCTATAGAAATCAGATGGGCACTGGGTTGCAAGTCTATTCCGAACTCAACGTCACGTCGAGGGTGTAGATTCACAACCACTTTCAGGAAAACATCTATGAAATCCCTAGAAACATCCAAAACCTCCACTATCTCAGCACCCTTTGACCCCTCTAATAGCTTAGTTAACATAGAAAGAAGAGACTCCACATGTCGGCTACCCTCCTGATGACTACACTCACCAAAAAAAGCTACACATTGTCCATATATATTTGATAACACCACTATCTTTCATAAGAAATTGATAATGTAATGTACGGAGAACAACTGGTCAATTCAAAGGATGACATTGTATGGCTGAATCTGTAGCAGAAGAATATCCCCATTAGACTGATGTGGCCCCAACATTAGTTTATATCCACTACAAACATAAAAAAGACTGGTCTAACCTCCAACTGGCATGCTCAACACTAGGGGCATGGAAAGTCTCTCTATGTCTTGTCCCAAGGAACGAGATAAACATGGTGTAATAAAGGAGTGTGAAGCTCCTGAATCAAACAATTCACACTCACGAGTACTAAACAGACTGATCATACCTTGAACAACCTCCGACCATGATGGAACTGCTGCCTCGACGATGTTCAACTACCCATGCCCGCTCCTCTAGACATCTTCTATCAACCGTATCCCTAAACACACCTTGGTCGAGGTCCCTGAGAACCACCTTGAGGTTGGCCTCCTTCATCACTGTCTACCCTTGGTGGAGCAGGAGCCCACTGCCCCGATTACTGGAAAGGTCTGGCCGAAAACTGCTACTGTTGAGATGGGTGATGAACCCACCCACCCCAACCATAGTGATCTCAAAATGGGCACTAGCTCTAAAGATATCCATGACCTCCAATGAAAAAGCACCTCGTTCCTGGGACAATGGGGAAAGAGCGAGGACCAGAAGGTCATAACTAGAATTTCTAAGGCATACTTCCCACTGCCCGAGACTTAGAAGGCACTGTCACTGGAGACCTGTTGCTGACTTCCTTCCCCTTCAATGAACTCAGTTGACTCCCCTCTCACTGTAAACCTCCCTAAGAGTGCATCCTATGCACCAAATCGGCCTTCTTATGAACTTATAAGTATGTTAGTAGGGTAAAGGTTGTGATGGCATACTGAATAGAAGATATGAACGCCTCCACCAAGAATCCCGCCCGTGAATCCTCATCCGAAAAGAGATCTAGTGTAAATCATAGAAGATCCTTAAACATGATCCCCAATTCCCTCACTGACATACTCCCATGTTGGAGGGAAATAAACTCCCACCTCTTCTCGACCTTCATCATTGAGGAACTAAAATATGCTTGAAACTCCTTCTCAAAGTCAGACCATGAGACATCGATCTCCTTCCTCTCCCAAGGTAAAGCATCCACCACTAATACACTGCTCCTCACATGTGGATCACTTCCAGAGGAACCAGTACTCCCTCGGAGCATGGATCATGGTAAAGGTTATTGTTAGCTCCTCAAGCCATCCCCCTATCTCTAATTTTAAAAATCTACCTTTGTACCTCTTTAGGGTCTTCCGTTGGAAGGAACATAGAATATTTTAACACAATTCATCTTTGTCCTCTTGATCGGCCCTCTGCTGATCAACCAATTCAGCCCGATAGTCCTCAACTGCTCATACCACACGTGAGCGATGTCTGGGTTCCAAGATGAAAAGGGTAAACAGGGAACTTTTAATCGTGTGTAGTTTGAAATTTTCATTCAAGATTTATTTTAACCAATTATTTAAATTAAAGTACCAAAACGAACAAGAAACATGAGAACACAAGTCATTATGATTCATTTACCTTTTCTAGGGTCTCTACCCTGCAATCAATGTAGCCTCACTTGGTCATTCAATTGGTCCAGAGTCCTTTCATCGGGTCACAGGGGGCCCTAAAATCCCATATCCAAACTGGTCTTCCATGGACTATCTCACACACCAAGATTGCCTAACACCATTGGCCTACCATACCATGAAATCCTCACCATGAATAACTTAGAACTTCATCCTATCTCTCAACCATCACCTCTGATACCATTCTGTCATGACCCACCTTCTTTAATATGGGGAAAGGGACAGCAAAGTGTCATGCCCTTCCTTCTTCAAGATGAAGGAGAGATAATTACCACCAAGTCCCACCTTCAATAGGCCCCAGAGTGGAGACTAGAACCAAGGGTATAGAATCTCACACAAAATGGAAAGAATTCCCCTTTTTAATGAAAACATGATCAGGAGATAAGTTGGTAAATATCCCAAACAACACTAAATATTTATCTAAGGTAAACCAAAATACAACCCATCTATGATTTAAACATAAACTGTGGAAAATTACAACCAAAGCACCAAAGAAAGTACCAAAAGAAACAGACCAAGCAGCAACATGACCACTCTCCCAATGCCTAAGTTAGTAAAGTCCAGCATGGTCCTCAAAGACCTCCTGGAAACCTAAAAATAGTTTTTACAAATGTTGGGTGAGTATAGATGTATACCCAGTAGGAAAAATAAATCTACCAATGCACAAGTGGTGGAACATACTAATTCCCCTGTGAGAGAACAATAGAACCTCAAAGAACCTACTAAGAAGTACTAACCATGACAACCTCATCAAGGCACACTCACCAAAAAAATCAAGTCATGTAAAGTAGTAGTATAAGCACATCCACATTTGGGTACCCCGTGAAACCTTCCCACTGGTTAGATACTCATTCCTAACGTCTAACGTATTAATGCTACCACTCTTCCAAAATTCAGTCCCACTACCACAACCTTCTAACACACACCTTGGCCTTAGACCACATACACATCCCACCCATAGACACCTAGGCCACAACCAAACCACACATATCACCCACAGACACTTGGACAACAACAACCACACCTCTTGCCCGAAGACACCTCATCCCAAATACACTTGGGAAAACAATCTTTTCCCAAAAACACCTAGGCCCCTCGTCCACAATAAAACCTTTCTAAAGGATCCTAGAATATGGTAAACCTCAAGCCATTACAGCCTTCATGGATATGCTCGAATAGTAAGAACCCGGGAGAAGGTGCAAGTAAGAAAATCAATAACCAGCTATCCATCCTCCCACCGAGATGTTGGGTAAGACACCTTCCCATGTGAAATGGGGGTGTTCAGAACATGGTGCTCAATAAGGGTGGGGTGTGTATAGAAATCACAAGGAACTACAATTTATGTGTTTAGGAAAGAAAAAACTCATCCCAACCTATGGGTTTCAAACAAACAACCAGCCCAAACAGAACCTCATTTTTTGCTGCCCCTATATACACAAACATACAAAAAACCACAATAAACCACAATCCTAACCCATCTTTCATTTAACCACTTTCCATTCATTAATTAAGGGGTTTACTTTAATTTATTCTAGCACTACCCATGGAAACTACCAATCAAAATATTTTCAACCATTTTTAGAAGGATAAAGGCTACTAAACACTTCCAACGAAAATAATTAAGTAGGGACCAAGGTAAGGAAATCCATTTTAACACCCATTCATAAAAAAAACAGAGAACAACAAACTTGTAGTCCCACTTCACACCCCCTATTTCCTAGACACTCGTTCTACCATAGACAAAAATCATTTTTCAAAGTTATCCAAATCAATCATCCTCTCACAACTAGAACCAGTATCCCCACTACACAACAACACCACAACTAGAACACCCATAAATAGGAAGTCATGACACAACTCAGTCTTGCAACCCCTCTACCTAACCACTTCCTAGAAGTAGTACCACAACACAACAAGTTCTACGACCAGAACATAAACCAAAGGAAGTCCCAATACCAACAAGTTTATCCATCCTAAAATCAATCAGTCTCTCAACTTGATATTTTTTCACTCCTCCTGTACCACCATATACACAAACCCCACAATAAAATACCACCAAATAGCAGCCTCGCTGCACAAACATACCCTTCCCACTCACATGACCAACCCCACTATCCCCCCCTTGGTACCCACAACCATTCCCCCCACAATAGCACCACACAACCCACAAAAGTCTCAAACCAAATAGAACAAAACACACAACCACACCATCAATCTATGGATATTTATATTTTTCCAACCAGGGTTCTTTAATCCCACTTTGATAAATAGGGTTGATCACACAACATGTTTGTTCCTGGGGAATCCATTTATTTAACCAAATATACGTGATTAAGAATATTTCATGTTACATACATTTATCAAAGAATCACAATAAAAAGAGAACATCACTAGTGTGAAAAGAAGATCACCAATGGCCATGATTTTCAGAATCTATATGGCCACGATAGGTCACATCCTCAAAGATAACAATTAAAACAAAAAACACATCATAAACACCTCACTCATCCCCCATTTATTACTTCTCATTATCTTTATTAAATTTTTATTCATCCATTCTCACAATCAAGCATCATTATACCCACCCCACATGATGCATAATTAAAGAGAGGTAGAAGAATCCCTTCTTGAAAAAATAGGCAACCAAAACTTCTCATTGCGCCAAGAATAGGGGATCACACGAGCAGTAGAAGACTCCAAGAAAACTGACCAGGACGGGGATCTAGCACAGGATAATGACTCATCTATGTAGGAAGGATTTAGGTGCACCAAGAGAAAAGATAAGATAGGGACTTAGCTTTTATAAAATCCATATCCTATATCCACAGAAGTAAATTATTCAAAAGACCATTAATGTGGGATCGTGATCAAGATCACATGGTTTGAATATATCAAAGTTCCCAGAGTGTTAGGATATTAAATATATACCTAAAAACTTTTAAAACTACATTAAAAATTCCCAAACAAGTCTTTAAAATAGTTTTATGTGAAATAAAACATAAGAGGGGTGAATCTAGAAAAATTGGGAGAAACTAGGAAAACTAGAAATTTGGAAAAGGGTGATCCATGATTACAGTGCCACTATTTTGGTGTTCCACTCTTTCAGTGTCACTTTCATAGTGACACCATTTTAGTGTGCCACTGCCACGGTGCCACCTTTTCAGTGTTCCACCATTCCAGTGCCACCGTTTCGGTGTGCCTCTGTTACAATGCCACCGTGTTGGTGTGCCACCGTCATGGTGCCACCATTTTGGTGAAACCATTTTGTGGAACTAGATTTTTAGAAAACTCCCAAAACAAACCACTACGACCCCCAAGAACACCAAAAGCACTATATTTTCACAAAGTAATGGCTCAAGGAAATTTGAGACGTTACAAATATTTTAGTCGTTGTGGATAGAAACCGAAATACCCCGTAATTTAAAGGTAGTAAGCACCTATCCCCCGCACACTAAATGGAAGTGGGCACCCAAGAAAATAAAAAGAAGATAATTTATTAGAAAAATAACTTTGAATCACACTCTCAACCCCACATCAACAATAAAATAAGGAAAGAGTTGGAGAAAGAGAGACAAATTTAAGAGAGCACAAGAGTGAGAGAAAAATGACATGATTTGGCTCTAGAATGAATCTATAAGGTAACCAAATCATTGAAATCACACTTGGGGGTGTATTTATAGCCTCTCATGACATTAGGAAGATTCTGGAGGTCTTTTGGTCTAATAGAGTTGTGAGGTGTCAAATCAAGGAATGTAGTGCCATCCACCAATGATTTTTTTCTAGATGCAACCAGATAGTTGTGGCATACAAACAGAACTGAAGTTCTCTCTAGGTCTCATTGGGTAGCTACTGAAACCTATAGGAGTAAAACTTTAAAAATGTCATCCACTCTCCTCTTGATCCCTCTATTTGGTTTGGTAGCATCATGACAATTTTTTTGAAATTAAAAAAAAAATGAAATCCAAGAAATGAAAACATTAGAAACATAATTTGGTGTCTATGAACATTACAACTTCCTATAAGAACAAACAGTTAATCAATTTAATAATATGATATGCATGATGGTTTTTTTATGAATTTTATAAAAAATAATTTTAATATTTTACAATGAAATTCAAAATAAATTTTACCAACATTTTTAATTCTAATAGAAAAAACAATCTTAAATCTAAAATAACTTGAAAATTTTTCCCAATTTTAAAACATTCACCCCCATTTTTCCAAAAAAAATCACCATTAATGACCATTACAAAGACACCCCCTTCTGATTCTCAAAAAGTTAAAACAACTTTAACAACATCTTTGAAATCACTTTTCAAGGAAAAACAATTTTTAATTCTCTAACATCATACCTTTAATATTATCAAGGTCCTATCCCTATTTTAGAAGATCAAAAAGCTTATGGAAAAGGGATAGATATAAAAGGATAATTCATTCATGATGTTAAATCTCTATATAAGAAACAAAATATCTTTTTATTATTATTAAGACCAACATAATGTTCTTTTGAGAGAGAGAGAGACAAAATCATAATTCTTTTAGAAATATGAAATTGAGATTGTCAAAAATGAAGATTTTGAAAACAAAATTCAAAACATTAAATATTTCAACATTTCAAAACTGATTTTTGGAAACCAAAAACCACACACCACATGTGTTTTTTCATAAGGAGAGAGCTTTGAAGTTCAAAAAACTAAAATCCTATTTTTAAAACAAGTCACTCTTTTAGAACATTTTATACTTAAAAAGTGTGACTCCCCCACAATTGATGCATACTTTTAAAAATATAAGTGGAAACCAAAATCATGTAAATAAGGATTTTAATAAATAAAAACAAGAAAAGATCTAATACATTGACACAAATCAATCATACTCACACATTATTCCCATAAATTTTTTTGTTTCCATATATTAGTATTTCCAATTTTTTTACATGAGACTTTTTCATAGCACATAACATGGTATGGGAGTTGTTTTGGATTTTGATTCATCAATCTACATATAAAAAAGGAGCATAATTATGTTTTAGTTTTCAACTACATAAAAGTATTATTTTGGATTTAAAATACATACTATTTTTTCAAGTGAAGTGTACCCCATATTTGATTTACGCTAGGGGTACGTTGGTTTTGATGCACACTACTTATTTTCAGCACTCGGTTGTTGTTTTATAAATTAACATTTTTTAATCAAAGTTATTAATACATGTTTTTTCATGTAATGTATTATAAAACACTATTGGTTTTGAGCATAATAGAAGTGTGCGGTGGTCGGTGATATATTAAGATTCCTTTTAATTATTGTTTCTCAAAACCATGAGTAAACATCTTTCACGTCAAATTTATAATTCATCTATTTAATATATAATGAAATTAATAACTAGACTTATGAAATTTTTTCATTGATGAATGTTGATCATTCGAAAAGACCCTTTAAGATTTCCTTCATTATGATGTGAGGATCAAGGATAGAGTCCCTCTAGTGGTGATCCACACATGATATTATGATCTTCGAGCAACATCACCTGATCTTCGGGTACCAGCGCAACGAATCAAATATCTTGCATTATTAGAATCCATTTATAAGTATTGTATTAATTTAACTTAAAATAAATCAATAAGTATTATAATTTTAATATTATTTATAAATATTTATTTAATAAACTAATAATGATTAATCTAATTAATTTTGGGCACTCAAGTCTACTACCCTGCCCTCATCCTAATATTTGAATTCAATACTCTAATCCTTTGAAAAACCAATTTGCCACTATTATAAATGTATTTAATCTAGTTAGATAGTGATGAATACCCAGTTAATGAGTATTCATTTTAATACCTAATTTCATCATATCATATTCATATTGTTGAGTGACATAGATATAAAAGAATATATTTGAAAATGGGCATTGTCATGAGAGATTGTTTGGTTTTATTTATTTATTTGAGATGCATATAACAAATTAAAATTTATTTTTTGGGTTATTAGTAATATGTGAAATGTATGTTGGATAATAACTGGATGGGTATCCATGAAAATGAAGGTACTCAGATCATAACACATTCAACAAAATGATATTGGGCCTCATTCTTACCTGTTTGATATTGAAAACCATTGCTTGAACCTGAATAAAAAATTCAACTACCATTTCAAACCTGACAATTTTAATCACACATTATTTTTTTCAATTTTTTTTACTCATTTTAGGAGGACTTGGATCATGTGAAACATGAACTTGAACAAAAATTTAATTTTAATTTATAATATTATAAAAAAAATAATGATTTATATAAATATTTACAATGATCCAAGGAGAATATAAATACAATGAAAATAAATAAGTACCTGGATGATACTCAGATCCCCTCATACCCATATATTATGCTATGGGTGGGATTTTGTTGGGATTTATGATTTAAAATTTGAATATTTAGGAATGAGAAAATTTTTAATAGGGGTATTTATCTATAAAGACCAGGAAATTCCAGGAAATGTTTTTAATTATATGGGAATTTTACGAGTCCACAAAATTTGACAGCGTGTGATTCTGAGGCCCAGTGTGCCCGGAATGAATTTCTGAACTTTTTTGTAGGTACGTTCAATAAATGTGCCAACATGTTTTTATAACTCTTAAACTAGTTCTCGGAATTGAAATCTGAGGGAACCGTTGAACTCGTCGCGCCGGTATTCGCTAAAGGAGACCTTCACCTCGACTGCAGTAGGTTGAGGGTGAAAGATAGTTTTTCACTTTTCATGGAAAAAGAAAAAGAAAAATTGTTTAACATTTTTATTTTTATTTGAAACTCCCATGTGAAGGTTATAAAAGTGGGGACCACCTGAACTAAAACCTCCCACATGGGTTACGGTGGTGGGGACCACCCGAGCCTAAAACCCCCCAATTTTGAATTCCTAAAGGTGGGGCCACCCGAACCCTCATAATGGGAGAAACTCTTAAACTCTCTCTTTAATTTGTATAAGTCATTTGAACTTCCTCCACATTAATTATGCCAACACCTCTTGATTAATGGTTCTAATTCAAATTAAATTAATAAAACCTAATTTAATTTATGTTGGATATTCTTTTGTTGAGAGAAGTATTGGAAATACACTTGGAAAAACTTTTACCCTCTCCAATGAAGAACACCTCCCAATGAAGAATGACCACCCAAGATAGAAGAGTGAGGAAACTGACCCCTAGCCGGATCAGAAGCACCTTGTAGAGGCAACCAATGTAGGACATCTTCGAAGACAATGAACCAACGATCGGGGAAACATAGATGTGACCGACTTCATCCCTTCCAACGTCAATGAGAAATCAATGTAGGGGTGTGTTTTAAATTGATCAACGTTAATTTTCCTCTCACATTGAATCGTTCCCCTTGAGTCGCTCGCTACCTCCCTAACGTGGAGGGTATGGGCCAAACAAACATGGAATGACCCCTCTGTAAACCTTATGGTTATTTTTTTTGTTCTTCGCGATGGTGAAGGTGACCAATATTGGTGTTTGGCATCGGTGGAACTTGAGAACCACAACCGACACCATGGCCGGCCGCGACGAAGGCGACAAACGGAGGGTGGTCGGCCACCGGTGAAGGCACGACGCTTGACCACGCCTCACAACGAGCCGCGGCGGACCGCCGTCCCGTGGCCTCCCTAATCCCATGGCCTCGGGGCCCCTTGCGGCCTTGCCGCCCCGCAGCCTCCCCGCTACGTGGCCTCGCCGCCCCGCGATCCTCGCAGACCCCATGGCTTCACCTCCCCGTGGCCCTCCGCGGCCCCCGCGGCCTCACCGCCCTGCAGCCCTCTACGGCCCCCGCGGCCGCGCTGCCTTGCGGCCCTCCGCCACCACGTGGCTCTCGAGGCCTTCGCGGCCCCCACGGCCTATGCATCACTCTGCACCGCCCTGTAGCCTCTGCCACCCCGCAGCTCCCACGGCCTTCACAGCCCCTGTGGCCTCTGTCGCCCCACGGCCTCCCTGACCTCTGCTGCCTCGTTGCTCCAGCAGCCTTTATGGCCACTGTGGCCTTCGCGCCGCCCCACAGCCTCCCCGGCATCCACCACCCCACGGCTCCCACCGCCGTCGCGGCCCCCGCGGCCTCCGCGCCACCCCGCGCCACCCAGCGGCCTCTGTGCCCCCCCCCCCCTGTGGCCTCCTCTGCCCTGTAGCCACTGTGACCCCCGCGACCTTCATGCCACCCTATGTCACCCAAGTTGGGACGCACCATAGGACGGGCCAGACTCAGCGGGTCGAGCTGGGGCGACCCAAACTGGGTCGGCCCAGGCTGGGTCGGACCAGACCCGGACCCACTTTGACCCATTTACGCTCTTTTGGCTATAACATTGGCACCGAACGTCTGTTTGATGAACCGTCTATGACACCAAAAACCCTGGAGAAAGACGTCCCCTTTGGTATACCCCACTTTAGATTGGGATAAAGTTGTAAAATGGTTGGGTTGGATTGATCATGAATCTAACTGGGCTCTTGGGACTAAAAGACTAATAACTTTCAGATCGGGTGTCCGATTGGCGCACCGTATGTTGTGTTGAGACCCCTAACATGTGGAGGTCCTTTGGGTTACTCATTAATGGGACTTCATGGATGTTGCATTATCAAATAGTTTCTTGAGGAGTAGACCCTCTCGGAGATGATCAAGCTTAGTGCAGGAACCTAGTAGCAGGTTGTGATGTGAAGAACGAATAGGGATCCTATGTGGATCAGCACTGAGAAATCCTGTGTGGGTCAGCACTGAGCGATCCTGTGTGGATTAGCACTACGCAATCCTATGTGGGTCATCACTGAGCGATCATGTGTGGGTCAACACCTAGCAATCCTAAGTGGGTCAGCACAGAGCGATCCTGTGTGGGACAGAAGCAGAGCCTCTTAGTAGAGTAAGATGATTCAGTATTTAAATTTAATCATCTCTACTACTTTACCTAAGAAATAACTAGTGTGAGCTGATTATGTACCTTGTTGTACTTTCCTTCATGGTAATACCTTGGTGAAATTCTTCTATGTGGCGTACCTGTGCGGTACTTACCTTTTTGGAATTCCTTCCTTTGTGGAACAGTTGAGCTTTGGGATTTGAGTTGGACTCTATGTTTTCCTCTTGATTGAGATGGGTATACTTGACAACTTAGGTATATATATGGTCATATACCTAAGTAGGGTTTTTAAATGATTTCATGCCTTGTGGTTTATCCTTGGTGGATTTTATGAGACCTTGAGGGTCTCGGGGTCCCTACTGAGTATCGTTATAATCACCCCTGTACAGGATATGCCCGCACTTTGTTGTGTTTGGTGCAGACATCAGACAATGCTGATCGGGGCTGAGGGTAATAGGGATAGACGGGGCCCGAAGGTGGACCATACAGTGTGACGGTACGTAGAGGAGAAAGGCAGATGTGGAGTGATGAAGAGGCGATATGTACCTACCCTTCAGGTAATAACCTCCGAAGACAACCCAATAGCTCCCTTTATTTTTTTAGTTGTATTGTATTTCAGTTGTACTTGTATTATTTCTATTGGGCTTGTATTCCGGCCCCTTTTTACTTTCAACACTCTTTTTTCTATACAGTTGATTTGTGTTCATATCTTGTTGTGTGCTTGGTTGCGTGTGTTTAATAGTTATAAAGGCAATGCCTTACTGATTATAGGGAATACACCTTTCGGTGCTAGTGGCCAGCCCCTGGCCTATGGAAGGCGGGCTTGGGGTAGTCATGGAACAGGCCCTGGGGGTCAGGTCGTGACATTATCTCAACATTAATGGAGGATTTTCTCCGAAAATTAATGGAGGGTTATTCTCAATACTAAATAATGTAATAATTAATTTTTACTGCATTAATTGAATATATGGACCAGGTGTCTATATAAGAGGATGAAGTAGCTTTTTTTAATGCAATGTTAGTAAGATGTAGCCGGTGCATGAGAGAATCAGGAATGGTTTGTTGTATTTTCTATAACCGGTGTGAAATGTGGGTTGGAAAAGATGTAGTTGTCAAGAGAGAACCGAGAAGGGGTTGTTGCATTTACAATAACTAATGCGAAGAGATGATGAAGAAGAATGAGGAAGAGGTGATGATGATGGAGATGATGGCATTTCAATTACGGCGAATGAAAGTGTGCGAACTTAAACGATGATGACGCCTTGTATCCAAGTACTCTTGGTTTTGGAGATCAAGTGGCGTGTCCCGGTTGTGATGATCGATGGTACAACAAAAATGGTATTTTCATGTGTGTCAGTGTTTTGAGAGATAAATACTTCGGGTGCATTGTAAAAGGTCTTCGGGTGATGTTGAACATCCTTTGGGTGATATAAAATTTCTTCAGGTTATAAAAGTCCTTTGGGTGAATCTTATCTTGTGTGTTTTATACAAGGAATACCACTACGGCACAGTGCTTTACCCCAACCATGGTATCAGAGGGATTGGTTGAAGTGCCTGGTTGTAGAACATGGTGGTGGACATCTGGTGGAGTAGCTTATCAAGGACTCAGATGTTATTGAAATACTACGGTGGTACCAGAGGTGTTTATAGGATATCGAAAGTCTTATTGACCAGCTGGAGTAACGAGGTATGTTCCATTATTAGTGAAAGTAAAATTTTGATGGAATACTGATGAAGTTGTTTGGGTGAGGTGGTCTGTCAAGAATATGAAAGAATGTCCCCAAAAAATAATGGTGATATTAGTGGTGTTTTAGGAATATCAAAAGTATTCTTGGCCGCAGGTATCATGCGGTGTGATCAGTTCATTGGGTGACATTTAGATCTTGGTGGAGTAAATGACCACATAGAACCAAATGGTGGAGATGAATGTGGAGTATTTTAATTTTAAATCATGGTGGAGATTTTTAGGATTTATGATTTAAAATTTGAACATTGCAGAGAGAGAAAATTATCAATGGAAGGATTTATCTCAACATTAATGGAGTATTTTATCCCAACATTAATGGAGAGTTATTCTAAATATCAATTGACAGAATAATGAATGTTGACTGAATTAATTAGAGATATGGACCGGGTGTCTACTTAAGAGGATGCAGTAGCATGTTTTTGAAATGAGAGTCGGCAAGATGTAGCTGGTGCATGAGAGAATCGGGACGGGGTTACCGCATTTGTGGTAACCGGTGTGAAATGTGGGTTGGAAAAGATATATCCATCAAGAGATAACATAGAAGGGAACTCCACATTTGCGGTAACTCATGGGAAGAGATGATGAAGATGAATGAAGTAGAGGAGATGATAATGGTGATGATGGCATGTCAACGATAGAGAATGAAAGTGTCTGCGTGTAGATGATGACAGTGCCATGTATCAAAAGTCCTCTTGGTTGCGGAGATCAAGCGGTGTGACTAGGTTGTGATGATCAGAAGTACAAAAAAAACGGTACATTCATGGGTGTCAGTGTGTTGAGAGAAAAATCCTTCGGTTGGGTTGTAAAATGCCTTCATGTGATGTTAAAAATCCTTTGGGTGATGTAAAATTCCTTTGGGTGATAAAATTCCTTCAGGTGTTAAAAGGCCTTCGGGTGAATCTTCTCTTGTGTGTTTTTTGCAACGACTTCTGCTGCAGCACCAAGATCTGCCCCAACAGATACATCATGGGATGAAAATTTAAATAAATATATTCAGAATAAATATATTTATT
Organism: Viscum album; assembly: GCA_963277665.1. Taxonomy (NCBI): domain Eukaryota; kingdom Viridiplantae; phylum Streptophyta; class Magnoliopsida; order Santalales; family Viscaceae; genus Viscum; species Viscum album. Next base: position 718,979,141 of record OY728157.1, on the reverse strand, counting down.
TAGAATAAAAAACATATATCACATATAATGCTGAAACTCAATTTAATCATGGTGGTAGTGTCAAGTAAAGGGATGCCCAGTGTAATATTACATTGTGGCGGGCCCATGGTGGACCCCACCTTCGGCCTCCGCCCGGGTCGTCCCACCACACAATCGAAATCCCATGCAGCACACCTAGTTCACATGCCCAACAAAATCCAGCATACATAATAAATATTAAATGAATATTTTCATAATAAATAATGTATAAAAAAAAATAGATAATGTATATAATTATTTTATTTAACTTTTTTGTTGTTAGAGAAACTCACTTATCATGCTTTAAAAACATATGCCATAATCATTTTTAATTCATTGTCATTTTTTAATATCATATTTTATTTTAATATTTTTTTATCAATAGGAAATGATATAAAATGAATTCACCTCGATCATAAACATTTATAGTTGAAGAATATTTTGATGAAAATATTCAATTTCTCATCATAAATCTATAAACAATTCCTCCTAAATCTCATGTAATGAGTCCTATCTGTAAAATGTTGAATGTAAACTTTCCCATATTAGATAAAATTACTGATCCTTTTAGTGATATATTTAAGTTTTCACTATTCAAAATAGAAAATTCAACCAAATATTTGAAATATAGTTATATAACAAATTGGATACACATTGGCAGGCATATAGATATATCAAGGCTCTATTTTTCATATATAATACTTGTTGGTAATCTACCGATCACTTGATGGTATCACTTGGAGTAAACAAATATTTGGTCTGCTCGACCAAGTACATGTTAGATTCTTATTGGGTACCTAGTGTGTGATGCATTGAGGAGCACTACCACAAATTGGATCTTTAATAGCAAGAAAAATAGACTTTAACAGTGATAAAAAAGCAATTTTTTCCAAACCAATTTTAAAAGGGGATCCCTTTATCAGTGCTAAAAAGCATTGATAAAGGGGAGCTTTTATCAGCACTAAAAAACACTGATAAATATGGTCTTTTATCAGAAATTTTTTAGCATTGATAAAACACCCCCTTTATTAGCGCCATTTCTGACACTGATAAAAGAAAATTTTTATCACCACTTTCATTAACATTGATAAAAAATACCCTTTATCAGCATGAGAAATAGTGTTGATAAAGGCCCTACTACTGCAGTGTACTGTTTGAATTATAGCACACTGTAGTAGATTCCTATACATGACAATTTTACAATAATTTAATCGAAATAAAAATTTCATCACAAATACATAAACAAAAACTATTTTATAGAAATTTCAAACATCAATTTGTACAATTACATTAGCAAGCATTACCACAAATGTAGGAAAGGGAAGCGATCAAGTTTTGTCAGTGCTAATCAGAAGGTGCTGATAAAAGGGGGACTTTTATCAGTGCTAGAAAAAAGCACTGATAAATATACCCTTTATGAGTGCTAATATTAGCACTGATAAAGTCCCCCTTTAATAGCACTATCAAAAAGTGATGATAAAAATAAGACATTATCAGTGATAATAATAGCGTTGGTAAATGTTTTTAAAAGAAAATATTATTAATTTATATAAAAAAAATTAATTATATTAAAAAAAAATGTTTATAAGTATACATTAAATAAAAAATGCATGTTTATTATGTTTATGTTTTATTTATGTTTATTATATTTATTAGTTTTAATAATATATTTATTATATATTTATTATACTATATGTTTATAATATTATATATAAATACCTTTTAATATATATATATTTATATATAAATACTTATTAAATATATATATATATATAGAAATAAATTTATGTTTTCAAATGAATGTGTCAATTGATGCGTATGTTCATATTCTCAAGAATATGTTCATTGTTTACCCTAATGTTGTCCATATATACTACAGTACTATACTTGGTGTATTCAATCATTTCCTATATATATGAAGCTTTATCTTCTCATAAATACTTAAAACATGATAAGTATATTTAAATAAACAATAAATGTATTTATTATATTCTAAAAAGATAAATATTTAGTTATATAGAATTATATAATTTTTAAATATATTATATATAATTATAATTATATATATCTAATTAAATCTAAATATTTTTAAATAATTATAAAATTACAAAATATTTTTTTAAATGATAAATATATATTTAGGAATACCTTTTGAATATACTTATTTATAAATGTATGCCTTTAATGACTATATACACAAACATAGACACGTACACACACACACACACAAATATATTTAAGTACTTATGAAATTAAAATTAAAATTAATATATCAATTTATATTAAGATATTTATATATATTTAATTATAATTTAAATTATAAAATTATATATATATTTAATTATAATATATACACGAACACAAATATATATATATATATATATATAATTTAAATTATGAAATTATAATAAATATATTAATTATATATATTTATAAAATTTTAAATGTAATAAATGTATTTTTTATAATTTTATAATTATGAATAAATGGTATGTTTTATCATCGCTAATTAAAAATCCCTGGAAAACATACATTTATCAGTGCTTTTTTAGGGATGATAAAGATGGGCCTTTATTAGCGCTAAAAAATAGTAGATAAAGTCATGTTATATCAATGCTTTCAATTTTTGTGCTGATAAAACATACTTTTATCAACGTTTTTTTATCTTATATTGATAAAAGTGTCACCATGTTTTATAAGTAAACCCTAACTTTATGCTCCTTCCTCTCACCCCTCAAGCTCTCGTAGAAGCCAATCTCTACCACCGCCTCCTCTCCCGCCTCTTCCTCCTCCTCTGCCTCCGAATCCCCCATTGCTGTGAATCGAGCTTCGTCATGTAGCTCTCTTCCACCAGTGTAACTCCTTTGTTGTGCCTATCCTTTGTTGTAGATCTCCCCCACTATTACCACTTTTATATTGTGCCTCTCCACCGCCATGCCTCTCCTACACCATGAACGCACCTCCTCCGCATGCTAAAATACACCTTCACAGTTAGTTTTCTCCTCTTTCTGATTGGGTTCACTTATTACAGTTAGATATTGATGATGATGTTGTGAACTTTATGGGCCAAACACCCTGCTAAAATTCATGGCCATTAGTGGAACTTATTTGGGAACTAAATGAAAATATGATATATTATATCATTAATTAATTATTCATTCATGGTATTATATGTTATGTTTCAAGACTATTATCCTTAAAGATTTTTTATTTATATGTTTTATGACCCATAAGGATTTATTTCCAACATCCTTCCAAAAAAGTGAGACCTCTCAAATGTGATATTCAATATGGATAATTAGATTTCTCTTTAATTATAAATACTCTAGAATTATCTTATCCTCTAGTTATATTTGGTAAAATTAAATTTTTCTATACCATATTTTGAATTGGTTGATTAAAAAATATTCAATGAAATGTGGGTTTTCATCATTGTTGTTTCAAAAAATTAAAAAAAATTCCCATACATTCAAAAATAAAATTCTTATCATCCATCCCTATTTTTTATTAATCTTATGTATTTTTTATTATTATAGTATTAAATATTCATTTGAAAATTAAATGTCTTCAAACAATTCCACTTATTTTATAGAAAACATTATGGATTTTTTATGTTTCTATTATAAAAATTATTTTTAAAAGTAAAAGTATTCAAAGTATTTCGACTTCATTTACTAAAAATGTTATACATTTCTCAAGTTTCCATTATCAAATAATTTTTTTAAATGTAAACTTTATCAATGTATTTTTACTTCATTTATTTAATACATTATTTATTTTTCAAGTTTGAATTATTAATGATTATATTAAATGTAAAAAATTTAAAGTATTTTTCCTTCTCATTTTTAAAACCTTTATGTCAATTTAATAACTATTTATTAGGAACTATTTATAACAATATTTTCAATAGTAATCTATTTCCCTTAAAAAAATTAAATCTAATTTTCACTTTAATGTTTTAAAAAGTTGTTGTGAAAGGGTTTTTATTTTAACTTATATTTATCGTCTTAGGATTGTTTTCCCTATAGTGGTATTTTATTCACAATTTATATGTTATTATGATATGATTTATTTTTGAAAATTATAATTATAATATTCTATGATTTCTTAAGTTTGTGTTATGTCATGTTTTTGAATTATTTAAGAAAAAAATATTTTTCCATTTCAAGAATCCTTCCCACTCTTTCCCTTTTATCTCCATATACCTCTTATCTTCTCTATTTCCCATAGGTTTATCCTTCTCCCAAGAACTGAAATTAATTTTTCATAAGGATTTTGTGATTTAGGTTTTTTGAGTGTTTTCCATGGAAGGTAGCATGTTGTGTATTAGTTACCATTCGTTTTAAAGTAGGTGTTTCTTTTCTCTTCCTTTATTTTATAATTCATGTAATGTGTATACTTTATAAATTTATTTTCTATAAAAGTATAGTAATGTATGGGTTCTTGGGTAAAATCATAAATTTTTTTATTAAATTCAAGGCTTGGAATAGATGTTTTTTTCATGAGAATTTCATGTACTATTTTTAAATTATATTAATTCTCATGAAAATAAAATTTGAAAAGGTTCATAGGGTCATTTAAATGTTTTTATAGTAAATTTAGGTCTTATTCCTTTTTTGGTTTTTCAAAGGAATTTTCCATGTCCTTGGAAAATGTTTTGGGAAGAAAAATGGATTTTTTTTTCAAGTGCTTCCAAAATCATTGAAATGAAGAGACAATAAAGAAGGGGATTGATACTCTATATACTAAGTTTATTTTCATGTGAAGAACCATTTTTCTCTTTAAAAAGTATATGGTTTATTTCTCATGTGACCCTCAATGATTTCCCCTGTACTTGTTTCACCATTTATGGGTTATTGATTATTTATATGATAGATATATGGTGTGAAAAGGTGATGTTATATGTGATGGAGTTTGAGGTGAGGTGCGAGAAATTTTTTGGTAATTATATTGGTTTATTTATCACCTCCATGGTTGTTTGTTTATAGTAACTTGGGTTTCTATGTGGGAGTTCTATATTCATGCTACCCTAGTCTGTACACACACTTCTATGGTCCGTCTAGTTGTGTTTAAGACAAGGCTAGTGTGAAGTTTCTATTATGATGAGTTATGTATGGTTTAATTGGGTGGGTCTTGTTATTGTTGGATGAAACATATATCATATGTTGGTCCATGTAGTTATAGTTCCATTTCGGATCATCACACACTAGTACCTTGGGTATATCCCATGACATTTTTTCCCTCTATCAGTAGTTCTATATAGAGGATTAAATTATTATATTGATTACATCCCCCCTTATGATTTTTTTATTAGTGTAACTATTATTATTGGGTTTCATTACTATTATATTGTTCCTTGATCACAGGGTTCCCTTATTCATTGTGAATTTATTTTCTCTAGATAATATGGGTTATTTATGAGATTATGAATGTTTGATTTTAAAGTAGAAAACAAATTTATGTATTATGAGATGGGTAGTACCTATATTTCCCCCCAATTCATTGGGTAAAAGATTATATATCATGATATATAAATGTCTTTTGAAAAGGTTAGTGAGTCTATAAGTTCAAAAATTTTGAGCGTGATTGCGTTAAGATCTACTCATAATAATACATGGGAATAAGTTAGGAAGTTTCAATGTTCATGGGTAAGTATGATGGTGTTGATCTCTAATCATAAATTTATATTTGAATTTGGTTTTGAGTAGCTAGTGGGGGGGGGTTAGAACATAGGAAAAGGAGTTCAACCACCAGTGATGGGTTGGCCAGTCTATATGGTTGATGGGAGGAACACTGAAAACCAGTGATCAGAGCTAAATAGGGGGTTTCATGAGAAATATAAGGCATGTGACCATCAATAATTTTTATTGGATAGATAGAGGGAAGTGACAATGAAATATAGTGTTTTGTTATGGGTTCACTTTTAAAATGATTCAAGTATTTTAAAATGTTTCTTAAAAAATTATATGTGTTCAACATACCCTTTTTGGGTTTTAAATTTCTTTAGAATGGTTAAAAAAGAATTGGGGTTTTGAGAAATGATGTTTGGAACTAATTTTTTATTTTAAATAAAAATTTGTCTATATGGTTGGTTTTTTAATTTGATTTCAACTGTAGTTTTATAAATAGTTTTAAAATGAGATTTAAATTCTATAACTTTTTTAGCCTTCATTAATTTTTATATCAATGTTTTTTGTATTTATTTTGTTAAATATTAAAATCACTGAATCAAATGGGATGGATATTAATAAATAATGGATGTATGTCAATTGTCTGACAAAAGAGTATGAAGATGGGGTGAAAGAGTTCATCAAGTTTGCAAAAGATCATTCATATAATCCTTCTCAAATCCTTTTCCATGTTTACACTGTTGTTATTCAAGAAAAGTTAGTCCATAGGAGTTGGAAGAACACTTGATCTATCATGGAATAGATCAAAGTTATAAATGTTGGAAAAAACATGAGGAAAAAAATAATGTATCTAGTGACTGTGATAATACTTAATTTTATGGATCATTTGATATGATTATAAGCATGGACAATGAATAAGACTATATCAAGGATGTTATTACAGATGTGTGTGATGATGAAGATTTTATTAAGGAAATGACAAGGACAACTGAAAATTCACTTCGTGATTTCCCAAAAATTATTTGAGCAGTTAAAGAGTTGTGAATATATGTCATTGTATGATGGTTGCACTAAATATATAGCATTGTTAGCCGTTATGAAGCTGTAAAATTTGAAAGCAGAAAACATGTAGAGTGGTGCCAGTTTTACAGAATTACATGCTCCCTTTAATGACATGCTCCCAGAATATAATAAGCTCCGGAGCCAAACATATGATGCCAAATGAATGCTACGCTCGATGGGTATGATCTCTGAAAGAATAAACATCTACACTAATGATTTTATACTATTTCTTAAGGACCAAAAGTCACTTAGAGAATGACCAAAGTGTGGTTTTTCTTGATACAAGAAATATGAATCTGGTTCTACAAAATTTTTATGGTACTTTCCAATCATTACATGGTTTAGGTGCCTATATGGAAGTGAGGAGACTGCAAGAAAATTGACATTTCACATATATAGAAGAAATAAATATGGAAAACTGTGGAACCCAGTAGACTATCCTCAGTGGAAGAGAATTGATCATGAGTATATTGACTTTGCAAACAAGACGAAAAACCTCCATCTTGCATTATCTATAGATGGAGTGAATCCTTTTGGTTTTCAAATAAGCACTCACAATACATGGCTGGTTATGTTGGTAAATTATAACTTTCCATCATGGTTATGCATGAAACAAAAACACATCATGTTATTCATGATTATATTAGGACCAAAACAACTAGGTAATGATATTAATGTTTATTTGGATTTATAGATTGAGGATTTAAAATTATTGTGGGATTTAGGTGTTACGATGTATTATGCTTATAGAAATAATGATTTCACATTGAGAACCATGTTGTATGGGAAAATAAATGACTTTCATGCTTATAGAAATTTTTGGGATATAGTACTAAAGTAACTCTTGGGTGTCCCATTTGCAAACAAGGTTCAATGTCAATTAGGTTGAAACATTAATAAAAAAATGTGTTTCTAGGACATCACAGATTTCTCACCCAAGGAAATAAGTACTAATCTTGGATAACATCATTTTATGGAAGTTCAGAAGAATGTACAACATCATCTCCACTAATAGGTGATAAAATGTTTGATAAAGTTAAATATTTGAACATTGTTTTTGGTAAACCATTTTCGAAAAACCATACAAAAACTAATTGGAAAAAGAAATCATTTTTTTAAATTTCAATACTGGAATTGTCTGTACATCAGACATTTTATTGATGTTATTCATGTTGAAAAAAATGTATGTTATAGTTTCATCAACATGCTGCTAAATGAACTCAGAAAAACAAAGGATGGAATTAAGGCTAGACTGGACATGGTTGACATGGGAATACGAGAAGAGTTGGCACTAGTGAAGGGTAAAAATTGAAAATTTCTTCATACTAATATTTACACTCTTTCTAAGAAAGAGAGATATTAGTTTTGAAACTTCTTGAATGACATAAAAGTTTCATAGGGGTATTCATCGAATATCAAGAACAACATGTTAATGTGCGATTTAAAGCTAAAAGATCTGAAATTATATGACTTCCATGTTTTGATGCAAGATATAATTCCAATAACTTTACATTGAATTTTTTCCAGGAATGTCTATCATACATTAACAAAGACCTGTTTATTCTTTGAAGCTATATGTAGAAATTTTATAAACCCGACTAAATTTCTAATTATGGAAAGAGAAACAGTCATTATATTATGTGAATTGGAAATGTTTTTCCTACTGACATTATTTGACATGATGGTTCATTTGATGGTTCACTTGGTGAGAGAGATTCGACTATGTGGTCTTGTTCACTATAGATGGATGTAACCCATTTAACAGTATATGGGGATTTTGAAAGTGTATGTGAAAAATAAGTCATCCAGAGGGTTGTATTGTGGAGAAATATATTATTGAGGAAGCCATTGAATTCTATACCGAATACCTGTCTGGTTTTCAAAGCATTGGTCTAACGAAATCTTGCCACACTGGGAGACTTGTGGGTGAAGGAATTTCTATAAAGGAGGTTTTCACAATCAATATTACATATCAAAAGCAGGTCTAATTTTACATTTTTCATAATAGTTTGGATGTTGTTCCATATATTGAAACCCACAAATAAATTCTTAAGAATTTGTATCCATCAAGGGCTTAAACTGGATATCAAATAAACAAAATCAACAGTTTATAAGATGATTTCTGGACTATATCTTTAAGGAGTCAGATGAAAATCCAGACTTAATTTTATAATTACTTCGATGGAAATCCATAGGACCAAGTGTGTATGTATTATCTTACAATACTTATATAATTAATGGTTATACATTCTATACTAATGAACATGATGAAGATAGTACAAAACAGAATAGTGGAGTAACGCTTGTGGCTAAAGCGATGCATTCTTCTTTTCCTAAGGAAAATAATCCAATTTATTTGAATATTTCATACTTTGGGATCATAAAAAAAATATTGGAGTTTGATTATACAACATTTTGAGTGTCGATTTTTCAATGCAAGTGGGTTTATAATAGAATTGATTTTAAAATAGACGAGTTGGGATTTGTGAAAGTTGATTTTAGTAAGTAAGGGTACAAAGATGAACCATTTATAATGGAATCACATGCAGTAAGAGTATTTTATATTCCAAATCCTACAAACCAAAACTGGTGAATTGTTTTGTTATCAACCAAAACCACTGAAGAGTCAGATAAAATTTCAACATAGGATGACCCTTCCATTAGGATGTCACAATCATTTCGCAGTGGTCCCAGTGTAGATGAAATTTTTTTATGTCATAATAGATCACAATGAAGGGATTTATATAGTCGATAGAGGGTTCAAATCCCTTCAACCTTTAAAAAAAGAGTTCAATAATCAGGTTTTTTTTCTAATATACATTGTGTTACTTTATGTTAATATATATTAATTTCTACGTTTATGTTATCTAAAGTAAATTTTAAACTAATTTTGAAGATAATGACTTCTACATGTGATGATGCTCCCAATCCCTAGGCACAGCAGGTTTCTTAACCTGCTGCTGCTTGCAGTGCAGGAGAATAATATGTTTATCAACCTATTACCTTATGTAAATATCTATTCGCTCCTGGTTTTATGTGATCTAAATTAAATATTAAACCAATTTTTCATATAATTAATTTTTCACATGCGGATGCTCCCAATCCCCAGGTACAATAGTTTTATCAACATGTTGTTGCTCACAATGCAGACAAACAACATGATTCTCAACCTATTGTTGCTCATAGTGCAGACGTACAACCACCATATGCACATGCCGATGATAGCCCTTTGGAGCTAGAGGAACATATTGATGATGGTGTATCCAAGTAAATGAATAGTAATAAAACACTAGTGTCATAGAAAAAATAGGAGCGTTGTAGTTTTATGGTATTAGCAAAAAAAATTAAGGCTAAAGAGAAAGGAATAGAATACGAGATTGGATGGAATAAGCGGGGCCAACATGTTAACCCCAAAAAGATCATGTTCAGTAGTTACATTGGAATATTCACTCAGCAACATGTGGTGATTGATATAACTTCATGGAACCATTTTGTGGCTGAGATTAAAATACTGATGTGGGGTTATATTATGGTAACATTATGATATCATTTTTTTAATTTACTAAAAATTAAATAATGAAACATTGAATTACACATCATTATCTCTTATACAGTGTATTTATAGTAGATGGATCACAAAAATACTATGTCTTAAGGGTTTCTGAAAGTATTCATAGGGGTTTTCTCACACTTTTAATGAAATATAATCTTAAAGATCCTGAAGGAAAAATAAAATCACACCCACCTCTTATTTATGCACACCTGATAACCTAAGCATCGTGGGATGCGTTTACAGTTCGTCTTGTAAAATATACTTTTCAGGTACATTGTGTTTGGTTATATGTTGTTATATGGAAAGTGTATTCATTACTTTGATTTATATTGTTTTATTTATGAAATAACAACTGAGTGATGAAAATAAAAAATAGGCATCAAAGCCAGCATACCCCTACTGTAAATTAAAGATAGGGTACACATCACATTAAAAAAAATTGGTATGCATTTTAAATCCACCATAATAATTTTATGAGACATAAAACAACACAATAACTATGTTCCTTTTTTTATATGTAGCTTGAAGATTACAAATCCAAATCCACTTCCATCCATTGCCATGTTCTATGGAAGGAGGCGCATGTAACTAAAATGGGAAGTTAATAGATGAAAAAACACAAAAAGTGTTGGAAATAAGTGTAAGTATGACATAATAAAAAAAATTCCTTTAAATTACTATTACATAAAAATGATTACTTACTTTAATATATTTTCTATTTAACATAGTCACAAGAATCAATAAAACCCACACTATTTGTAGACATAATTTCAGTGGCCTTGAAGTAGCTAGAAAAGTATGGTCGCGTCTGAGGTGCGGGTTTTGGGGTGACACCCTGAACATATTTAAAAAAAACAAGCATAGGATCAAATTTAGGAAATGAAAAATATGAAAGAAAGATTATTTATGTTTGAATAAGAATTAAAATACCATAGAGAGCTGATAGAAAGTTTCATGGGGGAGAAAAAGAGAAGAAACAACTCAAGAACAACTTATGCATGAAGATCTCGCCCCACCCCCACCGGTTTTGAGGTGAGATATTACCCTAAAAAAATTATTAACTAAGGTAGTCAATTTTCTAATAATTTTTTCTATGAAATTTGAATCAGATAGACACTAGACACTGATACATTTCCTATATTGATGTTCTATAGGGTGAAAATGATTGTGATTTATATCTATCAACACCCACCCATCGCCTTGTAGTGAGGGATACAGTGTTCAATATCTAGAACGACATGCTACGCAATAGACCACTTCTGACAGGTCATGTCAAAGTGTAAATTACTATATCCCTAGAGATGAGCACCAAGCTACCTATTCCAATTGATGATGCAGATATTTATACGGTCAAACAAGCTCTTGGAACATTCATTGCATGGTCGTCACATCTTATAAAAAACATGTTGTCAATAAGGTATTCATTCCCAATTTAATTTTCAAGCCAAAACTTAAACATTTAATGATTAAAGGTCTGAATTGATGCATGTTATTATATATGGACAAAGGGAAGGACTAAAATGATAGACCAGTTCAAAACCATCTCAAGGATCAACCAACCGATCAAAAATATCTACCAGAAGTACCTTAACCCACCCCAGTTCTATATCCACATTTATTATTATTGAACGATCATGTGGATATGAAGTTGAAATGTGTTCGTACTCACATAATTGATTTTGAAGAAAATATGTACAGAGGGGAAGGTCCATACTACATTGGTGTTGATAGTGCAACTGAAATCCTCAACTGTGAATGGTTAGGTGGCTTAGTTGTAAATGTTTACATGAGGTATATTTTCATGATTTTATTTTCCAAAAGATGACATAATGTGTTAATTATAACTAAATACATTTCATATTTTTTATAGGTGTATATAAGAAAAACAATTTAAGGTATTTACCCATGAACATAAATTTTCACTCGTTAGTCCTCACATCACCTCTACAAAACAAGAAGACATAACTTCCAAGAAAGTGGGTGAAATAGTGACAGGACTTCTCAAATAGTTTAATAGAAAACTTACAGATGAAAGAATCTTTGTAATACCAAATATATAGGGGTAAAACTCTAAAATTTAACCATATCAAATATATTTTAATTTATTTTATAACTTACTATTTTTTGTGTTCTTATGTATAATTGGATGCTCATTGCGGTCAATTTGGATACTCCAAAGATTTATTTTCTAGATTCAATGCATGGATATCCAACAAAGATACCACACATACGTTTTTCAATTTTTAATACACTACATCCAAAATTTTATAACTAAAAAACCAGTTATATAATATAAATAATCTTTTAATGAGGATTCTATTATAATAGGGTGGTGTGTGAATATCATCTACATCATGGAATGTGGACAGGGGAAAAGGAAAAGAAACATGACAAGTACTATGACTGTATAATTATCAGGGTATATATGATAAGATTTCACTATCCAAACACATATAAAAAAATTACTTATTTTTCTCAATGTTTCTACAGTTCCTAAAACAAACGGTGAAGACTGTGGTTATTTTGTTTGTAAATATATGAAAGAGATCGTATTCCTTGAACAAACTAGCATCCCTAAACAGGTATTTTCAAAGATAATTGATATTTCATTTAAAATACTTATTAATCATTTCGGTATTTATATTTTTTTATAACTACCATGACTCTAAAAATTAGTCACATTCACAAGACGATATATATATGCATAGAAACGAATGGGCAGCATACCTGATGGAAGAATGTACAAATATATAATGAAGATAGTGAACTTCTCAAATAATTTTGACTTAAATAATCTTTTCTATATTATCTTTATCTCTATTTGATGGTAATGTTGTTATTTGAACGGGCTAAACACCCCACTGAAAATCATAGTCATTGGTGGTTCTTGTTTGTGCACTAAATGAATTTCATGTTGATTGGTTTTTTAAAATAAATTGGTAGCCCTTATTTATAGGGTATGTGTGTTGTTGATAGAACATAAAATATAACGAGTATCTAGAAGGGGTTTCCCCATACCTTGAGTTTGTTGTAACGTCTTGATACATAACAGGCATAGGAGGTTACTCCACTCTTCTCATTTTCAACAATGGGAAGGGTTTTTATCCAAGAAACATTGATTCAATCTGTGACATTGGTAATTCCCCTATTTAGTTGACCCAGTGAAGAACCAAATGTCATATATTCATTCAAAGGTCCTGAATATATGACAATTGGTTCTTTACTGGGTCAAATAAATCTATTCTATAGAAGGAGAATGTTATTCTGTGTCAACTGTACATGGATCAAATTGATGCATGATGTGACCAGTATGACTCAAATTGCATGTTTTCGGTTTGAAATGTCATTTTAGTTAAAAAACTAACATATTGAAAACTAAGGAAATAATTTCCGATTGTTTTGATATTTTAGGACAACAATCTATCAGTCATTTGTGATATGTGAGAATCAAAAACACCTCAATACGATGAACGGTGTCACTAGTATGACTCCAAATGTGTCTTGTTATTTAAAATTGACATTAATTCAAGTAAAAAACAAAATTGGCATACCTAAAACTGAGCAAACGCATTTAGATTTTATTGATACTTTAAGAAAACGATCCATGAGTCAGTTGTCATGTGTAAGAATCAACCCCACCTCAATCCGAAGAATAGTGTGACTGGTATGACTAAACTTTTCCAATATAAGTTTAAAATTAACATTTTAGCTCAAAACATGTCACTCACTAAAACCCAAAAAAACACACTCTAATTATATTCAAAATTAATGATAGCGATTCGTTAGTCCTTTGTGATGTGTATGAAAAATTCTAATGTCAAACCAATCCATGACGTGACCGGTATGACTCAAATTGCATGTTTTCAGTTTGAAATGACATTTTAGTACAAAAAACACAACTAACATATTGAAAACTGCGTAAATTCATTCAAATTGTTTTGATACTTTTGAAAAACGACCTATCAGTCATCTGTGACATGTATAAATCAACCGCACCTCAATCTGAATTACAGTGTCACCGGTATGACTCCAAATGTTTCTTGTTATTTAAAATTAACATTAATTCTAGTATAAAAACACAACTAACATACTAAAAACTGATCAAATATATTTGGATTGTTTTGATACTTTTAGAAAATGATCCATGAGTCAGTTTTGATGTGTAGAAATCAACCCCACCTTAATCCGATGAACAATGTGACTGGTATGAGTAAAAGTGCCCGATATCAGTTTAAAATTGACATTTTAGCTCCAAATGTGTCACTCAATGAAAACCAAGAAAACACACTCTGATTATCTTCAAAATTACGGACAAAAATTTGTAATTCCTTTGTGATGTTTATGAATTACTCCCCTATCAAACTGACACATGATGCATCCAGTAAGACTCAAATTGTGTGTTTTCAGTTTGAAATGATATTTTAGTAAAAAAACACAACTGACTTACTAAAAATTGAGAAAAATCATTTGGATTGTTTTTGAAAATTTAGGGAAAAATATATAATTCATTTGTGACATGTAGGAATCTAACCCCACCTCAATTCGACGCATGGTGTGACTGATATAACTCCAAATGTGTCATTTTTATTAAAAATTGACATTTTTTAATGTATTCTTTGTATTAATGTTTAATTTAATTATTTATAGTATTACTAAATTAATATTTGTTTTCTTATATAGGTGTAACCTTTTTCTTGAGTTGGGATTGGAGGAAATTTTTTTATAGGGGACCATAGATATAAAAAGATAAAAAATTAATGTTTTTAACTACTTATAGGATAATTGTAAATGTGAATTTATAAAACATTGTTGAAAATGTATATACAAGTGTTTTTTGGTATATACCATGAATGAATAGTTTTGCATTCATGATTTCTATTAAAATTATATATCATTGTTTGCTAAAACTTTGTGTACACTGCTTGTTTTTTATCATTTGCATCATATAAGTGGTTCTTTTGTATATATAATGGGTGGTTATTTTTAGTAGGTTTTTGCTGGTTTGTGTAAGTTATTTTTATTGATTTTGTTATTTTGGTCTGATGTTTGGGTGATGTTTATTTTTTGTAGGTTGGTGGAGTGTACTATTATATAAACAACACATTGAGGTAGGGAATCCTTTATCAGTTCTAATTTAAGCATTGATAAATGGTGACTTTATCAATGCTATTTGAAGTAGTGATAAATGGGGACTTTATCAGCGCTTTGAATAGCATTGATAAAGGACCCCTTTATCTATGCTTTTTAAGCACTGATAAAGGGACCCCTCCCCCTTTAATAGTATCTCTATTATCATCACCTTTTTAGCACTAATAAAGGCTTTTTTATCATCACCTATTTTTGGTAGTGAAGTTCTATCACAAAAACTCAAAAACATTAATGTTTCATTATATTTAGCACCCAAATCCCTCTAAAAAATCATGTTCGCGGTATTAGTTTCTAAAAAAACTTCCCCAACTCAAACAAAAGAATCAACCTATACAAGAAAACAATTATTATGTTAGTATAAGATGATAAATAAATAACTTAAACATAATATGAAATAATACATGAAAACGATGTTAGTTTTTAATAAAAGGACACACTTATAGTCATACTAGTCACACCATGTGTCATATTAAGGTGGGACTGACTCATACACATTACAAATGACTTTTGGATCATTTTACTAAAGTATCGAAATAGTCTAAATAAATTTTCTTGATTTTGATTTTGTCACTTATCGTTTTTACTAAAATATCATTTTAAAATGAAAACATGATCTTTGAGTCATAACAGTCACGTCATATGTAATTTTAATGTGAGGATAATTCCTACACATCAAAAATGACTTACAAATAATTTTCCTAAAATATCAAGACAATCCAAGTGTGTTTTGTCAATTTTTAGTGAGTTAAACATGTTTTGAACTAAAATGTATTTTTTAGACAGATAAAAGACACTTTCAGTCATATCGGGAACACTATTTATAGGATTGAGGTAAATAAGATTCTTACACATCAAAAATGACTAATGGATCATTTTAATAAAATATAAAATTAATCCAAATGGTTTTTCTTTGTTTTCATCATGGTACTTTTTTTTACTAAAATGTCAATTTCAAATAAAAAGACACATTTGGATTCATACCCGGCACAATGTGCATCATATTGAGGTGAGAGTAATTCTTACATGTCACAAAATAATTTAGCAATACTATAGCGTACTATAGCAGCGACAGGTACATTAGCGGTGGTAGGTCACTGTAGTGGCGGCAGAGCATTGTAGCAATGGAGGGTACTGTGTGGCACTGTATTAGGTGGGTACTGTAGTAGTACTATTCACAGAATGGGATTTGGACCAAAAAAATTGGGAATATAGGCCATGTAATGGGATAAATTCCCATTGGGCCTTTAGGCTATATAATGGGTCTTCCTCTACCCAGTTAAAGAGGGCTTTGCTTTGATTTAATAATAAATGAGGCTTTTGCCCCAACCTTTAAAAAACTTATGGATCATTTTTCTAATTTATCAAAATAATATGAATCTATTTTCTTGGTTTTGAGTATGTCACTTGTGTTTTTTACTAAAATTTCAATTTTAGACTGATATCAGACACTTTGAGTCATACCAGCCACATCGTGTGTTAATTTAACATGAGACTAATTCATACATGTCTCAAAAGACTCATGAATTATTTTACTAAATTATTAATACAACCAAATAATTTTTTCTCTATTTTAAGTGAGGTACACACGTTTTGAACAAAAATGTCAATTTTAAACTGATAAAGTACACTTTATGTCATATTGGTCACATCATGCATCAGATTGAGGAGAGGCTAATTCCTACATGTCAAAAATAAATTTTTAATTATTATCCCAAATTATCAAGACAATCAGAGTTACTTTTCTTGGTTTTTAGTGAGTGACTCATGTTTGAACTAAAATGTGAATTTTAAACTCATAACAAACACTTTGAGTCATACCAGGAACACCATGTATTGAATTGTGGTTATTTTAATTCCTACAAGTCAAAAATTAATTATGGATTATTTTCCTAAGGTATAAAAACAATCCGAATGTTTTTTCTTGGTTTTGGGTACGTCACTTGTTCTTTTTTTCTAAAATGTCAATTTTAAATAAAAAGACACACTTTCAGTCATATAGGTTATACTGTGCATCATATTGAGGTTTGGATGATTACTACATGTCAAAAATGACTTATGGAACATTTTACTAAATTATCAAAATAGTATGAATGTGTTTTCTTGATATTGAGTAAGTCACATGTGTTTTTACTAAAATTCCACTTTAAACTGAAAAAATGCACTTTAATCCATACCAATCACATTGTGTGTCAGTTTAATATAAGACTAATTTCTAAACATTAAAAATGACTTATTAATAATTTTCATAAATTATTAGTACAATAAGAATGTTTTTTCTCGATTTTCAGTGAGTGACATGTGTTTTGGACTAAAATGTCAATTTTAAACTGGTAACAAATACTTGGAGTCACACCAGTCACATAGTGTGTTAGTTTTACATGAGGCCAATTCCTACATGTCCCAACTGACACATGAATAATTTCCAAAATTATAAAGAAAATCAGAGAATGTTTTCTTAGTTTTAGTAAGTGGTGTATGTTTTGAACTAAAATGTCAATTTTAAACTGATAACAACCACTTTGAGTCATATCGGGAATATTGTGTATCGGATTGAGGTGAGGATGATTCATATGAATAAAAAATTACTTATAGATTGTTTTCATAATGTATAAAAACAATTTGATTTTATCTTCTCAGTTTTGAGTATGCCACTTATATTTTTTACTAAAATGTAAATTTTAAATATAAAGACACACTTGGAGTCATACTGGTCACATCGTGTGTCGGATTGAGGAGCGGATGATACCTACACATAAAAAATGAAATTTGGACCTTTTTGCAAAAAATATTAAATCAATCTGAATGGGTTTTCTTGGTTTTGAGTATGTCAATTTTCTTTTTTACTAAAATTTCATTTTAAATTGAAAACATTCACTTTAAGTTATACCGATCACATCATGTGTGAGTTTGACATGCGACTGATTCATATATGTTACAAATAACTTTTGAATAATTTTCATAAATTATCAAGACAATTAGAGTGTGTTTTTTTGGTTTTCTATAAGTGACACACATTTTGAACTAAAATTTCAATTTTAAACTGGTAATAAAATCTTTGAGTCATACCATACATATGGTGTATCATATTGAGGTGTGGTTGATTCCTACATGGACAAATGAATTATGTATCACTATTAAAAATTATCATAACAACCAGAATGTGTTTTCTCTGTTTTGAGTATGAAAATTATCTTTTATACTAAAATGTAAATTTTAAATAAAAATACACACTTGGAGTCATACTTGTTACACTGTGTGTCATATTGAGGTTTGTTTGATTCCTGCATGTCACACATGACTTATGAGTCATTTTCTTAAAGTATCAAAATAATCTGAATGTTTTTGCTCAATTTTGAGTATGTGATGTGTGTTTCAAATTAAAATTTAAATTATAAACTAAAAACATACAGTTTGATTCATATCGAACACACTATGTATTGAATTAAGGTGTGACAAATTGACCTATTTCCAAGTATCCATTATTGCAGTTTTGGCCTCAAAGTCCAATCTCTCATGATCATGAGAAGCTTCGAAAAAACCACCCCAATTCGAGAAAAATAATCCACCTTTATAAGAATAAAATTATAATGTTATTAATACTATAAATAAATTAATTAAACATAAATATGAAACAATAAATTAATAAAATGTAAATTTTAAACTGAAACCACACAATTTGGGTCATACTGATTACATCGTGTATCATATTAACGTATGTTTGATTCCACCATGTATTTTTATTCTGTATTTCAATAAATATTTTGTGTTATATAACAATATTTCTTCTTGATAACCCATAATGTTGATTCATTATAGAATAAAAATAAAATTTCATCATCATGAGTACATCATCCTTATTGAGTGTATCATTCCAGTACATGATTAAATCATCCTTGTTGACAAATTAATTTCTTCACGATCTTTGTAAAAATTAACATTATAAGTATAAAATAAAAATGATAATGAAGTTAACTAAAAAATTAAATAAAATGATGATAAAATCAACTAAATAAGTAGTAGGAAGTCATATATTAATGATATATGTGTACATTCCGACAGAATGAATGTTGCCCAGTCATTTCTAAAAAAATCTATTTCATCTTTTGAATATGAGGACTTTGTACTATCCTGGTAGTACTTTAAAAATATAAATACACAAAGGATTAATAAATATTTTAAATTGAATTGAAATTATCTTTGAATTAACCTCTTTGGGGATGCTAGTTTTTTGATGGTATGTGATCTCTCTCATAAATTCAAAAAAATAATAACCATAATCTTTTCCATTATTTTATTTCAGAAACTTCATAAAAATTAAAAAAAATATTTTTTTTCATATATCTTTTTATTGTGAAATATTATCATATATACCGAATACTTATCCACTTTTAGAAGTTTATAAGCTCCTTGAATGCATGGATAGTCCTTATACCATGATTTTGATGATATTTAAACATCGTCAAATCATAACATAATTCTCATTAAAAAATAATATAAGATATATAACTTGAAGTTTAGTTATAAAATGTCTCATAAAGTGTATTAGAAATTGAAAAACTTCATCATGTGTGGCCAATTTGTTGGGTATCCATGTAGTGAATCCAGAAAATAAATATTTGGAGTATCCAAATTGACTACAATAAGTAACCAATGATTCCTAAAAAAGAAAAATGAATATGTGATGAAAGTAATGAAAATATATTTGATATGATTAAATTGTATAATTTTCCCCCACATGAATGCAAATAATAAGAGTTTGTATTTCATAAGTTTTCATTCAAAAATTGCAGCCATATTTTCCACTATTGCATCAATTTAATCAGATTCTAATGAGGTTTGATGTGTATAAGTGATGTGAGGGCTAATTTTTCTATCTTTATGTTCCTAGGTTTTTACCTTCAAATATGATTGATATTTGTTTGGGCAAAAATATGAATTGTATTTGGTCATAATTAACATAGTAGATCAGCTATTGGGAAAAAATATTGAAAACACACCACATGTATACATTTACAAATAATGCTCCTAGCCATTAATACTTAAGGATTTAATTTATGTTATAAAGAGAAATGTTGTCATTAATGGACTCTCCATACATTTATTCTTCAAAATCAACTATGAAATTACTAACACTTTATAACCTTGTATCTACATGAACCTTCAATCCTAGTAAATGCTGAAATTGAATAGCCATGGTAAATATACTTTGTAAAGATCTTTTTTATTTGTTATTTGATCCTTTAGATCATTTTTATTAGACCTTTCATTTCACCCACTTCCTTTTTCCTTCTGTAATAAAATTCATTGGTGCAGACTTTTTTCCTTAATTGTTAATGGTTTTTCATTTTTTTAAATGAATACATCATTGTCAAAATGGGTTTTTACAAGACCTAATAGTTATGGTAAAAATTCTCCAATATCTTGGTAAACCATATGAATATCTATGTCACCAAGTGGAACAAGTAGCTTAGTGCTTGGATAATTTCATGTGTTAATCTCCATTTTCACATTACCTATCAGAAGTTGTTTTTTGTGTAGATTATCTCCTTGGATATTAAACATGGTATCCCTCGAAACAAGGTAATGGGTGGGTTCATATAAATATAAATCACAATCATTTTTTCCCTATATAATATCAATACAAGAAAGGTATCAATGTATTTTTGATTCACATTTCATAGAAACAATTATGTGAATATTGATTACCTTATCTAAGATATCTCTTTAAGGGGAATGACTCACCTGAAAGGTGGTGGTGGTGGGGAGATCTTCACACAATGGTTGTTCTTGTGATTTTTAATCTCTTTGATTCTTTCCAATAACATTTTCTTGAAGCTATGGATTCTAATTGAAACTTTCTTTAAAGGCATATAGTCATACCAACAACTCTTCTATCTTATTATCTTTATCCCCTTATTTATTTTACTTCTAAAAATATGTTCAGGGTGTCACACCAAAACCTCCACCCCTGACATGGTCATACCATTCTAGCCACTTTATTGCCATATATAGTTTTTTTTTTCACATAGTAGAGATGATGGTGATTTTATTGTCTATGATGGATAAAAAATATAGGAAAATAAGTAATCATTATTATGTAATAATGATTTAAAGAAAAATAAAAATTTTATTATGTCATAATTACACATGCCTCCCACACTTTTTGTGTGTTTTCATCTATTATTATCCCATATATATTTACACATGTATCCTTCTATAGAATGTGATTCGGGATAGAAGCGGGATTGGATTTTGATTCAACAATATTCATATAAATAGTGGAATATAATTATGTTTTTTATTCATCTCACATAAAAGTATTATGGTAGATTAAAAATATGTACCAGTTTTTTTCAAGATAAGCATACCCCATCCTTGTTTTACAGTAGGGTTATGTTTTTTTCTACCCATTTCTTATTTTGAGTACTCATTTTTTATTTCATAAATTAACAATTCTTAATAAAATTTATTAATACAATTATTTTAAAACAATGTATTACCAGTCACAATGTACCTGAAAATATGTCTCTTTATGATATCCAGTAAATGCATCACATGATTCTTGGCTTATTAGGTGTGCATACATTTGTGGTGGATGTGGGTTTATTTTCCCTTCAGTATATCTTATATGAAACTTAGAAGAATTTTTTTAAAGCCTCTATGATCCTTTAAGTAAATAACTAGTACAAATTTTATTTGGGAATTATCTACTATAAATACACTATAAAAGAGATAATAAAGAGTAATACAATGTCTCATTATTTTATTTTTTTGTAAAATAATGAAAATATATCATAATGTTACCCTGATATCTTCCCAAATCTGTTTATTAAGTGTGGGGAACACATTGTGGCTTGGATCTATATCAATCAACATGAACTCCTGAATGGTGAGCCTAATGAAACTACCAAACATGGCCATTTGGGGGTTAACATCCTGGCTGCGTGCATTCCATCCAACCTTGAATTTGATGCCTTCGCTTCTCACATTAATAATATTTTCTAACAACATCACACTATGATGATCCAATTTTCTGGGATACTATTTATTCATAGTCTACCATTTCTTCATGATCAACATAATCAATAAGTTTTCCTCTATATTGGAAGCATCTTCATGTGTATAAGGTTGTTATTACTCTATATTGGGAGCACCGACAGGTTGAGAACCCTGTTCTTCCTCAAGATTGAAAGAATCAACATGTGTATAAGTTGCTATCTATAGAAGTGGTTTATAATTTTATTTTGATTATGTAAATATAGAAGTGAACATATAATAATATGAAGAAACACAATGTATATTACAAAAAAAAATATTACTTTTTTTAAAAGTTTTAGTGGATTTGAACCCTCAACCGAGGATCCAAAACCCTTCATTGTGGTATCCTCTAACATACAATACCCCATATAAATTGGGACCTCTATGAAATGATTGTGACACCCCAATGAAAGGGTAATCCTCAATTGAACTTTCATATGATCCTTTGGTGGTTTTGGTTGATTGTAACACCCCAAGCTTCTACGGTACTCTTCTCTTTGAATAATGCGATAGCGTGTGTTGTACGCAACATCGAGTTCTAACACACCACAACCAATCAAACTAGCCGTTATGAATAGTAATACCTACTTTTTGAAATTTTATAAATTTTATCTCTCAAAATGGACTTCATTTTTGGATTCAAAGTATCGAATTTAGCCTAAGGTGAAATTTTGGTACTTTTCGGATAACTTTAATATTTTGATGAATAGTGAAAATTACTAAATTTTAATTAAAAACAACTTTTTTAATCCAAATAATTAATAGTGATAAATTATGAATTTGAGTGGTTTTAAAGTATATTTAGAATATATTTTTACCATTTAATACAATTTTTGTCATTGGACATAATTTCACAGTTAAACCAGACATAAACAAGTATCAATCTTTTGATAGTTATTATATCTTAAAAACACGCTTTTTGTTTTGACAATGGGAATAAATTTTAAATTATTTTCTTCCACTTATGTGTTTTGAATTTGGAAAAATGGATTCCATATTTGGAATCAGGATTTCCAAATTGTGTAAATAGTTAACTTTTATTTTTAGACATTTTGAATAATTACTTCGGTAAATATTTTATTTACAATGGTTAAGGGTAAATCCGATAAATAAGGGTTAAAAAATAATATTATAATAATACTAAATTACCCTTAAAGGTGTCCTAACTTTATTTGTGGATACATGTCCGACCATGGTCATCTTTGGGTCTATTTTGGGACCCCATGGAGCCACTTGTAGGTGATAGGAACACTTTATTTTAAATAAGTTAAAATAAATACAAAAATGACAAAAGCATATATCTTTTAGAAAAACAATTTTTACAAAGTGTTATATATGTTGGATTTTAAACTATAAATATTAATTATAAAGATAAAAAGATTTCATATATAATGATATTTTATTTATAATTTTTAGACATTAAATAATTTAATTTATTTATGGCACAATAATGATGCAGTAATTACCATAATAGTGAAAAATTAAAATAATTGATATTATAAATACCCAAATAAATATAATTTGAGACTTTTAATGAATTAAACTAATTTTTTAGGATAATATGACATATTAGGATTGATTTAATTGACTTTTTTTGAAGTAATCATTCTGTTATGATTTTTACAAAAATCAACTATTGAATAGTGTCAAAATTGATATAAAAGAGTTTTTAAAACAAATATTATATTATTAATTGATATTAAATTCCTAAAAATCTAAGTTTCGGCCAAGAGACTTATATAATGATATTTGTATCATTAATGGACCACTTGGGGGTCTCTTGGATGTATATAGAAAGTTTATTAACTATATAATATAAAAATACAAAGTGACATGGTAAGTGTCAAACTAATTAACTAAGAGTTAAAACTTAAAGATAAGGTTAATATAATGACCCAAACCTGTCTAAATTATATTTTTTGAATGGTTTTAGACATATCCCCACCTTAAACTTTAAATAATTCACTTTTGAGCCATTATAAATTGAATATGAATTTATTATAAAATAATATTTCTAGCTTTTCCAAAGGTGCCCCTCACCCCCCTTATAAAAGGGCACTCCTCCTTCTCATTACTTAACACCTTCAAAGACTTTTGGTTCAGCCAAACTCTGCCCAAATATTCTCTCAACTTCACTAAATACAACCTAGAGGCCTTAGTTTGATCATAAATCCAACCTAAGGATCCCTTTTGATCAAATCAAAAGGAAGAACCCGAAGAAGAGGTAATGTGTTCACCACTCTTTTTCAAATTCATTTCTTCTTAAACTTATTATTTCTTTGTTATTATCATTCTAAAATAATGAATCCAGTATCTCCTATATACTGTAATATTATTATAAATATGGTACAACCATATTCAGTATTCTCTCCATCCTTTGAATGACATGTCACCATATGTGCGTACGTACGACTTACCGTCTCCACGTCGTGGTGTAATTGTTATTCAATATATTATTAGTATTTGGATGGGTATAATAATGATGTGTAATTCATGTAAATAATAAATATAACATGATAATGATTCTGTATATAAGATATACCATCCAATTAAATATTATTTTAATATCAAAATAATGATATCGTCGCTCGTGCGTACGTACGGACTACCGTCTCCACGAACACGATGAGATTCATTCTCCATCATATCCATTCAAGTATAATTATCATTTGATGATTTAAAAATAAAGTTTAAGGAATTTATATCATTCTTTATATGAATAAGTTACATCCTATCCATGACAAACATGGCTTACGTAACAAAACATATCAAAGAAAATGAGTAAGTTAACACCCGAAACGACGATAATACTAAGATATTATTAACAAAGAAATGTTAAAAGATAATATATGATATCATATTAATATATATTATTCTTGTAAAATTTAATAAAAATTATTTCACCATTTTACAGGAGGTTAACCTACCCTCAACCAAGGAAAATTATAAGGTAAGGGTTTATTTCGCAATCTCTTCATTATCCGAGGTTTTTTATACGTAATAATATACTGGGATCTCTTTATCATCCACATCCATGTTTCTTAAAAATGTATTTAAAAACATTTTTACTATTTACAAGAATATGGGTTAAATTCATTTATACCCTTGTTTGAATTTTTATAAGAGGTTTATGAAGGAATATTTCCATCATTTTCCAAACAAGGTGCTTTTTATCCTTTTTGACAGAATTATGGTAAGAATGTTTTTTTAACTTATACGGCGAGTAAATCTATTTTCTGCCATTATAAAATCGTTGAAGATTCCCTTACAAGATTAGAAGAATATTTTCAAATAAAATGTTATATTTTATAAATATATGACTCTTAAATTATTTCAAAATAGAAAGAGATATTTCTCTAAAAAGAGTTTTGATTTCATCTATGTCAACATCCTTTGATGGATTTTACACTTATTTGAAGTTGATTTATTATAATACAAAACTTCTATATTGTATTGAAGGTTTTGTGATATGTTTGACTATGGATGTGTTATTTTTATACCATTCATGGTTTGTGGATGAAGTATTTACATCTCGTATGCTAGTTTTAATACAAATGTTTATGTTATGTTTAAACCTTTTCATATTGGAATGCATTGGACTTAATATGTGACGGGTGGAGCCCGCTATAGCTCCTTGATGAATCAGAAGGTCTCATGAGAAAAACTAGTGTCTTGGCACAAGGCCTTGACCAAATATTATTTGTAGTCTTGGCACAAGGCCTTGGCTATGTGGTTATGATAGTCTGGCATTATGCATTCCATCATTATGAAAGTGGTTATTGATATTGCATGTGATTATTCTATTAGTAGAATATCCATGTGAAAAAGTAAATGGAATTATTTCATTTTATTTTTTCCATACTATGTTTACGTTCAAGTTTAAAAGGCTTTTGTTTTAGTTATACATTGCCTTCAATGTTTATTCTTATTTATGAATGTTTCCGCTATATTGTTATCCTTACTGGGCATTTGAGCTCACCCCTTTTCTATGTTTTATTTTTCCCAGGATGTGAGGAAATAATTTATGAATGACCTACATGGATAGTATGAGGGGATAAGAGTGTTGACTATGGAGACTATGTTGTTGTAGTTTTAATTTTTATGATGTAATGTTAAAATTTATTAATGTATCTAGTTATTCCAAGGCTACTAAACTAATCGGTCTTTCGAGACTTGATCTTTCTTGTGATCATGCCAATGTTATGTAATAATGCACCAACTCTGGGTAACTGGGGTCAGGGCGTTACATTGATAATATAATAATCAACCACATTTAGTTTTTGGTATCTAGAATATAAAATACTTGTACTAACTATAATGACATTATGAACAATTTTTCTTTGTAACCTTCCTTGCTGAAATACACTTTCACAAATCTCAATTCATCTATTTTAATAGTAATCATGTTATCAACCCACCTCCATTGAAATATCAACATTTGGAATGTTTTATAATCCAACTCCCATATTTGGATGATTATTACAAAGTATGAAATATTCTCATAAATTGGATTTCAGTCCTTGGTTGAATCCATAAGCCATAAGTGTAACTCCACTATTTTTCATAGTAATAAATTCATCTTGTTCATTTGTATAGAATTTATAACCATTAATTACATAACCATTATAATCACACTTGGTAATCTGACTGGAAAATGAAGTCATTCTAAAATTGAATCCATATTTTTAGTTGAATCCTTAAAAAAATGGTCTCAAAACCATCCTATAAACATTTGATTATGTGTATTTGATATCCATGTTTAATCCATTGACAAATTTTAATGCTTAAGAATTTATTTTTGGGTTTCAAAATATGGGGAAACCTCTAAGCTGTTATGTAAAAAGTAAAATTGGGATTTTTGACGATCTATAATAGTGATTGTGACAACATCTATTCTACAAATTTATTCACCCACAAGTCTCCCAATGTGATGATATTTTGTTAGATCAATGCTTTCTACACTGAATAGGTAGTTTTTATTGAATTTAATGTATTCCTAAACAATATATTGATCCAAAATACAACCTTCTGGATGAATTTGATTTTTTACACACCCCTTAAAAATCTTCATATACCATTCATTGGGGTATATCCATCTATAAATTATAGGACCACATAGTCGAATCTATATTATCAAGTGAACCATAAAGTGAACCATCGTATCAAAGAATGATGATAGAAAGAACATTTCAAATTCACATATTATGATGGAAATTTTATTTTACATAGTTATAATTTTCAATGGTCTATAACATTACTACATATAGCTTTGAAAAATTAATATATCATGGTTACAGTATGATGTACATTCTTGGAAAAAATGCAATGTAAAGTTATAGAAATTAAATTTTTCATCAAAACATGATAGTCAACTGATTTCATAACCTTTAACTTTAAATCGGCCATTAACATGATATTCTTGATATTAAATGAATACCCCTATGAAACCATTTCATCATTAAATAAGTCTCAAAAATGATATCTCACTTTCCTAGAATGAGTATAAGTAACTGCAGGAAGAAAAGTCTATTTTCACCCATCCTTTGCACCAAATCTTCCCATATTCCCATGTAAATATTGTCTAACATAGCATTAATTCCATCCTTTGTTTTTAGGTTGAATTTAGTGACATTCCAATGACACTATCACATATATTTTTTTCAACATGATTGAAATTAAGAAAATTTCTGATGTAAAAACAATTCCGTTGTGGTAATTCAAAAAAAATGATCTATTTTTTCAATTAGTTTTTGTAACGATGTTTTTCAATGTTTACCAAAAGAAATGTCCATATTACTTAATTTTACAAATATTTTATCACCTATCAGTGGAGATAGTGTTGTAGAATATTTTGAACTTACATCGACTGATGTCATCCAAGATTAGTACTTATATCATTGGGGTAGAAATCTGTGATGCCCTAGAAACATATTCATTGATGAATGTATCAACCTAATTGACCGTGTACCTTGTTCACAAATGGTAAACCCTTTAGTTCCTTTAATTATATATCACGACAAATTTATATAAGAAAAAAAATTCATTTTTCGTCCCATAGAATATGTCTCTCAATGTGAAATCTTCATTTCTATAAGCGTCAAGCAACGTAATTCCTGAATCCCATAATAATATCAAATATTAAATCAATGGAATCAAATAAACATCAATATCATTACCTGGTTGTACTAGTATTTATATAAGTAGTGATAACATAATGTATTTTTATTTCACGAATAACGATGGTGGAAAGTTATAATTTACCAACATAATCGGCCATGTATTTTGATTGCTTCTTTGAAAACCAAAAGTATTCAATACATATAAAGATTGAGAAAGATGAGGTTTTCCCATCTCGTTTCCAAATTTAGGATATCGATGATCAATTCTATTCCATTGAGAAGATTCTACCAGGAAATGAAGTTTCCTATCTTTATTTCTTGTTTCTACATGCCATATTAATTTCCTTACTGTCTCTTCACTTCTATATAGGCCCCAAAACCTTGGAATTATTTTAAAGTATCATACAATTGTTTTAGGACCTGATTCTTATTTCTTGCATTGAGAAGTACAACACTTTGGAAATTATTTAATTGATTTTTAGTCCTTTTGAAATAGTATAATGTCATTTGGAAAGGCACGTATTATTTCATAGATCGCACCCTTTGATCATAACATTCGTTTAGTGTCGTATATTTGGCTAGAAAGCTCATTATCTTATAAGAGAATATCATTCAATAGAGTAAGTAGTTTAGTAAAATTGGTGTCACTCCATCCATTTCTACATTTTAAATTATACATCTTTACTACAACTAACAATATTGTATATTTAGTGCAACCAACATATAAATAGGTCTTTTCAAAACTCTTTAACTTCTCAATCAATTTTGGATAATCCTGAAGTTCATATTCAATTTTCATTTTCATTTCATCAGTATGCCATTTATCATCATTCACACCTATAATCACAACCTTGATATAGTCTTCTTTATTTTCCATACTTTTAATCAGATTAGATGATCCATAAAATGTAGAATTATCACATTCACTAGCTACATTCACTTTTTACCAATGTTTAGTCCAAAAAATTTAACTTTGATCTACACCATGAGAGATCAAGTGTTCTTCCAAATCCTCTAGACTCATTAGTCTAGAATAACGACAGTATATACGTGAATAAGGAATTTGAGAAGCGTCATATTCATGATCTTTTTCAAACTTTATGAACTCATTCACCACATATAAATAATCTTTCTTTATACAATTGGAATACAACCATTTTTTATTCATATCCATATTATTTGATTCAATAATATTAATATTTTAAAAAATAAATAAATACAAAAAGGGTCCTTTCAAATAAGGGGAACCCAATATTTTAATGTTTCAAATAATTTAATCATGATTTAAAGGAAATGGGTAATTGATATTAAGAAAATAATTACTACATTGGTGGTAGGTGTAATCATATAAATTCATCAAAAATGATCATTAATACCTAGTATAGGATAACTACTGGTTAGAGTAGTTCAAGAAACATAGTTTCATATCCAGAAGAGATGGGAGAAGAGTCTATGGTAACATAATTCAATAAAAACTATTATAGAGATGAATCTGGTGAGGATGACAGTTTTTTCCTTAAATCTAAATGTTCCCAACATAGAGAGTTGGTGAAGCACCAGAAAAAAATTATTATTTTTCTGTCTAAAGTTAAAAAAATAGTGGTAGTAGTTTGATCCCTACAAGGGGATCCTTGATTGGTGTGACTATGAGAATTATTAAATGGATGGTCTTACATGAACTCATGTTGTGACCACTATTTTAGTTTCAACATTAAAATCAATACTTCAATTACTCTATGTAAAGGAAAAGGATTTTGGTCTGAGGACTTAATTTCAATAGCGCTTAGCTTCCTCTGAGGCCAAGGTTGTAGGAGTGGGTTCATGATGGATACCTATGGGTTTTTTAAAGTTAGTGACATGCCCTTTCCATGGTGTTATTATCAATATATATTATATAAGAGGTAAGATTCTGTGTATATAAGAGGTTGTTGAAAGTTACTATGATCATATAAATATAGATACCTCCCTTTTTCTTTACACTTGTGTGCACATATAAATAGAGATACAACTCATCCCATTGCATTTATAAACATAGGTACCACTAAAAATTTTGACACATATTTTAAAGAGTGTTTGAAAAGGAAAAGTAAATTAGTAAGTGAGTGAATCAATACTTTATTCAATAACATAGGTAAATTTGTAAAGAGTAATTGAAAAAGAAAAAGTGTTGCATTTATTTATTTCCCCTTATTATTGATAAATTGCCAATTCCATAGAATATTCAATAAGGGATATATCTCAGAATGGTAAGCCTATATTCTCTCTTATAACAATCTGCTTTAACATTTTCTTTTCTATAGTATCCCTACACATTCCAATTTGGTATTAATCTATTAATTATTTTTCGATCCTTAAATGTTCGTTAGGTTTGGTTCGAGTGTATAGTTTTCTTGGATGATACTAAGGTAATAGATTTTATTTCCATTTTCTAGTTTCATACTTTATAATAAAAAAACCAATCCTTAATTTTATGTTAGTTCCAGGATCATTCTTAGATTAAAGTGTCAGTTGAAATATCTTCCTTTGAATCCAAAGTGATTCTCTATAACTATTTATTTAATTAACTTTTATTTTAATAATTATAAAAGGTATTTTATAAGAATTTGTTATTTTTATTAAAATAATATTTTTAATTGGAAATAAAATTTATTATAATTAAATAGTTTATTTTAAAAAATATATTGTATATGTTTATATATATAAGAAAATAATTAGTAATATGGAAATAATAAAGGATGTTTGATAATTTAAAATAAAATATTTTATAATAAATAAGTATTTCGTATAAAAAACTTAAATTTAAAATATATTTTATTTTTAAAATTGATAATTTATTTATATATATTTAGAGTTTTTAAAAAAAATCAATATTTTTAATCAAGATATAAAAATTAATTAAGAGAGTAAACCTCATTTATTGGAAGAAACCTATTACATGTGATAATAGTTAATATGGAAATGAATGGTAAATACTATGAATATGGTAAATGATAAAAATGATGTATATATAAAAAAACAATATATATAATTATGTTTTATTAATATAATAATCAATTTATATTTTTTTCAAATAAATATTAATTAAAAAATATTAATTCAAAATAATTATTAATTTAATAGTATTTATAAATTATTAATTCAAGATAATAGAAATTATGAATAATCAAATTTATCTATAATCAAAATTATTTATAAACTATTTATAATTATTTATATACAAATAATCAATAGGTAGAACTTTTGAATCTCCCCAAAAATAAAAAACTGAGAAAGATCATATAGTTTTAACTCCACTAAATAGATGTAATCATGACCTCTCCATCTCTAACAAATGGTTAAACTCAATAAATAATTTTTAGACATTAAATAGAAACAAATAGGAAGATACCAAACACTAGCTTCTTGGGAACCTCAACTGTTGAAAACCCAAAAACAAGACCAAAATAGGGTTCTGAACCTCCAAGATCTCAACTAGAAGATAAGGGGACACATCATAAAAATAATAATCATAAAAAAAATAGAAAATTAAATGGACAAGAGTACTTATGCACTTTGGACTCCATTGGTACTATAATCATGGAGGTCGAAGTGGTTAAAGACCTAGATAGAATAAGATCACGATTAAAGAGGATAAGAAATAATCATGTACCTTAGATGTATAGAGGATTAAATCATCAAGAAGGGTTTATGAAGAGAGGTAGCATTGAAGGTTCAGTTCCACAAAATCTTGAAGTCATAAGGGATGGGGACTCCATTATGGTTCTATTTGAAAGGGAATTAATTAATTAATTTATTAATTAGTTCATGAAAGCACTCTTATCTTAATAATAAAGAATGAATAGTGAAGTGAATCCAAACCAGTTACTTTTGTGTATTCGTTTCATGTATGACCATTCATGATCTTGACCAAGGCCCATGTATGTGTTGGATGTTTTAATTTAATTTATTAATGGGTTTGTAATTATTTATTATTAAATTAACTATGATAGATTGTGTGTCATCCCTCCCTCCATTATTATGTAGGACCTGTGTGTCCAAGGATATTTATGTAATCCCCTTTTAACCAATCATTTGGTTCCCCTCGCCTATTTGTGAGTCATAAATAAATGTAATTAATGGATCATCCCAAGGCACATGGAGGCGGTTCAAGATAAAACCATTATGATGCCAACTCAGGTGATACATAGGTGGACTGTGGGAATGTTGTAACTCATGCCAAGACTAGAAATAAGAATTATTTCCCCTAAGTCAAAGGTTGATTTAATGTACAATCATTAAATTAACCATTATGTAAATCTAATGAATGGGTCATTTAATTAATTAATTATTTCTGTTTATGAAGTTATTTATTTTATGGATGCAAGATCGAGATCAAGTAAATAAATGAATTAATGTGAAAATAAATAAATTAAATAAATAAATTAAGTATAAATGTTTTATCCATCATATTAAAGAAGATAAAAATATATGAATAATTAATTAAAATCCCTCAATTAATTATTAAGTTAGACTTGTCCTTCCATTAAGGGATAAGGAATGAAAGCCTTGAAACTAAGAATCAACCCTTTCTAGAACACATAATTTTAACATGGATTTTTTATAAAGGTTATGGGTTGACTTAACCATATTACATTAGGATAAGTATCCCTCTCTAAACTGGATGTAACTTGGAGGAAAATGTTGAGAAAATCCAAGTTAGGATTTTAGGAAAGGGGGTCCACACAATAGATTAAGGAGCAACAATCCTATAGTTTTAAAATAATTTCCTACTTAAATACCTTAAAGTATCAAAAACTACCCTCGTTGGGGTTATATGATGGGGCATATGGATTATTGCCACAAAAATTTCATCAAAGCTAGACATTCCAAGTTCAATGGTGAGGGATATTGTGACTTGATAAAATAGTGGGATATTTAATAAAAATTAATAAAATAAAATAAATTTATTATTTATCACATAATTTGTAACAAAGAAAAGTAATAATAATCCACTATTTTAATTATATAATAAAATTAAAATATAATTTTCCACATTATCTCTATGATAAATATCGAAGAAACACAACCTCCTCACTGGCAATAACTTCTAGGAGTGGCTTAGACTCGTTAGGGTTGTGCATCTCCATGACTGAAAATATTACATGCTATAATCCTCAATGCCTAATCTACCCACTAAAGAGGCGAGTGATGAAGATTTCATGGTCTATGAAAAACATTTAAGCTATGTGGCCAATGTTCAATGTTAGTTTCTTTTGCCTATGTCTAGTGAACTCACGAAGTCTCATGAAAACATGGATGGGTATAGAATGCTTGAGTACTTTGTGGTCTTTACCAAGAGAGAGATAGATAGGAATGGTTTTAGATATCCAAGGAACTCTTTCATATAAATCCTGTAGACGCTTCCCAACTCATTGGATACATTTAGAATCTAGAGGTTCTACAGTTTAAACTCCATGGATAACTGGGAACTAATCTCATTTTTGAATCATTCCCTCATAGCTTCTCTATCTTTGTTGTAAATTTTAATATGAACAATATTGAGAAGTCTATTCAAGATCTTCTTACTCTTCTTCACCAAGTAAATAAGGATATAAATCATGAAAAGACTTACATATATAGGGTTAACAAATGGAAAGGGTAAGTGGAGATATTTAATCCCAAAGCTTCTTCACCCCCTCCCAAGAAAGAGAAGATGAAGGGGAAGGGAGGGGAACACGATGTTATCTATTTCAAATGTGGAAAGAAGGTCCACTGGAAGAAAAAATGCACTTATCCAAATAATAAAAAGTAAGATTTAGGTTCATTTTTTATTGAGTAAAATTTATATATTTCTATAAATTGGGTATTAGATACTATTTTTGGTTCTCACATATGTATTCAAATACATAAACCAAGTAGATTCAGAAATATTGATTGAGGGGAGGTAGATATATGAGAATATATCATATCTTAACTTGTTAATATAGCTATTAGAGACAACCAACTCACATTTCCAATCAAGATGATCTTTATTTTAAAGGGTTTTTTATGTTCCTTCACTTACCAAACACATTATATCAATATCTAGACTACAAAAAATGATTTTATTTTTAAATTTAGAAATAAATGTTTCTTCTTTTATAAAGATATATTTTTTATGTTAAGGCACAATTAAATAATGGTCTTTATGTGTTGAACTATATAAACCAAGTAATTGAAATCAATAATGAAACAAACTCACTTGAATCACACTACACCCAACTTTGGCATCACTAACTAGGCCATGTAAATGAAAAGGGTTTGACTAAACTATATTAAGATAAATATTTAGATTCTTTTGAACGAAAACAACTTTGTGTTTGTCATGCATATTTACAAGGCAAAATGAATAAATCCTTATTTAGTGGGAAAGGAGAAAGGGATTAATATCTTCTTGAATTAGTTCATATCGATGTGTGTGGAATATTTCTAATTGAATCAAGGGGTGGGTACTCATACTTCATAATTTTTACTGATTATTTTAGTAGGTATGGATATTCTTACATAATGAGGTATAAGTCTGATTATTTTGATAAATTCAAGGAATATAATAAAAAATTAGATAACCAATGTCGTAATAAGATTAAGAAACTCAACTCAGTTCATGGTGGGGAATATCTTAATCAAGACTTGATTGATTATTTATGGGAGTTTGGGATACTATCTCAAATCAATCCTCCTTATATTCCTTAGTGTAATAGCGTAGTAAAAAGGAGGAACCACCTTTTTTGGATATGGTGAGATCAATGATGAGTCATGCAAGTTTTTTATTATCCTTTTGGTGATACGCGTTACAAAAAGTAGCAAAAATACTAAACCAAGTGCCAAATAAAGTAGAAGATGGTTTATCATACTAATTATGGAATGGAAAGAATCATGTGGTGTCATACTTACATGTGTGGTGTTGAGAATAATTTGTTAAGTCCTCTTTAGGTAATAAAATTTCACCCCAAGGCATAAAGTTTACCTTTATAGGATATCCCAAGGAAAAAAGGGGATATTGGTTATAAAACCTCTAAAAAAATTTATAGTGAAAGAAACACCATATTACATTCAAGGGAGAACATCTATAAAATATATATTGGGTGAGAGATATAATTTGATGAATTCTTGTATCAATGTACATAACAGTTGGTACAAGAACAGATTCAACAAAGGCTTATGGAAGAAGAAACTGTTCCAGAGACACAAGTACTACATAAGAGTACAAGAGAGGTTAAATAACCATAATGTTATGGTTTTTTATTCAGTGAAAATGGTGAATCATTATTAGTTTATAATAATGATCCTATAGACAATAAAAAATCAGTAAGTAGAATATATATTCCTAAGTGTCAATAATCCATAAATTCTACAATGGATTCCATGTACTAAAACCAAGTCCAGAATTTGGTAACTCCTCTAGTGGATGTAAATCTGATTGGTTTCAAATGTGTATTCAAGAAGAAATTGGACATGTAAGGAAAATTTAGTACCTATAAGTAATGAATGGTTGCAAAAGGGTTTAAACAACATAAATTCATTACCTTTGATGAAACCATTTCACTAGTTGTTGTTTATAATGTGTATCCCTGAAATGATAATGGAATACTCGAATGAATCTGTACTTATCTCACCATGCCCAACAAGGTGAGGTTCATCCTTTCTCTTACACTATTCCACTAAGGAATATAAAAAGGGGCGAGTTGAGATAATATCCCAAACATCCATAAATAATAAATTAAATCCTTAACCTTTTCACAATAATGGTTCTCAACTTCATTCTTTTATTACATAAATTTTTCAAAATAATCCAACTTAAACCTTATAAAGTAGACATATCTATATCTATTAAAATCATTAGTAAAAGTTATAAAGTATGATTAGCCACCCCTTTCCTCAATATGAAATGGAATACACACATTGGTATGAACTAATTCGATAATATATTTATCCCTTTCACCTTTCCCACTAAATATTGTTAAGTCATTGTTCCTTGTAAATTTTCATGACACACACCAAGTGCTTTTAGTTAAAAAGAATATAAATATACAACTTTTTATAATTTAGTCAAGTTATTTTCATTTACATGACCTAGATAGTGATGCCAAATTTGGGTGTGGTATGATTCATGTGAAGTAACTTTGTTATTGATTGTTTCTACTTGGTTTGTGTAATCCATGAAATAAAGACAGTTATTTAAATGAACCTTACCATAAAAAATTATATCTTTACAAAAAAAAAATTATTCTAAAATTTGAAAATAAATACATCCATGTCTAGTTCGGATATATAAATAATGTTTTTGGTAATATAAGGAACATAATAACTACACTTTAAAACCAAGATCATTTTGGTCTACAATGTGAGGTTGTAGTCCTCAATAATTATAGCAGTAATTTTAGCTCGGTTGGTTGCTCTTAGATCAACCTCCCCTTATTTGATATTTACAAATTTACTTGGTTCCTCTATTTGAAAAAATATGTGATACCCACAGCTACAGCTAATAATCAATTTTTAGAAACAGATAAATTGCACTCGATAAAAAACACACCTTAAGCTTCCACTTTCTTCTTTGGATGGGTGCATTTTATCTTTCAGTGAACATTCTTACCACATGAAAATTAGACAGCATCCTATTCCCTAACATTCCCCTTGATCTTCCTCTTCTTATAAGGGAGTGAAGAATACTTTTTCTTAAATATCTTCTCATGATTTCCCATTTTTTCACCACAAGGATGGTAGTATTTTCATGATTTTTATCTTTATCTACTTGGTGAAGGAGAGTATGAAGATCCGAAAGAGAATTCTCAATGTTGTTCATATTAAAATGTAAAATAAAGTTTTATAATATTTGAAGGAGTGATTATAGAATGAGATCATTTCACATGTATTTGGGGAGATTAAACTCTTGAACCTCTAGTCACTCAATGCAGCTAATGATCTTGACTACATGAGGCCCAGATAGGGAACCATCTCTAGGTTTTCTCTAAAATAAAACCTTGGAAATATCAAACCATTCATATCCAGCTATCTCCCGGTAAAGACCATGTAAGTCGTAAATCATTCCATAAGCATCCATATTTTTTTGAGAATTAATTATTTAAATAGACATCAATCCAACAGCCAAAAGGCCTTAAAATGTTTTTATTATAATAAAACCCCATTTTAAAGGGAAAAGGGGGGAACCCAAACAGACTTAACGAACTTAAGACATATCATAAAATGAAGGTCTTAGAGAGTAAAACCATACTAAAAACATGGATATTCCCCTCCACAACATTTGAATGTGTAAAAAACCCCCACTATTGCAAGGTTGTTCATCTAGAAAGTGTCATTTGTCAAAGAACAGACCTGATCTGATGGATAACGTCATACACTCTCAAACATCCAAATATATAAACTAGGGAATCCTCATAAGTTTCCTCTTTAGAATACGGATTATTCATTAAGGATTCTAGCATATAAGATTTATGTTCATGGCATAGTTCAACCTGAAGGCATATAAACCACTCATAGAAATTATTTCTAGTTAGGATTTTTTCTTTCTCAAATATTTATTATATAGATAGTTTGGATGATTAACTTTCCATTTTATTCTTAAATTAAAAGATTAGTTTATTAGTACTTTTTCTTGATTATAAATTATGTGATAAATAATAAATTAATTAATTAATTTTATTAAATCTCCCACTATTTTATCAAGTCCTAATAGACCTTTCCATTGAACTCAAAATTTCTAGAATCTTTAACATTCTAGTGAAAAGGATCGCCATTATATTTCTTAATGATCTATACTTTGTCCATGAAAACCATAAGAAAATAATTGGGTAGGCATACTTTCCATATGTGGATTTGAACCTCCATGATATATTCAGTGCATCCACCCATCCTAAAATCCTATCTTGGATTTACTCCACACATTCCTCCAAACTTTTATTAAAAATACTTTGTACATTAAACTCAATACAAGTTCAGCTATATCAATAGAAATCTCTCATGAGAAATCCTTGATAAAATAAAGTATCCAAACTTTAGCCATGCACTACACTTATTTATATGGTTTCATCCTGAATCATGTAATATAAGGATTAGTTTGACTTAATATTAGGTTGAGTTATTTTAATTAATTTATACAAAAAAATTATCTTGTTTGATACTTTACATGTCTTGTTAATATTAAGTGGGTATTACTTAATTAATTTACCATGTTAGATTAAAAATTTACACATAATTTATTAATTTATTATTTTCAAATTAATTCATTAATTTTTGTGATTGTGGTCTTTCATACATAAAATAAATTATGCATTAGAACAGATAAATAAATAAATTAAATTACCCGATCATGATATTATCAAACAGTTGATTTAATGAGAGGACATTAAATCCACCTATGATCTAGAGGAATAACTCCATTTTCCAACCATGAAATGAGTTACAACATTCCACCTGTATATATATGTATCATTGAGTTGGCATCATCAGGGTTTCATCTTGAACCACTTCTATGTGCCTTGGGATGCTCCATTAATTACATGTATTTATTACTCACATGTAAGTGAGGGGAACCGAAAGATTGGATAAAGGGGATTATATATATCCTTTGTCAAGAAGGTCCTACAAAATATTGGAGGAAGAGATGACTGATAGGATATAATTTAATTTAATATTAAATAATTGAAAACCCCTATAATAAATTAAATTAAATAAAGGCCAACTAATACATAGGTCTTTTTTAGGCTCATGATTAGTCATACATGAAATGAATATGAAAAATAACTGAGTAGAATTCATTTATTTATTCATTATTTATTATAAAGATAAACATGATTTTATTAATTAATTAATTCCCTTTCATCTTAATGATCATTAAATATTAATTAGAGATACCCATCATTTATGGAATTCATGGATGATAAACTGAATAACCAATAACGACATATTAATTACAATAAATTAATAGAGCATTTAATATTATCTAAAACCATTATTAAATATTCAAACACACATTGATGTTCCAATTAATAAAATAAGGTTTTAATGTTGTAATTTTTCAATTTAATGTAATTTTTAATTCTATCTTTTAATAGGAGACTATACGGCATGTAGAGTCCAACAACACCCCATGTACCTCAGTTTAAATGTATCAAAGTTACACATCTGAGGATTCGATGTGTTAACTTGGTCATATTAAATGGTGTATAAATGCCAACTACATGCCCTGTATTAACTTTCTATGTTCCAGGTTATCCCAGTAAACACACGATGTGTAATGAATGCACCATGGGTAATTAACTTCCCAGTGCATATAGTACAATGCACATGGGTACATGATGTGTACTCCGACTATATGTTGTGTAACCCAATTTTACCATCCAAATATTTTTCCCTTCCCAATGTAATCATGGTTCATTCATAATTTATTTTAAACCATTAATAAAATGAAACACTGAATGAAGGGATCCATATGCCTCCTTCCCACAAGATACTGCATAGTTTTATATAAAATAATTTCATAAATAATCCACAAAGGGATACCTATGTATCCTCCCATCAAGATAATTTAGAGTTTTTTGTTTGAACTTTACATTTTTATGGTTATAGAAAGAAACCCAAACCCTTTATTTTTTTTCTATTTTATCTATAAACATTTTTACAAGTGTGAGACCCTTGGTTTTTAGTGGTTGGTACTAAGGAACCCAAATACACAGATAACATGTTTGTGGTTGTGGATATAAACCCAAATCCCCCTTGATTTAAAGGTTGTAATCACCTATACCCCTCACACTAAATGGTAGTGATCACCCATGAAAAGAAAAATTACAAACTTTCTTAGAACAATCCATTTTTAACACACTGTCAACTGCACAATAATAATAAAACAAGAAAAGGGTAGGAGGAAGAAATAAAAATGTAAGAGAGATCAATAATGTGAGAAAAGTGATACAAATTGGCTCTAGAATGAATCTCTAATGTAACCATAGCCTTACAAGAACCCTTGGAGTGTATTTATAGCCTCCCAAGACTTTAAGAACGTTATATAGGTTTTGTGGGTCAATTAAATCTGTTAAGAGTCAAGTTAAGTCATGTGGGGACCTCTAACAATGAATATTTTTTGTCTTTCCATATGCCACTAGATATATGGTGGCATATGGATAGAACTGGTGTTCTCTCCAAGTGTTTTCGGGTAGCTAGTGGAACCTATAGGTGCAAGACATTAAAAATTTCCTCCACGGTCCTCTTGATCCCTCCATTTGGTTTGGTACCTTCATGATAATTTTTTTAAAATAAAAACACTGAAATCTAGGAAATTAAAAAATTAGAAACATAATTTAGTGTTTGTAAACAATAAAACCACATAAGAGAAAAAAACTTAAGAAATTTAATAATACAAGGATATAAATGATTCATTTTTTGGTGAATATTATTAAAATTAATTTCAATATTTCATAATGAAATTCAATAGAAATTTTACCAACATTTTAAATACTACGAGTGAAACAATTCTAAATCTTTATAAATTTGAAATTTTTTCCAAATTTGAAAACTTTCACCTTAATTTTTCAAAATAAGTTCACCTTTAATGAACACTACTAATACCTTCCCCCCATTTGATTATCAAAAAGTTATAATAATTTTAACAACATCTTTGAAATAACTTTTCAAGGAAAAAGTGATCAAAACAATTTATTCTCAAAAATAATTATGAATTATCTAACAACAAGCCTATAATATTATCAAAGTCCTCTCCCCATTTGAGATGATAGAAAAGTTTATATACAAGGGTTACATGAAAAGGATAATGCATTCATAATGTAAGATCTATATATGAGAAACAAAATATATTTTGATTTTTATTAATACCACATTAATGTTCTTTTGAGAGAGTTAAAATCATCACTCTTTTAGAAATATGAAATCAAGATTGTCATAAAAGTATATTTTGATAACAAAATTCAAAACATAAAATATTTCAACATTTAAAAATTGGTTTTTGAAAACCAAATACTACACTGTAAATGTGATTTTTCTTTAATATAGTGATTTTATGTTCAAAAGGCTAAAATCCAATTTTTAAAACAAGTCATTCTCTTAGAACATTTTATACTTAAAAATGGGTGACTCTCCCTGAAATGATGCATACTTTTAAAAGTATAAGTGGCCACTAAAATCATGTAAATCAAGAGTTAAATAAAAAAACACACCTAAGATAGTGACATAAATCAATCATACTTACACATGATTCCCATACTTTTGTATGTTCTATATATTAGTATTATGTATTTATTTACATAAGCCTTTTTTCATAACACATAACAAGAAATGGAAGTGGTTTTGGATTTATATTCATGAATATACATATAAAAAGGAACATAATTATGTTTTTGTTTTATTACGGATAAATGTAATACCATGGATTTAAAATACATATCATTTTTTCAAGTAAAGTGTACCCCATCCTTGATTTACGGTAGGGTTAATTGGTTTTTATACACACTACTTATTTTTCAGCAATCATATTTTGTTTTATAAAGTAACAATTTTTAATTTAAGTTATTAATACATATATTTAAAGTAATTTACTATCAAACAATATTGGTTCTAGGTGAAGCAGAAGCATGTGGTGGTAAGTGATATTTTAAAATTTCTTTTAATTATCATTACTTGAAACCATGAACAAGGATATTTAATTTTCAATTTATAATTTATTTATTTAATATCTCTAGAAATGAATAAATGGGAATAGTATATTTCTTCTTTGATGAATTTTGATCACCCTAAAAGACCATTTTGGATTGCATTCGTTGCACTATGAGGATCCAAGGATAGATTCCCTCTAGAGGTGATCCACACATGTTCTTATGATCTCTGAGCAACACTACTATATCTCTAGGTTCTAGCATGGTGAATCGAATGTCTTTTTTTGATAGAACCCATTTATAATTATTTTATTAATTTAACTTAAAATAAATAAATAAATACTATAATTTTAATATTATTTATGAATATTTAGTTAATAAACTAATAATAATTAATCTAATAAGTTTTGGGCACTGAATTCAACTACCCTAATCTCATCATAATATTCCAATTCAATACTTTAATCCTATGAAAAACAAAATTCCCACTATTCTAACCCTTTTTATTTAGGTTACAATGTGACAGATTCTTAATTAATGAGTATTAATTTTCATCCCTGATCACATCATATCACATAGTCATAATGTTGAGTGAGAAAAATATGTTGGGTTAGATTTTCAAATGGGTGTTTTCATGAGGGCCTGTGTGGTTTCATTTATTTATTTGAGATGAATATAACAACTTAAAATTTATTTTTTGAGTTATTTTTAATATGTGAAACATAATTTGGATAATAACTGGATGGGTATCTGTGAAAATGAAGATACTCTGATCTGAACATGTTCAAAAAATTGACATCGGGCATGATTCTTACCTATTTGATTTTTAAAACCATTTCTTGAACCCGAATAACAAATTCGATGAATGTTTCAAAACTAACTACATTAATTGAAAATTATTTTTTCATGTTTTTTAATGATTTTAATAGGACTAGTATCATGTAAAACATGAACCCTCACTACTACAGAACAAGATTTTAACAGTGCTACAAAAGCCATCAATAGTGCTAAAATGATGATAATATAAGAATCATTAAAAGGGGGTCATTTTTATCAGTTCCAAAAAAATGAAAGATAAAGGCACCGGTTATTATCACTAAAAAATTATAAAAGGGGGATTTTTTCAGTTATAAAAAAATCACCGATAAAAGACAAAAATAATTATTTTTTAGAAATAATTTTTTTTCTACAAATTAAAAAATCAGAGGTCGAACACCCCCCTATTATCAAATCGTAAAGCCCCCCCCAACATCACTATCCCATCCCTTCATCAACACTCAAAACTCCACCACCCAATAACACTAGGACCTTCTAATTCACTCACCCACGCGCAATCCCCTTTCGATTTTCGACCATGAGACCTGCCGCCCATGGATCTGCACCATTAAAACTCCTCTATATTGTTTTGATCTATATTTTATGATATATCTATTTGTTTACATACATTTCATTACATTTTTATCCATATATTTTAAATAATTATTTTTAAATATATATATAATATTTTTCTTTTTGTGCATATTTATAAATACACACATACACACATATATATTTATGTATATATTTCTATCATAAATACATTTATAAATATCTATATTTATTTATATATATTATATATTAACATTTATATTCATATATTAGAATATATAGATAAATATATATTTGTTTTTCAATGAACACACACTAATATATATATATATAAACATTACATATACATTAATTGTATAGGTATATAAATATTCATACAATTTTATATTAAATAAAATTGATATTATTATTATTATTTAGATGTTTTTTATATATGTAGAAAAATATTTTATATGTAAATATTTTTACATATTTATTTATAAAATTGTATTTTATGTGTGAATATATAAAAATATGTATACATGTGTTTATATTTAATTACAAATAAAACTACACTGTGAAAAATGATAAAATTTAAAAACCATAATATCTATATAAATTTTATCCGTAAGAATAAATTAATTCCACATAAAAAGAGATAATGAGACCCACTTAAATGAGGCTAAAATTTCATCAAATGTAAAAAATTGGGATACCCCGAATAAAAACTCTATTTTGAAGGAATTCTATTCCTTTTTTGGCCTCGAAAGACATGGTTGGGGGTTATCTTGGGTCACTGGGGCATAGATCTCTTTACAGGATTCTATTTGATATATGGTAGAGCCCAAAAAACTCATATCAAATGTTATTGGTGTTTGAATTTCAATTCATGTTTTCAACTTATCTTTGACCGTTCATTAATTAATTTAATTTTTCTATCATAAAATTATTATTAAATTACTATCACTCAATAATAATTATCAAATAATTAATTAATAATATTTTTTAAATTATTTTATAACCCATTTTCACTAAATCTCTTATATATAAAATGTAAATATCAATTTAGCCTTATCTAAATCATATTTTAAAAAATATATTATATTTATATCAATATATATATATATATATTATTTTTAATGATATATAATTTTCTTATAAAATATACCTTTTATTAGCACTAAAAACTATTGTTTTATCATTGATAAAAGACATACTTTTATCAGTGCCAAGAAA
Organism: Viscum album; assembly: GCA_963277665.1. Lineage (NCBI taxonomy): Eukaryota > Viridiplantae > Streptophyta > Magnoliopsida > Santalales > Viscaceae > Viscum > Viscum album. Next base: position 718,934,350 of record OY728157.1, on the reverse strand, counting down.
AGTGCTGATAAAGGGTACCCTTTATGTGTGCTAAAAAAGCACTCATAAAGGGGTACCTTTATTAGAAATAAAAAAGTGCTAATAAAGGGATACTTTTATCTGTATTTTTTAGCCCCAATAAAAGGTGATATTATCATCACTTTTTTTCAAGATGATAAAAGTAGCCCCGTTTTCAGTGATTTTTTTGAGCACTGATAAAGGGTGGCCCTGGCTAAAGCAGAATTTGTGGTAGTGTCGAACTGAACTTCAATGTTTCTTTATAATATTATAAAAAAATAATCAAAATAATTTATATAAATATTTACAAAGATCTAAGGAGAATATAAATACAATGAATATATCACATTTCTAACAATAAATACCTCAATGATACTCAAATTCGAGACCTCACTGATACCCATATATTATGATATGGGTGAGTAGTAGAATGGGATAACAATTTATATAAATTTATTGAGATTAAAAAAACATATATCACATATAATACTAGTAAAGGGATGCCCAGGGTAATAACTACATCGTGGTGGGCCCATGGAGGACCCCATGAATCTACAAACCATTCTTCATAAATGTCTCCCAATAGATTTGAATTCAAATTAAAAGATTCTTTTAAATATCAAATCTATATCGACATTTTTTGTTCTTTCATGAATCCTCAATCGTAAGATGTTATATATACACTTTCTAACCTTATATAAAAGTGTTGATACTTTTAATGATATTTTATTTTTCACCATTCAATATAGAAAAATCAACCAAATATTTGGAATATAATTATATAACCAATTGGATACCCATTGTTAGGCGTATGGATGTAACAAGGATCGATTTTTCTTATAGGGTACTTGTTGGTAATCTACCAATAACTTGATGGCTTTAGTTGGAGTAGAAAAATATTTGGTCTACTCCCCCAAGTATATTCACTACTACAGATTAGGCTAAAGACAATGCTAGAGAAATCCTTTAACAACGCTAAAAAAGCGGTGTTGTCCTCAACACCTTTAAAAGGGTTCCCCTTTATCAACGATAAAAAAAGAACTGATAAAGGTGGGACTTTATCAGAATTAGCTTATCACTGATAATAGGGGACCTTTATCATCACTATAAATAGCACTGATAAAGGTCATACTGCTGTAGTGTGTTGTTGATATTACAGTACACTGTAGCAACAAACAGACAAGAAATATAGGTTGCAGTAGTATCAAAATACAAGATATGACAAAATAATAATTTAATTGAAATAAAAATCACATCACAAATAAAAAACACTATACTATATACATTTCAAATATGTTTTGTACAATCCCATTAATAAGTACAATTTATCACAAACATTCAAAAACATCAATTTTTTTGTCTTTGTCACTCAACCCCCTCTGAAAAGACATGATCATGGTATTAGTAAATGAAAAAACCACCCCAAATCAAGAAACATAATCCACATATATAATAAAATAATTCTTATATTATTAATACTATAAATATATAAATTAAAAATAATTATGAAATAATACATTAATAAAATGTCAAATTTTTATTAATAACGAACACTTTGTGTCATACCAAACACACCACGTATCAGATTGAGATGTGGATTATTCCTATGCATCAAAAATGTCTTATGAATCACTTTCTTAAAGTAATAAAATAGTTCAAATGTGTTTTATTTCTATTGAGTATGCCACTAGTCTTTTTTTCTAAAATTTCAATTTAAAAAAAATACACTTAGAGTCATACGGGCCATACAGTGTGTTGAATTGAGGTGTGATTGATTCCTACACATCATAAAAAACTTATGGAATGTTTTCTTATATTATGAAAACAATATGAATGAATTTTCTCAATTTTGAGTATGTCACTTGTGATTTTACTAAAATGTCATTTTAAACTAAAACCACACACTTTGAGTCATATCGATCACATCATGTGTCTATTTGATGTGAGATTGATTCCTCCATGTCACAAATGAATTATGAATCATTTTCCTATATTTTCAAAAAAAAGAGTGATATTTCTTTTTTTTCAATGAGTTTTGAACTAAAATGAAATTCTTAAACTGATAATTGACGCTTTTATTCACACCGAACACACCGTGTATCAGATTGTGGTGTGTCTAATTACTACACATAAAAAATGAATTATGTATTTTTTTCTAAAATAATTAAAAAAATCTGAATTCACAAGATTATTTTTGAGTATTCCACTTATCATTTTTTACTAAAATATCAATTTTAAATAAAAACACACGTTTAGTCATACTGGTCACATTGTGCATCAGATTGAAGTGTGGATAATTTGTATATATAAAAAAATACTTATGTATCATTTTCCTAAAGTATCAAAACAATAAAAAAAATTATCATTTTTGAGTATGACACATGTATTTTTTACTAAAATGACATTTTAAACTGAGAATACACATTTTCAGTCATACCGATCACATCGTCCATCAGTTTTTTTTAAACTGGTTCCTAGACATAAAAAATTACTTATAAATATTATTTATAAAGTATCGATATAATTTGAACATTTTTTATTGGTTCTTAGTGAGTAAAACATATTTTGAACTAAAATGTTAATTAAAAACTATTAATGGACATTTTGAGTCATACCAGTCACATCATGTGTCAGTTTGATGTGAGACTAATTTCTACAAAACACAAATGACTTATGAATCATTTTCATGAATTATCAAGATGATCATAGTGTGTTTTGTTTTGTTTTTTTGTGACTAACACACATTTTGAAATAAAATTTTAATTTTGAGCTAATAACAGATACGTTGAGTTACACTGGGAACACTGTGTATTGAATTGAGGTGCGAATGATTCTTATTAGAGTTTGTGCCCTAGGACTAAATGATTTTACTTTGATTTCATGTATATTAAATGTATTGAATATTAGATTAATGTCTTATTACATATTGTTCATTGTTTATGAATTTATTTAATATAATAATGTCTTATAGTATTTTTCATATTGATAAGGTCATAGAAGTTCCCTACTATTATGAGAACCTTGAAGTGATATTAAAATATTCTTAATATATGTTTTTGGTGGGATAACATACTATGATGGGACACATAGTATTTACACCATTAGGTACGAGTAATCTTGAGTGCATGAGGCTTCTTCTCATGAAGTTCTCACATGGTAATCTCCAAGATATGAGATTATGATAAAAGAACAACTAGTAGGAATTATATATGTTTTAGTGTCATCAGATATTCCTATATACGAGCATGTGTAATGGTCCTAATAATTTAAGATTATCGTTAATGTATGGAATGACTCACGCACTTAGATTTATTGACCAAAACCATTACGCCACATGTTGGTGGGATGTAGGGTATATTTGGTGTGTCATGATTGACATTTCATTAACAGATAAGTTGAAGAAGAATTTGTCCCTACTATCTTTATGGAAGCTAATATATCTACTCTTTGGTTGGAATAAAACTGTCGCATTAAATTCCATGGACATGGTGTAATGGCATGTTTATTTATGATAGTCAAAGAAATAAATATAGAGTAAATATCTTGATGACACCATCATTCAACCTTCTTGATGAGATATTGTGACAAAGGGATTATATTACATAGTGAGTATTCACATATAGTTTTTTACGTTAAGACGTTAACTTCTTTCTCTAGGGTGACTTGACCTATTGATAGATAGTAATCTTGGAATTTATGTAAGATTGTGTAATGTCAATCAGAAATAATTCTACAGGGTCGCACACTAAGTGTTTTCATTGATCTTGATTAAATTATATTTGAGTTTAGTTAATTTAATTAATTTTATTATCAAGTACAAGAAATAATTTTATTGAATTTATAATGATCACACAAATTAAATAAATATTTATTCACCAACAAGTGAATAAAAATATATTTATTTATTTTGTTGAATATTTAATAAATATTAATTCATCGGTATGTAAATGAAATATTTATTTATGAATAAAATTTTATTCAGTGTTCAATAAATACAAGAGGAGTTGGAAAAATTCAAAACCATGTCCATTGAAAAATGTAAATTAACAAGCTAGTTAAATATTATTTGTTATTTTGAAAGTTGGAACACACAAAAAAATAAAACTATTATCGATAATATTATGATTTATGGGGTTTATTCAAGGTAATAAATTTTATTTAATGTCCAACATGATGTTTAATAATATTTTAACCTAAATTCTATCTCTATAAACACACGATTATGTCTATTATGTAGAGCATCCAAAAATTTAGAATAGATAATTGTTGTGCATAATGAGTTCTATCTCGACTCCTCCTTATCTCTCCCTCTTAAGAATGAGAAGTGCAAGATATGTTTCTTCAAGACTAAAGAATGAGCGATTAAGAATGAACAACACAAGACATCTAACTCACCACACTAGAACCTGAAGATCGAGCAGTATTGTTTGGATATTATAGGAGCATGTGTGGATCACCCCTAAAGAGACTATATCCTTGGATCCTTATAGCGCAACAAAGGTAATCTGCAGGGGTCTTTTCGAATGACTAGAATTCACCAACGAAGAAATTTCATAAGCCCATGTATTCATTTCTTCAAATATTAAATAAATTAATTATATATTTGATGTGTAGGATCCTCACCCTTGGTTTCAAGAAACTATTATTAAAATAAATTTTAATATATCACCCACCACCGCGTGATTCTATTGTGTCCATAACCAACAAGTTATATCAGAGCAGTCACATTTAAATTTATAATTATTTATTTTATTGTTGATCTATACACAATGTGGGTACAAATTCATTTCATGTTATTTATTCTTTAATCCAATTTAAATTAACATGTTATCGACATATTACTCGTGTTTTTTTATATATTTCATTTTCTTAAAGTCTTAAGAATAGATGAAGAATGACTAGATATTCTATAGGGAAGTGCCAAATCTTTAGCCAACAAAAATGGGTTACATGGAATATAGCCAGAGCACGCGTCGTATACCCATGTGCATTTTACATGGATGTGTAGAGAAGTTAATTACAAGTGGAACATTTATTGCACACCACATGTTGACTGGTCCAACTTGGCATACAAAGAGTGGATAAATGGTGTTTAGCTATCCTTTACACCCCATATAGTTCATCCAAGTTAACGCATCGAAGCCATAGGAGTGTGACTCAGATACACAAAAATTGAGGTACATGGTGTGTAGCTAGACCGTACATGTTGTGTAGTCTCCCATTAAATAACATAATTAAAGTTACATTAAATTGAAAATTACATCATTAAAAACTTATTTTATTGATTGAAATAGGAATGTTTGTATAATTAATTAAAATACCTCAATTGAATATTAATTTAAACTTGTCCTTACATTAATTGATTAGGAATGAAATCTTTGAAACTAAGTGTTGACCCTCATTAGGACACATACATTTAATGTGGAGTTCTTATGAAGGTTATGGGTTGACTTAACCATCTTACATTAAGAAAATTGGCCCTTTATTGACTTGATGTTACTTGGAGGAAAGTGTTGAGGTAATCCAAGTTCAGATTTTAGGATAGGGGATTCCAATCAATGAATCAAGGAGATATAATCCCATAGTTGGAAAATACCTACCTACTTAAATACCTTCAAGTAGCTTGACCAACCCTCATTGGGCTATGTGAAGGGGCATATGGATCCATCCCACTAGAGTCCCATAAAAACTAGACATTCAAAGTTTAATGTAGAGGGATATTGGGACTTTATAAAATAGTAGGATATTCAATAAAAATTAATAAAATCAAATTTATTTATTATTTCACACATAATTTTTAATCAATAAAAATACTAATAATCAAGTATTTTAATTGTAGAATAAAATGGAAATCTCAATATACCCAATATCCCTATGATCAATATTAGAGAAATAACCCCCCCCCCCCATTAGTAGTAACTTTTAGGAGTGGTTTAGATGCCTTAAAATTGTGATTTTCCATGAATGGAAATATTAAATGATAGAATCCTCAATCTATGGTCTTCCTACTAAAGAGGAGAGTGATAAAGAGTTCCTAGTCTATGATAAACATTTGAGAGATGTGGTCAATGTTAAATATTAGTTTATTTAGTATATATCTAATGAAATCATGAAGTATCATAAAAACATGGATGTGTATAGAATGTCTGAGAACCTCTATGGTCTTTACCAAGAGAGAGATATACATGAATGGTTTAAGATATAAATGTTTATCTTTCAAAAAAACCAGGAGATGTTTCCCTAATTGAGCCTCATGTAGTCAAGCTCATTAGATACATTGAGTGCCTAGAGGATCTAGGGTTCAAACTCCCAGAAGATTTGGAAGCCAATATCATTTTGTCATCACTCCCTCAGAGCTTATCCATTTTTGTTGTAAATTTTAAATTAACAACATTGAGAAGTCTTTGACAGATCTTCTTACTCTCTTTGACCAAGTAAATAAGGATAGGAAGAGTTAAAATACTTATGTTCTTATGGTGAAAAAATAGAAAGTGAAAGTGAATAGATTTAATCCCAATTCTTTTTACACCCTTCCAAGAAGAATAAGATCAAGGGGAAAGTAGGGGAATAGGATGTGGTCTTTTTCACATGTGACAATAACATCCTCTGGAAGAAAAAATTCACCCAACAAAAGAAGAAAATGGGATCTTAATTTGCATTTTCTATCGAGTGAAATTTATCTATTTTATAAAATTTGGGTATTAGAAATAAATTATGGTTCTCACATATATATTCAAATATAGGAACCAAGTAGATTCAGAAATATTGACCAAGGGGAGGTAGATCTATGAGATAGTTCCTAACTTGTTAATTTATCTATCGATGACTATCACATCACATTTCCAATTGGGGTGATATTGGTTTTAAAGTTATGTTATTATGTTCATTCATTTAATAAACACATTATATTAGTATCCAGACTAGATAAATACGTTTTTATTTTCAATTTTTCAAATAAATGTTTCTTTTTCTATAAAGATAGAATTTGTTATGGTAAGGCACAAGTAAATAAAGATATTTATGTGTTATAATACACCAAAAATTTAATGTAAATCGATAATGAAAAAACCACACATGAATCATACCATGCCCAACCTTAGAATCCCTGACGTGGTCATTTAAATGAAAAGTTCTTGACTAAACTATATCATGATGTATATTTATATACATTTTAACTAAAACCACTTGGTTTACGTCACACATGCTTAAAAGTTAAAATGAAAAAAATCCTCATTTAGTGGGAAAGGTGAAAGTGCTAAAGATATTCTTGAATTAGTTTATACTTATGTGTATTGAATATTTCCTATTAAAGTAAGGGGTGGGTACTCATACTTCATAACTTTTACTTATTACTTATTAGATATGGATATGTCTAATTAATGAGGTATAATTCATATTATTTTGATAAATTCAAATAATAGAATAATGAAGTTGAGAACTATCTTGGTAATAAGATTAAGAAACTCCACTCAGACTGTGGTAGAGAATATCTTAATCAAGAATTCATTGATTATTTATGGAATATTGGGATACTATCTCAACTCACTCCTCCTTATATGTCTCAGTGTAACAGTGTAAGTGAATGGAGTGACTTCAACTTGTTCTACATGGTGAGATAAATGATGATTCATGTGAGTTTTCTATTATCCTTTTGGTGATATGCGTTATAAATAACAAAAAAAATACTAAACCAAGTGCTAAATAAAGAGGCAGATAGTTTTCCATATGAATTATGTAATGGAAAAAATCCTGTGTTGTCATACTTATATGTCTAGGATTGAAAATAATTTGTTAATTCCTTTTTATGTAACAAAATTTCACCCCAAGTCACGAAGTGTACCTTTATAGGATATCCTAAGGAAATATGGGTATATTAGTTATATGAAACCACATGAAAAAAAATTATAGTGGAAAGACACACCACATTTCTTATGATGGATCACGTCTATAAAAGATATAGTGGGGTCAAGATATACTTTAATGAAGTCAAAGGCTCAAGGTACACAAGAGTTGGTACATAAACACATTCCAGAAAGGCTTGTGGAAGAAGAAACTGTTTCAGAGGAATAGGTACTACATAGGAGTAAAATAAGGATCAGAGAACCAAAATGTTATGGTTATTTTAGTCATTGAAGATGGTTAATCATTAATAATTAATAATAATTATCCTCTATCCTATAAGGAATCATTAATAGGAACAAATATTTCCATGTGGAAAGAATCCATGAATTAGGAAATGGATTCCAAGTACTAAAACCAAGTCTGGGTTTTGGTAGTTCCTCCACTGGATTTAAAGATTGTTGGTTGTAAATAAGTATTCAAGAAGAAACTAGACATGTAAGGACAAGTTAGTACCTATAAGGAATGACTGGTTCCAAAAGGTATTAAATAGTGCAAATGAATTGACTATGATGAAACCTTTACTCCAGTTGAAATGTTGAAATCCATAAAAATTATACTTTCCATTGCATCTTACTAAGACTATGATATTTTTAAAATGGATGTCGAAACATCCTTCCTTAACGGAAACCTTTAGTAATATGTATATATCACACGAATGGAAGGGTTTTGGCTCCAAAGGATTCCAATAAGAAATAAAAATTGAAAAAATACATTTATTGATTCAATCAAGCATCTCAGTCATGGAAAAATAATTTTGATGAAGCATAATATAATTTATTTTCATAAAGAACGAGTGTGATCCTTACGTCTATAAATGGTTTAGAGGTAGTGCAGTAATTTTCTTAATATTATACGTTGATGAAATGTTACTCATTGGAAATTAAATACTGGTCTTACAGTCTATTAAGGTGTGGTTGAATAGATGATTCTCTATGATGTAATTGGGTGATATAGTATATATTATTGGGATCAAGACCCATCGTGATAGATCCAAGAGGTCGCTCGACCTAAGTGAAAGTACATACATTGAAAATATACTCAAGAGATTTTGTATGGGGAAATGTTAGACGAGATTGTTTCCAGTGTCACATGCCATCCATCTTTCTATGAAAATGTGTCCTCAAACACATGAGGAAAGAAATAGAATGGCTAGGATTCCATATGAATCAGTTATTGGGTCAGTCATGTATGTAATGTTATGTATTAGACTAGATTCTGCATACACATTAAGTGTGGTAGGAAGATATTAAGCGAATATAGGTGACCACTATTGGATGAAAATTAAGACTATCCTTAAGTATATGAGTAATGTTAAGGATATTCTCCAATTTTATGGAGGAGATGAGCAACTAGTCATCAGAGGATATATTGATGCTAGTTTTCAAATTGATTAAGATGATATGAAGTCACAAATGGGATACAACTTCACATTTAATGGAGGTTTTGTGGGTTAGAACAGCTCAAAGAAGGATATTATTATAGATTCTACTAAATATTGTGAGTATATTATAGATTATGAGTAATATAAGGAAGTAGTATGGATGTAAAATTTCATCCAGGAGCTTGATGTGGTACTTAACAGTAAAGATCCAATCACACTCTAATGTGATAATACTACAGCGGTGGGTCTTGAAGAAGAGTAAAGGTCACATCAGCAGATAAAGAACATACTTAAGAAGTATCATATATTGGGGGATTTTTCCCATAGATTTGAGGTTTTGGTGATTATTATTTCCATGGAGGATAATGTAGAGGACCCCTTGACTAAATCCTTGACTTAGCAGAAACATGAATATCATGTGAGGCCTAGTGGACAAAACTTCCTAGGCAGTTGGATCTAGTCCAAGTGGGACTTTATTTGAGTTGGTGCCCCAGTACTAACTAATTTTAATTTTATTACATGTATATTCGATGTATTGAATATAAATTTAATATCTTATTATATATTATTCATTTTTTTTTATGGATTTAATGTAATAACATCTTAGAGTCTTTGTCGCATTGATAAGGCTATAGAAGTTCCCCACTATGATGAGAACCATGAAGTGAAATGAAAATATTCTTAATATATTTATTCGATCACATAATGTATAATGGTAAAACAAATATTATTTAGACCGTTATGTGTGAGTAATCGTAAGCATATGAAGATTCTTCCATGAATTTCACACTTAGTAATCTCTAAAATGGGAGATTATGAGAACAGACACACTAGTAGAAATTCTATACATTTTTTTGAATTTATATATTCCTATTTCCGAGTGTGTTTAATGGTCCTTAGACATTAATATTATCATTAATGCATTTCTTGACTCAGACACTTAGATTTTCTGATGAAAATTATGACAGCATATGTTTGCGATGAGGTAGGGTATGTTGGGTGAGTCAAGCTTAACATGGAATTAATGGATAAGTCAAAGAATGGATTTGTACCTTACAATTTTATGGAAGCTAATATCTGGGCCCTTTGATTGGATTAGAACCATCACCCAAAATTCTATGGTCATGGGGTAATGACATGTGTATTCCAAATAGTCATAAAAATATGTATCATCCATATAGGTTGGCGGAACAGATGTAAAACCTACTTGATGAGATATTGTGACAAAGAGATTATATTAAAAAGTGACCATTGATGTGTGTTTTTCATTATTGTGACATTAATTTCTTTCTCTTGGGATCCTTGACCCATTTCTAGATAGTAATCTTGACTTTAGGTAAGCCTACCAAATGACAATGAGAAAAAATCTTAGAGGATCACACACTAAGTGTTTCCATTGGTCTCGATTAAATTCTATTTAAATTTAATTAATGGAATAAATTTTCCGTACTATGGGCTATAACCCATGGTTCAAGATATATTGGTAATTTAATTAATGGAATAAATATTATTCTCAAGACTGAGGAAAAATTTTTATTCAATTTTTATTGATCGCCTAAATAAAATAAATATTCATTCACCGAATTTTGAACAAATTAATTTTTTTTATTTTATTGAATATTTATTGAATATTTATCTACTGGTTTGTGAATAAAATATTTACTTAAGAGAATAAAATATTTTATCTGGGTATTCAATAAATCCTATAGAAGTTAGAACGGACCAAGACTGCATCCGGGGACAAATATTAATTACAAAGTTGGTTAACTAATACTTGTTATTACGCAAGTTGGAACATGGAAAAAATAATAATATATATCAACTATAATAAAAACTATGGCTCCCCTTCCATGTGTCCACCTCCACACTACCCTTCTCCTCTTCTCCTTCCAATCCCAAAAAAACCATTTTCACTACACTGCTTCACTTCCCTATGAAACCCATTTTTGCTACACTTATCCACTTCTCCAAAAACCCTACTCTCTTTTAATCAAATAATAACCCTCTCCTTCTCCCCTCTATTATCCTTGCTTCCCCTTTCCTCCTCTCCCCTACATGAACCCTCTGTTCTCCCTCACTTCCCCTCTTCTCCCTTGATTCCTCTCTATTCCATCATGCTCATCCCACTCAAAGCAGAAACCCTTCCTTAATGATCTTCTTCTTTCCAATTATTCCATTATAGCTTTGTATTAATTCAAAGAACCTTATGTGAGCTCCATATTCAATAAACCACCCTTACACAACTCGACCTTAGCTATCTTCTCTAGAAATTCTAGCCTTAGGTTCATCTACAAGAGTTCGGATCGACAAGGTTGGACATCTTCCTTTTCTTGGTCAGATTTGATCTCGAAATCCTTTAACATTGGGTGTTGGGGATCAACCATTATGCTCCATAGTGTTTCAGATCATGCTCATCAAACTCGACTGTCATCAAAGGTGGTCAGTCTTCATCCTCAATTTGTGTGGTGGATTCATCTTAGTTATCTTCACAGTACAAACATCATGTTTTTAGTGGATTTCATATTCTCCATCAGTGAGGGGATTTTTTTAGCTTCTTATTAACCATGGTAGGGTTCAGTACAATCAGTTTTGGGATATCCAGTTGTCTTCTTCAGTTGATCTGATGTCATCTACTTGGAAGGTCTATCCCTGAAATGGGTACATCTTCATCGTAGATTTTGGGTAGTCCTTCTTACAACTTTGAGTTTGGTTATTCTTCAAGCATTGTATTTTGTATTTAACATTGCAGATCTCTTCCATCCTCCCAATTAATGTTAAAATCCTTAGTATATAATCCTCTGTTGCATCCCCCTCTACCTCTGCCTCTGCCTCCACCTCCCGTTTCATTTCTATCTCCCAACTCTGCCTATGTCATTCTAGTTCTATATTCACCTCCACCTGGCACTTTTTGGGTGCCATTAAATTTCAGTGTCTCCATATATTATACAAGTATATATTTTATTTCATTTTTTGTTTCATTTTATTTCATCTGTGAATTTTAATTTTGACTATAATTGACTTTTATGGATGCATTGCTTGATACTGCTTTCTTGGATGCATTTCTTGATTATGTTTTCTCTGTTTCTTCCATGATAGTTATACATATGATGAGACAACAAGGGTTTTGAGCTTTTATTAGCCAATTAGTGTCTGTTAATGTAAATAGGTTGTTGAGTTTTGACTTTTTTCTATTTATTAACATTATAAGTTCAAGCCTTATTATTGTATTTGATTTATTTGACAAACATTGTTCGACCAATATTATTTTTTTACTCTTATTTTTTAGAAATATTTTTTCTATTTAAATATTAGTTTGGTAGTGTATTTTAATTTTTTCATCTTGATACTACCACTTTAGATTATTCATTATATGATTTTAACTTTTTTTTCTTTGGAGTGTTGAAAACTGTTTCCCTGGAAATATTGTATTCGATGTGTATTTTCACTAATTTCTCACTGTTGTGATTTTAGGAGAATTGAGTGTTTTTTATATTTAAATAACCCATGTTCTTTTTTCCCTCGCATCATCAAAATTTATTTATTTTGGTTTTAATCCTCATTCTTTTGATTTTTTTTATTTTTTTATGCATAGGGATATAAGATAAAAAAATTGTATTCTCATATATATATATGGAATTTGGGGTATTAAATGGTGTCAGTCATCCAATCTAAAACTTGAATCCATGTTATAGGAAAGTAATATCATACCCTTCATGGTTAAATTTTTTTTCATAGGTTCAAATTTTCTATACTATTATGTGGTTTTCATATTATTTTTTAAAGTCTTGAACATTGCTTCCCCATAAATGTTATTTTTTATGTGCATTTTGACTGATTTCTCACTATCATGATTTTAGGGTCATCAACTATTTTTGGCATTGAAATAGCCCATGTTCTTACACTTTGTGGTGCCCATGTTTTGGAGGAGATCCAATAAGTGGTTACTAAAATATGGACCAGAAACAAAATTCTCATTACATGATTGTTATATTAATTTTCTTACACAATCAAATACCATTTATTTTAACCCCTCCTCTAATATTTTTCTTACTAAAATAATGATGTTAAATAATTATTCCATTTAATTTTATTGTTAATATTGTTAAAATTCCATCTACTATAAAAATTTAAAATGTGACTCCATCATGCACAATTTCAAGGTTATTCTCTACTATTTTGATGTATTTTAAGTGACATAAATGCGTTATATTAAGTATACTTTTTTCCTAAAAAAATAATGAATTGTTACTAAATTTTTTAATCTATTGATTTTGTGTGCAATTGATGTTGATAAATTATAGTTTAAGAATATCAGTTATTTTTTCAATATATGGGTGATGTAATTTGTATAAAAACAAACTTTCAAACCAGATAAAGTTTTCTTCAGGTAACTACTTATTTTGAGTTTCTTTATTAGACTGAATTTTATTCAACCCGTTATTAAATTTTAGTTATATATAATGCATAATATTTATGAGTTTAGATTCCCTCAAAAACAATATAAATTTCATATAAAAATGTATTAGACCACTGTTGATCCTTTGATAAGAATACATATAGAATTTTGTTCATTTTTGAAATTCAAAGGATTCTCATTGTCTTATGGAAATATTTTTGACTATAACCAGGTAATATTGTTATTAATAATATTATTTTATTATATATTTTTCATAGATCTATCCACACTAATAAGTATTATGGTATCTTTTAATTCATACTAGGTGTTGGTCATTATTGGGAAATCATATTACAATAGTGGAGTTGTAGAATCTATGAGTTTAGTTATCCATTTTGGAACATCGTGGTACGCATATGGGATTTTAGTTCTTCTATTTACTTCAAAAATCTATTATTAATTCTATAGTGTGTGGCTCAAGTCCATGTGTCATCTCCTCCACTATTAATCTTCCCCCTCCCTTTTTATCCTTTATTTTTAATATTTATTATACAATTTGATGTTAGTACTATGTTCTTAATTATTATCCCTACATTGTGTTTGCCTCTACAATGGTTCATTCTTTAGTCTCGAATGGAATTTGCAGCCACTGAGGTAACTTTATATCAAATAAAGGGACTTTTTATACAAAATAGTAGGTCAATATTCTATAGAAAATGAAAGATATATTTATATCACTTTTTAATATTCTTTTCTTTATCTAATGAAGTATCTTTTATGACTTCATTATTTAAAAAGTTATTTTTTTATAGTTTTATTCATATGGTTTATTTATTGATGAAATAACATTCAAAGGTAGATGTTGATTTACTTATATGATGCACCATATTAAATTTAGTTACTATGATGAAAAAAATTATTATCTTAATTTCCTAATGTATGGTAGATTTTGATTCTCATAGTCAATCAAAATAATAGAATTGAAATCTAAAGAAAATGTTGACAAATAAATATAATTAAAATTAGTGGTTTTGATTATTTGTTCTGTCACTATGATCATGGTATTTCCCCATTGGTTAAAAAATTAAAACATGTATTTCATATTTTTAAAAATTTAATTTATAGTGTTGACTGATTTTACCTCATTGGAATCTGTGATTGGTTTTAGAATACAAATTGATACAAGGCTGCTCTACTTATATGAAATGATCCCTGATATATAATAATGTAATGTGAGAAAGACCTTACGTCAAGCTTTCTTCTCTCATTCTTATAACTATGAATTTAAAATTTTCAATCTATGGATTAATATACAAGTACATGTTTAATTCTCTATTTATGACTATAAAAAATAGATTTAATCAGAGTATATGAGCCTAAAAATATATTTTTTCAGTTGGATTGCTATAAAGTTATAGATTTACTATAGATATTAATTCAGCATAAAAAAATATATGAAATTAGATACTTTTTTCAGATTTACTATAGTAAATATATAGTAAATATATAACTTAAAAATACAGTAAATATATAGTTTAAAAAAATCTATGACTTGATCTATTTTTCATTTTATAGATTTAATATGGTTAATCTATAGTTTGAAAATAATTTATAGATTCACTGGAGTAAATCTTTATTTTTTGGTTTAATTAAATCCATAGTTTATAGTAATCAATAAATAGATTAAATCTGTATTTTTCATTTGGATGCTAATATATTTTCAATGATTATAACAAAAATTTAGGACCTAAGATTTTACTATTTAAGGTTGGTTGTAGGGTACTCAAAATAAAAATATTTTTAAGATTGGATGCACTATACTCTTAAATTTATGTTGTTGTTTGGATAGTATGTGTTTTTATGTAACATGTTTCTTTCTAATAAAAATATTACATCAATGAATTTTTATCCTCTCTTGTAAATTTCTATTTAAAAGTGATTTACTTATATTAATTTAAATAAAACTTAGAATATTTAATATTCAATTTATTTCTCATTGGCCTATCTTAAAAGGATTAAAATCTATTTTGATGGTGGATATGTTTGATCAATATTGGTTTCCTATAGGCCCAATTGAATTATTTTTCATTGAACCTATTGTAGGGGTCCCTGTTTGGTGACCTTTTATTTTTCATGTGAACATTGATGGTATTTACAAGAATTTAAATCTAGGAGGTGTTCTGAAACTCCATTATGTATATTAATCTCTTGTATAATCTTTGATGTAAGTTTACAAATTCATTTTTCTATTTTCAAAAGTTATTAATTTTCACTTTAAGGTGATTAATCATACTAAACATTTCTTTAAATGCATACAATAAATTAATATTGTTTGAAATTGAATGTATTTCTCCCCTGAGTAATGTTAAGTTTTCATAAAGAACCCACAAGGAATGATTACCATGCTATTAGTATTCATATAATTTTTTACCTTTCAACATTATAAATACATACTTTGTTTTCATTACATTAATTATTCCTCACCTATTCAACCAAATAAATATAATACAGTTTACATTAAATAATAGATGTGCTAGGAATCCATATCTGAGAAAAATTCTTATTAAAAATTCCCTTATACGAAATATCGTGAATTGTATGGGGTAGAATACTAGTTATTATAATGTGTAATGAGGTTTATTGAATGTTATTATATTGTTTAATGTTTTTCATACATTAAATAGTTATTTTATCCTAAACTCTATCTCTATAAATAGAGGGTTATGTCAATTGTGTAGAGTATTGATAGGTGTGATCAATATAAAGAATTTTTGTACATAAAAATTTCTCTCTAGGCTCATCATTCTCTCTCCCTCTCAAGAACAAGAAACATAAGAGATATTTCTTCATACATAGAGGAAGCTCCCATTGGACCAATATCCAACTATACTTTTGTCTGATTCAATGAATCATTCGCAATGTGCATGACATGAATGTGATGAATTGTGATTTTTTTTTAATAATATTGAAAATTATTATTTTATTGGAACCAGAAGAATTGATCTTTTCATGTTAATTTATAATTAATTTAAAACATTAGAAAAAAATACTTCTATATTGAGATATTTCTTCATTGATGGCATTGATTGTTCTAACTCAATTGGTGTTTCATCACTGTGTAGCGATAACCCAAATTATATTCTCTTTGTTAGTGATCCATATGCACTCCATTGATATCTAACTAAAACTGATGAAACACTGGGTTCTAGAGTGATTGATTGATTATCATATGTTGTTCACTTTGATCACTTCATGTTCTATCTGGCTTGAAGTAATTTCTCTTGTTTTTCTATCTTGAGAGGAAGATAAGAGGAGTGAAATATAGACAGGAAATTATTGGGAACAACAATTAAACTTTCCCTAATTGACATAAAAGCCTATTTATAGACATAAGGTTAGAGTTTAATACTTAATTAATAACAAAAATTCCCTTAATAATTAATTAATCCCAAAAGGAATCTCATGTAATGTAAGAAAATAATAATAATATTTTATTTTATAGTGTGTGTTCACTTACGCAATGATAAATATTTATTTTACAATGTGGTAAATAAAATATTCATTGTTGCATAAAATATCATCCGCTCTTCCCCCTAAACATTTATTGAATTATCAAATAAATATTATAATAAATATTATTCATTCAATAAATAAATATTATATTAATAGTATGGTGAATAGATATTTATTTAATATTTACACAACTAAATAAATTATTTATTTAATAAATGAATAATTATTTATTATGGAATGAATTGATGGTATCGGGGCACACTTAGAAAGTTTTTTAGCCAAAGATTTAAAAAAAATCATCATAGAAGTGACAAAACAACACCACCACCGATTATTCAAGCTCGGGTATGGTCTGAGAATCTCACATGAATTATCAATGACAGAAATTAAATATTAATGGTTACATCATTATATTCAACACTCGTTTGACTGTATCATGTCACTAATGATCGTTTCTCAAAGGATCAAATACCAAACCCCTATAGATCATCCACAAACGCATTAAGAATATATGTGTATGTAAATCATCATATTTTAGGTGCTAGCGCGGATCTCTGACAATTCCTTTGAATTTGTGATGATCACCTCGAGCATATGCCTTAGATCCACTAAGGCAGTCTTAGATTTCTCACTCAGATAAAGCATTTATCTATCTGGAACGTGGGATGAGGGAGGAGATCACAATCCACTGGAATAAATATTATAGTGGAAATGATCTCCACTCGACTTATATAGTGGATGACCGAAATACCCAGATAGGGTTCCCCAACCCCCGTATATTTAACATCTACTAAATAAGTAAAATATTAATAGTTATGGTGAACTAATTACATCATAAATATTATTTATATTTCATCGCCTATTTTTAATATATATTAAATATATTACATGATAAACCTCAATTATTAACTCAACTCGTAATTCCCACTGATATTAAACAAACCTTGAATATTAAAATTGTATTTGTTCATATAATATCATTCCATGTATTCACTTAATATCTTGTGAATAATTTTAATAAAAAATTCAACCCAAATATTATATACTTAAATAATGGTGAATTTATTTATCCATCAGGGATTTTTAATACTTAGACAACACTTGGACCACATATTAGGGCCCACCATGTCTTATATACCTATTCACCAGAACAGGGAAGACACTTGAATACACTATTGTGTATGGCCCTCTAGGTCCCTGTCTCGACAACAATGAATATTTTTCATATACCAAGACTAGAGTCTACCAACTCATCAATCCTCCTAAAGAGAAGGAAAATTCATAGCAATGATTTCCATTCTTATAAACACAGACTATGCAATATAATCTCTTTATCTTTGAATGTCTCATAAAGTAGGATAAACAATTTATGTCATCATCCATTCTTTACATATTATTTATAGATATAAATAGTTAGACTTACCTTAAACTACCATGGCCATGGATTTATGAATTTACTTCCACCCTGATCAACTAGGCTTCAGATATCACTTCCTCGATTGGGAAGTGACAAATACTATCTTGATCATTCCATCAATGACATACCCCCAATGAAACACCCAACCCAAGTTGCCTCACCATGACTTCTATGTCAGGGTTTTTTTCATTCATAAAATTATGCAATCAAAGGTCACACATTGACAATGATCTCAATTCAGTAGAACAATGCACATATTTTTAGATAGGAACACCCTATTGGTTCTGGGCACAACGAAATCATGCAGTGGTGGATGATATATTAAAATTTATTTTAAAAATCATTGTTCAAAAACTATGAATGAGGGTCCTACACATAAAATTTATAATAAATTTATTTAATATATGAATAAATAAATACTTGGGAATAGGAACTTTCTTCATTGAATAATGTTGATCATCTGAGAATACCCTTTCGTATTGCCTTATTTGTTCTATGAGTATCAAGGGATAGAATCCCTCTATCGATATTCCACATGTGCTCCAATGATCTTCAAGAAACACCGATCAATATATTGGTGATATCCCAGTGAATTGAATGTATTGAGTTATTCATTCTTGATTTCTCATTCTTTGGTGTTGAAGATATCTCAATTGTATTTCTCATTCTTGAGAGGGAGAGAGAAAGAGGATTCGAGAGATAATTTGTTGTGCGCAACAATTTTCTATTCTCAAGTTTGGTTGATATACATAATAGACATAACCATCTATTTATTGAGCTAGGATTTAGGAAAAATATTATATCATTTCATTTCATCCATTAAATAACATTTAAAACCCTTAATAAACTTCTTTATACTTATTAATAATATTATTATTTTGTGGTCTGCCAATTTTCACAAATTGATCAATAATATTTATCAGCTTGAAAATAATTATTCTATCACTAGGAATGGTCTTGGTTAATTCTAACTCATCAATATTTATTGAATACCTAAATAAATATTTTATTTATAAATAAATCTTTCATTTACATATCGGAGAATAAATATTTATTAAATATTCAATAAAATAAACAAATATATTTTTATTCACATGTCAGCGAATAAAAATTTATTTAATTTAAACAAAAAAAATAACTTGAATAAAACCATTCCTCATTCTCAAAAATAATAATTATTCCATTAATTAAATTCAAATTGAATTTAATCAAGATCAACGGAAAACATGAGAGTGTAACCCTCTAGGATTCTTTCTCATTATCATTAGGTGGGCTTGACTAAAGTCCAATATTACTATCTAGTAATGTTTCAAGGCACCCAATAGAAAGAAATTAATGTCAAAATGATGACAACCACATATGAATTCTCACTATGTAATATAGTCCCTTTGTCATAATATCTCATCAAGTAGGTTGCAAATAAGTTCCACCAACCTATATGCTTCATATGTATTTCTTTTACTATATGAAATAAACTTGTCGTTACACTATAGACATGAAATTTAATGTTATGGTTATATTACAATTAAAGGGATGAGATGTCATCTTTTATAAATATGGATGGGACAAATAATTCCTCAATTTATCCATTAATTACATGTTACTCATGACACACTCAACGTATCCAACTTCGCCATGAACTGTTATCATCTTGGTTTATGAAATACATCCATGTACATGAGTAATAACATGCATTAATAATAATATTAAATTCTAAGAACCATCACACATGCTCTCAAATAGGAATATCCGATGCCACTAAAACATGCGGAATTCCTACTAGTGGGTATGTTCTCATAGTCTCCCATATTGGAGATTACCAAGTGAAATTTTCATTAGAATAATACTCATATTCTTTCATGTACACACACCATATATTATATGTACTATGTTCCCCATTATAGTACATTATCTAACCATAAAACATTATTTAAGAATTTCATCAAATCACATCAAAGTTCTCATCATAGTGGGGAACTAATTTTACCTTATCAATATAAAGTATACTCTAGGACATTATTACATTAGATTCCTATAGAAAAATGAACAATATGTAATAATTCGTTTTATTAATATTAAATACATTCAATATACATATAATCAAAGTAAAAATAGTTGGTCATAGGACAAAAAATCCAAAAAACACCCACTTGGACTAGAGCCAACTGCCTATGACCATTAGTCCCTTAGACCTCACATGATAATAATGTTTCCATTGATTCAAGGATTTATTCAAGGGGTCTTCCATGTTTTCTTCCATGAAAATACTGCACAACACAACTTCACCTCTCTAAGTAAAATCCCTCAAGAGATGATACTTTCGATGTATGTTCATCATCCACTAATGTGACCTTGGATCTTTTGGAAGATCCACTACTATAGTATTATCAAAATAGAGTGTGAAAGGATTTTTATTTCCAAGTACCACATCAATCTATTGGATGAAGTTGTGTATCCATACTTCTACCTTAGCTACCTCATAAAACATAAAATACTCAGACTATACTGTATAATATGAAACCACGACCTGCTTGGAGCTCTTCAATTTTACAACATATCCATTAAAAATGAAGATGTATCCCATTTATGACTTCATTTCATCTTGATCAGTTTGTAAAATAGCATCTATATATCCTATGATGACTAGTTTCTCATATCCTCCAGAAACCAGGAACATATCCTTATTACACCTCTGATACTTAAGGATAGTATCAAATTCAATCCAATGGTGGTCACCTAGATCATATTAATATCTTTCTATCACACTTAATTGATATGTAACATATATAATAGTACATATAAAATAATACAATACAATACCAATCGCTAATGCGTATGGAATATTTTACGTTCTATTTATTTCCTCATGTTTCTGCGGACACATTTTCATAGAAAGATAAATGTCATGTGATGCTGGAAACAATCCTCTCTTGGATTGTTCCAAACTATATCTATTCAGAATTTTGTCAGTGTTCATACTTTGAATTAGGCTGAGAAACCTCTTGGATATATCAAGATGAATCATGATCCCAATAATATATACTTCCCCATCCAAACCCTTCATAGATAAAAATGTATTCAACCATGCATTAATAGACTATAAGGATGGTATTTTGTTTTCAATGAGTGATATGTCATCAAAATATACTATAAATAAAACGAATGTGCTCCCAATAAACAATTTATTGGCACACATATCACATTCTTTCTTTATGAAACCAAATTCTTTTATGGACTCATCAAATAAATTTTTCCCTGACCTGGATGATTTCTTTAATCCATAAATATATCTTTGAAAATTGAATACCTTTTTGGAATTCTTTGGAGTCAAAAAACCTTCGGGTTGTGTTATATAGAAATATTCCTAAAGGTTCATATTAAGGAAGTTTATTTTGATATCCATTTTCCAAATCTCACAACCATGGAAGGTCATAATGGTAAGTAGAATTCATATGGATTTTAGCATTGAAACTAGTGAAAATGTTTCATCATAGTCAATGCCGTGATGATTTTTAAACCCTTTTACAACCATACATTCAATACAGGTACCGAATTATCCTTCCATGTATAGTTTCTTCATGAATACCCATTTTAAACCAACAATATTTGCATCTACTAAAGGTTCTACCAAAATATAGACTTGGTTTTGGTATATGGGATCCATTTTAGAATTCATGGGAACTTTCCACTTGGAAACATTTATCCCACTTACTGCTTCTTTATAGGTTAGAGGGCCACTATTATGAACTAATAAGGAGTCAACATCTTAAACAACTAGAAAACCATACCATTCTGGTTTTCTAACCTCTTTAGTACTCATGCATAGTAATTTTGTCTTTGGAAAAATTTCTTATTCCATAGGGATTTTTGGAATTTTTTATGTTACAACTCTTGTAAATTTTCATCCTATACTTCATCAAATTCTATCTCGCTCCCACTATCTCTTTCAGAGATAGGATCCTCCTCAAGAAATTTGGGATTTATGTCAACTAAAACCTTTTTTTCTAAAGGATTATATAGGTAGAATCAATTTTTTTCTTTGGGATATCCTATATAGATACGCTTTTTTCCTTAGGGAGAAATATTGTTACCTAAAGAGGCCTAAAAAAATTCTTCACAATCCCACACATTTATGTAAAAAATCACAGGTTTCTTTCTATTAGAAAATTGGTGTGGAATATCATTTTTTGTTTTAGTTGGAACTCAGTTTAGTACGTATGTTTTTTTTTTTGTAATGTGTATCCCTAAAAGAATAATGGAAGACTCACATGAATCATCATTGATAACACTAAAATCAATAAGGTTTGGTTTCTCCTTTTGCTTACACCATTCCGTTGATGCATATAAGAAAGAGTGAGTTTAGATAATATCCCAATCTCCAAAAAAAATTCAATGAATTCATGATTAAGATATTCTCCACCCTAGTTTGAGTGGAGTTTCTTAGTCTTCTAACCATACTAGTTCACAACTTCAATATTGTATTCCTTTAATTTATCAAAATAATCTGACTTATACCTCATGAAGTATACATATCCATATCTCCTAAAATCATCACTAAAAGTTATGAAGTATGAGTACCCACCCCTTTCCTCAATAGGAAATTTTCCTTACACAATAGTGTGAACTAATTCAAGAAGATATTGATACCTTTCACCTTTCCCACTAAATGGATATTGTTCATTTTTGCTTATAAATATCATGATATACACCAAGTGGTTTTAGTTCAAAATGACCTAAATATCCATCTTGTAATGATTTGTTCAAGTGATATTAATTTACATGACCTAGCTAGTGATACCAATGTTGGGTGTGGTATGAGTCATGTGAAGTAACTTCATTATCAATAATCGGTACTCGGTTTGTGTAATACCACGCATAAATACTGTTATTTAAATTTTCCTTACCATAAAAATTATATCTTTATAAAATAAGAAAAATTTATTCCCAAATTTGAAAATAAATATATTCATATCAGGTGTGTATTTAGAAATAATTTTTTTAGTAGCATAAGGTACATAATAAAAACCCTTTAAAACCAATATAATTCTACTCAACAACATGAGGTGGTAGTCCCTGATAGCTACAATAGTAATTTTATCTCCATTGGATCCACATAGATCTACCACCCCTCAGTCGATCTTTCTGAATTTACTTGGTTCCTATATTTGAATACATATGTGATCCCCACAAGATGTATCTAATGCCCAATTTTTTGAAATAGATAAATTTAACACGATAAAAAATACCACTAAATCTTACCCTTGATTATTTGGAGGGGTGTATTTTTTATTCTAGTGGCCCTTATTACCACATATTAAATAGAAAAAATTGTATTCCCATTCTTTCCCTTTGATCTTTCTCTTATTGGATGGGTGTGAAGAAGCTTTGGGCTTAAATATATTCACTTTATCTTTCCATTTTTTCACTATAAGGACAAAATTATTTTCACACTTAATATACTTATCAACTTGGCAAATAAGAGTAAGAATATATGGAAGATACTTCTCAATTTTGTTCATATTAAAATTTAAACAAATTTAGATAATCTCTAAGGGAGTGATTCCAGAATGAGATCAGTGCCCAGTTCTTTAGTGAGTTTAAAACCTGGAACCTCTAGGATCTCAATGTAGCCAATGAGCTTGGCTACATGAGGCCCAACTAGGGAACCACATTCAAGATTTCTTTGAAAGAGCACCTTGGAAATCTAATACAGTTCATATTTATATATTTTTGTGTAAATATAAAAGATATTATCAAGCATTATATAAGCATCCATGTTTTTATGAGACTTCATTAGTTCTCTAGACATTGATGAAAGCATCAACCATTGAATGTCAACTACGTCGATCCAATGTTTTTTATATACTAGGAACTATTCATTACTTACCTCTTTAGCAGTCAGATTAGTCATTGAGGATTCTAGCATGTAAGATTTCTATTCATGGCGTAGTACAACCAGAACACGTCTAAACCACTCCTAGAAGTAACATATAGTTTGGAGATTGTCTTTCTCTAATATTGAATGTAAGGATAGTGTGGAAGATCAACCTTAAATTTTATTCTACAATTAAAAGAGCATATTATTATTACTTTTTATTGATTAAAAATTATGTGAGAAATAATAAATAAATAAATTAATTTTATTAAGTCTCCCACTATTTTATCAAGTCCCAACAGCCTCCACCATTGAACATGGAATGTATAGTTTTTTTAACATTATAGTGGAAAGGATCCCCAATAATTTTTTAATGATCTAGACTTTGGCCATGAAAACCATTAGAAATTAATTAAGTAAGTGGTTTTTTCAACTGCATAATTGCATCTCCTAAAACTATTAAGTGTATTCCCCTATCCTAAAATCCTATCTTGTATTTCCTAAAAAAATTTATCCAAATTTATATTTAACAAACTTTTTATGTTAAACTCAATACATGTTCAGTTAAGTTAACACAAAACTCTCATGAAAAATCCTCAATAAAAGTAAGTGTCTAGACTTTGGTTGTGTACTAGGCTTATTTCTATGGTTTCATTTAGATTCAAGTAATGGAAGGCTTAATCTGGCTTAATATTAGGTTGAGGGATTTTAATTAATTAATGCAAAAAAATACTTATCTTATTTTATCCTTTATATGACTTATTAATATTAACCAAATGATACTTAATTAATTAACCATGTTGGATAACACTTACACATAATTAATTTATTTAACTTCCATATTTTAATATTAATCCATTCATTTATATAACTTCTATCTTGAACACATAAAATAAATAATGAATAGGAAAAAATAAATTAATTAATTAAATGACCTAATAATGAGCTTATCTAACGGTTGGTTTAATGAGAGGTCATTAAATCAACCTATGATATAGGGGAATTACTCCATTTTCCATCAATATAATGAGTTACAATATTCCACCAGTATATCCTTGAGTCATTGAGTTGGAATCATCATGGTTTTTTCTTAAACCACCACCACATGCCTTTAGATGTTTCCTTAAATACAAGTATTTATTACTCACACATAGGTCAGGGGAACTAAAGGATTGGTTAAAGGGGATTACATAAATATCTTTGGATATACAGGTCTTACATAATAATGGATGGAGTGATGACTCATAAATGATCATTTAATTTAATATTAAATAATTGGAAACCCCTACAATAAATTAAATTAAATTAAGCCCAATAAATACATAGATCTTGGTCAGGCTCATGATTGGTCATACTTTCCATCAATACATAAAAGTAACAAACTAGAATTAATTTATTTATTATTTATTTATTATTAAGATAAACTCGATTTCATTAATTAATTAATTAATTTCCTTTTATCTTAATGATCATTTGATATTAATTAGAGATACACATAATTTATGGAATTCATGGAAAATAAAAAGTAGAACCAATAATTCCACACTAATTATCATAAATTAATTAACCAATTAATATTCTATAAAACTATTATTCAATTTTCAAACACACATTGGTGTTCCAATAAATACAATAAGGTTTTAATGATGAAATTTTTTAATTAAATGTAATTTTTTATTATGTCCTTTAATGGGAGACTATACTGTGTGTACAATCTAGATACATGTTGTGAACCTCTGTTGTCATTTATCCAAGTCACACATTTTGGGCTTCAGTTTTTTAACTTGGTTAGACTACATGGATTCTACATTCCGACTACATTCCCTATATACACTTGTTTTTTTCCAAGTTGTCATGATCAACACATTATGTGCAAAAAATACACTGTGTATAATTAACTGGTTGGTCTCTCAGGTTAAATGCACATGGGTACAAAAAGAGTACTCTGGATACATGTCATGTAACCAATTTTTACTGGACAAAGATTTGGAACTTCTCTATGGAATATTCGGTCATTTATAATTTATTATTAAACCTTTAATAAAATGAAACATTGAACAGATATGAGTAATATGTCAAACCATGTTAATTCAAATAGGATTAAAGAATATATAATAAGAAATAAAAACTCAACCAATATTGTTTATGGGTCAAAAATCAATTAAATAATTATAAATTTAAATGTGACCACTCTGATATCACTTTTTTGGTTCTTGGAACAACAAAATCATGTGGTGGTGGGAGACATATTAAAATATATCTTAATAATCATTGAATGAAATCATGAGAGAGGATCTTTCACGTAAAATTCATAATTAATTTATTTAATATTTTAAGAAATAAATACCCAGTCTTATGAGATTTCTTCATTGATTAATTTTGATCATCTGAAAACTCCCTTTCAGATAGTATTTGTTGCACTGTGAGGATCCAATGATAGAATCCCTCTAGCAGTGATCCGCAAGTTCTCCAATGATCTCTGAGCAAAACCACTCGATCTTCGAGTGCTAGTGTGTTAAATAAAGTGTCTTACATTTCTTGTTCCTAATAGATACTTCTTTGGAATTGAATAAATATCTCTTTTGTTTCTCAGTCTTGAGATGGGGAGAAAAGGAGTATTCAAAATGGAATTCTTTGTGCACAACAATTCTGTATTCTCAATCCTGGATGATAAACACAATAGACATAACCATCTATTTATAGAGTTAGGGTTTATGTTAAAATATTATTTAATTGCATGTCACACATTAAATAACAATTAAAACCTTTAATAAAC
This sequence comes from Viscum album, assembly GCA_963277665.1. Lineage (NCBI taxonomy): Eukaryota > Viridiplantae > Streptophyta > Magnoliopsida > Santalales > Viscaceae > Viscum > Viscum album. The sequence continues at coordinate 718,907,093 of OY728157.1, read as the reverse complement.
TCCATGTTATATAATAATAATGTTATTATTTTGTGATGTTTCAACTTGTGTGAATAGATAAATAAAACTTATCAGCTTGTAAATAATTATTTTATCACCAAATGCAGTCTTGGTCTATTTCAACTTATCAATATTTATTTAATATCCTAATAAATATTTTATTAATAAATATATATTTCATTCACGTATTAGAGAATAAATATATAAAAATATTCAATAAAATAAATAAATATATTTTTATTCACGTGTTGCAGAATAAATATTTATGTAATTTATATGATCAATATGACCTAAAGAAAATTATACCTCAATATTTATAATATTATTTATCCCATTAATTAAATTCAAATATAATTTAATCAAGATCAACACAAACACTTATTTTGTGACCCTCCAGGATTATTTCTCATTTTCAATAGGCGTACTTGCCTAAAGTCCAAGATTACTGTCTATAAACATGTCATGGAACCTAAGAGAAAGAACTTAATGTTTCAATGATGAAAACCACAAATGAATTCTCATAGTGTAACATAATCCATTTTTCATAATATCTCATCAAGAAATTTGTGCGTCTATGTCACCAACTTATATGCTTGATATGTCTTTCTTTGACTATTTAGAATAAACACATCATTACACCATGGCCATAGAATTTAATGTGACAATTCTATTTCAATCAAAGGGATAAGATATCATATTCCTTAAATATGAAAGGAAAAAATTCTTCCTTGACTTATCCATTAATTTCATGTTGCTAATAACGCACCAAACATATCGAAATTTTCCATGAATTGTTGTCATCATGGTTTAAAAAATACATCTAAGTACACAACTTATAACATGAATTAATAATAATATTGAAGTCTAAATTTCATCAAACATGCTCACAGATAAGAATACCCAATGACACCAAAACATGAAAAATTCTTATTAGCGGTTCTATTCCCATAATCTCCCATATTGAAGATTACCAAGTGGAAACTTCAAAAGAAGAAGACTCATCTACTTATGAGTACTCTCACCTAATATTCTATGTACTATGTGTCCAATCATAGTACATTATACAATCACAAAACATTATTTAAGAATATCATCATAGATTATCAAGGATCTCATCATAGCGGGGAACTTCTATAAGCTTATCAGTTCAATGTATACTCTAGGAAATTATTACATTAGAGTCAATCATAACAATGAACAATATGTAATAAGTAGTTTTCTTAATATTCAATGCATCAAATGTACATATAATCAAATTACAAACTGTGGGTCTTTGGACACCAACTCCAACACAACCAATGATACCTAAAACATATGGTGTTCCTATTGGTGGGTCAGTCCTCGTGATATCATCTAATCAAGATCACCAAGTGTAAAAATCATGAGAAGAAGTTTCCATGATTATGATTCCCTGATAGATGATAGTCACACATTATTTGTGTCATGTCAATATGTTGTATCTAGGCCATAGGAAATAACTTTATGATTACAATCATGGTATCTCAAGGTTCTCATTATATATTTTGAATTGTAATAACCCTTTGATATGATATCTAATATAAGGAAATTACATAAATATAGTGGATGAAAAAGTATCAACACTATTATGGTAAGAAAAATACATGTATATATAATATTGTATACATGTAATGGTAATAAATTTATATATATAAGTTGGGTCTAGGGAACCCACTTTCAACATAAATAACACGAAATAAATAAATATTATATATTTTTGCAATCAAAAAATTACCCTACAAACAATTTTTTTTCATATTTATGATCATTTAGTAAATCTTGAATAATTATTACATCTTGGTCTAGAGAATAATATCTATTTCAATTGTTAAATATAAATAGTATTTAACTGGGATTAATTGAAACACTTTGTGTTTTACATTCTGAGAATTCTACTTAGTTACATTGGGAGAGCTTGCCAAAATTCTAAGATTACTATCTGGAAACAGGTCAAGACACTCATAGGTTTGGATCTCCTTTATGTGGTGGTGCCCATCAGTCCTCAAGGTAATGTTGGCCGCATATCCTTCCGGGATCTGGGTTTCCCAAAATGGTTCCATGATGGATCCACGGTGGATTTGAGATATTCAATGAGTATTTATCCCTCTAATATTCAGCATTCTTCAGTGATCTTAGACGATCTCCATCATTATATAAAATATTGGACATACTATAATTCTTTGTGTACCTTTGGGTTTTTAGATTTCAACAGATCTGTGATGGATTTGCATCAGCCTCAAGAAAGAGTCGATTTGCGTTTATGCGTTTACGGCGATCTCTTTTTTCGATCTATGAACTTTGGCTCCCAAGGAATCAAACTGGGAATTTGAGTCAGTTCTAATTTTTGTTCTCTAGTTTTGAGAAGCTTTTGTGATGTTTTGCATCAGGGATCTGTGATGGAATACGATGGATTTTTGTGATCTGTGATGGTTTTGTTCTTCGATCTGCGATCTTTAAAACTGATATTTCTGACTCTTCCACAAGTGAAAAAATCACTGAATTCTCAAGGGTTGAGTTGTAGTTTGTATTTGTATCCTCATCTCCGCCTTGTCCCCTTTTCCCTCTGTAGTAATGGAGGTCTATCTGATTAACCATTAAGAGATTTTTTCAATTACTAATTGGAAAAAAGTGACTCTAGAATTATGTACTACAGAGGACATCACTCTCCAGAATCACCTATCATGACTTCTAGTGGGGAGGATTTCTTCCAACATATCCTTTAACTTGAACACCCTAAAAAACATGATGCAATCATTATGGAGATTGGAAGAAGGGGTTTCTATTAAGTAGATCGAATTTGGGATGATAATATTGTAAATCTCTAGGGTTTCTAATAAGATCAGAGTTCTGAATGGCCATCCTTGGTCTTTTGATAATCACTTGATTTTTCTCAATGAATTTTAAAATATCTTTAATATTAGTCAGATGGATTTATCCCACTCCCCTTTTTGGATACGAGTTAAAGTACTTATCAATAAAGGTAGAAATGAGTAAGTAATTCTTGGGATTGGCAATTCTATTGGTTAATTAATGAAGTGGGATGATTCAGATTAGATATAGTGGGGTACCTATGTGTAGATTCGGGTTATGGTGGATATATTTGAACCAATTATGTGAGGTCTATTTTTTAAACTCTCATATGAAAATATATGTGTGTCTTTTGAATTAGAAAAACTGCCTTCATTTTATTTTTTCTATGGAACCATTTTCTAGGAAGTTAGAGATTGTGAAATGAAGAAACCAAATTCTTAGGGTCGATTAATGTAGAAATATGGCCCATTACTAAGGGATAAACTCTTGAAGAGAATCTCCACTTTAGAGGATGAAAAACAGAAGTCTAGAGTTATGCTCAAAAGGTGGGTGGTCTAAATCCATTTGGTTTTTTAGGTGGTAGTTATCCTATTGGATCTTCCTTGTTTTCCCACTACCCCAGATATCCTACACTCTCCTTGTCTGATGGATCTGTGGCCCTTATCTATTTTACTTTCTATTTATGGGATATTCAATAAGGTCTCTCAGGATGATGAGTTTTCTTTTAACAAGAATGTAATTTTGATTCTACATATCCAACCTTTCATTTGGAATAATGTTTTTTTTGTTGTTGCGTGTTAGTTTTTATAATCTCCACATATTCATTAGATCACTAGCCCTTCATTGGATGTTAAAGAGGATACGATGGCTCTATATTCTGATAAAATGCGGTAATATGTGAGGGTGGGAGAATCATGTTCATTTAAGTCGGGAGAGGTGAGGAATATAGTCTCATTTCCCCAGCTCTCTATTTCTCCAAACTTGGAAGGTCATCCCCCTCACGCATCTCCAATCATTCACCAGGGCCTGTTAACTAAGTATTTGATGAAATACCACCAGCATGATCCTAGTGCCTTTGATTTCAGTCCTATTAGAGATGAGGTTTCCCATTTAGAGTTAGTTGTTCCACACTCTTGGATAGGATTAAATCCCATGGATGAATCAAAGACCCCTTACAAGACGAAACAGGTTTTCTCCGACCCTTCGAACTCCAACCTCTACTGCCTTATGGTATTTCTTTACCCTTATCTGGGGAAGGATTCAATACTCATGGAGCATCAGTGTTAGGTGAAAAAATTATTCAAAAAATTAAGAGGTTTTATAAAGGGGATTTGGGTTCTGTTTTCCATGATCTGGTTTCTTGTGGCTCTAAGAGGGGTCCCGAGGCCTCACTATCTAAGGATCATATCCCAAAAATATGGAGAGTGACAGATGATTTTTCTCTTATTGAAGTTTCAAGGGAGGAGGCTGGCATGTACCATCCCCACCTTCCATAATGAAAATATTATTTTAGAACGGTTTTGGACTTGGCAACCCACGATCAGTTCGTATGATCCACCAATGGAGCTCTAATTTCTACACTGACATGTTCTTTTTGTCCAAGACCATACTAAAAAGTAATTATATTATAGGTATTTCTTCGAAGACTAGTTTTCATAATTGTTTCTTGTTCAGATGGTTAGGCCATGTTGTAGGACTCTGTTTCATATGGAAAAGGATCTCAATGCTTTGGTGGTTAACTTTTCTGATCATCACAATTTCGTCTCAATCGCCTAACCCTAGAAACCCATGTGGAACTCTGTGGGTTTTTATGGATGGCTGGGAGCAAGCAATAAATGGAGATCTTGGTATTTGGTCAATTAGATCAAAAATATGCTTCAAGGTCCCATTTTGTTTGGTGTGGATTTCAACGAGATCCTTTACCACTTTGAGAATCTTGGCAGCACTAGCCGGATTATTTCATCCATGCATCTTTTTTGGGACTATTTGATTCAAGATGGTATTTTGAATATTGGTTTCCTAGGGATCTCGTTTACTTGGTTTCACAGCCACAATCATGCTTACAAAATTTTGGAAAGGTTGGATAGGTTTGTAGCCTCTTGCTACTGTATGCAGGCTTTCTAGAGGTATGAGGTTTCACACTTTCCTTTTATCTCTTGTAACCACTATCCCATTTTCCTTTAGTCATAGTTTATTCCTAGGGGTATTCATCCAAGGCAATGTTTTCATTTCGAATGCATGTGGATCCATAATGATAGTTGTAGTGATGTTGTCCAAGATGATTGGTCCTCCTATAATGATCATGTTTAGGATAAAACTAAGGATGTCGATACCCATTTATAGCAATATAGTCACCAACACTTCAGGGACTCTGATCATAGGATTCATTAGCTCGAGAATTCTCTTGCTAGATGTTATGAAAAGTCTCGTTCTGGGTTTTCTCTATAGGAGGCTGTGTCTTTGGAAAAGAAACTGGATGATACCTTGAGAGACAAATAAGGTTATTTGTTTTCTAGGTCAAGGGAGTGATTCATTAAAAAAAGTGATCAAAATACTAAATTCTTTCATCAAAAGGCCTCCTCCATAATAAGGAAGAACCTTAATTCTAAGTTAGAGGATTAGAATGGAAACATTACATCTGATGAGGTGCAATTAAGGAGCTGAAGGATGTTTTCTTTAAAACAAATTTGTTCTGTGGGGGTACCTCCCAAGGGGATTCGCTAAGTTTGGTTGATCCTAATTTAACCTAGGTCATGGTCATGAATCGTTAGGCTAATATCTCAGAATAAGAAGTTATGGTGGCCCTGAAGAGAATTCATTCTTCCAAGGTGCTAGATTCCATGCCCTTTTCTACAAAAAGTTCTAGAATATTGTGGGACCCAATATTATTTCTATGATTTAAGGGTTATGGACTAGTTCTATAAGTTTGTATAATATTAACCAAACTCTTAATGCGTTCATCCCAAAAAACATTGGCCCAGTTAAATTTTTTGATTTTAGGCACAATATCTTGTGTAATAAGGTTTATAGGATTTTCTCTAAAGTCCTCTCCTGCCACATGGGTAGATTACTCCCCTCTATTATTTCTGAGAACTAGAGTGATTTCACTCTCAAGAGTCTCATTATAGATAATTCTATCATTTCCCATGAGATATTTCATTAAATGAAAACTCATTCATCCTCAAAGAGGTGTATTTTGTCTATGAAACTAAATATTTCATAGATGATAGTGTGGAATGGGCCTTTCTAGAAGAGGTTATGTGAAAACTGGGCTTTGACCCAAAATCGGTGAGAGAAATCATGAGTTGTGTTAAAAAAAATCTTATAGCATCAAATTAAATGGCTTCATCACAAATAATTTCAAACCTTCTAGAGGCTTTCGACAGGGTGCCCCTCTTTCCCCTTACTTGTTTCTACTTGTTCCTGATGTTTTTTCTCATCTTTTATCTCAAGTAGCTTGAGCTAGTCTTATCCATGGGGCCAAGGTTTTCAAGAAAAGTTTCCCCATTACTCATATTTTATTTTCCAATGATTGACTCCTTTTCTTAAGATAAACTTAACAGGAGTGTCAATAGATTCTCAATATCATTGACGCTTTCAAAAATGCTTCAGAACAAAAAGTCAATTTCACCAAGTCTGATATGTCTTTTAGTTGAGGTGTGCAAGATGTGATGAGAGATACTATTGTTGGGCTATGTGGGATTGAGGTCATTAAGAAACACAATAAATATCTGTGGATCCCAATGGTCTTCTAGTTCTCTAAAAGAGAGGTCTTCTCCTTCATCCTGGATAAAGTCCACAAGAAAATCCTGGGATAGTCCAGGAAAAATATTTCAAGGGAAGGTAAGGGGGTTCTTATTAAATTTTTTGCTCATTTTGTTCCATCTTATGTGATGTCCATTTTCAAGATCCGATATTTATTTACACATCAACTTCATTCAGCCTTTGTTAACTTATATTGGGGACATGAAAATGGGAAAAAGCATTTACAATGGCCCTCTTGGGAGAAGTTGTGTGTTCCTAAGGTTTGCAGGGGCACAAGATTTTGTGATTTGAAAGTTTTTAACAATGCCCTCCTAGAAAAGAAAGGATCACACCTTCTACGGAACCCAAATATCTTGAGCACTAGAGTCATCAAAGCTACATACTTTCCCCATAATGATTTTTTATCTTCTAGTTTGGGTTCTTGAACGAGATATTTCTAGAGGAGTGTTTAGCGATCAAAGATCAACTTGAACCATGGTATTTTTTTGAAGAATTTACAATGGTGATTCAATTAATATCTGGCATGATCCCTAGCTTCCTGCTTTGGAGGTATTGATTCCCACTTCTTCGCATGCGCCTATCCATGACCAAGTGGTTATCGGAGAGCTCCTGGTTGATGACCTTTCTAGTGGGGACCTTCATGGGCTTGACCATTGGTTCTATGAGTCTAATTGTAAGGCTATTCTAGCAGTTCCTATAGTCCACGATGCTATCCTGGACAAGATTTGTTGGCCAATTGATTCATATTGATGCTATAATATTCTTTAGGGTTAGAGTGTGTGTGTGTTACAGGTGGTGAAGGTACTACCCCCATTTGGAAACATCTTTAAAATCTTAATGCTTCGGAAAAGGACAAGATTTTATATTGGAAATTTTTTAGTGGTATCCACCCCACATACGTTCTCCTAGTTGATAGGAACCTCTCTAAGCCTGGATCATTTGGTTTCACCATAACGCCTTTATTTTTGAGAACATTGTTATAGACGATAGGGTCTTAAGCTCCATGATTCATAATTGGGTTTCTTAATGGAATGATGTTCATGGGGCTCATACACCTCCACCTATTCATTCACCTCCTGTCAGATGGATCCCCCCCCCCTTCAGTGTTCTCAGACTTAATACTGATGCAGAAACTCCTGGGGATGGTTTTGTTGGCTTAGGGGTAGTCCTTTAGGATAATTTTGGCTCTATTATTGTTGTTCCCCATTCCTCAGACATTTTTGGTTGGTCTCCTCCTATGGAGGAGGCTATGGATACTTTAAAGGGTATACAGTTCATCTCATCTATTGGCTGGAAGGATGTTGTGGTTGAATCTAATTTTCAAGTTAATATCAACACACTAAAGGAGGATTAAGGTGACCACCAAGCCTATGGGTCCATTATTGATGTCATCATATCATTGGTGCCTTTGTTCTCTTCCTGTTGCTTTTCCATGTCCATAATCGAGGGTCTAATTGATGGATTTCATCTTTCCATCAAGAATTATGTACTTTTTATTTTCCTGATAACTATGTTTTGAGGTTTTTCTTTCAAAAAAATGGTAACACACTCATGTCATAAACTAATATTCTTAATACATCTTTCTTTGAATATCTGAAATAAACTCTTAATTACCCCATGGACATGGAAAGAGGTTGATAAAGGAGTTCATAAATAATCCAAAAAGGGATCCCTATGTCTCCTCCCTTCAAGATACTTGATATTTTTATGTTTAAACATTTCTTTTTAATGGTTGTAACAAGAAACCCAAACCCTTTATTTTTAACGGTTCTAGCAAGAAACTTATTTACAAGTGCAATACCATTGGTTTTTAGTGGTTGGTACCAATAAACCCAAATAAATGGCTAAAATTTTAGTTGTTGTGGCTAGAAACTAAAATAACACTTACTTTAAAGTAATATATTATCCGCCCTTATAATAAATGTTAGTGATCACCTAAGAAAAGAAAACACACATTCCCGTTGAAGAAAACTCTCATCCCCACATCAATAATAAGACAAGAAAAAAGTGGGGGAAGTAAGAAATATGTAAGAGAGCACAACAATGAGATAAAATTGACACAGCTTGACTCTATAATGAATCTATAAGGTAAAAATAGCCTTCTAATCACCCTTGGGGTGTATTTATAGCCTCCCATGACATTAGGAATGTTCTGAATATTTGGGGGTCGAATAGAGGTGTTAGGATTAAAATTAAGGCATGTGGGGATCTCCACAAATGATGGTTTTTGATATATATGGATTCCACAATATAACCAGTTCCATATGGATATAACTAGTATTCTTTTTAGGTCCCTTTTAGGTAGCTACTAGAACCTGTAGGTGGAAAACTTTAAAAATTCTCTACACGCTCCTCTTGATCACTCTATTTGGTCTGGTACCTTTATGATAACTTGTCTAAAATAAAAACCCTGAGATCCAGAAAATGAAAACATTAGAAACATAATTTGGTGTTTGTGAACATTAAAACCACATAAGAGATAAAACACTTAAGAAATTTGATAGGCATGATGCATTTTTTACAAAGATTAGTAAAAGTAATTTCAATATTTCAAAATTAAATTAAAAAAAATTACCAACATTTTCAATGATAAGAGAAAAACAGTTTTAAATCTAAAATAATTTAAAATGTTTACCCAATTTGAAAAGATTAACCCCCATTTTTCAAAATAAATTCACCTTTAATTCCCATTACTAAGACCCCCCCCCACCCACCCCTTGTGATTATCAAAATTTTATAATAACCTTAACAACATCTTTTAAATCACTTTTCAAGGAAAAATAGATAAAAACACTTTAATTTTAAATTTTTTTGTATGAATTCTTTAACAACATACATTTAATATTGTCAAAGCCCTCTCCCCAATTAAAATGATCAATAAGCTTATGGACAAGGGTTACATAAAAAGGATAATTCTTTCATGATGTAAAATATTTATATAAGAAAAAAATATATTTGGATTTTTATTAGGTCTGCCTTAATGTTCTTTTGAGAGATAAAAAATCATCATTCTTTTAGAAATATGAAATCTAGATTGTCATAAAAGAAGATTTTGAAAACAAAATTCAAAATTTAAAATATTTCAACATTTTAAAACTCGTTTTTGAAAACCAAAAATTTCACACCACATGTGATTTTGGTTAAAGATAGATCTTTGAAGTTCAAAATTCTAATCCAATTTTTAAATCAAGTTACACTTAGAAAATTTTAGACTTAAAAATGGGTGACTCCCCCTCAATTGATGTATAATTTTAAAAGTATAAGTGGTCACCAAAATTAGGTAAATCAAGAGTAAAATAAAAAAGAAAAAACACACCTAAGACAGTGACATAAATAAATCATACTTACACATGATTCTCATAATTTTGTTTTTTCCATATATTAGTATTCCAACTTTATTTACAAGAGCCACTTTCCATAGAACATGACATTGGATAGAAGTGGTTTTGGATTTTGATTAATTAATCTAAATATAAAAAAAAGAACATAATTATGTTGATGTTTTATGCCACATAAAAGTATTATTATATATTTAAAATACATACCATTTTTCTAGTGATGTGTGCCTCATCCTTGATTTATGGTACGGGTATGTTGGTTTTGATGAACACTGCTTATTTTTCAGCACTCAGTTGTTGTTATATAAATGAAATTTTTTTAATCAAATTCATTGATAAATTTATTATCACATAATGTATTATAATACACTATTGATTTCAAATACAGTGGAAGCGTGTAGTGGTAAGAAATATATTAAAATTTATTTTAATTTTCATAGACCGAAACTATGAGTGGGGATCTTACACATACACATCAAATTTATAACTTATTTATTTAATATATGAAGAAATGAATACATTAGTTTATGATATTTTTTCATTGATGAATTTTGATCATCCAAGAAGGTCCTTTCGGATTGACTTCATTGCACTATGATGATCCAAGGATAAAATCCCTTTAGCGGTGATTCACAAGTACTTCTATGTTCTCTGAGCAACGTCACTCAATCTTCGAGGGCTAATTTGGAGAATCTAATGTTTTACGTTGTTAGAACCCATTTATAATTCTTGTATTAAATGAACTTAAAATAAATAATGAAATACTACAACTTTAATATTATTTATAAATATTTAGGTAATGAACTAATAATAATTAATCTAATTAGTTTTGGACACTCAAGTCTACTACCCAAACCTCATCCTAATATTTGAATTCAATACTCTAATCCTATTAAAATACAATTTTCCACTATTATAACCCTATTTAATTAGGTCAGATAGTGAAATATAGCTAGTTAATAGGTATTCATTATCACCCCTGATCACATCATATCACATAGTAATATTGTTGAGTGACAAAAATATTGTGGGTTAGATTTTCAAATGGGTGTTGTCTTGAGTGATTGTCTAGTATTATTTTTTTATTTTAGATTCATATAAAAAATTAAAATTCAAACCGGTATCCATTAATTAAATTTTTTATTTCAATTTTTGGAATGATTTTAGGCTTACTAGGATCATGTGAAACATGAACTCAAACTAGAATTTAATGTTTCTTTATAATATTATAAAAAATTATTAATAATAATTTATATAAATATTTAAACCATTATAAATACAACTAAAATCCCACATTTGTAAAATTAAATACATAGATGAGCTGGATCATGGGGCGATAATTTATATAAATATATTCAAAATAAAAAAAATGTAATGTCAAAAATTGATTTAATCATGGTGGTAGTGTCAGGTAACCCCATCGTACTCCAATTCTCATGCCCAGCTAACCCTAATTCATGTACTTTCATAATGAATAATTTATATAATTAAGAACAGGTTTTAAAATATTAAATTTAATAACATTGTCCTAAATTTAAATTATTTTTCATTATAAAATGAAAATTATTCTTTTAATTAAAATTACTCTTGTCAAATATATTTAAAAATTAATTTTTATTGAAAATTTTATTTTTAATTTTTTTTGGAGAAACTCATTTATCATGATTCAAAAAAATATTCCATAATCATTTTTAATTCACTGTAATATTTGACTATCATATTTTATTTTATTAAATATTTATCAATAGGAATGATATAAAATGAATTCACCTCAATCATAAATGTTTATAGTTGAATAATATTATGAGGGAAATTTTCAATTTCTCATCATAAATATACAAGCAATTCTTCATAAATGTCTCCCAATATATATGAATTCAAATTCAAATACTTTAAATATAAAATCTTGATCCACTTTTTTTGGTTCTCACAAGAATCCACTACTATAAAATATTCAATATGAATTGTGTGCATTCAATTTTTTTTCATATTGATATTATCCTTTATAATATTCTACCCCTTAGATTTAAATTAGTTTGATGCATGCAAATATGTTTTACATTTAATTTAATTTGTTGATTCTATTATCTATGGATTTGGGTATTTTATTTTGGGGCTCTAACATACTATGTGGGATATTGCATTGGGCCTTAGCCTTCAGCTGGCATGTTTCCCACACCTTTGCTGATTTGAAGATCCGATCAAATTATTTCCCTAACTGTTGATTAGTGTTTTCACCTGCATGATCAGGGTCTTCCAATTGTGGGCTTCAATTATGTGTGTTTATGGATATTTTGTTTGGCATGGTCTCTTATCATTCCTTGATTCTCTATGACATTTCATGTAGTAGAGTGTTGTTCGGGGTATTGATCACCCATGTGTTGTGTCGCTTTAGGTATTCTATCATTTTTCTTCTTCACAACATTGTCTCTTGGTTCCCTATGGCGAAACCCTAGATTTCCATTTTCATTCTACTTTGTCGAAACTGAATCATGGTTTCCCTTTAAAAAACCCTAGCTCACCATATCCATTCTGATTTGTTAGAGCTCAGTCCTAGCTTGTCGACCTCCCTCAACTTCACCACATGGCCATATTTTTGGTGGAGAGGACATCTTTCCCTCGCAGAAGAATTACAGCCTTCTTAGCAACTATTCCAAAAGCTTGTAAAAAGAAGAAGTCCTCGAATGGGTATAAAGATCTAGGAATATTGTGCATACCTATACTATATTTAAGAGATCAGGACCTTCATAGTGATTTCCAATCCATCTCTATATGTATAGTTTTTTTGTTTAGTTTATTTCGAAGCTTGTAAATCTTGTATACTTATGTTTGTGTTTTCTATTCTCACTGGTTTTTTTCACCCGATAGAATTTTATTCACTGAGCTTAAAAACATGCGTGTGTGGGTGGTATTATTGTCATCCGTGTAGGTCCCCATGAGAATGAAGCACGTAAATACTTGTGTTTCTGTTCTTTATTTGTTTTCTTCATCTTTAATGTTTGATTCTATTGTGTTTGATTCATAATTTCAAACTCCCATGTTCAGTCCTTTTGATTTTTGTGTGTTCTATTTCAGTTTGGTTCACCATTACCCCTCACAAAATGGTATCAAAGCCTTACTAGTTCTTCTTTATTATCAAACATGTTTCTTGTTTCAATAATTGTTTCTATTTAATCATACATTGTGATATCTTCTTAAATCGCCTCTATTTACTTAATAAATTCTCTTAAAGCGACTTTCCAATCCATAATTACACTGAATTTTAAATCCCTTTGTATAAACATCATTTACCCTAGAGATTTTGGTCGGTTGTTGGTGGCGTATGTTTAACATTGTCCACAAGAACTTGACATCTACTCTTTGGGTAAATATGTCAAAAAATTGATTTGAAATTGAGAAATTCGATGATGACAATGACTTTAACCTTTGGAAAATTAAGATGAGATCCATGTTGGTTCAAAAAGGCTTAATTGAAGCCTATTTTGGGCCTAAGAAACCTATTGTTACTATAAATGAAATTGGACAGACCATCACTAAATATCAATATGTTTCTCCTAATGTTTTAGTTAAAGCTCATATTTCTCTGTTTCTTTCTTTAAGAGATAAAGTGCTTTGGGAATTTTCCTTTGAATATACTAATGTTGGTATTTTGATTAAACTAAAAAAATCATATATGACAACTTCTTTAGTTGGTAAGATTTATAAAAAAATACTTAATTTTCAGCTTTAAGATGAAACTCGGTAGTTCTATTAAGGCCCATTTAGATGAATTTAACAAATTAATGTTAGATTTATCCATCATAAATGTAAATGCTGAAGATGAAGATCAAGAAATGATCCTTCTAATTTCTCTGTACAATTCCTATAACACCTTATTAGATTCCATGATTTATGTTCATCACTCATTAACCCTTGAAGAGGTTAAGTCTACCCTTCTCTCCAAGGAATTTCATTCCAAACCTAGAATTAAAGGTGAGGTCAAGAGCCTATTTACTAGGGGTATACCTCAGTATAAAGAAATAAATAAACAATTTAGTAAAGATAAAAGTAAGAATATTAAATAATCAAAACCTAAGTCTAATTCTATGGAGATAAAAAAAATTCCATTGTGGAAAACCTAAGCGCACTAAACTCGAATGTAGGAAACTTAAACAAGAACTTGAATAAAAAAACCTAGTTACTTCTAGTTAACTCTGGTTAGGACACAAATAAAGTGTTAAATATGTCCAGCGATGCACTCAATCATGTGTGGGTCCTTGATTCTGGATTTTCTTTTCACATGTGTCCCTCTAGAGCATCATTCCTAGAGTTCGTAGAAATAGTAGAAGGAGATGTCCTCTTAGGTAATAACAAGATGTGTAAGGTAGAGGTAAGGAATTCTGTTTTACTATAAATAGATGACCATTACATAATAACTTTTATTGATGATAGGTGGGTTTCCAAGATTCGTAAAAACCTGATTTAATTATGGATTTGAGACCAAAAGGAATACACCTTTAGATCTAAAACAGACTGTTTAAAAATATCCAAATGCTCTATAACTATCATAAAAGGTACTCTCATTAATAGGCTATATGTTTTTAATTTCAATACCTATTCAAGAAAATTAGGTATTGTCTGAACCACTATACTGATAATACCATGTTATGTCATATGAAATTGTGACGTGTAAGATCTAAGGGTCTAAAAGCACTCAATAAGAAAAGTCTATTGAGTGAAATCACACCTTCCAACCTTCCATTTTGTGAATATTGTGTGATGGGAAAGACTAATGGATTCACATTTAATAGGTCCAATTTAAAGCTTTTATCCCCTTATAATACATTCATTCTGACTTATGGGGACCATCTAGGACTACCTCCCATGGTGGGGGTTCTTATTTTTTCACCTTTATAGATGTTTTCTCCAAAAAAAGTCTAGATTTATATTCTAAAAAATAAATCTGATGTGTTTAAAACCTTTAAAACCTAGAAAACATTTATTGAAAACCAAGTTGGGAGAAAAGTTAAAACCATGAGATGAGATGATGAATTAGAATACCTATCCATTGAATTCATTCAATAATGTTAATATAAGGGTATTAAAAGGCATAGGAATATTAGGAAAACCCTACAACAAAATTTCCTAGTAGAAAGAATGAATATGATT
Organism: Viscum album; assembly: GCA_963277665.1. NCBI lineage: Eukaryota > Viridiplantae > Streptophyta > Magnoliopsida > Santalales > Viscaceae > Viscum > Viscum album. The sequence continues at coordinate 718,892,013 of OY728157.1, read as the reverse complement.
ATTTTAGAAAGAGTCAGAAGAATGCTTGTATGCTCAAGTCTCTCTAAATCCTTCTGAGTAGAGGCTGCCACAACAGCTGTCCACCTTATAAATTGGTGACCTTATTCTTCTATTCAATTTAAAAACCCTAAAAAATTATGTAATGATAAGCCTCTCTCTTATAGATAATTAAGGGTCTTTAGTTGTACTTCTTATGCACACATTAAAACTAATAAATTAGAACCAAGATCTCTTAAATTCATCTTTTTAGGGTATCCTAAGGGTGTTAAGGGTTATAAACTTTGGGTTGATAAAATCAGTTATCAAAAATTCATTATAAGTAGGGATGTGGTGTTCTATGAGTCCTCTTCTCCAAAATCCAAGTCTACCATATCTGGAAGTAGTGAACCATCCCTTGAACAGGCTGATGAAACTAAGCATTTGGCCTAGTTTGAAGATCCAATCCAACCCACTCCACTTAATCAATAACCTACTATATAGGCTGATTTCACCTATAGTTCTAGTTCAGATTTTGAAATAGAACCTTTTTATAATAATAGGGACTATAAATTAACCCATGATAGAGAGAGGAGATTTCCTAGACCTCCTGCATAGTTCATCCAATTTGACATGGATTCCTATTCTTTTCATGTGTCCCAGGATTTAATAGATGATGGTCCTCAAACCTATATTAAATCTCTAAATTACAAAGACTCAAAGAAATGGGTCTTTTCCATGGATGAAAAAATATACTCTTTAAGAAAAAAAACTTGGTCTATTATTAATAAACCACATAATGAAAATTGTATTGCATCTAAGTGGATTTAAAAAATAAAATAAGACAACACCAATAGAAATAAAATTAAATATAAACCAAGAATAGTTTATGAGGGATTCCTTAAAAAAGAACATATTGACTATTATGAAATTTTTTCCCCTATAGTCTTGCATTCTTCTATTATAATTTTTCATACCTTTTCTACCTCAATGACCATCACATTTAACAAAGTAATTTTAAAACTTCCTTCTTCCATGGTGATTTAAATGAGAGATTCTATATAAAACCTCATGATGGGTACTCTGAAGAATTAAAATTAAATCAATTACTCCTATTTAATAAATATTTATATGGCTTAAAACAATCATCTAAGAAATGGTATAATAAATTTCATTCTTTTATGATAGATAACCAATTGACTAGGATCCAATATGATGCATGTGTGTATTTTAAATATACCAAAAACTATATGATTTATTTTCTACTTTATGTTGGTGACATTCTTATTATTTTAAAAAATATGAGCCTCATTATTTTTGTTAAATCCAAACTAAAAGGGAAGTTTTAAATAAAATACATAGGTGAAACTAAGAAAATTTTAGGTGTTAAAATAATTAGGTATATACCCAATAAAATGATTTAATTGTCTCAGCATTCTTATATTTTAAATATCCTTAAGAGATATATGCTTGAATCTCTCAAACCTATTAATATACCTCTTGGATAGCTTTTTAAACTATGTTTATCATATGAACCCACAAATTCTGATGATATACATTTTAAGACTCAAATACCCTTTGATAACATAGTTGGAGGTATCATGTATAGCATGATCTACACTAGGACTGTCATAGCCTATAAAATCTGCACCTTTAGTGGATTTATGGACACTCTTGGGAAGCCACATTTTCATGAACTCAAACAGAATCTTAGATACTTTTATTTTAAGAATAATTTTTCATTGTATTATGGTAAAGATGTGGATACTTCTAAATTTGTGGTTGGATACGTAGATGTTGACTATGTGGGGAATATTAACACTAGAAATTATTTGAATGGATATATTTTTATTGCTTGTGGTGGTCCCATTTCCTAAAATTGTAACATGTAGTCCATGGTTTCCCTTTAAACCGTGAAATCAAAGTATAATTATTTCATTGAGGTTTTCAAATAGGTATTATGGTTTAAATTCTTTTTTTCTGAACTCAAACTTTATAATTCTATTATCAATGTTTATTCTGATAGTTATTCTACTCATTATTTATCCAAAAAATAGTATTCCATGGTAAGTATAAGCATATAGATATTAGACTAAACTTTATTAGACATTATGTAGAATTTGGAACTATGTATTTCAATAAGATATACACTAATAATAACCCGAATGATATTTTGACTAAAGTCGTGGTATTATTTAAATTAAAGTATTTTTTAGATAGGTTGAATTTGGTTACTATTATATAGTCATATGTGAAATAACATCACAAATTTTAATTTAAAATGATAGGAATTTATGAATTATGTGCATTAATTTTTTTTCATATTGATTTTAGAAATGATAATTTTCTTCCCATTTAATTTAAAATAGTTTCATACATGCAAATATGTTTTACATTTATTTTAATTTGCTTGATTATATTATCTCTATTATATTTTGGTATTTTTTTCCACTGTCATTTTTTGTGGGATACAACTTTGGGAATTAGCCTTTAGATGTCCTACTACCCACACTTCTACTGATTCAATGATCTGATCAGATTGTTTCCCTAGTTGTTGCTTAGTGTTTTCACCCACTTGATCGAGGCCATCCACCTATGCACTTCAATTATGTGTGTTGTTGGATGCTCTATTCGACATGGTCTCTTGGTGTGCCCTGATTCATTATGTTGTTTTATAGAGTGTTCTATTGTTGGGGGCATTAATCACCCCTGCGATGTGTCTCTTATGGTACTTGGTCATTATGCTTCTCCTTGGCTTTGGATCTTGGTTCCCTCTCAAAAAACCATAGCTCTCCATCACTATTCTTCTTTTTTTGAGCATAGTCCTGGATTTTTAACCTCCCTAGGCATCACCTCATGGCTGAATTTTTGGCGAAGATGATATCCTTCCCTGGTGTAACAAGTGCACCTTCTTAGTTACTGTTCCAGAAGCCTAGAAGGAGTCCTCAGATCGAGGCTTCACACACATACATATACCATCTTCAAGAGATTAGGACTGATATAGTGATTTTCACTCCATCTATGTAAGTATTTTTTTAGTTTCCTTTATTTCGAAGCTTGTAAATCTAGCATACTCAAGTTCCTATTTTCTATTCTCACTAGTTTGTTCACCCTATAACATTTTATTCTTTGAGCTTAATAAAATGAGTGTGTGAGTGGTGATCTTACTGTGCACGTTGGTCACCATGGGATTGAAGAATGTAAATACTCATGTTCTTTTTCTTTATTTGTTTCTTATATCTTGAATGTTTGATTCTATTATGTTCAAATCATAAGTGAAAACTCCCAAGTTTAGTTATTTTGGGTTTTTTGTGTTCTATCACTCTTTAGTTCACCATTATCCCTCACATTGAATGCACACTTCACCCCATTAGATAAACAGGTTAATCCTTTCAATGATATTTAAGTTTTCACCATTCACAATAGATAATTAAACCAAATAATTTAAATATAATTATATAACCTATTGGATACCCATTTCTAGGTGTGTGGATATACCAGGGATATATTTTTATTATAGGATACCTTTTGTTAATATACCAATAACTTAATGGCTTCACTTGGAGTAGAAAAATATTTGGTCTCCTCCACCAAGTACATGCACTACTATAGATTGGGCTAAAGACAATGCTAGAAAAAGTATTTAACAATGATAAAAATTAATTGTTTTCATCATCACCTTTAAAAGAGGTCCCTCTTTATTAGCATTAAAAACAATGATAAAGGTCATACTATTGTAGTGTTCTATTGAAATTATAGTACACTACAACAACAAATAGTCAACAAATACAAACAATAGCAGCATCAAATACAAGAAAGAGAAAATTAATAATTTAATTGAAATAAAAATTACATCATAAATAAAAAAACAATATATTTTAGAAATTTCAAACATTTTTTGTACAGTTACATTAACAAGTACAATTTATTAAAAAAATTAAAAAACATCAATAGTTTTACTGTCTTTGGAACCCGAAACTCTCTCAAAAAACTAGATCATGGTATCTGTAGCCAAAAAAATCACCCCAAATTGAGAAAAATAATACACATATATAATAAAATAATTCTTATGTTATTAATACTACAAATAAATAAATTAAACATAAATATGAAACAATACATTAAAAAATCAATTTTAAACTGATAACAAATTTTTTGTGTCATATCAAGCGCCCCATGTATCAGATTGAGGTGCAGTTGATTCCTATATGTCAAAAATGACTTATAGGTTATTTTCCTAATGTATAAACATAATTTGAATTTGGTTTATTGGTTTTTAGTATGTCGCATTTATTTTTTTACTAAAATGTAAATTTTAAATAAAAAACACACTTGGAGTCATGTCAATTGCATTGTGTGTTGGATTATGATGTGGATGATTCCTACACATCATAAATAACATATGGATAATTTTACTAAAGTATCAAAACTATCTGAATGAATTTTATTAGTTTTGATTTTTTCACTTGTGTTTTTTACTAAAATGTCATTTTAAACTAAAAACACACACTTTGAGTCATATATGTCACATCATGTGTTGGTTTGATGTGAGACTAATTCATACACATCAAAAATTAATTATGAATCATTTTACTAAATTATCAAGATAATATAAGGGTGTTTACTTGGTATTTAGTGAGTGAAACACGTTTTGAACTGAAATGACAGTTTTAAACCAACAATAGATACTTTGAGACATACCGGGAACATTGTGTATCAGATTGAGGTGTGGGTGATTCCTATACATAAAAAATGACTAATGAATCATTTTACTAAATTATCAAAACAATATAAATGTGTTTTCATAGTTTTGAGTATCTCACATGCCTTTTTTTACTAAAATTTCAATTTTAAATAAAAATTTTCACTTTGAGTCATATCAATCACACTGTGCATCAGATTGATGTGAGGAAGATTCCCACACATTAAAAATGACTTATGGATCATTTTACTAAAGTATCAAATCAATATGAATGTGTTTAATCAATTTTAAGTAGTTAACTTGTCTTTTTTACTAAAATCTCATTTTAAACTCAAAACACACACTTTGAGTCATACTGGTCACATAGTGTGTCAGTTTTACCTGAGACTGATTCTTACACATCACAAGTTACTTATGAATAATTTTCATAAATTATTAATACAATACAAGTGTTTTTACTTGGTTTTTAGTGAGTGAAACACATATTTGACTAAAATATCAATTTTAGACTGATAACTAACACTTTGAGTCTTATTAGGCACCCTGTGTATCAGATTGAGTTATGAAAGATTCATGCAAGTCAAAAATGAATTAAGGATAATTATCCTAAAGTATCAAGACAATAAAAATGGTTTTTCTTAGTTTTGAGTATGTCACTTTTCTTTTTTACTTAAATGTCAGTTTAAAATAAAAAGGCACACTTGGAGACATATTCGTCATACCGTGTGCCAGATTGAGGTGTGAATGATTTCTACATGTCACAAATGACTTATGGGTCATTTTAATAAAGTATCAAAAAAAATACAAATTTATTTTATTAGTTTTTAGTATGCCACTTGTCTTTTTTACTAAAATTTCATTTTAAACTAAAAACGCACACTTTTGAGTCATACCGGTCACATCATGTGTCGGTTTGATGTGATAAAAATTCTTATACATAAAAAATTACTTATGAATAATTTTTCTAAACTATCAAGACAATTCAAGCGTGGTTTCTCAATTTTCAGTGAGTAACACACATTTTGAACTAAAATGTAAATTTTATACTAATAACTATTACTATGATTCATACGGGGCACACCATGTAACAAATTGAGGTTTGGTTAACTCTTACATGTCAAAAATGACTTATGGATTATTTTCCTAAAATATAAAAATAATCAGAATTTTCATGCTCAGTTTTGAGTATGTCACTTATCTTTTTAACTAAAAAGTAAATTTTTAATAAAAAGACACACTTGGAGTCAAACCAGTCACACCATGTATCAGATTGAGGTACGAATGATTTATACATGTCACAAATAACTTATGGATAATTTTTTATAAAGTATTAAAACAATGAAAATGTTTTTGATTAGTTTTGATTATATCACTTTTCTTTTTTACTAAAATGTCATTTTAAAGTTAAAACATGAACTTTGAGTCATACGAATCAGATCGTGTGTCATTTTGAAGTTAGACTAATTCCTATATGTAAGAAATTTCTTAGGAATAGTTGTAATAAATTATCAAGACAATATAAGAATGTTTTCTCTATTTTTAGTGGGTGACATGTGTTTTTAACAAAAATGTCAATTTCAGACAAATAACAGTAAATTTGAGTCATGATGAGAATACCGTGTATTAGATTGAGGTGTGTCTGATTTCTATATGTTGAAAATGACTTATAGATCGTTGTCTTAAAGTATTAAAACAATATGAATGTTTTTTCTCTATTTTGATTATTTCACTTATCTTTTTTACTAGCATGTCAATTTTAAATATAAAGAAACACTTGGAGTCATACCGGTCACACCGTACGTCAAATTCCTACACGTCACAAATGACTTATGGATTTTTTTCCTAAAGTATCAAAACAATCAAAATGAATTTTCTTAGTTTTGAGTATGTGATGTGTTTTTTTAACTAAAATGTAAAATATAAACTAAAAACATACACTTCAAGTCATACCAAGCACACTGTGTATTGGATTGAGGTGTGATTGATTGAGTTTTGGTTGATTCCTACATCGTTCAAGACAATGTTCATGACATATCTTTTGGGAATTCATACTTGGAATTAAAATATTTTAAAATCACATGGTTTATGCGTCCTTATGATTTACTTCACATTTCAAGAAGCATGGGTTTTCCTCTTTCATCCGAAAGGAACATGTTCTCTCTTTTATGGCTTGTTGTGGAGAGATGAAAGCAAAATATAACTTCCCAAAAGATTTGTGAAAAAAATTAAATAATAATTGTATAAAAATGATAGGGAAGTTAAATTAAAAATAATAGATAAATTGGTTACAAAATTAACTAAATAACTAGTAGGAATTAACTTTTTCATTATGTTTTTATACATTCTTGACCCATTTCCATATTAGAATTATCTCAATTGTAGCCTCGAAGACCAATCTCTCACAATCACGAGCAGCTTCAAACAAACCACCCCAACTCATTCAAAAAAATCCATCAGTATAAAAAAATATTATGTTAATAATTCTATAAAGGAAAAAATTAAACATAAATATAAAAAAATACATTAATAAAATGTCAATTTTAAAATAAAATCACACAATTCGAGTCATATCGGGCACAACGTGTATCATATTTTGGTGAGGATTATTCCAAAATTTAACAAATGACATATGAATCAATTTTCTAAAGTTTCAAAACAATCCGTCATTTTCTCCATTTTGAGTATGTCATGCGTCTTTTGGATAAAATATCAATTTTAAATAAAAAGACACAGTTGGAGTCATATTGGTCACACTATTCATCGGATTGAGGTGAGCTTAATTCCTACATGTCAAAAATGAATTTTGGACCATTTTACTACAGTAACAAAATAATCTGAATTAATTTGATCAATTTTGAGTATGTTAGTTGTCTTTTTTACTAAAATATTATTCTAAACCGAAAACGTGCACATTGAGTCCTACTGACAACATCATGTATCGATTTGATGTGAGACTGATTCCTACATGTAAAAATAAATTATGAATAATTTTCCAAAAATATAAAGATAATATGAGTGTGTTTTCTTAGTTTTTAGTGAGTGACACATATTTGAACTAAATTGTCAATTTTAAATTGATAATGGACACTTTGAGTCATACCGGGAACACCGTGTATCGGATTGAGGTGAGACTAATTCCTACATGTGAAAAATGGCTTGTTGATCATTTTAATAAATTACTAAATCAATTTGAATGTGTTTTCTTAGTTTGATTATTTCAATTTTCTTTTTTACTAAAATGTCAATTTTAAATAAAAAGACACACTTGGAGTCATACCAGTCACACATACATCAGATTGAGGTGTGGATAATTCCTACATGTCACAAATGGAACATAGACTATTTTTCTAAAGTATCAAACTATTTGAATATATTTTCATGGTTTTGAGTAAGTCACTTGTTTTTTTTACTGGAATTTCATTTTTAACTGGAAACACACACTTTGAGTCATATCGATCACATCGTGTGTCGGTTTGAAATGAGACTAATTCATATACATAAAAAAAATTAATTAAGAATCATTTTTATAAATTATCAAAACAATCTGAGTGAATTTTCTCAGTCTTTAGTGAGTGAAAACCATTTTAAACTAAAATGTCAATTTTAAACTAATAAAAGACACTATGAGTCATACTAGGCACAACATGTATCAGATTAAGGTGTGGTTGATTCCTACACATCAAAAATGACTTTTAGATCATTGTACTAATTTATCAAAACAATATAAATGTGTTTTCATGGTTTTGATTACGTGATGTGTGTTTTCAACTAAAATGACAATTTTAAACTAAAAACATGCACTTTGAGTCATACTAGACACACCATGTATGAGATTCATACATGGTTGATTCCTACATGTAAAAAATGACTTATAAATCATTGTTTTAAAGTATCAAATAAAAATGATAAGGAAATTAACTAAAAAAATCTGCTAAAGTGATGAGAAAATCAATTAAATAAGTAGTAAGCAGTTACTTTTTCATGATTTTTGTATACATTCTGACACCAGTTATACTTCCCTTTCATTTCTAAACAAATATATTTCCTCTTGTTAATATGAAGACTATAGATATGCCTTTTAGTACTTGAAAAATATAAATAAACAAAGGATTAATAAATATTTTAAATGAAAATATAATTATATTTAGGCCAAATCAATTTTTTTTTTATTTTCATAAAACCCACTTGGGAAAGAGGGAACAAAATTACACCATACAAAATCTGGGTCGAAATTTGAAATTCAAAACAGTAAAGGCACCACCGCGCGAACTAAATCCCGCAAATCATGCACCGCCAGTAAACTCGCTGACACCGTTATTATCACAACAAAATATACATCATTACATCGTCACCATCCCTACCAAACGTCGATCTGATGTCATGCCATCCTCTCAACACCTTTGTCGCAGTCAATACACCCGTCACCGGAGAATATAACCACCGTCGAACACCATACCACCATAACACCATCCATTATCCACACCATCCTATTGCCACACCAGAATGCTGAAGACAGTCTCGGTCATCGTCCCCGAAAACACCCAATTTACATAACGATCTCACCACATGAGAACGCTCAACACAGATCCATCGATCATCAAAACCAAACATTAACAAAAACCACTCCAAAAACACAAAAAGGGTTCATTGTTGCAAAAACATCAAGCAGATCGACCGTAGTATAAGAAGCACCAAACCTTCATAGATGACTTGAGGAAAAAATCCGAAAGAAACCGACACAACACAGTGATGATGCCGAAACCTGAACGTCAAGGAAGAAGAAACGCCAAGTATGTCACGTGAGGGGCACCATCGGCCATCAATACTCACCTCCCAAAACCTCTAAGAATCCACTACTATAGATCCAACTAGGAGAGGAGCTGAGGGACTTGATGTCAGGGCAGAGGTTTGAACGGCAGAGGGATCCGAACGATGACATCCCGACGAGACTAAAACAAGAGCCAAGTAAGAGAACAAGCCAACGTAGGAGAGCGCTTGAAAACCATCGACCGATGAACCAAAAATCCCAAAACCAAGATTAACCACCGATTCAAATCTGACCTGGAGAGGCACGGTGGAACACAAGATAAGAGCAGGTTGGAGCGGCCAGAGGCTTCCATGGCGAACCACCTTCGACAGCAACACCATGAAAGATGAATGAACCTCAATGGAACGAAAACCCAGATCCAAGGAGAGGAGAGAAATCAGGGTACAACAAAGGAAACTAAGAAAGAAATGGGCCATAAGGAGCAGCGTCGTCATGTAGAAACCCAGGGGGAAAGAAATTTGAGACAAACGGAGAAAGAGACGGGTCGAAAGGAGCCTCGCCTTCGCAAGTAAACCCTAGGGGAAGAAGACTGCGCTCGAGGGAGTGCTCTAGGAGAGAACGGGGCCATCACGAAGTCTATAATTATATTTGAAAATACCTCTTTGAGGATTCTAGTTTGTTGATGGAATACAATATTTTTCATAAATTTGTAAACATAATGACCACAATATTTTCCATTGGTTTGTTTCTAACATTGTAGAAACATTTTGAAAAAATAATAATTTGTTTTGTTATATGTTTTGATAGTGAAATATTATTATATGTACCCTAATACTTTTCCACTTTTAGAAGTCGATAGGATCCATGTATTCATAGAATATCCTCATTTTATGGTTTTGATGATATTTAAACATCATCATATCATAATAGAATTTTCATTAAAACAAAATATAAAATATATAACTAGAAGTTTAGTTGTAAAATGTTGCATGAAGTGTATTACAAATTCATAAATGTCATCACATGTGGTCGGTTTTTTGGGGATCCATGCATTGAATCCAAAAAAAAATCTTTGGAGTATCCAAATTGATGTAATGAGTAATCAACACTATCTAAAAAACAAAAAGGAATAGGTAATGAAATGAATTAAAAAATATTTGATATGATTAAATTGTAGAGTGTTACCCCTACATCATGGGTATTAAGAATAGTATGTTGTCTATAAGTTTTATTTCAAACATTGTGGCCAGTTTTTCCACTATTCCTTCATATTTCTCTACTTCCAATAAGAATATTTGTGTAGAAGTGATGTGAGGAAAAATGATTCCAAGTTTTAGTTCTTAGGGTTTTACCTTAAAATATTATTCATTTATAAGACTACAAAAAATATTAACAGTATTCATTCATAATAAACACAGGAGATTAGCTATTGGAAAAAAATCACAAAAACACACCTCATGTATACATTTAAACCTATTACTCCCATAAATTCATGCATGAGTATTAAATTTATATTCTTAAGACCAATATAAAATACAATTTACTCTCATTGTATCTTTTCTTCAAAATAAACTATGGTCATTGCACCACTTGCTAACATTATATCTACATGAACCATTAATGTTAGAAAATGTAGAAGTTGAATGGGTGGGGAAAAGGTACTTTGTGAATAATTTTTTGATTTTTTAGTTGATACTTATAATTTTTTTGATTTGAAATTATGTTTCACAAACTTCCATTTGTCCATTTTTAATAACATTCATTGGTTCAAACCTTTTCTCATTAATTGTTTAATGTTTTGGATGAGAAATAAATTAGAAATGAATACCTCCATTTCAACATGTTTTTTTAAAAGATCTAATGGAAATGCTAAAAAAATTCCAATAGATTTCCCAATCGTATGAATATACACATCATCAAGTGGAATACATAGCTCAATTCTTGTCTCTTTAGATATGCTAGTACACACTCTCACAAGACCTATTGGATGTTGTCTATTGTGTAGAATATCTCCTTAGATATTTTACGTGGTACCCCTTTCAATAAGGCGATGGATGGGTATTGAATTTATATAAATCACAATCATTTTCACCCTATAGAATATTGGTACAGTAAAGGTATAAGTGTCTTCCTGATTTACATTTCATAGTAAAAATTATGAAAATATTGATTACCTATTCTAAGATAGATCTTTGAGGGGGATGGATCACCTCAAAGATGGTAGGGGTGGGTGGATCTTTGTCATGACCTAACTTTATGGGGACTAATATGAAACTACCCCAGGCCCACCTCCAGTAGGCTAGGTGATGGTGGCTGGCACTAAGAAGGCATGTCACAGACATGGGAGGCATTATCCTTAAGTACTTGTATGCAAACGCACATCTCCAATCCTGTACAATGATGAAATATAAAACAGATTAAAACCATGCATGAATATATATATATATATATATATATATATATATATAAACCCACAAACAAAGTATGATAAAAAATTACTGGAAATAATAAAAAGGGTCCGAATACAAGTCCAACCAAAACTGGAAATTAAAGCCCGACCTGCTCAAACAGAGGGGACTGCTGTCAAATGCAACACCGATATACACCTTGGTCTGCCTAGACCAAAATATATCTATATACTCTTATTCCACCGAAGACTCCATAAAAAGGTCTATAATCTTTATAGGACATGGTATGTATAGGTAGCGCCCATGCGGGGGGATCATAACAATACTCAGTAGGAAATCCCGAAATCACAAAGCAAAAAAGTATCAAGAGTAACAATCATCTCTACACACGCATATGTTTACAACACATATGACAAGAATATCTAGATATAATCAACATAGAAACAAAGTATCAAGGTAAAATCACAACTATAAATCCATCCAATGATTGTATATTTAGGGTTCTACATATCACTCGTCTAAGGGAACACACTCAATGATTCAGATAACACTAGTGACATTCTTCTAAGAGGTAGTGCTCATCAGGTATCGTCATTATAAGTATACACATGAAGTATAAAGAGATATTATATATAGATGAGGATCTATACCAAGGCCATGGGGTATACCAACAACTCAATCTGGATTAACCCACTAAGTATAAGATTGGCTCCCATGTAGTGTTGGTCACAACAATACCAATAACTCCACCTAGGATAAGAAGATGATATAGGATCTCACTCTAGGCCATATGGAAGGATTAAAACAACTATATCCGAGAATTAATGATAAAGGGATAATTAACCTATGAGTAGGATGTGATTACATACCAACCCTTAGGGGAAAGGATATAAGGAATAAACACAAACAAAAATTGTCCAAGATACAAAGGAAAAGGGCTCTAAGCCATGTTTAAAGAAGTATGCAACGTGTACTGTAAGTACACGACATGTCCCTTTGGCACTAATTCCTACACATGTAAAATGTCCCATGATTGTGACCATGTAGATGTACATGGTTTTTCCATTCCCATGTACTTATACTTGTGTCTTGGTATATAGCTTAGATCATGCATGCCCAGCCTGGCCGTGTCCGTGTAGGAGTACACGCCGTACCCTAGGCCATGTACTCTTGTCCATGTCTGTGTACCCTCCACGGTATAAACTAATCCATTGGGGAAGGCATCACATGCCATGTGACTGGGGTTACACACTTAATCTTTCAAGGGAACCCTAGCCACCGCACAGGGGTCCCACATGGTGTGTTCAACTGGAACACACGCCATGTACCTCGTGATTTCACAAATCCTATAGTTTCCTTCTCCATGTCACCATCCACTCATCCATCCATGAATCCACTATGAATATCATCAAGAAATGTGGATTTACTCCAGCCAGTCCTCTATATCACCACTCACCATATTCCAGTTACCCAATTCATATGGAAATAGATTTCCATTGATTCCTATCACCGCCACATGCACAATTTGAATCCCTTGTTCTCCAATCTGGTCGATCAATTCTCTAATATTTCCATCACATGATCCTAAAACCATAATGAGTCTAGATTTTTGATATCAGATCATTAATCCAAGAAACAAGTGTACAATGATCGATTCATCGATATTTGGGTCAAACCATCAGAAAAATGAAACCCCGGCGATGAATGGAGAAAATAGGGGAGAAATGCACAATCAAAAACATGAGGAAAAAACCTTATCCAATGTTTGTTTTGGCCCCTATCTATTACCATTAGAAAAAAATGAAGAATCAATAATAATCAAATTAATCTTCCAATAAATCCCCATAAATAAACCCAGCCTGCAAAATGGCCAATTTATGAATCAATCCATTTGTCGATTGATTCGTATGCATAATAGAAATCAATAATGGGGAATAAATCCAAATAAACAGACGTCCTACCTCAATTTGGACCAATTTCTGATGAATAACATATTTTCATCATTGTCATTGGCCAAATAATTAAGCTATATTGGTTCATGATCATTGATCCAATCTCGATTTGTTGGCATTAATTGAGAACAGTTTCATCCAACGGATCCTAGGTCTCCTAGGTTTAGTGTCCAACCCTAAGACAAATTCCATAGCCATATACTTAAAGAGGAATTTGGTTTCTACATAAAAAATAAATCAAACAAATTTATTTATTTATTTATTTATTGATTTTATTTGTTTATGCCTATAGTGACTTTTTCACGAATGACACACATCGAAAAAGATTATCTCACGCATAGGGTAAAACCTATGTTCAAAACTCAATAATACCCTTGTATTTCTGATTTGGGCCCCCATTTAGGTTTTATTATATTTTTTTCAAGAAAATTGCACATGTGTGATATTTAATATTTTTAATATATTTTAAAAATTAATTTTGGGCACACCAGGCCTCAGAATGTCACACCGTCTTATCCCCTGGCTCTATAAATATTTATAGAAATATTCCAAAGTCTTACATGAAAAAAACTAAGAAATTAAATTATTACCTCCTTCAAATATTCTCATCTTGGAATAACACAACTAAGTAAGAGGTAGGGATACTGAACTATCAACTAGATCTCCCACTCCCATGATATCTCCCAATGGTTCCTTGTTTTATTAACAAACACGCATACAAGGAAAGCACTTTTTCACAAATGGTATTTCTCCTACTAGTTCTTGAAGTTACCATCTCCTTAAAAAGGAAACTCCACTCTCATGGTCCAACTCGTCCAGATCAGTTCCATATAAAGATTTATTTACAGGACCCCTTAGCTACAACATGTGGAGAACACCAAGAAACTCAAAACTATTGTAGTATTAGGGTTAATCGACACACCAACTTGCTAACCCAACACAATAGTAATAAAAGAAAGGGTAAAATATTCCTATAGATATCACACCATCTTGAATAAGTCTCCAAAAATATAAAACTCCAAAGGCCTCCATTATCGGTCCACTAAGGACCCCTGATGTTTACCAGGTAGTCATCATCCTCCCTTGAATGAATTGTACCCTTCACAAAGATCACTTGCACCAAAAATAGGACCCAAGTGCTATTACCGATTATCTCTAACCAGCATTATTGTGTCTCATAAGGTCCCTCATTAATGGCCTCAAAAAGGTTCTACCTCAATAGTGGAGTGGTAATACTCAGAATATGAAAAACCCCAATGATGGAAGATGGTTTTCCTAGTTGTGGACCAAAAACGACATATGAACCAGAAGCATATTCACCCGAACTTTAATATTCCATTCTACCTAGCCAGCTGGCTGGGGTAAAACACTATGCTCAACTGAAACTGAGTCCCCAAAGGCTTCATGTATCCTCTCCCTAATCATTACATTAAGTAAGAACCACATTTAATGAATATCTTCAAGGTAATTCCAAAAATCTGGAAAACCTCATACATGCACAAGTTTCCAAACTCTCCAAAAAAATTTGTTGTTCATCACCCACAGACATATAAAACAATAATACTTTAACTCAGAAATTCACTGAAAATCCCTTGTATTCCCAACCGATGATAAGAGATCCCAATACACCTTCAACTCCACTAGATGTATAGCTAAGGGAAAATAACCTCCTTAGCACCTCTTCTTACATCCTGACTGGAATCAATATTTTTTTCTAGAAAAAGGATGACATGATTCCTTCCTTAAAGGAATTACCAATAGAAATGTATCTAGTGGATACCTAATCATGAAAGTTCTTACGATCGATATTCCTAAGTCATGCCTCGTTAACTCACTGAATAAGTGAAGGGATATCAATAATCGACTGGAGGTCTACTACAACATCCTCACCCCAAAAAGGGGTAATTACAAAGAGGTCAACTGCTCTGATACATATGATAACAACTGAGAAAAAGATCTCTTGCTAAGATTGTCTCCTTCCATATTCCCCTTCCAGGGAGTATAGACAATACCCAAGTCATAGTCATAGAATAACTCTATCCACCACATATATCTCAAGTTATTATCCTTAAATGATAATATTTACTTGATACTCTTGTGGTCATAATAGACAATAATTCACTTTCCAATCAGGTAGTGGTTCCACATCTTCAATGCGAAGACTACCGATGCTAGCTCAAGATCAGGGGTCGCATAGTTCTGCTCTTATGGTATCAACTGACATTAACCATATGCCATAACCACCTACCACTACACCATAACACAACCAATTTTAGTCCCCAATGCATCATATAACATTATGTACTTAAAACCCCCTTCTATCAATCTCAATATGGGATCACCCATTAATATCTGCCTTATCTCTTGAAAGCATTGTTGGCACCTTTTCGTCCACACAAAAGGCTTCTCCTTATGGTTCTAAGCTATTAAGGGTACTTAAACTCTGGAAAAATTAGGTAAAAACCTCTAATAGTACCCGACCAACCCAAGGAACTCTACACCTCGGTAACACTCTTAGGTGGATCCCAAACAAGCATTACCTCAACCTTCATTGGCCCCACTTTCACTCCTACCTCTGAGATGACAATTCAATATAGAACTGGATCCAAAATAGATTCCATGAAAATAGAACTCCTAAAGTATGCCTAAAACCATCCTATTATGTCTCGTGTACTCTAACTCTGACACCTAGGACACATGGATTCCACTGATAAAGACTACCGCAAACTGATCCAAGAATATTTAAGGATACAGTTCATAAGTATCTCAATTTCACTATGGTTCACAAGTCTCCAAAGGGGTATCACCAAAAACTAAAAACAACCGCAATAACTTTATAAAGATACTTATGGTATATCCCACTCCCCAACTAGAGCTGATGATAACCCATCTCAAGGCCAAATCTGAGATCCACATTGCCCTGATGCACTGGGTGAAGGGGTTAACAATTATCAGGAAGGGATTCTTTCCCTTGTGTAACCTAGTCCACATGACACTAATCCACATCCAACCTCAAGAACTCATCCACCTCTCAAGAAAACAACATAGGTTTACCCAAGAACAGGCACTAGGTCTTATAAATCCCTTTCTCTAAAAAATACTCCAACCACACCTCCATCTTTCATAGTTTCATGGGGTAATTCAATATGATAATGCAGATACCGTGTCATCCCTAGTGAAATTACTTTTAAAAAAAATCTCAATTGTGAGGTACTGCATGTACTCAAGAAGGATTCCCTCATACTACGACACCATCACAGGAGAAAAAATATCATAACATATGCTACTCCAAGGGTAATACTAGACAATCTATAAGGAAGTGGTCATAACCTCCTATAAATGATCTTATCCTTCCCTACATGGGATCAATCTTTATCAAAGGAGGAAAAGTCCATCCAAACCACCAGAAGCAATGCTACTCTCCCTAGTAGAAAACATGTGATCATGGTTGGTAGGAAACCAATCTATATTAAGGAAAACATTGTAGGGTCCCACATCCATTTTGGAAATATTTACATGCGAGGCTCTCTATCTCCTACCAGAGTCAAGTCATACTATATTAGAGGCGTGCAATCACCAATCCTATCTTCAGGAGCCTCCATCATAAGGTTTGATTAAAAAGGGATCCACTGGTATTACTTGGTCTCAAAAAAGGGATACATTGAGGGAAAAGTGGATTATAACTCCATGTGAAAACTGTAACAAGGGAAGTGAAGAAAAATGTCATACATCAAATTGTACTCAAGCCTCCATGATCTCCGACCACTTGGAACTCATTATTTACCTATCCCACCTATTTACCACCACTAGGGATATCCTCTCACACTTTAGCATAACAAAAACCTCAAAATAGCAAGTGGAAGAAACTCTTCCACCACACCCCAACACCATATGTTATAGGTGGAACTGAATATCCCACATGGTTTTGGATCACATCTCAAGGACGTCACTTAGTGGGGTGAATTGTCCCTCTTCCATATATTTCCAAATTCATGTCAAAAATCATTAAAATAAGGTCATGTTGATGCCCTATGTCACCCTGGAGAAGTATTAATTCCAAGACCACCATCCGAGAGGGGTCTCATCCTTGTGGGACATCCACACCAAAGGTTCATTGTAACATCCATGTCCTAAGATCCACTGGAAGGGTTCTCCAAGTCAGGTTGGCCACATGACCTCAAGCGCATCTCCTCGAACACCAAAGGTTGATGAACAACAGTGAGGGACTTTTTAATGTGTATATGGGGGAGAATATTCCCTCATAGGTAATAGGTAATATATAGTGGGAAAACATAATTTATAACAAGTAGAGGAAGAATATAAATAATTAAACTAAAGTAAGAGAAATTAAATAATCCCAACTGAATAACTAAAAATTGAAGAAGTTGATAAATCAAACAAGCTACACAATGATGTCATGCTATGATGTTTATACTAAAATAAGACCACGAAAATAAGGATTGCAAGCATGCTATCAAACTATAATGAAAACAACACAAACTGATACAATAGCATCTTGAGCAAGGGATTGGTCCTCTGCCCCCAATCTCTATCCCAACCATCAAGCAACACTCAAGTATCGAAATAATCATGCTTCCCTTTATCTATACTTACGATCATAAAGACTACTCGGGTACCAACAGCACCCAAGCAGGTAGTGAGATAAAATCCTAGTAGGCTGACACCCATGGTGTCTAAACCATTACATTTTGTGTTGTAAAAAAAGCAGCATTCTAATATACGATGAATTAAAGAAATTAATTAAACAAAATAAAATAAGTATAACTTGGTTCGGGTTCTCAACGACACCCATCTGTACCACCTGCTTTGGCCTAAGCTAGAAATATGAACAAAGTACCTATAATAATCAAGATTTATATATATATAAAGGCTAGAAAAAAAGTATTTGGACAAAAGAGAACATACCCCCAAGATTTTAATTTTTCTTGGGTCTAATTTATGTGTCAACATAGTGTGCTTCAACGCACCAGAAAAGTGTCACAATTCACAAGTAACCAAAAGATTAATCAAATAAAACCTTCCAAGCATCATCATTTTTATTATATTAAATTTTAGAGTTAGAGTATGAGCCCATCCTAAAGGTATTTCTATAGTACATGATTCAATTTATTCAACACCATTGATATCATCCAAGGAAAACTTCTGAAATACCAAGTATCACTCAAGGAAATGCTTTATCATGAGTCCATCATGGGTATCACACATCAAGGGTCGAGTATTACCCAAGTCATGTCATATCCACTTTTCCAATGGTTTCATCCTCAATATTCCCTTAGGGAACCATTATCACTCATGAGTATATAAAAAACCCAGGGAAACCCTCATTTGGAAAAGCCTAAGACATCACCTCCCTAGAGCATAGTGTAGTAACCAATCAGGAATAGAGAGTCCATGTGTGGTCCTCAAAATGGAACCCATGTTATCTCACCACCCCAAATTTAATTATATTTCATGGAAGTAGATATCATAGAGTATGCCTTTATAATTGAAAAAAAACAATTTAAGCAACAAAGAGCCGTGTACTTCCTAATCATTCAAGCCAAACAGTCACAGTCAAAACTCTTTATCAGCAAAAATAGAAAAATTCAATTTTCTATTTTATAATGTAATAGCATGGTACAAGGAAATAATTAGGCATAAACAACCAATAAAACTCCAAAATTCAGGGTTCAATTTATCCTAAACATTTATTTGATTTAAAACTCAACCATAGAGGGGTTGTGCAACACATGAAATTAATAAATTAATTATTTAGTTCTAATGGAAATTAGACCAAGTATGTTGGCACACCCAAAGGGGTATCTGATGATTTTTCAACAATTTAAATAAGTTATTTTATCTGAAACAAGATTGCAATAGTCATGTTGAGTAACTTAATTAAATTAGAAAATGTGAAATTAAATATCCCCAGTAGGCACCAATGATCGGCATAATGTGCGATCTAAGAGACCCAATGAAATGAAGAGAAAGGGAGTAGAGGCCCTACCTCATAACCATAGAGGATCCTATACTCTATTACAATCCTTGATTTGACCTAAAATGGAAGAGACCATTTTATTTTTTAAAAACCCCAATTTCAGGTAAAAACCTTCAATGGAAGATTGTGTGATGGATAGTGGATGAGATCCTATTATTCTTGGTGTTTATCATTAGCCTTATCAAGAGAATTACTACGCACAAGACAGCGCAGAAAATGGAGGAGGAATGGTGTCATAATGGGACTCTGAAGGAGGAGATGAGGAGGAGGTGGTGCACCATAAGGGGGCGCTACAAGGGGGTGACTCACCAAGGGAGATGGAGGAGAGAAAGAGAGAAAAGAAAAGAAAAGAAAAAAAGAAAAGAAAAAAATAAAATGAAAAATAAGAAAATAAGAAAACTAGAAAAATGAAATAAATTATAATAAAATAAAATAAAAGGGATGAAAAATAAAAGGAATTAAAAATAATAAAAATTGTTCAATACCCATTTTAATTATTTTTTACTTTTCTCATAACCCCGTTCTTATTTTATTTTAAAATTTATTTTTATCCATTTTTAATTTCTTTTAATTTCCTTTAAAAAAAATTCCCTTTTTAATTTATTTTAATTATTTTTTACCCTAATGTTGTGCTAGGGCATGGTGTAATATTTTACACAAAACACATGTAATTATTTAAATAATTTTAATAGTTTCTTGAGACCTGGAACTGGGAACATAAGCATGAACCCTAGGTCACTTTAAGGATTTGGAAAAAAAAAATTAAATGGTATGTACCTTGATTAAAGATAGAAAGTTAGAACCTGCCCTCCTTAAGATAAATCATCCCTAATTTTCCCTTTCGAGTTTATTTAAATATCGTCTGAGAAAAGATCTATCCATTGAGCACGCACATCATTCTCACACTCCCAAGTCTCGTCCCAAACACATCAGTGTTTCCATAGCACCTGGACCAGAGGAACTGACCTCCCTCGGAGAACCTGTGTGTTACGATCGACAATGAAAATCAGACACTACTCAATGGATGTATCTGATTCGAACACGATGTCATCCAGATCAAACTAATGAGATATTTCTGGATGTTATTTTCAAAGATGAGACACATCAAATACATTGTGCATGGCATGGTACCTCTTAGGTAATAGTAATTGATAGGCCACTGGCCCAACATTCTCTACTATCTAGAACGTATTGATGTATCTCAGTGATAACTCCCCCTATCTTCTGATACTCCTATGACCTAACCTTAGAAAAACATGAAAAAAGACTCGATGTACCACCTAGAACTCGAGAGGTCTGTGGGGATGATCGATATAAGATTTATTTCTTGATTTTGTTGTAGTCATATGCTTCTAAATCAGCTAAACTTTATCAGATGTCTCTTAAACAAGGTGAGGATCCAAAAGAGATATCTAACCTATTTTAAGCTGCATAAAGGTAAAAAATGTGGTCTATAATAGATGGCCTTATAGAGATCCATTTTAATTATTTCATGAAATCTATTAATGTAGTTAAACTCAACAAGAGGAATGTGTTTCTACTAGGAACATCCAAAATCAAGAATATAGGCCCGTAACATATCCTCTAACACTCGTATGGTCTGCTCGAACTACCGATTGGTCAGAGGGTGATATGTAGTACTCAAGAGTACCTTCGAACCTAGTTCTTTCTGAAACCCTTTCTAGAACTATGAAGTAAAGTAGTAATCTCTATCCGAGATAAAAGAATGAGGAATTCCATGAAGTCTTACTATCTGTCGAATATAAATCCTTCGCAAATCATCAATATAGAATGTCTCCCAGATAGGTAGGAAGTGTTTGACTTTGGAAAATCTATCAAAAATCACCCATACTACATCACTTCATCGAGGAGATCTTGGTAATACTATAATAAATCCATGGTGATGTCATTCCATTTTCAAACAGAAATAGATAGAGGTAGTAGAAGTCCAATAGGTCATTGGTACTCTGTTATAGCCTACTGATAGGTGGAGCACCGAGTGATGAAACCCACTATCTACTTTTCCATATCCGACCACTAGTAATAATGACACATGTCTCTGCACATCTAGGTAAGTCCAAGATGAACTGCCTAAAATGAGGTATGTGATTCCTTCATCAGTTCTTCTCATATATCTGAAGGTACCCATACACGACCATGGTAAAGTAGAGTTTCACTATCATCAACAACCCAACTAGGAGGAGGGTTCTCTCCTATGAAAATTTCCCTAAAAATGATCCCCTCTATATCAGATAACTATCGCATACAGACTCATTCTAGAATAGGGGATGTCACTGTAAGAGTTGTTAGAACTTGTTTCTCGTGCTATTTCGGAACCTCGAGATGCATCTTAGTAAACAAATCCATCATCTACCACTCACTACTGGTTTCCTAGATGTCTTTTGTTTGTGTCTTATGACTCAAAGTGGCATCCACGAAATTTCCCTTACTAGAGGTATAATAAATCTCAAAATTGAATGAATTTAGGTATTCAACCCACTTCCGCTGCCTTAAATTCAATTTTCACTATGTGGAGATATATTTCAGGATTTTATGATCTATGTAAACAATTAACCTCTCACCCAACAAGTAGTGTATCCAACAATGAAAAGCATGAACCACAACTGCTAACTTAAGGTCATGTGTAGTATATTTTTAATTATGATATCTCAGCTCGCGGGATCTATATGACACGAATCGATTTCCCTACATCAAAACTGCACCCATTTTGATTCCTGCAGAAACATGGTAAACATTATAGATTCTTCCTGGATTGGGAAGAATCAGTATTGGAGTTGACGATAGTCTTACCATTAACTCCTGAAAAGATTTTTTACAATATTTTTACCAGATTAACTGTACACCCTTCTTATTCAAAGCTATAAGAGGTGCTTCTAAGCATGAGAAATCTCAGATGAAATGCATGAAATATCTAGAAAGATCCAATAAATTGTGTATGTCAAAATATTCTTGGGATTCTCCCATGAAACTATGATGGTCACCTTTTATGGGTTGACTGATATGCCAAACTCAGATATTATATGACCCAAGAAGTGAACCTTGTCAATCCAAAAGTGGAATTTTTTTAGCCTTGCATATAGTCGGTTCTCTCTCAGTATACTCAACACAATCTCAAGATGAGTTGTATGGTTATGTTTGGAATGCGAATACACGAATATGTCAGCAACAAAAAAACACAACAAATGAATCAAGGTACTGGTGAAAAACCTGATTCATCAGAGCCATGAAAACTATTTCCACATTCGTGAGGCTGAATGGAATACCCAGATACTTGTACAATTCGTACCTTCTCCGAAACATCGTACGTGGTATTCCACATGGTTGCATATGAACTTGGTGATATCTCAACCTCAGATCAATATTGGAGAAATTTTTTACTCCCCGGAGCTAGTCGAAGAGGTCATCTATATAAGGTAACAAATATCGATTCTTCACCGTAAGCTAGTTGAGTCAACAATAATCCACACACAATATGAAGGTATTGTCTTCCTTCTTGGAAAAAAGAACTGGTGAACCCCACGGTGATGTGCTAGGTCTGATAAAACCCTTATCCTCAAGGTCTTCAAGCTACTTTTTGAGTTTAAGTACCTCTATAGGTTCCATCCTATAAGGAGGAACAGACACTGGTTCTATACCTAGAACTAGCTCGATAGTGAACTCCACATCCCTCATGGGAGGTATGCCAGAGAAATTTTTATTCAAGACATCCTTGAAATGATCCACAATGGGAGGGTAGTCCACTAGTTATATTCCATAATCTCTCATGAAGAGACTTTGTAATTGAGTTGTTACTCTTCCCAATCATTCACATTTAAGTCCATCTCAATCTTCCTGCATATCCCATTCTCCATTGTATAGATAGGTGTTCCCTTCAGGGAATGTGAAGGACACCCAATGGTGATATCCATCCACTTGGGAATGATAAAGAACGAGCTAGTTCATTCTAAAAATGATGTTGATTACAAACATATCAAGGATGAAAAAATTACAAAGGAAAGGGGGAAATATTGGCACTGGTTGATGCCCTCTGTCATGTCCCCTAGCGAAATGTCGAGAGACATGATTCCACAAAGGTACTTGATTTTAAAACCAAGATTTTCAAAAACAACATTAGATAAAAAGGAGTGTGATTCACCATTATCAAAAAGGGAGGAAACTAAATTAGAGGATACCAGAATAGTACCTCTAACTGTAGATGGTCCTGAACTATGCTCTTATGGTGTTGGTTTCACTATATACAAAAGACATGAACCATGGCCTTAAGATTTTTCCTGATTTTCCTGAGCAAGTCCACTCTACTTTTTCTGATATTCTGGAACTTGATTTCCTTATCCACAACCTATGCCATTACCTTAACCTGATCGAATAATGGAAAATGAACTTCCAACCTTCTGTGGAGTCATATATCCCATACCTGATAGAGGGGTTGGTACAAATCCTTTACCATTGTATTTTGATGAGAAAGAATAGAAAAAACATTAAAGGTGACCCATCTTGCAGGAAGCTCGACACTCCATTTGGTTCCTCATGCACTTGGGATTTTTATGGTCGATCCTACCACACTGTTGACATATGATAGTTCAATATATACATGTCGTATGGCGGGTATTTTCTCCATGTTCACCCTCAAAGTGGAGCTTTCTACTACCTGAAGAACTATCACCTTATCTTAGAACTGAACCACCCTGGCTCATAGGTTTAACTTATCTAACATTTCATTCTAAAATTAGGGTTTGATTCACAATCTACGAAACAGTGGTCAAATGAATGACATTAAATTTTGATTTGATGGTATATCCAAGTTTATCCTCAAAGTTTCGCCTAGTTGTCTATGTGTCACCTGTCAGAGATGGAGCAAAACGGTGAAGTACTATGAAACGAGTAGAATACTCTAACATTGTCATAGATCCTTGATTAAGATGTAATAATTCCCTAGAATGATCATCTATAAAAGTATGTGGAAAGAATTTATCATAGAAGGGTGTTTGGAATTCTTCCCAAATCATGTCTCTGGTCTGTTACAACTAATAAATAACATCCCACCAATGCTTGGTGGAGTCATGAAGAAGGTAGACTGCAAGTTTGACCCTATTATCTAGAAGCATATCAATATGGTCTAAGATAGAATTCATGGCTTCTATCCATGACTCTGTAGCATGTGGACCGCCACTCCCCAAGAAGGAGGGAGGGTTTTATTGTAGAAAGTCTCGTGTAAGCTCTACCATAGACGAGGAAGGTCTAGGATTATTCTGAACTAACTACATAAACCTAATAAGACTATTCCTAAACTGAGTGTCATGTCCCATTGTAATATTGGAAGGAAGTGGTAATATAGGAGGAACTATGGGTGGTACTACAAGTAACATTATAGGATGCACTACAAGAGGAACTTTTGGGGTTTCAAGACCCACCATCTTTGGAATGTGCTCATTTCCACTCTCCTAAGGTGCGACATGAAGACGTTGCAGTGATATTGGTCTAAAATATCTAAACACACACCTTTAGAAAGAATTCATAGTAGAAAATGAAGACAGTTAAAGGGGAAATAAAGAGGGTAGGTACATATCTTGCCTCTGATCACTACACAATAGATAGCCTACTCCAAGAGCAGGGTCTAGATAAGGAATAAAAAAACTTAGAAGGATCACTAAAACAAGTCATACCACCTATTTCTAAGGTAAATTCAAGTTATCATCAAACAAATTATCACAACTTTATATTTAACAAATATGCACTTCACATTTTTACAACTAATCACAACAGCACTCACATAAAAATAAGTAGATTCATACTAAAAGTAGATATGGTATGGCAATATTCATGTCATTTTAATCCACGTGGTACCTAATATGATGCATGTAAATGCACTACCCTTGTATCACTGGGCTGCAATGGTTAAAACCATTATCTCAATAATACCAATATCATTAACAATACAAAATAAGTGTGTCACCCAATAGTGAAATTGTATCAATAATAATTGGAATAATCAATAACTGCAATCCCAACCCAGGATTTTGGGTTTCCCTTATACATGGGTGAGCTACGTCCAAGCACAGGGTACATTCCAAATTCCTATGTCCTAGTCCCCTATCTAACACAAATAGTAAGAAAAAAAAGAAGAAAACCACCTATGATACCACTTTATTACTTCCCTGTCCTGGGACCCACAGGAATGGTGCTCCAAGTTAGGTTGGCCACATGAACTCAAGCACATCTCCCCAAACTCCAGAGGTTTCCGACTAGTAGTGGGGTCCTTTTTAACATGTATATGGGGGAAACTATTTCCTCATAGGTAATAGGTAATATACAATGGAAGAAAAACAATTTATAACAAGTAGCAGACACATATAAATAATCAAACTACAGTAGGATAAATTAAATAATCCCAACTAAATAAATGGGAAGTATGGAAGCTGATAAATCAAACCAGCTAAAAAATGATGTCATGCTATGATATATGTACTAAAATAGGATCATGAAAAGTAAGAATACAATCACACTATAAAACTATAATGAAATTGACACAAAGTGAAACAATATCATATCCAGTAAAGGCTCGGTCATCTGCCTCTAATCTCCATCCTAAGAAGCAAGCAACACTCAAGCATCGAAATCAGTATGCTTCCCTTTATCCATACATGTGAGAATAAAGTATACTCAGGTAACAACAGTACCTGAGCAGGGAGTGATATAAAATCTTAGTAGTTCGACACCCATAGTGTCTAAACATTTCTATTTCGTGTTGTAAACAAAAATAGTGTGACAATATACAATAAATGAAAAAAGTTAAATTAACAAAATAAAATACATATAACTTGGTATGGGTTCTCAATAGCACTCGTCCATACCACTTTCTTGACCTAAGACAAGAATCTGAATAATTTACCTATAATAATAATGATGTATATATATAAAGGCTATAAAAATAGAAGGTGGAAAAAATGTTACATACCCCCAAGCATGTGCTTTATATTGGGTCTAATTTATGTGTCAACAAAGTGTTCTTCCAGGCACCATAAAATTATCACAATTCACAAGTAACCCAAAGATGCATAAAATAAAACCTTCCACGCATCATTATTTTTATTATATTAATGTTTAGATCTAGAGTATGAGCCCGTACCAAAGTTATCTCTATAGTAAATCCTTCAATTTATCCAATACCACCAAACCCATCCAAAGAAATCTTCTGAAATACCAAGTATCGCTCGAGGCATGGATTTATCATCAGTCCATCCCAGGTATCACACATCAGGGGTTGAGTATCACCCGAGGAATAGCGTAGCCACTTTTCCAATGGGTATATCCTTGATTACTCCTTAGGGAACTGGTATCAATCGTGAGTATATATAAAACCCAGGGAAACCCTCATCTAGAAAATCCTAATACATCGCCTCCCTAGCATGTAGTGTGGTAACCAATCAAGAACGGAGAGTCCATATGTGGTCCTTAAAACGGAACACACATTATCTCACCACCCTGAATTTAATTAGATTTCAAGAAATCAAATATCACAAAGTATGAATTTATAATTACAACAAAACAATTTAAGCAACAAAGATCCATGTACTTCCTAATGATTCAATCCAAACAGTCATAGTAAAAAAAATTTATCAGAAAAAGAAAAAAATGGAATTTTCTCTTTTATAATGGCATAGCATGATAAGACTTTTAATCAAGAAAATCATTAAGAATAAACAAAAATTCATTGCTCAATTTATCCTAAAAGTTTATTTGATTTAAAACACAACCAAAGAGGGGTTTTGAAACACATGAAATTAATAAATAAACTATTTGGGGCTAACTGAAATTAGAAAAAGTATGCTGGCTGTCACACCCACCGTCTTTGAATTAACTGTTTTATTAATTTTTCATTACGTCGGGTAGTCCGGGTTTAACCCCAACTTAATATTTTGAGTTCTTATTTTAAAACGCATGTTTTTGGCATTGACTGAGTCCAGTGCACCATGGTCGAAGTCGCGAGACCACGCCTGGGTCGTCACGCGACCTTTCCCGGTTCACCGTACACCCTGTCGATGCTCAATTAGTTAAAAAAATAAATTAATAAATAAGGAAGGGAAAAAAATATTAACGGATTGTTTTAATGAGAATAAAAATATTATTATTATTTGAGGATATTATTATTATTATTATTATTATTATTATTCTCCTTATTATTATAATTAATACCTTAATTTAGTTGCTAATATTAACTTATAACATGATTTAATTTTTTTTATTATTATTGTTTTAAGTAGGTAATTTACTTTTAAAACAATTGTATTTTTTTTCTTATTATTGTTTCTATTATTAATATATGTTACCTATTTTATTTAACATTATTTATGATTTGTTTAAGTTTTTTTAGGGTTGGTACTCTTTTTTTTATTCCTTTATTTTTTTTATTCCTTCCATTTTTCCCCTCTCCCTCTTACCTTTCCTCCCCATCATGACCTAGACCCCTTCCCCTATTTTCTTGCCTCACTCTCAC
Source organism: Viscum album (assembly GCA_963277665.1). Taxonomy (NCBI): domain Eukaryota; kingdom Viridiplantae; phylum Streptophyta; class Magnoliopsida; order Santalales; family Viscaceae; genus Viscum; species Viscum album. The sequence continues at coordinate 718,863,694 of OY728157.1, read as the reverse complement.
CCCCTGGAACCCCTCGGCATGCCGCTAGATTTCCCCTCTCCATCAGTCCCTGGCCCCCCTTGCCTTGCCCGATGAACCCAAGCCACCGGCCCCCCTTGCCTTACCCAACGAACCCCAACCACCAGACCTCCCTCCTTCGAGCCGGTTCCCCGTCCGCGCCACCTTCTCCCTCCGGACAAGTCGAAATCGCACCGGACCCCTCCTTCGGTGAATCAGACTCATGCCTCCCTCCGCCCTGTCACTCTTGTCGTCCTCCTCACCCAGCCGGTGCCCCTAGCTGACCTCCTCTAACCATGCGCGCCCCTGCTTCCCTTCTCCCCTGCTCGACTAGCACAACCCTTTTTCGAGGAAGAATCCCCTCCTGATAAAGTCCTCTTCTCTTTTCCATAATTTTTGGTTCTTGTTTTTGGGGTTTTAGTTTATCAGTGGGATGGGTGTCCGATTTTAGAGTTTTTTCATGTTTCTTAGGGTTCGATTTTGATGTTGTGGGCGCTATCTTGCTTGCTTGCAGTGAGGTCGAGGTTCGGATAGGGTTTTACACTATTTTCCGAAATAATTTTCATGCAAGGTAGGTGGTTCCGCGTATAAATATTGTTTGATAAATTAATTTGCATGACTGATTATTTTAGAATGGCCTTCCATTAATTATTTGGGTGCGAACTTATTTTTCAAAAGAATTTAACATGTGTTGATTTATTTCTGTAGCATGTTAGTATATTGCATAGTGAATTTAGGTTAAAACCCTTTCGAGTAATTCGATTGTGTTATATCAGCTATGTAATAAGTTTATTTAATTTGTGAAGAGTTTTAAATTGGATTATGAAGTGGTGAAAATGTGCATTTTGTAACAAAGGGAGTTTTCATGGGAGTTTTGTGTGTGGAAAAGCTTGTGACGTCACTTGAAATTGTTTTATAGAATTTATGAATGGTTTATTAAATGGTATGAGAATTGAGAACTGGTTTTGAAAACTGTATTAGGGTGCACATCATTCCAGAATGAACATTTTTCATTTATTTAATTAGTACCATGTTTATTCCACATCAATTTGATTTTTCTGTGAAAAAAACCAATGTTGTGCTATTTACTGTTTTATATGCTATGTTGTAACTTATTAAAAATTGTTTCATAAACTCTTATGTTTGGCTTATTAAATTGTGTATTTTTTGCAAGGGCGTATTACATGTGATGTAAGATTTTTCATCAAACTATTGGGTGGAACAAGTCACACATTAAATTGTATTTGAGTGCATTAAATGTTGGAATGTATTTTGGGTTTGTTAATAGTTATTTTCATGTGCGTGTAAAACCATGGAACCCTTTTTTATTGCTTTATAATTTTTTTATGGTTCACTTAGTTATGAAAATAGTGTGAAACTTTCTTGAAAAACACTTTAGTGTGTGAATTATTTGAAAATGGTGTTTACGTGTGTAAGTGGTAGTTACTTTAGTGATGAGCGTCTTTTAAATTGTCCAAAATGGGTTAGTTGAGTGTGTAACCTATGCAGATTCTGTTTTGAAAAGATTTTGGTGTGCGTATGGTTTTAAAAGTGGGTTTGGGTGTGGAAATTGTGTTTTTTCATGTGTAAGAACCATGTTTGGATTTTATGCATTATTGTGATAGGTGACTTGAACTTGAAACTTGATTGAGCACAAACCGGGAAACCCAGGTAGCTAGGAGGGTGGACTAGACTAGTGGGCTAGTGTTCCGGAGGTGACTCGACCCGGTTTCGCTAGCAGGACTGACGATTGCAACACTAACTAAACATATGATTTTCTAAGGTTCGTGGCCTTCTAAGCCATGTTTTCTGAGGGTTGTGTCCTTCTAAGCCATGTTTTCTAAGGATCGTGGCCTTCTAAGCCACGTTTCAATGTGACACGACGATCTGGGGACCCAAACTAGCTAACACCCATGCGGTCTCTCCAATGTTAGTGCTCATTGGTTACTTTATTCTCATCGGTGTGACACTTTGGTTATTTTAAAAAGTAAGGGTGTGTGTTTCTTTTTAATTTAAGTTGTTCCATTTGAAACTGTTTTCCTATAACCCGTTTTTTTTAAATTGTTCAACCATTTACTTCCTTGATTTAATTAAAACTACAAATGTATTTGTCATTTAATAATTATGTGTGGAACCTTTTTATTGGGTGACTTCCTGTTGGGCTTTTGGATCACACCCTACATACACCTTTGGGTGTATGTAGTTTCTGTTTCTTTTGTATTCTAGGTTGAGGCATCGTGCTCTGGGATGATGGTTCATATTGTGGATGGTCTTATCAAGCAGGTTAGTGTTTATAGCTTGTGTTCGTCGCACCTCTCTTGTTGATTGGAGGTTTGAGTCAGAGTTTTAGTCACTTTTGTTGTCGTTACATTTTGGATATTGGATCAAGTTGTAAACCATTAAATTTGATTTTTGTTAAGGGTCTGTTTGGTTGTCGATTTTCAATTTTAGTTTATCTATCTTGTTGGTTGTTTGTGTTTACTATTTTGGGTAAATCATTCCCACGTGTAATGTTTTGATACCTGGGCACTTGTGCCAGCCCGTGGGGATTGGAAACGCCCTTCGGGCCATGTCACGGACCGGGTTGGGTGTCAGGTCAGATCGCAACTCATCCTGGTTCGTGACATTGGTACACCCAAATGGGTATCCTAAGATGTTCAAACAATTTAAACAATCTATTTTATCTCAAACAAGGGTGAAATATCCATACTAAGTAGTTTAATTAAATTATAAAAGGTGAAATTAAATTTCATTGGTAGGCACCAATGATTGGCCCAACGTACAATATAAGAGATGCAATGAAATGAAGGGAAAGAGAGTAGAAACCCTACCTTGTAACTGTATAGGATCCTATGCTCTGAGATGATCCTCGATTTGACCTAAAACAGAAGAAAACTGATGATTTTAGAAAACCCCCAATTTTAGGTAAAAAACTTTTACAGCCGATTGTGTGATGGATAATAGATAAGATCCTATGATTCATCATGTGTAACATTTGCCTTAATTAGGGATTTACTTCACACCTGATGATGAAGAAAATGGTGGGGGGATGGAGTCATAGTGGGCTTCTGAAGGAGGAGAGAAGGATGAGGAGGTGCACCACAAGGGGGGCGCTACAATGGGGCGACACACCAAGGGAGAGAGAGGAGAAAAAGACAGAAAATAAAAGAAAATAAATAAATAAAATAAAAAATAAATATAACATAAGAAAATAAGAAAAATATAAAAATTAAATAAATAAGAATAAAATAAAATTAAAGGCATGGAAAAGAAAATGAATTAAAAATAATAAAAATGGGCTAATGCCAATTTTAATTATTTTTTATTTTCTTATAACCCCCTTTTTATTTTAATTTAAAATTTCTATTTATCCCTTTTTTAATTTCTTTTAATTTCCTTTAAAATTTATTTTTATTCCTTTTTAATTTATTTTAATTGTTTTTAACCCCAATGTTATGCTAGGGCCCGGTGTAATATTTTACATAAAACCTATGAAATTATTTAAATAATTTTAATAGTTTCCAAGTACCCACAACAAGGTGTGAAGGAATGAACCCTGGGTTGTTTGAAGGATTTAGACTAAAAATTTAAATGAACCATACCTTGATTAAATACAAGAAATTACATTCATGCTAGTCCTCCACCATCTGAGAAGGGGGTTTGGCCCACCATGAATCCTATGAAATATCTAAACTCTGAAACTTTTAATGCACACTCAACATAGGTGTGTCATCTTCTAGTAATACCAAAGCGAATTGTGGTTCCACATGGAAAATGGGTTGCAACAAAACCATTTGATCGGTTGGGATCGACACATGATGGAAACCTAGACCATTACCTTAATTCAATCATCTATCGCCTAAGTATCTATGTCATCATGGAACCTCAGTGATCGCCTTCACTAGAACTCACATAACATTCCAAGACTACATGTACCCTCATCCTATGATGCTAGAACTATCAATTGTTCAACGCAAAAATGATCATCTGCCTGATCCACAAAAGGATCCATGTGCTGCTCAATAAGGGGAATCACTACTTTATGCCCACTTAGAGAACAACACCTCATGAGTGGGTCCTTGATCTAAAACCTCACCACTAATCTGGTTATCATCATGAAATTATCTCTAAATCCTATATGGATGTCATCCTAAAGACAATTTTGGAAGTTATCAATATGTTCCATAGTCAATGAGTATATCTAGAGAACTCGGTCAAAATAGACATAGAACCACAACCCATTCCTATATAATGAATGTACCAATGTTTTTATTACAATCAGTGTCTACATATACTAAGTCAACAATTCGGTTATCAGGGTCTTAATGAATGGATATACCAGCTACTGCACCAACACTAGACACCCTGTCCTGAGATCCAACCTTGAAACAATTTAACACTTTTCCCCTAGTTCTCAAACCAGAACTCACAGCTAGAAAAAAGAAACTCCAAACTCCAATCCTAAACCTAGGTAGTGTCGTAACACTTCAGGATGGGTATTGGATCTGATACCATTCTATCATGACTCGACCCGACGGAGCTCTAAATACAAATACCCCAAGTCCGTCTTTAATAGGTTAGGGGATGGTGACCAGCACCAAGAAGCCATATCACCCACATGGGATGAATTATCCTTAAGTACATAAACACACACTAACATCTCCAATCCTATTCAATGCTATAATATAAAATAACTAAAAACCGTTCATGCATACATTTATTAACCCATAATTAGAGTACAAAAAGAAAGTACTGGAAAGTCTAAAATGGGGCCAAATACAAGCCCAACCAAAATCAGAAAGTAAAGTACCACCTGCTCAAATAGAGGGGACTCGTGTCAAATGAAACACTAGTATACACCTCAATTTTTATAGTCCAAACTAGCTCCACATGGAACTATTCCACTGAGGACTCCAAAAAAGGTCTTTAGTCTACATAAGACATGACACATGCAAGCATCTCCCATGCAAGGGTGAGTATAACAATATCTATTAGGACGCCCTAAAATCACAAAGCATAAAGTATCAAGATTAACAGTCATCTCTACACAGGTATATTTCTACAACACATATAACGAGAATATCCAGATATACTCAACACATACATGCATTCTCAAGGTAAGATCACGACTTTAAATCTAGCCTTGAATTCCAGCTGGAAGGTTCCACATATCAATTGTCTAGAGACCACGCTCCATGAGTCAAATAGTATTAATGATGTATGTGAGAGAGGTAGTTCTCATTAGGTCTCATCATTATAAGTATATACTGGAAGTCTCGAGAGATATGATACACATATGAGGATCAATCCTAAGACCATGGGGTATACCAACAACTCATTCTGGATTAACCTTATAATTAGAGGACTAGTGCCCGTATAGTGTTGGTCGTGATGATACCAAGAACTCCACCTAGTCAAAGAAGATGATATAGGATCACACTCTGAGCCTCACGGAAGTATTACAACAATTTTTTAAGAAGTAAATGGTGTGTAATATAATTACACTACATTTCCCTTAAACATTGGGTCCTTCCCATGTAAAATAGCATGTGGTGGTGTTAGTATAGATGTAAATGGGGTTCCCCTGCCCATGTACTTCTGCATGTGTCTCGATACACAACTGAGCCCATGTATTCCCAGACTGGCCATGTTTTCATAGGACTACACGACGTTCCCTTGGTAGGGTACTCTTTCCCATGTTTGTGTACCCTCTTAGGTACATTCCAAGCCACTAGGGAAGGCATCACATATTGTGTGATCCTTAACTTCTCATGGGAACCCTAGTCACCGCATAGGGGTCCCACGCGGCGTGTTCCTCCAGAACACACGTCGTGTACCATGGGATTTCACAGATCCCATGGTTTCCTTATCCACATCACTATCCTCTCCTAGGGCCCTAGATCCACCATTAATTTTGGGCACATTGAGCCTCAGAATCTCACTCCGTCTCAATTTATAGATCTGAAAATATTCATAAAAATATTTCAAAGTCTTAAATAAAAAACTAAGACATTAAAATCTTTATGTAGAGGTTTTTCTTATGTTTTTTATTCTCTTTGAATCCTTCCCAAGAATGTTTCTAGAAACTCTTACTGCTAATTAAGTTTTTCTTCTAGAATAACTAATCCTTCTTGTAAATCTTCCATTTTCATATCTTTATCCCCCTGTTTAATTTTTTTCTCAAAATATATTCGGGGTGACACATCAAAACTTTCAACTATAACATGGCCATACTGTTCTAGCCACTTCAAGACCACTAATAGTACCTATTCATCAAGTAAATATGATGATGATTCTTATGTCAAATCAGAAAAAAAATATATAAGAAAATAAGTAACCATTATTATGTAAAACTGATTTAAAGTAGACTTTTTTTATTACGATATACTTACACACGATTCCGACACATTTGTATATTTTCATACATTAGTATCCCTTCCTTATTTACACATGCCTCCTTCCATAACACCTGATGTGGGATGGAAGTGGATTTGGATTTGCATTCAGAAATTTTCATATAAACATAGGGACATAATTATGTTTTTGTTTCATGTCACATAAAATTAATACAATATATTTAAATATGTTCCTTTTTTCAAGTGAATCATACCCCATCCTTTCTTTATGGTAGGGGTATGTTGGTTTTGTTGCTCATTGATTATTTTAAAAACTTTGTTTCTATTTTATAAATTTAAAAATATTAATCAAAGTGATTAATTCACGTATTATCAATAAATTTATTACAAGTCACAATGTATCTAAAAAGATTTTTCTTCCTGATTACTAATAAATGCATCCCACTATTATTGGTTTATCAAGTGTGCACACATATGTGGTGGGTGTGGTTTTATTTTCCCTTAATCATCTTTGATATTAAACTTTATATGAATTGTGTGAAAAAATTTGTGAGACTTTCCAGTGAGAATTAATACAAATTTCATTCAGGATTCATCTACTACAAATACTCTCTACAAGGGATAATTGGGTGTAAGTCAACATTTCATTATTTTTTGTAAGATAAAGAAATTATATCATAATTTTACCCCAATATCATCCCAAATGAATGAATTAAGAATGGGTACAACATTGTTTCATGAAACTACATCAATTGGAACATGCATGCGAGTGATGAGCCCAATGTAACTATTGAACATGGACTTGTTGGGGTTAACAGGATGGCTTCATGCATTCCATCTATCCTTGAATTTTATGCCTTTGTTTCTCACCTTAACAACTGTTTCTAACACATCCACGATACGGTGCTCCTGTTTTTTTATAAGACACCATTTGTTCACCTTCTACGTGTTCCTTTTCTTCAACATCATAAATATGTTATTCCTATAGATTGGTAGCATCATCATGAATAAAAGGTTGTTGTTCCTCTACATTGGGAGCACGAATATATTAAGAAACCTATCATTCCTCAAGATTGGGAGAAACGGAATGTACAGAAGTCATTATATAAATAAGTGTTTGAACATATAATTTATATTATGTAAATTCAGCAGTCAACAAATAATAATATGAGGTAACTCAGTGTATATTACCAAAAAAATATAACCTGATTAATGAACTCTCTTTTTTTGATAAAATATTTAATGGATTTTACCCCTCTATCGAGTATCCAAATATCTTCATTTTGGTCTCTTCTAACATACAAGTCCCCATCAACATTGTGACCACTGTGAAATTATTCCAACACCCCAATGAAAGTTTGATCCTTAGTTGAATTGATATTTGAATCTTCAATGATTATGGTCAATAACAGAACAATTGAACACTTTTAGTTTCGAGGATCTGGAACATAAAATTCTTGTAATGTCTATGATGTTATTATAAATGGTCTATGTTCATACCCTTCCTTACTAAAATCCACTTTCACAAAACACAATTAATCTATTTTATCAGTACTCCTATTATCAACCCACTTTCATTGAAAAATCAGCCTTTGGAATATTTTATAATCTAACTCCCATATTTTTTGATGATTCCAAAGTATGACATATTTGTATAAATTGTACTTATATCCATGGTACTAGATTCATGCATCACTTCATCAAAAAGTGTAACTCCACTATTTTTCATGGTACTGCATTCATCATGTTCATTTTTATAGAATATATAACCATTAATTACATAACCATTATAAGATAATACATGAAAACTTAGTCATATGGCTATCCATCGAAGTCATTTTTAAACTGAATATAGATTTACAGTTGAATCCTTAAAAATATTGTCTCAAAACCATCCTATAAACTATTAATTATGTGTATTTGATATCTAGGTTTCATCCCTTGATGGTTTTAAATTACAAATAATTACTTTGTGGGTTTCAATATATAGGGAAACCTCTAAACTGTTATGAAAAACATAAAGGTGACACTTCTCCAGATCTATAATATTAATTTTGAAAATATCTATTATAGAAATTACTTCACCCATAATCCACCATGTGTGATGATATTTTGGTAGACCAATGTTTTCCGCACCGAAACATTAATCGGTACAGAATTGAACGACTTCCTAAACAACTTATCACTACACAATACAACATTATAGCCAACTTAGAATTTTGATATACCATTTCAAAATATTAATATACCATTCATAGAAGTACATCCATATGTAATGTACAATACCACATAGTTTAATCTCTCTTACCATGTGAACCATCATGTGAACCATTATATTAAAAAAATATTGATGGGAATAATATATGCAATTCACACAATATGGCATCAATTTCATTTTCCAAAGTTGGTAATTTCACCATTTTTAAAACTTTGATACATATAGATTTAAAAAAGAAATATATCTTAGTTCATATATGATAGACATTCCTAGGGAAAATGCAGAGTAAAGATACAAGCATTAGATCTTACATCAAAACATGACAATTATGTGATTTCAGACCCTTTAACTTTAAATTCGTCTTTGTTATGATATTCTTCATATTCTAAGAATACAACTCTAGAACCTTCATATCATTAAAGAAGTTTTAAATTTGATATCTCTATTTCCTATAAAGAGTTTAAGCAGTTGGAGAAAGAAAAGTTTGTTTTCACCCTTCACTGGAGCCAACTCTTCAATTATTGTCATGTCAATCATGTCCAACCTAGCCTTAATTCCATATTTCATTTTTTTGGGTGAATTTAGTAACATTCCAATAACCCCATCACATAAAAAAATTTCAACATGCATGACATCAATAAAATATATGATATAAAAAAATTTCCATTATGGTAATTCAAAAAAATGATAGCTTTTTTCCTTCTGTTTTTTTTAAGGTTTTCCAAAAAAAATTTACCAAAAGCAGTGTACATATCTTTTAATTTAACAAGAAACTAATAACCTATTAGTGGATACAAGTTTGTTTTTTCTTATGATCTCCCATTGAATGATTTCATCTTATATGGGTAATTATATCTCCAGGTTAGAAATATATGATTTCCTAGAAACCTAGTATTCGATGAAAGTTTCACCCCATTTGACTGTGTACCTTATTCACAAATGGGACACCCTTTAGTTCCTTTAATTATATATCCTAATATATTTCCATAATCAGTAAAGTAATTTATTTTCCTATTCAATATTAATCTTGATGTTAAACCTTTATTTCTCCAAGAATCATACAACATAACACCAGAATCCCACAATAATTTCAAATCTTCGATCAATGGAGATAAATAAACATCAATATCATTACCTGGTTGTTTTGGTCCTAATATAAGCATAATTAAAGTAATTTATTTCCATTCTATGAATAACCATAGTGGAAAGTTATAATTTACCAAAATAATCAGCCTTATACTACAATTACTATTTTGAAAACAAAAAATATCCACTCCCTCTGTAGATAGTGAAAGATGAAGGTTCATCAGCTCATTTCCAAATTCAGGATACACGTGATCAATTCTATTCCATTGGGGACTGTCTACTGGGTGATGAAGTTTTCCCTAATTATTTCTTGTATATGTGTTCCACACTAATTTTTTTCGTCACCTCACTTCCATATAGTAAGATAAACGTGGGAATGATTGAAAAGTAGCATACAACTTTTATAGGAGCTAATTTTTTTTCTTGTATCAAGAAGAACCACACTTTGGGAACTTTTTAGGGGATTTTTGGTCCTTGTGAACAAGTATACAATCATATATATGGAAAATTATTCTTTCAAATATCATACCCACTGAACGTAGCATTTTTTAGTGTTATATGTTCGGAAACGAAGCTTATTATATTCTAGGAGCATATCATTCAATAGAGAAAGTAGTTTAGTAAAACCGGTGTCACCCCACCCATTTTCATATTTTAAATTATAAAACTTTAGTATAGCTTATAATTTTTTATATTTAGTAAAACAATCATATAATAGCATCTTTACATGACTATTTAACTTCTCAAACAATTTTGTACAATCAAAAAGTTCATCTTCAACTGTCGTTATCATTTTCTCAATACAATTCTCATCATCATTCACACCTATAATCAAATCCTTGATATAATATTTATCATTTTCCCCACTTGTAATCATATAAAATGATCTATAAAACATAGTCTTGTCCCAATCAATAGATAAATTTAGTGTTTTACCATGTTTAGTCCAATATTTATAACTTTGATTTATTCCATGAGAGATCAAGTGTTCTTCCAACTCTTCTAGACTAATTAGTCTTGAATAACAATAACATAAACATGGAAAAAGGATTTGAGAAGGGTCGTATGTATGATCTTTTGAAAACTAGACGAACCCTTTCACCCCATCCTCACACAATTTTGTCATACGATTGGAATCCATCCATTTTCAAGTAATATCCATCCTATTTTATTTGATAATATTAGTATTTAAAAAAAATAAAGTGTAAAAACTATTTCATAGAGAAAGTTCATCTTATGATTAAAATATTAGTGTAAAGTAAGATCATTAATGGTTATGATTTTAAAGACATAAATTGGTTTACTAATGGTTATGATTTTACAAACATGGGTTATTATTAATCTTTTCTATGTTATATAAACATAATTTACCATATCTTTCACTAATTCATGTCCCAAGAGACACCGCTCCCCTATCAAAACCAAACGTAGAGGCGATCAACATATGATATTTAATACAAAGCTTCAAAACTAGCTATCTATATCAATTCTTCATAACTATTTTTATACAATAATTACAATTTGTAAGATTTAAAATTTTCCCTCTCAACATTTGGCATAATATAATTTCTATAATTTGGTTTCATAAAAGGAAAACAATATTGAAAGATAATACTCTAATGGTCACCAAAAATAAAATACACATGGTAATAACATGTTTTAAAAAGGCATTGTGGTTTTAATCCATGGGATTAAGAGGGATACTAGGAATCAAATGGGTAGAATTGTTTGATTTTAATATGTGGGAGGAGGAGGGATACTTGGAACTTGGAGCTGATAACCAACTATGCACCACAAAAACATTGCTTACTTATAATTTGTAGTCACCACCTTACATAATAAGTGAGCGGTGTTTTTACGGTGTAAAACTAGGAGTTCCATGAAATTAGAGTGAGAAATAATGATGAATGGGTGAAAATGAATGTGAAGGTAAGGAAGAGGGTAAGACAACAATGGATTGAGGCAAAAGATATTTAGTGGAACATGGGAGCAGGAGGGATAGTTGGAACTTAGAGTTGATTACCAGTTGTGCACTGTAAATAAAAATATATTAAAATTTTAAATTGTATCTTTGATTTTTAAATAAATAAATATATTTATTATATATATATATATTAAAAATATTATATATATATATATATATTAAAAAAATATTTATGTAAATATAAATATATTTATGTATACTAGGAACAAAATGAACTATAGGTAAACCCATGGTCCTAGAAAATTTATTAATAAAAGGAAAATTCAATCACATGAGATAGGAGGCTTCAATGTTAATAAATGACACAAAAAGCAACACCAAGACAAGATAACCTTAAAAATCATCTTCTTTTGTGTATACCTCCCCTTCCTTGGGAACCACCCCAACTTTTTGGGTGCCTTCCTCTCTTCCATTACTTTGGAGCTTTCCAGTTGTCCTCTGGATCATCCATACATGATGACTCATCCTCATTGGCATGGGGCTCCATGTATTGATCACCAGTGAAATCATTTTTTGGTACTGAAAAAGAACTATTATGAAGATTTTAAAACTCCTCACAAAACACTTTTCTGTTTTGAGATCTATTAAAGATATCAGTCAAATTAACTCTATTTTTATTCAGGTTAGAGTTCAGTGGGATAGTGACATCCTCCTTGGTTGAAACCTCATTCTATGTTATTTCATCTGCTACCCTTTTTAAGAGAGAGTTTAAGGAAGAATCAATATCCCCCACAATACTTTTCCAATACTTCACTTCATACAAATCTTTGAGATCATCTTTGTGCACCTGCTCCTTTTCCTGCACTTCAGGCTACACAAGCATGGCCTCCGTAAGCATAGGTGAGGAAGCTATGAGTTTTCTAGGCATTAACAATTGAAAACCCTCTTTATAATTGTTTGTTATTATTATTGATAAATTATGTTGAAAAAAATATTTATATACACATAATAAAAATTATTTATACACACATAATCAACGTTATTTATATACACATAATTTAAATTACCAATTCAAGGTAATCAAAATTATTTATAAATTATTTATATAATATATTAATTCAAAATTATTAATTCAAGATAATCAAAAATATTAATTCAAAAATATTAATTCAAAAATATTAATTCAAAAATATTAATTCAAAATTATTATTAATTCAAAATGATTAATTCAAAATGATTATTAATTCCAAATTCACTACTGAAAATCCGGCCTTTAGCGACCGCCATTGGCGGTCGCTGTTGCCTCGTCGCTAGAGGCTTTCAGCGACCGCCAAGGGTGGTCGCTATAGAAGGCCGGCAGATCGGCCTTCAGTGACCGCCAAGCGGTCGCTGCAGCCCCTCTGCCGGGCACCCTATAGCGACTGCCTATGGCGGTCGCTAGTCTAAAAAAAAATTTAAATTTTTTTTATTGAATTGAATATATAAATATATATATATATATATATAAATATTCATATTATATTATTAAATACAATATTTTAAATATATATATATAATATATATTTTAAATGTTTTAATATATATATAATATATATATAATATCAAATCATTGTGCTATAATAATTTAAAAACTTCGATTCAAGATATAATCTCATTTCAGGTCTTTCGGAGCACGTTTGCTCCGAATGGGACCGTCGCACGCCGTTTTGGTGTTTTATGGCGCCGAAAACGCGTTTCCGGCCGCCGCGGTCAAACGGAACCTCTGAATGAGGTGCCGTCTGGCCGACCATTTCACAATTCACGCCCCGGATGTTTTCGTACGGTTTCGTGGCATTCAGAGGTCGTTCGGGTGATTTTGACCCCCCAACGCGCCATTTCAGCGCGCGCCGCACTGCTGAAAAGGACACAATCGGACGTGCCGTGCGCACCGCACGTCTGATGGACGTGCAGCCTCCTCCTGCATCTCAGGAATAATATTTTTATCGTTCCCATGCGGTTTCAGGTCGTTCGGAGCACGTTTGCTCCGAATTGGACCGCCGCACACCGTTTTGGTGTTTTAGGGCACCGGAAACGCGTTTACGGCCGCCGCGGTCAAACGGCACCTCCGAATGAGGTGCCGTCTGGCCGACCATTTCAAAATTCACGCCCCGGATGTTGTCGTACGTTTTCGTGGCATTCGGAGGTCGTTCGGGTGGTTTTGACCCCCCAACGCACCATTTCAGCGCGCGCCGCGCTGCTGAAAAGGACACAATCGGACGTGCCACGCGCACCACACGTCCGCTGGACGTGCTGCCTCCTCCTGCATCTCAGGAATAATATTTCTATCGTTCCCGTGCGGTTTAAGGTCTTTCGGAGCACGTTTGCTCCGAATGGGACCGCCGCACGCCGTTTTGGGGTTTAATGGCGCCCGAAATGCGTTTCCAGCCGCCGCGGTCACACGGCACCTCCGAATGAGGTGCCGTCTGGCCGACCATTTCACAATTCACGCCCCGGATGTTGTCGTACGGTTTTGTGGCATTTGAAGGTCGTTCGGGTGGTTTTGACCCCCCAACGCGCCATTTCAGCGCGCGCCGCGCTGCTAAAAAGGACACAATCGGACGTGTCGCGCGCACCGCACGTTCGATGGACGTGCGGCCTCCTCCTGCATCTCAGGAATAATATTTCTATCGTTCTCGTGCGGTTTCAGGTCGTTCGGAGCACGTTTGCTCCGAATTGGACCGCCGCACGCCGTTTTGGTGTTTTATGGCGCCGGAAACGCGTTTCCGGCCGCCGCGGTCACACGGCACCTCCGAATGAGGTGCCATCTGGCCGACCATTTCAAAATTCACTCCCCGGATATTGTCGTACGGTTTCGTGGCATTTGGAGGTCGTTCATGTGGTTTTGACCCCCCAACGCGCCATTTCAGCGCGCGCCGCGCTGCTGAAAAGGACACAATCGGACGTGACGCGAGCACCGCACGTCCGATGGAGGTGCGGCCTCCTCCTGCATCTCAGGAATAATATTTCTATCGTTTCCGTGCGGTTTCAGGTCATTCGGAGCACGTTTTCTCCGAATTGGACCGCCGCACGTCGTTTTGGTGTTTAATGGCGCCGGAAACGCCTTTCCAGCCGCCGCGGTCACACGGCACCTCCGAATGAGGTTCCGTCTGGCCGAAAATTTCACAATTCACGCCCCGGATGTTGTCGTACGGTTTCGTGGCATTCGGAGGTCATTCGGGTGGTTTTGACTCCCCAACGCGCCATTTCAGCGCGCGCCGCGCTGCTGAAAAGGACACAATCGGACGTGCCGCGCGCACCGCACGTCCGATGGACGTGCTGCCTCCTCTTGCATCTCAGGAATAATATTTCTATCGTTCTCGTGCGGTTTCAGGTCGTTCGAAGCACGTTTGCTCCGAATGGGACCGTCGCACGCCGTTTTGGTGTTTTATGGCGCCGGAAACGCGTTTCTGGCCGCCGCGGTCAAACGGCACCTCCGAATGAGGTGTCGTCTGGCCGAACATTTCACAATTCACGCCTCGGATGTTTTCGTACGGTTTAGTGGCATTCGGAGGTCGTACGGGTGGTTTTGACCCCCCAACGCGCCATTTCAGCGCGCGCTGCGCTGCTGAAAAGGACACAATCGGACGTGTCGCGCGCACCGCACGTCCGATGGACGTGCGGCCTCCTCCTGCATCTCAGGAATAATATTTCTATCGTTCTCGTGCGGTTTCAGGTCGTTCGGAGCACGTTTGCTCCGAATTGGACCGCCGCACGCCGTTTTGGTGTTTTAGGGCGCCGGAAACGCGTTTCCGGCCGCCGCGGTCACACGGCACCTCCGAATGAGGTGCCGTCTGGCCGACGATTTCACAATTAATGCCCCGGATATTTTCGAACGGTTTCGTGGCATTCGGAGGTCGTTCGGGTGGTTTCGACCCCCCAACGCGCCATTTCAGCGCGCGCCACGCTGCTGAAAAGGACACAATCGGACGTGCCGCACGCACCGCACGTCCGATGGACATGCGGCCTCCTCCTGCATCTCAGAAATAATATTTCTATCGTTCCCGTGTGGTTTCAGGTCGTTCGGAGCACGTTTGCTCCGAATGGGACCGCTGCACGCCGTTTTGGTGTTTTATGGCGCCGGAAACGCGTTTCCGGCCGCCGCGGTCAAATGGAACCTCCGAATGAGGTTCCGTCTGGCCGACCATTTCACAATTCACTCCCCAGATATTTTCGTACGGTTTCGTGGCATTCGGAGGTCGTTCGGGTGGTTTTGACCCCCCAACGCGCCATTTCAGCGCGCGCCGCGCTGCTGAAAAGGACACAATCGGACGTGTCGCGTGCACCGCACGTCCGATGGACGTGCGGCCTCCTCCTGCATCTCAGGAATAATATTTTTATCGTTTTCGTGCGGTTTCAGGTCGTTCGGAGCACGTTTGCTCCGAATTGGATTGCCGCACGCCGTTTTGGTGTTTAATGGCACCGGAAACGCATTTCCGGCCGCCGCGGTCACAAGGAACCTCCGAATGAGGTTCCGTATGGCCTAACATTTCAAAATTCACGTCCCGGATGTTGTCGTACGGTTTCATGGCATTCGGAGGTCGTTCGGGTGGTTTTGACCCCCCAACGCGCCATTTCAGCGCGCGTCCCGCTGCTGAAAAGGACACAATCGGACGTGTCGCGCGCACCGCACGTCCGATGGACGTGCGGCCTCCTCCTGCATCTCAGGAATAATATTTCTATCGTTCTCGTGCGGTTTCAGGTCATTCGGAGCACGTTTGCTCCGAATTGGACCGCCGCACGCCGTTTTGGTGTTTTGTGGCACCGGAAATGCGTTTCCGGCCGCCGCGGTCACACGGAACCTCCGAATGAGGTGTCGTCTGGCCGAACATTTCACAATTCACGCCCCGGATATTGTCGTATGGTTTTGTGGCATTCGGAGGTCGTTCGGGTGGCTTTGCCCCCCCCCAACGCGTCATTTCAGCGCGCACCGCGCTGCTGAAAATGACCCAATCGGACGTGCCGCACGCACCGCACGTCGGATGGACGTGCGGCCTCCTCCTGCATCTCAGGAATAATATTTCTATCATTTCCGTGCGGTTTCAGGTCGTTCGGAGCACGTTTACTCCGAATTGGACCGCCGCACGCCGTTTTGGTGTTTAATGGCGCCGGAAAAGCGTTTCCGGCCGCCGCGGTCACACGGCACCTCCGAATGAGGTGTCGTCTGGCTTACCATTTCACAATTCATGCCCTGGATGTTGTCGTACGGTTTCGTGGTATTCGGAGGTCGTTCGGGTGGTTTTGACCCCCCTACGCGCCATTTCAGTGCGCGCCGCGCTGCTGAAAAGGACACAATCGGACGTGCCGCGCGCACCGCACGTCTGATGGACGTGCGGCCTCCTCCTGCATCTCAGGAATAATATTTCCATCGTTCCCGTGCGGTTTCAGGTCGTTCGGAGCACGTTTGCTCCGAATTGGACCGCCGCACGCCGTTTTGGTGTTTTATGGCGCCGGAAATGTGTTTCCGGCCGCTGCGGTCACACGGCACCTCCGAATGAGATTCCGTCTGCCGACCATTTCACAATTCACACCCCGGATATTGTTGTACGGTTTCGTGGCATTCGGAGGTCGTTCGGGTGGTTTTGACCCCCCAACGCGCCATTTCAGCGCGCGCCGCGCTGCTGAAAAGGACACAATCGGACGTGTCGCGCGCACCGCACGTCTGATGAACGTGCGGCCTCCTCCTACATCTCAGGAATAATATTTCTATCATTCCCGTGCGGTTTCAGGTCGTTTGGAGCACGTTTGCTCCGAATTGGACCGTCGCACGCCGTTTTGGTGTTTTAGGGCGCCGGAAACGCGTTTACGGTAGCCGCGGTCAAACGGCACCTCCGAATGAGGTTCCGTCTGGCCGACCATTTCACAATTCACGACCCGGATGTTGTCGTATGGTTTCGTGGTATTTGGAAGTCGTTCGGGTGGTTTTGACCCCCCAACGCGCCATTTCAGCGCGCGCCGCGCTGCTGAAAAGGACACAATCGGACGTGTCGCGCGCACCACACGTCCGATGGACGTGCGGCCTCCTCCTGCATCTCAGGAATAATATTTCTATCGTTTCTTTGCGGTTTCAGGTCGTTCGAAGCACGTTTGCTCCGAATTGGACCGTCGCACGCCGTTTTGGTGTTTTATGGCACCCAAAACGCGTTTCCGGCCGCCTCAGTCACACGGCACCTCTGAATGAGGTGCCGTCTGGCCGACCATTTCACAATTCACGCCCCGGATGTTGTCGTACGTTTTCTTGGCATTCGGAGGTCGTTCGGGTGGTTTTGACCCCCCAACGCGCCATTTCAGCGCGCGCCGCGCTGCTGAAAAGAACACAATCGGACGTGCCGCGCGCACCGCACGTCAGATGGACGTGCGGCCTCCTCCTGAATCTCAGGAATAATATTTCTATCATTCCCGTGTGGTTTCAGGTCATTCGGAGCACGTTTGCTCCGAATTGGACCGCCGCACGCCGTTTTGGTGTTTTATGGCGCCGGAAACGCGTTTCCGGCCGCCGCGGTCACACGGCACCTCCGAATGAGGTGACGTCTGGCCGACCATTTCACAATTCACGCCCCGGATATTGTCGTACGGTTTCGTGGAATTCGGAGGTCGTTCGGGTGGTTTTGACCCCCCAACGCGCCATTTCAGCGCGCGCCGCGCTGCTGAAAAGGACACAATCGGACGTGCGGGGGTGCGGGGGGCTGTATGGGGGTGGCGGGGGGCTGTACGGGGGTGAGGGGGGCTGTACGGGGGTGGCGGGGGGCAGTACGGGTGTGTGGGGGGATGTACGGGGGTGCGGGGGGGGGGGGGGGGGGGCTGTACGGGGGTGCGGGGGGCTGTACGGGGTTGCGGGGGGCTGTACGGGGGTGGCGGGGGGCAGTACGGGGGTGCGGGGGGCAGTACGGGGGTGTGGGGGGTTGTACGGGGGTGCGGGGGGGCTGTACGGGGGTGCCGGGGGGCTGTACGGGGGTGCGGGGTGCTGTACGGGGGTGTAGGGGGGGGGGGGCTGTACGGGTGTGCAGGGGGCTGTACGGGGGTGGCGGGGGGCAGTACAGGGGTGCGGGGGGCAGTACGGGGGTGCAGGGGGGTTGTACGGGGGTGCGGGGGGGCTGTACGGGGGTGTGGGGGGGCTGTACGGGGGTGCGGGGGGCTGTACGGGGGTGCGGGGGGGGGGGGGGGGGGGGGGGTTGTACGGGGGTGCGGGGGGCTGTACGGGGGTGGGGGGGGGATGTACGAGGGTGCGGGGGGGCTGTACGAGGGTGCGGGGGGTTGTACGGGGGTGCGGGGGGGGGGGGGGGCTGTACGGTGGTGCGGGGGGCTGTACGGGGGTGCGGGGGGGCTGTACGGGGGTGCGGGGGGCTGTACGGGGGGTGCGGGGGGCTGTACGGGGGTGGAGGGGGGCAGTACGGGGGTGCGGGGGGCTGTACGGGGGTGCGGGGGGTGTACGGGGGTGCGGGGGGGCTGTACGGGGGTGCGGGGGGGCTGTACGGGGGTGCGGGGGGCTGTACGGGGGTGCGGGGGGCTCTCCGGGGGTGCAAAGGCCATCCCATTGATTACAAAAGTGAAAAATAAAAGTGATAACATCTAATTAATACATATTTCTTTTATCGATACCATACAAAAATTTATAAAAAATATATTGGATAATACATAATCTATAATATCAGATTTATTGATCTGTTGGAATTAGTTCGACTTTTTCAAATGTAGAATCATTCAAGATTATCTGATCAAAAACTCAATATGTGTATAAAATATTTAAAAGACCACCATGGATGGTAATAATGCATTACTTAAATGAATAAATACAGTACATCAATGTCAACCCTACCAGTAAAAACAAAAAACATATCTCGTGAATATATGGTGCGTCACGCGTTGTCATCACTGCTACCTCCTTCTGGTGGGCCAGGTGCCTACAACAAATAAACATTATAAATATTTTAATAACAAAAATAATTTAAATTAAATAAATAAATACAGTATATACCTGCGTCGTATGATCCCCTGTACCATCAGCTCGACACACATATTCCTGCAGTGCTCTAACCTCAGCTGTCAATTGCGCATTTGTCTCCTCGGAAGCGCGCAGCCGTGCCTCAAAATCTGACATCTGTTGTGTCATATGAGCAACAGCTGGACCGACAACCGCAACGCGTGACACTACAGAACGAGGAATCCCTGCTCCATAGGTCAAACTATAGCCATGCCCGTCCCGACCAATAATGCGATGAAAGATCTCATCCCGTCGCATGGGAAGCTGTCGCTGGTCCTCTGGAAGATGTTCTAACTCAGCTTCAAATTGTGCCTGTGAAATATTTAAATATATATATATATATATATATGTTAATATATAGATTTATGTAATTATTGGTAAGTACAGACACTTACTATCAATGCTGCAACCTCTGGATCATTGCGATCACGAGTCCTTATCCACACCGACATTTTATCAGTTGCTGCACCTTGCCCTCGCAACTATATATTAAAAGAATATAAACACAAAACCATATTAATTAATAAATTAAAAAATGAATAATATATACCTCATGTCGGATCTAAGACACGTGACGAGTCCCGAGCCTGTGAGCTGGTCCCTGCAACGCTCGATTCTCCGAATGGCGTGTTGACACCTCCTACATTCAATTCATTCAAATTTCAAACAAATCACATATTCTTGAAAAAATATATACAGCAAAATAATTAATATACAAACCACAACACCCTCAGTAGACCAATATGCAACCAAGTCACGCCACTGAGCCGGGAGGACACCTCTCGGGACTTTTTCCAAAATGTCAAGGGCACCCACATTTGGTACCCAGTGGTCCCTCTTCACTTTGCCTTTATAATCTTTCCACATCTTACGGCATTTTCTCATACACACGGGCCGAAACTCTTCAGGGCATACTTTCAAATTTTTCTATAAAGAAAATAATCAAACATATTAGTATTCTTTATAAATAGAAAATAAAGTAAAATTATTTTCTTACCTGAACCTCCCTCCATAGACGATCTAATGTATCCTGAGGGATAGAAGCCCAATCACGCGTGGTCAATGTAAATCGATGTGGGTCACGTATGATATGACCCAGCTGACGAATAAATGCCGGGGCATTCGGTCCCACGGGATGAAATACCTCATCAAATGAAACATCTATCGTCGTGTCGGAATTCCATGATAATATGCCACGACCATGGCCTCTCCTGCGAGAGGAAGAAGTAGCCGAGTATGATCCTGTTGAAAACAATTTTATATATAAATTGACAAATGTTATATATATATATATGTCAATTACATAAAAATATATAGACAATGACATTCAAACATACCTCGACCCTGAGACGTAGATGCCTCAGATGGATGATGTGGATCTTCTGCCTCTTCCCCTGACATGTCTGCAGTCATAGAAAATATCAGTAATGAGTCCAAAGTGTTTAAAAGATAAATTGGATTGTTCTTAATAAATCAAACTTGTAAAACTGTTAATCAAACAAAAAATGGATTGAATAATTAGTTGTGAATGAATTTTAAAAAATCAGAAAGTTAATCAACCTAAATATTTATGACTGAATTAACTTACAAAAGTGAGGATTAAAACTTATAAGGATTTATAAAATGATTAGATAATTTATGATATCCTTGGACATTCTACTGAATAGCGGGAAAACAATTATACCTTTCATTAAGCATGCAAATCGACCGTTTCTCCTTCAACAGCCGCTCTGACCCAATAAATATCTTCTTCATGTTGAACTCCGGTATGTTGATCAAGTTGTTGGTAAACAAACGGAACAGTCTCGGGTTCATCTTCTTCAAATAAAAACACTCCTCGCCGAGACATTTTGACAACAACTTGCCAACTTGGATCCGAAGGCAAAGTAACGAAGAATACTTGTTCCGCTTGTGATGTCAAAATGAAAGGTTCATTCTCAACTCATTCATTATTTCTGTATAACATATAGTTAAAATTCACCAATGAAAACTGATATTGATCGACTTTACATCCACGCACTGGATCAACCCAATTACACTTTAACAATATGTACTTCAAACCGTGTGTGTATACAACTTCAATGATGTCTATCAATTGACCATAGTAATAACCAGAATCGACAAAGGGACAACCGATGCCACTGTTTTGTGTTGCTCGTTTGTCGTCAACATATTTAATGCGAAATCGAAAACCATTAGCATCAATAGCTTTATAACGACGAGCCGTTATAGATGGACCCTCAGCCAGTTGGATAAATACTTCAGGTAGCATGGGGTCCCCTAACTCCCTCAGCTTACGAACCTACATAATTTATAAAAATCAATACTGATATATGCAGAAAGAATTAGTTTAATACTTCACTCATAATGAAAATCAATTTATACATACATAATCCTTGAACCAATCATGAAATGCCGCATAATGAGATTGTTGAATTTGCAACTCAGTCGCACGATGCATCTCTTCTTTTATCTCATTAATGTGTTTCCTGCAAATGATTACGCGATGTTTAAAAGATCAACTTATGCAAACAAAACATGTAAAAGTTATACAAGCACATTGATAAGATACTTACTGCATTAATGGTGCAACTGATGGAGTATTGAACAAGATATATCGATGTGCTTGTATCCACTCGATGTTGTCCATAACAAATGTGGTTCCTTCTCCAACTGGACCATCATGAATCCGAGAGGGCTTATCTAATTTTGTTTCAACATCCGTAAGATATTCTGCACAAAAGGTAGTACACTCATCCATCAAATAACCATTGGCTATTGATGCCTCTGGACGAGCTCTGTTGCGTACAAATCTTTTCAATGTACTCAAATACCATTCAATAGGATACATCCACCTGAATTGCACTGGACCAGCAGCCATTACTTCATCAGTTAGGTGCACTGTCAAGTGGACCATAACATCGAAAAATGAGGGGGGGAATAGTTTCTCAAAGTGACAAAGCGTAAGTACAATTCGGTCCTGCAAACTTTTTAAATCACTCATTCGTTGATTCTTAAACAAAGCTGTCTAAAAAAATTACTCATCTCAATCAAGGGCTGAACAACATTGGGGGATAAACAATCACAAATTGCGATTGGAATCAACTGCTAAAGTAATATGTGATTGTAATGACTTTTCAACCCTTGCAATGTCTTGCTCGTCAGATTCACACACTTTGAAATATTAGAAGAGTAACCATTAGGCACCTTGACCATATTCAAAATGGAAAGAAATGTCTCTTTCTCCTCTGTAGTCATCGAATACTGTGCAGCAGGCATATATGCCTTGTTTCCCTCAGCTAACTGTAAATGCAACTGTTTCCTTAAACCCATTTCTTCCAAATCACGGCGTGCATTAACATGGTCCTTTGACTTTCCACTGACACCTAAAATGGTCCACAATATGTTATCACAAACATTTTTTTCAATGTGCATGACATCCAAATTATGCCTCAACATGTTAGTTTTCCAATACGGAAGACTATAAAAAATACTTTTCTTTTTCCAATTGTGACTGCACTGCCTACCCGCAGCACGAATATTACGTACTGGAGGAGCCACCAAATCCTGAATTTCATATATCGTACGGATGTTTTCTTCCTCAATTTGCGATAACATTTCGACTCCTGTAATGATCTTTGGTGTTGGGCTGAACTCTCTAGAACCATCAAATGTCACTCTGTCCTTTCTGAACCTGTGCTGGGGAGGGAGAAAACGCCTGTGACCCATGTATGCCCATTTATTGGAATGTTTAAGCCATACAGATTTTTTACTTTTATTGCAACAAGGGAAAGCAAATTCCCCTTTCGTACTCCAGCCTGATAAATTTGCATAAGTTGGGAAGTCATTGATTGTCCACAATAAAGCAGCATGCAGTTTGAACATTTCATTCGTTTCGCAGTCATAAGTCATCACACCATCGCCCCAAAATTCATTCAACTCATCAATCAATGGATGAAGGTAAACATCAATCTTATCCCCCAGACTTTTAGGTCCATCAATAAGAGTGGAAAGTAATATAAATTGTTGCTTCATACAAAGCCACGGAGGAAGATTATATGGAACCAACACCATGGGCCATGTGCTATGAGTTGCACCAACCATAGACTTGAATGGATTGAAACCATCTGCTGCCAATCCCAATCGGACATTACGAACATCTTTAGCAAAGTCGGGATGTCTCTTATCAAAATCCTTCCATGCATGAGAGTCTGTCGGGTGGGTTAACATGTCACTTTCATGAACTCTTTCTGCATGCCATCTCATTAAATTAGAAACTTTAGATGACATAAAAAATCTTTTCAACCTCGGTTTAAGGGGAATGTAACGCATTTTCTTTACGGCAATCAGTTTCCCCTGTATCGCAATCTGACTTTGATGAGTCTTATTTCCCCTGTTCTCTTTCCACCTGGAAGCGCCACAAACCGTACAAATATCCAAATGAGCAGTTTCATTTCTAAACAACATAAAGTTGTTTGCACATGAATCTATAGTCTCATATGTAAAACCTAATTTCTCTGTCAACTTACGAGCATAGTAATACGACTCAGGAATCTTAGCGTCGACAGGAAGAAATTTTTTCAATAAAACCAAAAGCATGTCGAATGATGTTTCTGACCAATTATTCAAAGTCTTCAAATCCAAAAACTCCACGATAAACGACAGTTTATTGTAAGAAGTACATCCAGGATATAATTCTGTTTTCGCATCATCAAGTACTTCAAAAAACCTCCTCGAATCACGATCTGCACCAGAGCGAAGATTTATCTCACCGGTCTCAAGATTCTGGATGTCAATGCCTTCAGGATCAAACCCACGTACCATTTCAGAAAGCATTTCATGCATTGGATCAGTCATCCTTGCATCAACATCTATCTGAGCTGCATCTGTATTTTGACAACGAACATATTCTTCTCCATGACGAGTCCAACTCTTATAATTTTTCAGAAATCCATTAAAGAAAAGGTACTCCCTCACAGTATCTCGTGTGAATTGATATCTGTTAGCACATTCTCTACATGGACAACTAATATAGTCACTTTCAAATCCTTTCATGAAGTCAATAAACTGCATAATGCCATTGAAATATTCTCTAGACATTTGATTTGGAAGATCAATCCAACTCTTATCCATAATAATATATGTATAACAAACATTTACACAATACTTATTACATTTACATTTTTCAAATCAACTATATTCAAAATAAATATTAACCATTTGTTTATGAACCATTGATAAAATAATAATGTAACTGAAAGCTCATGTTACCTGATTGAGCTACAAACCTGAAAGGGAGGGGAGCCGAAGGCGGTGCTGCGAGGGAGAGGAGGCAGCGGAGGGGAGCCGGAGCCAAAGGCGGTGCGGCAAGGGAGGGGACGGGCGGCGGCGGGCGGCGGGGGAGCTGGAGGAGAGGAGGCGGTGAGGGGACGGGGGACGGGCAGCGAGGGGGGGGGGGGTGTCCAGGGTCGGGGGGGGGGGGGGGGAGGGGGCTGTCCGAGGTGCGGGGAGGGGTGTCCGGGGTGTCGGAGGCCTGTCAGGGGTGCGGGCAGGGGTGTTCGGGGTGCGGGGGGGGGGGGGGATGTCTGGGGTGCAGGTGGGCTGTCGGGGGTGTGGGGTGGGGTGTCTGGGGTGCGGGGGCCTGTCCGGGGTGCGGGGGGGCTGTCCGGGTTCGGAGGGGGGTGTCCGAGTGCAGGGGGGGCTGTCCGGGGTGCGGGGAGGCATCCGGGGTGCGGGGGGGCGGTCCGGAGTGCGCGGGGGGGGGGGGGGGGGGGGGTGCTGTCCGGGGTGCGGGGAGGCGTCCAGGGTGCGGGGGGCGGTCCGGAGTGCGCGGGGGAGGGGGGGGGGGGCTCTCCGGGGGTGCGGGGAGGCGTCCGGGGTGCGGGGGGCGGTCCGGAGTGCGCGGCGGGGGCTGTCCGGGGTGCGGGTGCCGTCCGGGGTGGGGGGGGGGGCGAGAGGCCGGAGGGCGGCCGCCGGAGGCCTGAGGGCGGAGGGCGGCGGCCGGAGGGCAGGCGGCGAGGGAGGGCGGGCGGCGGGGGAGGGCGGGCGGCGGGGGAGGGCGGGCGGCGGGGGAGGGCGGGCGGCGGGGGAGGGTGGGCGGCGGGGGAGGCCGGGCGGCGGGGGGAGGCCGGGCGGCGGGGGAGGCCGGGCAGCGGGGGAGGGGAGGGCGGCGAGGGATGGAGGGGGTTAGGGCGGCGATCGGGGAGATCGGGGTCGAGGGGGCGCGGGGGGGGGGGGGGGGGGGGCGCAGAAGCCCCCCGTTTTTTTATGTAGGTTAGCGACCGCCAATGGCGGTCGCCCGAGTCTGGGGGGCTTCAATGCCCCCTTTTCTAGTAGTTATTATTAAATCAAAATAACTATTAATTCAAAATAATTATTAATTCAAAATTATTTATAAATTATTTATATAAATTATTAATTCAAGATAATCAAAATTATTTGTAATCAGAATTATCTATAATCAAAACTATTTATAAATTATTTTATTATTTATATACACATAATCAAAATTATTAATATTTGTTTACTGTTATTACTTATAAATTATGTTGAAGTTATAAAAAATATTTACAAATTATGTGAAAGCAAATATTTATATACACATGAAAATACTATTTTTTATTATTAAGAATCACAAAGATGATCATTTATATAAATATTAATTTAACAAAACATTGAATAAAATATGCACAAGGGTTAATGTGGAAAATTTCAAAAAATGGCATAGGCTCCCAGGGGGATAACGGAGGGGGTGTCAGGGATGACGATGGCGCTGGTGCTGACATCA
The DNA here is from genome assembly GCA_963277665.1 of Viscum album. NCBI lineage: Eukaryota > Viridiplantae > Streptophyta > Magnoliopsida > Santalales > Viscaceae > Viscum > Viscum album. The sequence goes on along the minus strand of OY728157.1, from coordinate 718,837,309 downwards.
AAATCTTTGGAAGGTGAAGAAAAGGGAGAGAGAAGAGGAAATGATGGAGATAATTAAGGAAGTGGCATTAGCGAATATAGTGGAGAAGTAGAGCTCCTACAAATCCCAAATCGTGGACACGCAATCACTCACGCTATCCACCGCCACCCTTAACAAATCCTCCACTATTTATTTTCACTAGAACAACTTCCCACATGAATATATATATATATATATATATATATTGGAAACTTCATGCTCATGTTGCGATGGGAGAAGGGACGTGGTGAGTAGTGGATCTTCAAGCGCTAACAAAATAAATTAACACATACCTTAACTTTTCAGAGGATTCATTCCTCAAGAAGAATGATAAAGGGCGGTGACACCACTTCGATTTTGTGAGAGCTTGAATAGCGTGAGGGACGAGGAATCAACTGGGGTTCTATTTAAAGATTGGGTAAGGATTTTATCAATGCTTTCAAAAATATTGCTAATGAAGATCGGTTTTATTAGGGCTAAAATAGTAAACACTGATAAAACAGATCTTTATTAATGCTTTTTTTTGCACTAATAAAATGCATCTTTATTAGTGCTATAATTCTAGTGCTGATAAAGATAGGTTTTATCAACATCTTTTTAACACTGATAGACATAATTTTAACAATATAATCAATATAATTAAAAAATTTAAATGTATATAATTATAAATAAATATTTAAATAATTAAAAATATATATTTAAATATAATTATTAATTAAATTGACTTATAATGATTTTATAGTGATTTAAATATATTTAAAAAAAATTATATAATTATAAATATGTTTATATAATTTTACATATTTATATAACAATATATAATTATATATAATTATAAATATAATAAATATATTTATTGTAATTTTATATTATTTAAATATATATATATTTATAATTATAAATATAAATATATGTATTTAAAAATATTTGTATATAATTATATATAATTATACATATTTATTATAATTTTATATTATATATATATATATTTATTTGTTTATAATTATTATTATAAATAAATATTTTTAAGAATATTTTTATATAATTATAGATATTTGTATATAATTATATATAATTATATAATTACATATATTTATTAATATATAAATAAATTTAATTATTATTTAAATGTGTTTATTATAATTTTATAGTTATTTAAATCTCTATTTTTTATTTATAATTACAATTATAAATAAATATGTTTAAAAATATAGGTATATAATTATAAATATATATAATTTTATTTTTATTTATAAATATATATATATATATATATTAGATATTTGGGGGTACAATTACACACACACACCTCACACCTATAGGCTGAACGAGAATGGCATAGCCCCCCAAGGGGCAACCCACCCTATCCGGCCCTTATTATGTGGCCCCTACAAACCCTTGTTTTTATTATTACAATGCCCACAAACCCTTCATTAAAAGGCCCAACTACCAATATGTCCATCAAAACAAACCCTTCAGGTGTAGCCTCCATGGTGACCCGCCTCTACCATCAGAGCACAATTCACTCTGATCATCATAACTAAGGTGGCCCCCATAGCACAAGCCTACCTCTCAAAGGCTAGTACCGATGAATGATAGGTGCATAACAGCCTCTAGAAGCTCAATGAAGAAACATCATCCCGAGGTAGTGTCTTTGCTCTGCTGTTGTCAACACCACTGATCCACTCACTACATCTCCTGCTGCTAAGTCTGTATGAAGAGGCCTCCATTGCCATCTGGATAGCGGCCCCCACCTCCATCATTTCTTGTGTCCGTATCATCTTCCAGTAATCGTGCACCCATAGCCAGTGACCAGTATCGCTAGCTTTCTCCCACCATCATTGTTCCACCATCGCGCTTCAAGGCTACACAGTCACCCATTCCTGCCTTGACATCATCATCACATTTATTGATGAGAGGAAAATCATTAATGGAGGGATTCATCACATTTATTGATGAGAGAGGAAAATTATTAATGGAGAGATTTATATCACCATTAATTGAGGATTTTCTCCCAACATTAATTGATATTTAATTATCAATATTAATGGATGGAATTATGGATGTTGACTGCATTAATTGATTTTTATGGACTTGGTGTCTATATAAGGAGGATGCAAAAACATATTTTGAAAAAGAAAGGGTGTGCCAGCAAGATGTAGCCGGCAAGAGAGACCCGGGAAGGGGTTGCCGTTTTTGCGGTGGCCCGCGTGGCATGATGACGATGACGCGTCGGCGTTTGATAGGTGCGGTGTAGCAACAACAAAATTGATGATCAGGGACACGTATCGAAAGTCTGCCTGATAGCGGTGATCAGGTGGCGTGTCCCGATTGGATATTGGCGGTACATCATGATGGAGAGATCTTTCGGGTGTCGCAAGCAGATGCGAGGCTGACGCATGTTCGGGTGAAGATCTCCGAGGTAGTGACATTTCGTCGACAGAAGGGTGGAATTTTGTCACAGATTGATCTTCTGATACATGGTGCCAGTGGGATGTTTATCATAGAGATGACAGAGGCGTATCGGGGTGTGGTTTTCAGACAAGTTTTCTATGCTCTCTTATTTGTAATTCAAGTTCGGGCATTACTTGGATTATTGTATTCATTGATTCATAGTGGATATTTTGGGAATTTCCTTGTGATTTTTAATCCTCCGCATGGGAGGGTTTTTCCTCGTTAAAAAATCATGCGGGTTGATTTATTTATTCTGCTTATATCGCTTCCATATTTCGATGGGTTTCTCACGATATTTTTGGCAAGAAATTTTCGGCCCAGATTCGGGATTCTCCCCAACAAGTGGTATCAGAGGGTTTGGTTTTTATTTCATATTCATTATGGAATCCAATTATAGTCAGATGATTTTATTGAATGGTACCAATTATCATATGTGGCGACTTAAAATGAAGGATCTGCTTTTTGTCAAGCGAATGCATCTTCCAGTGTTTAGAACCCAGAATCCAAAAAGGATGTCAGATGAAGAATGGGCATTCAAGCATGAGATGGTTTGTGGCTTCATTTGCCAATGGGTCGAAGACAACGTGATGAATCACATTGTCAACATCTCTCACGCCATAACTTTGTGGGAGAAGCTCGAGACTACCTATGCTTCCAAGACAGGAAACAATAAATTGTTTCTTCTCAAAAAAATGATGAATTTGAGGTACAGAGAAGGTATGTCTATTTCTGATTTTTTAAGTGAATATCAGGGTTATTTTGATCAGTTGTTTGGAATGGGTATCAATTTTGAAGATGAGGTTTTAGAACTTTTATTACTTAACACGCTACCTGATTCTTGGGAGAATTTACGTGTTACTCTAACCGGTTCTACTCCTAATGGTGCTGTGACATTCAGTTTTGTTAAGTCTGCTATTTTGAATGAAGAATTCAGGAGACGTACTCAAGAGAAATCTTCAGAGCTTTTAGTCATAGAGAACAGGGGGAGAAGCCATGAAAAGAATCAGGGACAGAGTAGTTGAGGAAATAGTAAAAGTAGAAGCAAATCTAGATCAAAGCAAAGAGATTTTGAATGTCATCATTGTGGTAAGAAGGGGCATGTTAAGAATTTTTTTTATCAGCTGAAAAGAGAAAACAGAATGAAGGAAAATCAGCCAAATAAGAATGTTGATGGAGATGATCATGTCACTACCGCTACATGGGGTGATCTTGTTATTGTTTATGACTCCATTAATATTGCTTCTGATCATTCTTGCTGGGTTGTTAACAGTGGTGCTTGTTTTCACGTGACATCAAAGAAGGAGTTCTTTACATCTTACAACCCAGGTAATTTTGGGATTTTGAAGATGGGTAATGATGGTCATGTTGATGTCATACGTATCGGGACTGTTTGTTTAGAGACCAGTACTAGAAGTAAGCTGATTTTGAAGAATGTTCGACATGCACCAGAGGTTCGCTTGAATCTTATTTCTACCAGCGTTCATGTTTTTTTTGTTGTTTGCGCGTTCATCGCTTTCCATCTTTCCCAAAAACATCTTCATCCATATGTCATAGAAAAACAGCCACGATGTCCCACACTTATACATCATGCACCCAGCTCTGTCGACAAATTCCTTAATATGAGGTAGTCGGGTTTTGGACCCTAAATCAGATGCAGGTTTTTACAGGACAACTTACCTCTAAGTTTCTTCCCCAACTCCTATAAATATATATAATTGTAAATATAACATATATATTTATTATAATTTATAATTATTTATATATATATACTTATTTATAATTATAATTATAAATAAATATATTTATAAATATTTGTATATAATTATAAATATATTTGTATAATTAAATATATTTATATATAAGTATATATATTATTATATATATAATTATATAGTTATATTTATTTATTTATTAATATATATATATATATATATAATTATAAATATAATAAATCTATTTATGCTCTTGTTCTGTATGCCGACTCCTACTCAAACTGCTTGTGGGGGGAAAGTTCCGTATATCGACTCCTACTTGAAGGATAAGGAAGTGGATTCTCTGAAAAAGGTGGTAGGATCATGTTTGGATTCTAGCGGTTTGCATCAAAGGATTTCTCCTTATTCTAGTGATGGGGTTTTCAATCGAGTTCTTAAATGAGGTGATATTGTACATCTTATTGCAAATCAGGGTGTCATTTTGGAAAGATTCAAGATATATAGGTATTCGTTCATCACTAGGATGGTTCGTCCTTCTAAAGGAAAGTTCTAGAATACTGGGAATTAGTCACTCAATTATTGATTTTTTTGGGGTTTTAGCAATTTTAAATGTATTCCTATGGGGTGTGGATATTTACATATACTTATTCCTTCTAATTAGATTAAGAAAAAGGTGGATGGATCAAGTTTTGTTTCTTTAAAGCCAGGAATGGTCCGAATGAAGGAGTGGGATCACAAATTGTGAATTGTGGTATTCATTTATTATTTTCATATTGAAAATTCCATGTTTAATTTTATTCTACCATTTTTATTTGATATTAACTACATGTGTGAAAAATTTAAGATTTATGGATTTATTTTATTTATTCAAAATTATGATGGATTAATTGGGATACTGGGTAGTCCATCCTCTATTTTGGCCTCTGGAATTCTTTGTAGATTTCTAGGTTGGGCCTTGGAATCTGGCCAGCTTATTTCCCATATCTCTACTGGCTCACTGATCCACATGAGATATTTTCTTAGCCATTGATATGCCATGCCAACTGATTGATCTACACTATCCATTTGTCCCAAGTAATTGGGTGTGTTGTGTGGCATTTGATTCGGTGTGGTCTCATGTCACGTTTTGATTGGGTGAGATGCCACTGATTGCAGTACATGTCAGGGGGAATTTATGGCCCCTTTCTCCATCATCAGTTCATGGTATTCATGTTTTCTCACCCTCTCAGATCTGGTTTTCTCTCACTCTTATTTCGGGTTCTGGACCCCTATCTAGGCGGTTCTTCCTCATAGGCAGAAAGTCTTAGCACCTACAGAATAGTGATTACATTGCGTGTTGTCTCTGGTCAGCTACATGGGTGTGTACTAATGCTGGTCGAACCATGCTTAGGAAATGGTACACAACATTTATTTATGAATCACACACCGTGTTTGTATAATTTTTTATTCTGATCACTCCCAATTTTTGGCATTGACTGAAAACACCTAAGAATCACCAAAAACACCGAAATAAATCATTTGATCAATAAAATAATGTGTATTCGGTGAAAAATTATTTTAAAACTCAATAATAGGTATGAATATGTAAAAAAAATCAGTAACATAATACTCCCCCACACATTTTCATTTGTTTACCCTCAAGAAAAATCTCAACATCTAATCAAAATAATACATACTCTAAAAGGGAAGCAATCAACTGATAGTCATAGTAGATGATTTTAACTAGGTAGCTAGCGGAAGTCAGGGTTGATCCAAAAGGGAAACTAAAAAAGAAATGATCATCATGGGTCGATGAGTCTCAACTGATAATCCAAAAAAATGAGTGAAGGAAAAAATGATGAAAAAGTAAAATGATTTGTGAAAATTCAATTAAAACAAAAAAGGACAATCAGAAAATAAATGTGTCAGGGTTGCAACTTGAATGAGGTTTATTTCAATAATCATTCTTTATCATTAAAATTATTAATGATAATTGATTACCATGGGGATTCAATTAAATTTTTGTTTCTTAGCTTGATAACAATCAATTAAATAATTAAAAGGTTAACCCCTTGGTATGGTGGTTAACTACTTAAAACACTTTTAAGATCTTTACCCCTAAAATAGTGGCACCAACCTCACCCAATGGTCATGGGTTCACCCATTGCAACTCTTTTAGTTGTCCCTATTGGTTTCATTCTTGATCTTACATGAAACCAAAAGTGATTGTGGAATTTAGTTCATTAAATGAATTCTAAGAAAAAAATCACAATAAAAGAAACACAACAGAATTGAAATTACAAAAACCCCATAATCATTATTACAACCCCACCACAAGAAAACTATCCTCTTATGACCATTTTCATGATGTTTGGGTTGAGAAGAAACTCAACCCCTACCATGAAAATGGGAGGAGAGAAATGGGAAATGGAAATTACACTAAAACAAAAATGAAAATATAAGAATAAAAACCCGATTTGGATTTGGGGGAGATCGATCGGAAAAGCAGAATCACCCCCCCCTTGGATATCTAACCATGATCTCAGAGGCCTCCCTCTCTATTTATATAAAAATAGACCACAAGTGTGTACCCAAAATTACTCTATGTGTACTTGGTTCGACTGATTTTAGCCTTTTTTTTCTCCTCTGGTAGGTGATCCACTGTGCTGCCCATCGAATTTGAAGTGTCGACAGTCGATTTGTGAGGGTACATGGTGTGTGGTGCTGACATACATGGCATGTAGAATCTCTATCATCCACCAAACACATCTATAAGAATGTACACTATGCGTGAATAGTGAGTACATAATGTGTTGTATGTGGTCAACTACATGGGTGTGTACTCAAACAGGCTAAACCATGTCAGCGCAAGGGTACATGTTGTGTTTTTATAAATTACATGTCATGTATGTATAGATTTTTATTTTGATCAATCCCAATTTGTTAATTTTAATGGAAACGCCTAAAAATCACCATGAACACCAAAATAAATCATTTTATTCTTAATAGAATGTGTATTCAGTGAAAAGGTGTTTTTAAACACAATAAAATGTATGAAAAGGTAAACAAAAAATGGGCACATCACCTGGTGATCTATGAAGTACACTGTTGGTGTATTGATTCTGGTAGAGATTTAAAGAGAGCATTCTTCAGTGAAGAAGATGCCATTCCGAGTACCCAAGTGGAAGTATTTCCAAACTATATGAGTTCCTTTGCTTGAACGTTTATCCACCGTGAGCGTAAAGTCGTATTACAACCTTTCGATGAAGAACCTAAAGAGATCAGGACAGCCAAAAATCTTTTCATATGGCATTATATGTCTTAGAATCTTGTTTTACATTTGCAGTCTTTTATTCTCCCATTTAAATTTCTTCCTCATTGTATACATTAATCTATTTTCTTATTTTGAGATTAATAAAATGCATGATTCTGGGTGGTGTTCTTGCCATGCATGTAGGCCCCAAAGAGACCGAAGCACATAAATTATTATGTTCCTTCTCTTTCTTTTGACTCTTGCATCTTGATTGTTTGGTTATATAAATTTATACTTCTATGTAAAAAAACCTATTTTGGTCCTTTTAGGGTTCAGGCGTTCTGTTTCTATTTGGTTCACCCTGCCCCATCACAAAGTGGTATCAGAGCCTGATTAGTTTCCCTTTTCTGTCAAAACTGTTTCTTATTTCAATAATTATTTTTGTTTTATTTTTTAAATTTGATCGCTTCTTTAATCACCACTGTTTATCTATTATATTAAATTAGATCTATTGTCCCATCAATAAATCATTTGAATTTTGAATCTATTTGGATAAACATAGTTTACCATTTATATTAGTCATTTGTTGGGGGCGTATAATTAACATCGTATTCAAGAACTTGACATCTGTTCTTTGAGTAAAAATGTCAACTACTAGGTTCAAAATCAATAAATTCTATGGTGATAATGAATTTAACCTTTGTAAAATTAAGATGAGAGAAATTCTAGTTCAACAGGTCATAATTGATACCCTCTATGGTCCTAACAAACCTATTGTTACTATAAATGAAACTAAACAGACCATCACTGAATATCAAGATATTTCCCCTAATGTTTTAGTTAAAGAATATAGTTCTACATTGCTTTATTTATGAGATAAAGTGCTTAGATATGTTTCCTTTAAATTTACTATTGCTGGTATATGGATTTTACTAGAAAAAATGTACATGATAGATTCTTTAGTTGGTAGGATTTATAAAAAAACACCGAATGATCACTTTCATGATGAAATATGGTAGTTCTATAAATGACCATTTAGATTAATATAATAAAGTTATTTTACATTTATCCAACATAAATATAACTGTTGAAGATGAAGATCGATCAATGATCCTTATAATCTATTTAGTTAATGCCTACATCACCTTGGTAGAAACCATGATGTATGGTTGTGAATCATTAACCCTTGAAGAGGTTAAGTCTACCCTTATCTCTAGATAATTACACTCTAAACCTAGAGTAAAGAGTGAGGTAGAGATCTTGTTTACTAGGGGTAGACCATAGTCTAAAGGTAAAAAATAAATAGTTTAATAAAGACAAAATCAATAAGAATAAAGAACCCAAACCTATGTCTAATTATAGGGATAGAAAAAATATTCTTTTCTATTGTGGTAAACCAAGGAAAACTAAGCATGAATGTAGGAAATTTAAACAAGAACTTGAATAAATATATCCCACTAACTAGTCCCTTTTATTGGATTCTTGTTTTGAAATATTTGAAGTGTTAAATGTTTCAAACCATTATCTTGATCCAGAGTGGGACCTTGAATGGGGATTCTCCTTTCACATGTGTCCTCTAAGAGAGTCATTACTAGAATTGGTGGAAATTCTAGAAGGTATTTCCTCTTAGTAAATAATAAGAGGTGTAAGTTTTAGGAAAGAGGTTCAGTTTTAATAGAAATAGATGACCACTCTATCATAACTCTTCATGATATCAGGAAGGTTCTCGAACTTCGTAGAAATATGATTTCCTTATGGGTTCTAGACCAAAATGGTTTTACTTTTAGGTTTTAAATTGTTTTTCTAAAAATCATAAAAGGCTCTAGAACTATCATTAAAGGTTCTCTCATTAATGGGCTATATGATTTTAATAGAAATACCCATTCAATACAATTAGGTAGTTTCTATACCACTAATACTGATAATACCATGCCATTGAATAGTATATTGGGGGTATGTTAGATCCAAGGGTCTAAAGGAACTTAAAAAACAAGGGTTGTTGAGTAACACCATACCATCCAACCTTTGATTTTTTGAAGATTGTGTGATGGGAAAGGCTAACATAGTTATTTTTAATAGGACCAATTTTAAATCTACCAGCCCCTTAGAATACATCAATTCTAATTTGTGGGGTCCAGAAAGGACTACCTCTCATGGTGGAGGTTCCTATTTTGTCACCATAAATGATTTTTTTTCAATATTTTTTTTACATTCTAAAAAATAAATCTGATGTATTTCACACCTTTAAAACAAGGAAAATTTTAATTGAAAATCAGGTTGGTAAAAAAATTAAAAATAGGAGAATATATAATGGATTAGAGTACTTATCCATATAATTCATTAAATATTGTGTATATTAAGGTATTAAAAGGAATAATACTATTAGGGAACCCCCCCCCCCCAATAAAATTATCTTTCATAGAGAATGTATAATACTATTTTAGTGAGAGTCTAAAGCATACTTGCATACTCATGTATCCCTAATTTTTTTTGGGCAGAGGCTGCTAGCACTTCTGTCTACCTCATTAATATATTCCCCGTAACACCCCGAGATTTTATAAAAAATATTCTTTTAATTTCATTAATTTCTTGTCTTGTATGCTACACCAAGATTACCTTGCGCTATATGCAACACCGTATTAGCTTGCAGTATACGCAACACTATTCTTGGATCGTGTTACACACAATTTTGATACTAGTTATTCTACGCAACATTGAGTATATATATATATATATATTCAATGTATAAATGAAATATGGTTGGATTATGTTATATGAAACAACGAAGGATTCTTGCACAGCACGCAACCCTGACTTGGCTTGCATTACACGCAATCGCGACCTTCCTCGATAGTGTGTGTTGTACGCAATATCGGGTTTTACTAAACAACAATATATTATTATAATATTATTATGAACTAGCCGTTATGAATAGTATTAACTAAATTTTGAATCTTATAACATTATTATTCATCTTACACATTTTCTAAAACATGGTATAAGAACAAAATAATTTTTTCGGGTAAAATAAGTATTTTTCAAAAAATGCAGTTTTGTCGCCTTTTGATGGCGCACCCACTTTAAATCTAGTTTCTGATATGTTTATAAGTTCAATTTGACAAAATAAAATTCTTCTTTGGAATCATGAAATAAAAATTTACTTTGGATAAATTTTTCATATTATTCTGGTAACTTTCATATTTTGATGAATAGTAAAAACACGCTATATTTTAATTAAAAACAAATTTTTTCATCGCAATAATTTATATGGTTATATTATAATATTGAATGGTTTTTAAGTATAAATAGAATATATTTTTACCATTTAATATAATTTATGTCATTAGCATTGATTCTACCTTGAATTCATAGGATAAATCAATTCAATCTTTTGCAATGTTTTAAAGAAAAACCCGTTTTCTTTCGACAACGGGATTAATTTTAATTTAATTTCTGCAACTTTTGTGTATTGAATTTGGAAAAATGGATTCCATATTTTGAATCAGTGGATCCAAATTATGTTAATAAGCTACTTTTTATTTTTGGGAATTATGAATAGTAACTACGGTAAATTTTATTTACCATAATTAAAGGTAAATCGGGTAATTAAGGGTAAATATAATATTATAAAATTCTCCTAACACATGTCAAAATATTATTGGATGACTAAAAGTCTACCCATATCACCTAAGGGTCGGATTAGATTAATTTAATGGACTTTTTTCCATGAAAATAATTTAATTATTATTAAAACCAAAGAATGTGACCACATGTCACTCTCTTAAATCTTATAAGTATAATAATTTTAATTTAGTGATAAAAATCATAAAACTTTGAACATGAATAGTCTAATAAAATATAATAAAATTATATACATCATGATAATTTATTTATAATTTTTTGTGATTAAATAATTGTCATTAATAGTGATACATTAATGATGCAGAAATTATTTATTTAGTGAAAAATCAATAATATAGTTTTTATTGAAATAGTAATACATATCAAAAGGCCCAAAAATCTGTACAAAACCTATTATTAGTCTATATATAAACCCTGATCATCCACTTGCCGAATTTTTGACCCTTTGGATCCTTATTAAGGCAATTATGACACTTATATTATTTTATTTTAAATGATGCCAAAGTTGTCACCTTCATAATTTAATAAATATAATAATTTAAATATTGTGATTTGAATATGATAAATTCGAGTAAAAGTATTATTGTGAAAGGTAATATATTTATATTCATGATAGGATTTTATTTTTTATTTTTATGCAACAAATAAGTATATTAAATAATTATACAAAAAAACTTTAGTAATTATTTTATTAAGAGATAAACCAAATAAATGGTTTTTAAATAATAAAATAACTATTATATGAACTATTTAATGTTCTACACTAATTTTCTAGATACATATGACCTTTTATGAATCTATTAAAGATTTTAGTTCGAACATATCTGATGTATATATTTTATTTAAATTCAAATAAATGAATAGTGTCAAAATTGACACTATTGTTATTTTATAAAAATAACATATTATAAAATTGTTTAAAAATTACAAAAATATTTAAAAATTATAAATTTAAATTTATATGGTAGACAATGTTGTAAATTATACAATTATGGACAATTCAAAACAAATAAGTAATTGTTTGTTATAATTTAAAATTTAGAATGTTATTACCATAAATAAAATTAAATTGATTAAATAAGGATAAATCAAGTTGATAATGTTTAAAATAAATTCCTAACATTTCTAAATTTGATTGGTTGATGATATTACAACCCTATACCATCTAAGATTCGAATATGAGTCATTTTTGGAGGGTCTTAAGTGGGGTTGGATTTATTATAAATTAATATTTTTAAGAATTTCAAAGGTGCCCCTCTCCTCCCTTATAAAAGGGAACCTCATCCCTCTCCACCTCACACCAATTTGATCCTTCAAGCTCAGAAAAACCCTGCCCATTTCACTTCCCCACTTCCCTATAATCATCCTAGAGGTTATGGTCTTCTTCAAAGACCAACCCTAGTGCCCTAAGTGGAGGTTAAGAAGAGGCGCTTCAAAGAAGAGGTAATGTCCGTTACCGATTCTTTCATCTTTATTTCTTCTTCAACTTCTTCTTCTTTAGTTGTTTCATTATGAAGTAATAACATCAGTATCACTCATATACTGATATGTTATTATAAGTATGAAACAACCCTATTTTACCATATATCCATCCTACGGAAAAAGAAATCACCGCGCGTGCGTACGTACGGAATACCATCTCCACGCCGTGGTGTAATCTATTTTCCACAACCACCTTACTTGGATGGGTATAATAGTGTAAATAATGAATATATATGACTATTATAAAGTGATATTTATTCTGAAATAGTATACATACACTCCAATACAATTCCACGATCATAGGAACGATATCATCACTCGTGCGTACGTACGGAATACCGTCTCCACGATGTGATGCGACTCGTTATACATGATCTTCATTGCATAATGATTATATAAATGAATTGAATGAATTAATATGATATATATTACACTAATAAAATTCTTTAAATGAGGTATCTATAACCTAAAGAGAAGAATGAAAATTTATTCGACAAAACATGCATAAGAACAAAAAGTAATAAACACCCGAATAACAAGTAGTAATGAAATATTACTAATAAGAAGCTAAAAATATGACCATATATGATATCATAAAAATATTTATGATTCCTTAATAAGTCAATAACATTATTTAAATCATTATACAGAAGATTCGGACACTTACGAAGAAAATCAGACCTAAGGTAAGGGAAATATCACAATCTCATTTTTATCCGAGATTGTTTATACTTTGAAATTTACTGGGGTGTATTTTATCATCCACATCCATGTTTCCACAATATTTAATATTATTTCCATCCTCCTACAATTGTTTAAATCCAGTTTTACCATTCGGTGAGTTTTAAGTAAAATATATGAAAGGAATCTTTTGTCGTTTTTTGTATGAGGTACTTTTTGACTTTTCCGACAAAAGGATGAGAAGAATGTTTTTTTAACTTATACGGCATGAGTGGATTTTTAAAACATTATTTCCAAGAATCTTACTTTACAAGTTTTCAAGTTTATTTTTAATCAACTTCTTTTAGTTTAAAATTGTATGACATGTTAAGAAAGGAAAATGTTTTTGAAGTAGAAAGGATATGTTACTCAAGAATGGAGTTCAAGTGTTTTATCAAAATTATTTTCCATCTAAGATAATAATGGGTTCTGTTTCTATCCCTATTTTTACATTGATTTGACTATGTTGTGATGGAATTATTTTTATGAATTCCTTTATCTTATATGAATTGTTTTATGATGTCACGATGTTTAAGATTCCCATTTTTATTACATGGGTTATGCTATGATGTATGGTTTATGATTTTGTGGAACACATAAGAATGGTATCATTATGAGATGGGTGGGACCTATATCTCCCTCCAATGCATTGGGTAAAGATTTTATATCTCATGAGATATACATGGCTGGAACGGCAGGTTAAACCGGTTTAGTGAAACAGGACTGAAACGAGGAGTGAACTCAGTTCAGAAAAGGACTTTGTCTACTAAGATAGTCTTGGAAATGAGTCTTGACTAACAAGAAATGATTCTCTATGATTATGTGTGTATGACACAAATTTTCATGTTTTATGTTATGATTATTGGGATTACATTTCACTACTATGATTTATCCCATGTTATGATATTATGAACTCTTTTGCAGGTTAAGATTTCCAAAATGTTATGTTCTTATGAATATGATGTGATTGATTTTTCTTTTGTTTACCCTTACTGAGCATTTGAACTCACCCTTTTATGTTTTCTTTTCCCCAGGATATAAATAAAGGTTTTAGGTAAGAAAAAAATGGAAGATCTTTATGGGAGATGTTGAAGATCTTTCACCATGATTAGAAGATTACGTTCCGAGTTTCCAAAGACACTAAACTATTATGGTCCTTGGGTGCGTGTTTTTGTTATGTACTAAGTATTCTGAAAAAGTAATGTAATGTCCATGTACGTTAAGCTTCAGGTCTCTACAGTTGGTATCAGAGGAAATGTTTAGTTAACCTTTGGAAACTAGGATGCGAGAACTTTAGTGAGATCCCTAGAGATATTTCTAAGGTATGTCTAGGGATGTACCTAGGGTTAAGTATAAGTATAGGTTATAGTCCTAGAATCACGCTAAAGATCTTATAATTCAACCTAAGATGTTAGATATTGAAGGTACTCCCCCTTTACTATGTTGTTTTCTCTAGCATGATTTTTTCCTCTCACAGAATTCTTTATGTGTTTTAGTTGATGGAGGGAACCAGAAGGAATTCGGTTAACATTGAATCCAATGGACAAATTGGTGACTATGAGCAACAAAATTGTGTAATGCCTAGAGAGAAAGATATTGTGATTATGTTGAATCAGTCATCGGGATATATGATTAACAAGGTGAAATTTAGTGGTATGCCCGATTCATCAAAGAAGAGGAAGATAGACTATTATGCATGTTCGCATGTTGAGGAGCATAAAGAAAGGAAGAATGAGATTTATAAAGAAGGGAAGAAGAACCTTGAGGAATACCTCAAATGGAGGGACCGATGTTATCTGTGTGGAGAAAAGGGTCATAGAGTGACAGACTGTTATGGAGTTCAATGTATTATTTGTGGAGAACATGGGCATTACCCAACTCAATGCCCTGACCTAAAAAGTTACTTCTAAATCAAGGAAGGACTTATTCCAGGACAATAATTGAAGAGGATGGATTGAAGTGTTTATGTATTGGTATTCAAGAATAATGTTGTTGAGATACTTTTATTGTGTATTAGAATATTTTTGTATTATTCTATTGTGGTTTTCAATAATTTTAAGGTACCGGTAACCATGAAAAGTGATTCAAATATTTTGGAAAGTAGATGATATGCGCATAATGAAGGGATAAGGAGAAAATGAAATGTTTGATAGTATTTATGATCTCATGATTGATATAAGGACTAAGTGATATCATGGTTTGAGTATATAGAATTTTGAGGATTTTGGTATGTGGAAAGTGTTAACTTTTAACTGCATTCATGTTTTCACTAAGGTTCAATGGGTATTTAAGAGAACACATGATTAAGGCCTTTGAATGTTTGGAATGTGACCAACAAGACATATCTTATGATATATGGGGATCAACGATGGTATTAAATCTCTGGTAATCGTTTTCACTATATTATTAGAGTGGATTGCAGTATTATGGATAAGCCTAAAGATTGGAATGGATTATGTTTGACATAAGTTAGTATTGTTTAAGGATATAAGTTTTTCGATATTATTGATGGGATGTTATAGTAATATAGTTTTAGAAAAAGGACAACCTGCAGGACGGGCGACAGTCCATCGCGTCGGACAAGGCCGTGGGAATCGAACCCACAACCGAAGTGTGACTGGCCTTTATCGCCTACCACTGGCCTACAGGAAGTCCCTATTTAATAGGAACTAGTTTCATTATATTAAGCAGTATGATATATGAAGTATAAGTCCATTTTAGGAACCATATATCATTAATCTCACTATAGATGGACTTATGTATTTTTTGATAACTTTTCTAACCTTTTGTTTGAGACAGATGGAATGACCCATCATTCTATCACATGATCTGCTAACACATCACGAATGACAAATTCAACTTCATTTCTTTAATATATGAAGTGGAAATTGTCCAAAGAACGACCAATGGTGAGACTATACCAAAATCATGAAAGTATTTCTTCTTATTCCAATTTCATCAACTTTAGGGAAACGATCTTGAAAACCAAAAATGTTGTCCTAGTGCTCTTATACTTGATGAATCAGATGGTACCTTAGATCGTCACAAATTTATGGCTTTGTGATTGCTGGCTTTTCTATAGCCATGTTCTCTACCACTCTCCATCAGAACATGATGGTTAGATTTCTCTTCTATATCCATATTTTCACCTATGTGGAAACCCAGTGATTAGTTTATTTTGGTAACCATTACATTTCATACTTTTGTTTTTAAATATTGGTTTTGGTATTCCTTTTTACGATGTGGGTTTCTATTAAACAAAATTTCGAGTAGTAAACCATTTATAACCCCGACGAATTTCGAGGGCGAAATTCATTTTAAGGGGGGTAGAATGTAACACCCAGAGATTTTATGAAAAATATTCTTTTAATTTCATTAATGTCTTGTGTTGTATGCTACACCAAGATTACCTTGCGCTATACGCAACACCGTATTAGCTTGCAGTATACGCAACACTATTCTTGGATCGTGTTACACACAATTTTGATAATAGTTATTCTACGCAACATTGAGTATATATATATATATTAAATGTATAAATGAAATATGGTTGGATTATGTTATACGAAATAACGAAGGATTCTTGCACAGCACGCAACCCTGACTTGGCTTGCATTACACGCAATCGCGACCTTCCTTGATAGCGTGTGTTGTACGCAATACCGGGTTTTACTAAACAACGATATATTATTATAATATTATTATGAACTAGCCGTTATGAATAGTATTAACTAAATTTTGAATCTTATAACATTATTATTCATCTTACACATTTTCTAAAACATGGTATAAGAACAAAATAAATTTTTCGGGTAAAATAAGTATTTTTCAAAAAATGCAGTTTTGCCGCCTTTTGATGGCGCACCCACTTTAAATCTAGTTTTTGATATGTTTATAAGTTCAATTTGAAAAAATAAAATTCTTCTTTGGAATCATGAAATAAAAATTTACTTTGGATAAATTTTTCATATTATTCTGGTAACTTTCATATTTTGATGAATAGTAAAAACACGCTATATTTTAATTAAAAACAACTTTTTTCATCGCAACAATTTATATGGTTAAATTATAATATTGAATGGTTTTTAAGTATAAATAGAATATATTTTTACCATTTAATATAATTTATGTCATTAGCATTGATTCTACCTTGAATTCGTAGGATAAATCAATTCAATCTTTTGCAATGTTTTAAAGAAAAACCTGTTTTCTTTCGACAACGGGATTAATTTTAATTTAATTTCTGCAACTTTTGTGTATTGAATTTTGAAAAATGGATTCCATATTTAAAATCGGTGGATCCAAATTATTTTAATAAGCTAATTTTTATTTTTGGGAATTATGAATAGTAACTACGGTAAATTTTATTTACCATAATTAAAGGTAAATCGGGTAATTAAGGGTAAATATAATATTATAAAATTACCCTAACACATGTCAAAATCCTATTTTATGACTAAAAGTCGACCCATATCACCTAAGGGTCGGATTATATTCATTTAATGGACTTTTGTCCATGAAAATAATTTAATTATTATTAAAACCAAAGAATTTGACAACATGTCACTCTCTTAAATCTTATAAGTATAATAATTTTAATTTAGTGATAAAAATCATAAAACTTCGAACATGAATAGTCTCCTGAAAGATAATAAAATTATCTACATCATGATAATTTATTTAGAATTTTTTGGGATTAAATAATTGTCATTAATAGTGATACATTAATGATGCAGAAATTGTTTATTTAGTGAAAAATCAATAATATAGTTTTTATTGAAATAGTAATACATATCAAAAGGCCCAAAAATCTGTAAAAAACTTATTATTAGTCTATATATAAACCCTGATCATCCACTTGACGAATTGTTGACCCTTTGGATCCTTATTATGGCAATTATGACACTTATATTATTTTATTTTAAATGATGCCAAAGTTTTCACCTTCATAATTTAATCAATATAACAATTTAAATATTGTGATTTTAATATGATAAATTCGAGTAAAAGTATTATTGTGAAATGTAATAGATTTATATTTATCATAGGATTTTATTTTTTATTTTTATGCAACAAATAAGTATATTAAATAATTATACAAATATGTTTTAGTAGTTATTTTATTAAGAGATAAACCAAATATATGGTTTTTAAATAATAAAATAACTATTATATGAACTATTTAATGTGATCCACTAATTTTCTAGATACATATGACCCTTTATGAATATATTAAAGATTTTAGTTCGAACATATCTTCTGTATATATTTTATTTAAATTCAAATAAATGAATAGTGTCAAAATTGACACTATTGTTATTTTATAAAAATAACATATTATAAAATTGTTTAAAAATCACAAAAATATTTAAAAATTATAAATTTAAATTTATTTGGTAGAAAATGTTGTAAAGTATACAATTATGGACAATTCACAACAAATAAGTAATTTTTTGTTATAATTTAAAATTTAGAATATTATTACCAAAAATAAAATTAAATTGATTAAATAAGAATAAATCAAGTTGATAATGTTTAAAATAAATTCCTAACATTTCTAAATTTGATTGGTTGATGAGATTACAACCCTATCCCATATAACCTTCGAATATGAGTCATTTTTGGAGGTTTTTAAGTGGAGTTTGATTTATTATAAATTAATATTTTTAAGAATTCCAAAGGTGCCCCTCTCCTCTCTTATAAAAGGGAACATCCTCCCTCTCCTCCTCACAGCAAATTGATTCTTCAAGCTCGGCCAAACCCTGCCCATTTCACTTCCCCACTTCCCTAGAATCATCCTAGAGGTTCTGGTCTTCTTCAAAGACCAAACCTAGTGCCCTAAGAGGAGGTTAAGAAGAGGCGCTTCAAAGAAGAGGTAATGTTCGTTACCGATTCTTTCATCTTTATTTCTTCTTCCACTTATTCTTCTTTAGTTGTTTCATTATGAAGTAATAACATCAGTATCACTCATATACTGATATGTTATTATAAGTATGAAACAACCCTATTTCACCATATATTCATCCTACGGAAAAATAAATCACCGCGCGTGCGTACGTACGGAATACCGTCTCCACGCCGGGGTGTAATCTATTTTCCACAACCACCTTACTCGTGCGTACGTACGGAATACCGTCTCCACGATGTGATGCGACTCGTTCTACATGATCTTCATTGCATAATGATTATATAAATGAATTTAATGAATGAATATGATATATATTACACTAATACCATTCTGGAAATGAGGTATCTATAACCTAAAGAGAAGAATAAGAATTTATTCAACAAAACACGCATAAGAACAAAAAGTAATAAACACCCAAATAACAAGTAGTAATGAAATATTACTAATAAGAAGCTAAGAATATAACCATATATGATATCATAACAATAAGTATGATTCTGGGATAAGTCAATAACATTATTTAAATCATTATACAGGAGTTTTGGACACTTACGAAGCAAATCATACCTAAGGTAAGGGAAATATCACAATATCATTTTTATCCGAGATTGTTTATACTTTGAAATTTACTGGGGTGTATTTTATCATCCACATCCATGTTTCCTCAATATGTATTATTATTTCCATCCACCTAAAATTGTTTAAATCAAATTTTACCCTTTGGTGATTTTTTAGTAAAAGATATGAAAGGAATCTTTTGTCGTTTTTCGTACGAGGTACTTTTTGACTTTTCCGACAAAAGGACAAGAAGAATGTTTTTTTAACTTATACGGAATGAATGGATTTTTAAAAAATTATTTCCAAGAAGCTTACTTTACAATTTTTCAAGTTTATTTTTAATCAACTTCTTTATTTTAAAATTGTATGACATGTTAAGAAAGGAAAATGTTTTTGAAGTATAAAGGATATTTTCCTCAATAATGGAGTTCAAGTGTTTTATCAAAATTATTTTCCATCTAAGATAATAAAGGGTTCTGTTTCTATCCCTATTTTTACATTGATTTTACTATGTTGTGATGGAATTATTTTTATGAATTCCTTTATGTTATATGAATTGTTTTATGATGTCACGATGTTTAAGATTCCCATTTTTATTACATGGGTTATGCTATGATGTATGGTTTATGATTTTGTGGCACACATAATAATGGTATCATTATGAGATGGGTGGGACCTATATCTCCCTCTAATGCATTGGGTAAAGATTTTATATCTCATGAGATATACATGGCTGGAACGGCAGGTTAAACCGGTTCAGTGAAACAGGAATGAAACGAGGAGTGAACTCGGTTCAGAAAAGGAATTTGTCCACTAAGATAGTCTTGGAAATAAGTCTTGACTAACAAGAAATGATTCTCTATGATTATGTGTGTATGCCACAAAGTTTCATGTTTTATGTTATGATTATTGGGATTACATTTCACTACTATGATTTATCCCATGTTATGATATTATGATCTCTTTTGCAGGTTAAGATTTCCAAAATGTTATGTTCTTATGAATATGATGTGATTGATTTTTCTTTTTTTTACCCTTACTAACCATTTGAGCTCACCCTTTTATGTTTTCTTTTCACCAGGATATAAAGAAAGGTTTTAGGTAAGAAAAAAAAGGGAAGATCTTTATGGGAGATGTTGAAGATCTTTCACCATGATTAGAAGATTACGTTCAGAGTTTCCAAAGACACTAAACTATTACAGTCCTTGTGTGTGTGTTTTTGTTATCTACTAAGTATTCCGCAAAAGTAATGTAATTTCCATGTACGTTAAGCTTCGGGTCTCTACATTCCCTTCTTCTATTAATCAATTTAAAACCTCAAAGGAATTATGGACTGATAAGACTCCCACTAATCCCTCTTATAGCTACTTAGGGGTCTTTGGTTGTATTAATTATTCTTATATTAAAACTAATCAACTCGAACCTAGATCTCTTAAATGCATATTTTTAGGGTATCCCAAGGGTTTTAAGTGTTAAAAACTTTGGGTTGATAAACCCGTTTTCAAGAAGTGCATCATAAGTATTGATATAGTGTTTCATGGGCCTTCTTCTCTTAAAAACAAGGGTGCCACATCTAGAAACTATAATCCAGCTTTAGAATAGGCTACTAAAACTGATCCTCAAAGTCGTTTTGGGGATGATTTCCAACCCACGCCATTATATCCATAGACTATTATATAGGATGATTCCACCTCTAGTTATGGTTCAGATTATGACCCCAGATCTCTTGCCAATAATAGGGATTATCAATTAACTTGAGATAGAGATAGGAGAGTTCCTAGATTTCCTACACGGTTCAGACAATATGATATGGATTTTTATTCTTTTCATGTTTCCCAGGATCTAGTTTATGATAATCTTCAAAAATATATTCAAGCCCTAAATGAAAAAGATTCCAAACAGTGGGTCTTTTCATGGATGAAGAAATGTATTCTTTAATAAAAATCACACTTGGTCTATTATTAATAAACATCCCAATTCTAAAATAATTGGTTTTATGTAGATTTATAAAAGGAAAGAAGATAACAACAAGGGAAAAAATTAAATATAAATAAAGTTTAGGTGATAAAGGATTCCTTTAAAGAGAAGGAATTGATTATTCAGAAATTTTTCCCCATTTGTTAAGCATTCTTTAATTTGGTTATTACTTTATTTTTATGACTATATTGATCTTCACATTGAACAACTTGATGTTAAAACTACCTTTCTTCATGGTGATTTAAATTAAAATATTTACATGAATCCTCCAAATTGTTACTCTATATAATTGAAATTAAACAAATATTTATTTTCAAATTAATCTTTATATGGTTTTAAAAAAGCCTCAAGGAAATGGTGCAAAAAAATTAATTCTTTTATGCTTGATAATAAATTTACAATGAGTCAATATGATACTTGTGTTTATTTTAAATCAACTAAAAAATGTATTCTTTACTTACTGCTTTATGTTGATGATATGCTTATTATTTTAAAAAACACAAGTCTCATCACTACAGTAAAATATCAATCAAAGGGTATGTTTGAAATGAAATACTTAGGTGTATCTAAGAAAATTTTAGGTGTTGAAATATTTAGGGATAGGCCTAATAAACTGATTTACTTATCTTTGTACTCTTATATCTTATAGATTTTAAAGAGACACATGTTTGAATCTATCAAATTTGTTAATATACCTCTTGTAAAATACATTAAATTTTCTTTTACTCAATCTCTTAATACTACTGATCATATTCATTTTATATCTAAAATCACTTTTTCTATTATTATTGGCAGTATCATGTATAGTATGATTTGTACAAGTCCTGATATAGCCTTTTCAATATGCACCCTTATAGGGTTGATGTAATCCCCTGGGGATCCAAATTTTCATGGCCTAAAATTTATTCTTAAATACTTATACTATAGTTCTAATCTTTCATTGTGTTATGGTAAAAATTTGGATAGTACTGAAATTGTTGTTGGATAAGAAGATGCTAACTATGTTGGGAATATTGATTCCAAATTATTTTACTAGGTATGTCTTTACTGCTTGTGGTGGGCCCATTTCCTGGAAGTGTATCATTCATTTCTTGGTTTCCCTTTCAACCATATAATATAAGTACATTACTTTGATTGAGGTTGTCAAAGAGGCAGTATGGCTTAAAGTCTTGTCTTCAAAACTCAACCCTTATAATTCTACTATTAATTTTTATTCTAATAATCAATATGATATTTTTTATCCAAAAAATATTATTCCGTGGAAAAATACAAACACATATATATTAGACTTCATTTTATTAGAGATGATATAGAATCAGGAACCGTGTGTTTCAATAAGATACACACTGATGATAACTCGACTGATAGTTTGTCTAAATCCATGGTATTGTCTAAATTCAAATACTATTTTGATAGGATGAATTTATTTCAAATTATATAACTATAAGTGAAATAAAATCACCAATTTCAATAAAAAATGTGGAGATTTTTGAATTATGGTATTCATTTCTTGTTTTCATATTTAAAATTCCCTGTTTAATTTTATTATTCCATTTGTATTTTATATTAATTTGATGCATGAAAAATTCTAGATTTATGAATTATTTTATTTTCTAAAAATTATAATGGATTAACTATTCTATTGGGTTTTCTATCCTCCACTTGGGCAGCTGGCATGCTCTCTAAGCTTCTGTGTTGGGCCTTGGTCATCGGTTAAACTGTTTCCCATATCTATACCAACTCACTAATCTGATTGGGATCTTTTCTTAGTCATTGATCCATCTTGTTGCCTGATTGATCTACACCGTCCATTTATCTTGGGTGCTTGAGTGTGTTGTGTGGTGTTTGGTTTGAAGTGGTCTCATGGAGTGATTTGATTGGGTTTTTTTCTCTGACTGCAGTGCGTGTCTGGGAAATTCATGACCCCCTTCTCCCTTATTGATTCAGCATTCATGCTCACTCATCCTCTCAGATATAGTTTCTTATTGCTCTTAGTATTGGTTCTAAAACCATATCCAGGTATTTTTTCCTCTTTAGTGGTAAATCCTCACGCCTGTGTATCTTCACAGTACACTTCTAGTGTACCGCTTTTGGTGGATCTTCGATGACAATGTTCATTGATGAAGAAGACGCCAGGCCAAGTACCTGAGTGGAAGTCCATCTAAACCATATGAGTACCTTTGTGAGCACCTTGATCCTTCATGAGTGTGAAGACTCAATACAAAATTCCAAAAAAGAACTCTAAGAGATAAGAATTCCCTGATATCTTTATGTCTAACATTGTAAGTCTTAGAGTCTTGTTTTAAAATTATACTTTTTTATGCTCCCATTGATGTTTCTTCATCATTGTATACTTTAATCTATTTTATTCTTTTGAAATTAATAAAATGTGTGAGTATTGGTGGTGTTATTATCATGCACATAGGTCCCAATAAGAACAAATCATATAAATTATTTTGTTCATATTTTTTCTTTTGATTCGTGTATCTTGATTGTCTGGTTCTATAAATTTCAACTTCTAAGTGAAAAATACCAATTCGGTCTTATTAGGGTCTGGGTATTCTGCTTCTGTTTAGTTTACCCTTACCCCTCACAAATATTCAATCCTTTTGAGGTGAAGAACTCGAGGGATAATATTTGGGTGAAAATATTTGGTCTTAGTTAGATTTTATAGAATCAAAAAATTCTTTATGACATTACTGCTACTTTGGGTGTTCCCATTAAAATTGACCCGGAAACAGAGAAAGACAAACTTGGATTATAAGCTTGTGTCTTGGATAAAGTGGACCTAAGATCTCCTCTCATTGAGAAGGTTGTTCTATCTACATTGGATGATGATTTATGTTTGAGAATTGAATATGAGAATCACCCTCTTTCTTTGTTGGGATTCCAAACCATTAGGCATGTTAATGATCAATGTCGCATGTATTTATGATTATCTTTCTATTCTAAGAATGGGTATGACATGCAACATTGTTTCCAAAAGAATAATGGTGTTGAGTCTCAGGTTGTTGCTGATCAGAATCATAGAATTTATATAGGTTCTAATTTAAGGTGCAATGTTACCTCATCCAAGGATACATAGGGTTTCCCAGGTTATAGGAAGGAGATTTATTTGGGGGTCTACCTTTTCTAATAGGGGAGACTCAAGATGCGGGTGCGGGTGATGAACTAGTTGTTAATGGGTAGTTGGAAACTTTGTCGGGTCATGATAGACAAGTTGGTGGTGAGAAATATGGTTAGTGAAACCAGTATGATAAGGGTTTTGTGGTCCCGGATGCACATGGGAAGGACCATAAAACATGGGATGAAGTAATGGAGGTGGATTCAGATGATTTACAGAGTCTCGACATAGACATCACTGAGGGAAAAATTTATGCTCAGGAAGTTTTGGATTTTCAATTGAAGTAGGAGAAATTAATTTCTTTAAATCATAAAGGTAAGTAAATGCTTGATTTTGAAGCTCCATTGAGCGGTAAACCCAGGAAGCAGTATGTCTCTGGAAGTACTATCAATTCAATTGAGGGACCAAACAACACCATATAAGTTTTTTTAGTTTGTGGCTCCAATAGAAAGTCTATCATGGAGGGTATTTCTCTAAAAGACTCTGGTAATAATCATTTTAGTCTTCTTGTTATTTTAAATAGACCTAATAGCAAGGAGGTTTTCTGTAAGAAATTTGGAAATTTCCAAGGGGGTATTAGTGTTGAAGGACTTACTTGGCCTCCTGACGATTTCACCCCAATGGATGGTGACACTCAAGTGGATGATGGAACATAGAAATAACCAAAAACATGGAAGAGGGGCCATCATCTAAGAGGCAGGGGTGGTGACCGATTCTAGAGATGAATTTTTTTCTTATTATGAAGTGGTTTGTCACTTTCTTAAATTCCCCATCTCCCTTTGTACTTTTTGGTACTTTTATTTTCAATAATTTTAGGAATCATGGGATATATCTCATGGTTTGAACCTTCTTGATAAATATATTTAAAATGTAATTATATGTAACTATAAATATATTTATATAATTATATATAATTATAAATACAACAAATATTTTATTATTTAAAAATATTTATTATAATTTTTTAATTATTTAAATATATATGTGTGTGTGTGTGTTTAATTATAAATCAATATATTTAAAAAGTATTTATATATATAATTATAAATATATTTATATATATTTATATATATTTATATATATTTATATATTTATATACATTTATATATATTTATATATATATGTATATATATATATATTTATAATTATAAATAAATATATTTATAAATATTTGTATATAATTATAAATGTATTCGTATAATTATATATATTTATATAATTATATACATATTAATATACACATGCACACACACACATATATATAATAAATATATTTATTATTTAAATATATTTATTGTAATTTTACAATTGCATATATATATATTTATTTATTTATTTAAATTTATAATTATAAATATTTTTATATAATTATACCAGGAACTCTCCTCGTAGGCAATCCAATTGTGATTGAGGGATTTAGATCTCAGCCATGGCATTTTTGAAGGAGGATCCTACTGAAACAGATAATCTTCTTATTAGCGGTTGTGAGATCGGTGGTTAGGTGATTCGATGTAAAGGAAAGAAAGTATAGAAACACGAGTAGATCTCAAATGAAGGTAAAACCCTAAATCATAATCTTTACCCTTTTCTTCAGCGTTATAATTTTGGAAGATGCCTCAAAAAGGGAAGTGTTGAATGATTATTTGAAAGAAAAGAAGTTATAATTTTGGAAGATGCCTCAAAAAGGGAAGTGTTGAATGATTATTTGAAAGAAAAGAAGCGATTACAGATCGTATGGATTCTTGTAAGCACTATATCATCATGCGAATCATCCTTTACAAGGAGTACCATGTCTAGAAATTTAGAGATTTGATTCAACATCTTTTATCAATCTAGGGTTTTTCATATTAGAGGTGTATCCTAATAGGCAGGGGATAGTTTCATATTTTGTTTCCAAATGAAGAACTAAATAGGATTGTGTGGGGATTTAGAATGGTCACTCTAAAGCTTGGTTCATTAGTCATCTATGAATGGAATTTTATTTTCAATTCTTTTGAAGTCAAAAAAAATTGCACAAGTTTGGGTCAAGATTTATTGTCTTAATGGGATCTTTTCTATAACAACCCAAACTTTTATCATTGAAATTTCCCTTCTTATAATTATATTATATAGTATAAAACTCATACATCACATAGAGAACCTAATTTAAAAACCTTATTTTCCCAAATTAGGAATTAAGTAAGTGTTATTTATAGAAATTAAGGAAATTATACCAATGAAATAGTAACTTGACTGTTGGAATAGTAATATGACCATAAAGAATAGTAACCCATCCAATAGAATAGTAACATCACCTATTAATGTATAAATAAAATTTAGGCATCTTATAAATGAAAATATGATATATTTATATCATGGTATAAGAAAATAAATGTTTTAGAAATTAAAAATTAAGTGTTGGTATTTTTGTAAGTCATAATTATTGAATTATAATATTATAATTAATATAACAATGTAAAAGAAAATTTATTTTCATAAAATAGATTCATAAATTAATATTTTGTTCTCTTATTATTATAATGTAATTTTATGAGACTTTAATTAATTTTTCAAAGTGTTATAAAATTAGTTAATATTAAAATCAGTATTTTTCAAATACACGATGATTTTAATAAAAAAATAAATTCATCATATTTAGAAAATTATTTTAATAAAATGGAGTCCATTTTTTAATTCTAAAAGTCTAAAAATGGTTGGGGTGAATTTTTGGTATTTTTATTAAATAATTGAATTTTTTGTAAATAGTAAAATATGATAATTTACTATATTAGCTAAATACATGATTTCTTGAGTCACTATTGAGGTATGGATGATGTAAGAACCATAATCTCAAAATATACTTCATCATTTAATATATTTGGTGATATGGTTCAACACTATTGATTGACTTGACCTAAAATAAAAAAACAATGAATATAATAATAAAAAAATGCCCCTCTTATCCCATATAAATACCATCCCTCACCACCTCTTCTCCTAACACCTTTCAAGCCTTTAATATTGTCCAAATTCTGAACAATACTCTTCTCAAGTCTCCCCCCATGTCCATGAACCTTTGGCCTTAAGAAAATACCAAACCCAATTTCCCTAAGTAAGTTCTCTTGGATAATAAATTCAAGAGGTAAAATCATATTTCCTTTTATTTTAATTTCTTTTCAATTTCTTTAATTTTCTTATCATCTCATCACATCCCAATATCCAAGTGACATTATAAATCAAGTATCTTATACATACTATAATTGTATTATTTTAATGGAATATCTATCATCAAACCTCTTCTTCTCTCCCTTTTTATCCTAAAAATGAAAACATCATTCATGATGTGTTGATTTACTATCATCATGGATGATGTGTTTTCATTTTCCATTAGGACCTTCAAGTCTGATCATAAAACCATAATTATGATTAAATTATATTTTATTATACATATTATAATTTATATAATGTTTTGGAACCAATATATAAATGTGATATTAAATAAAATGATATAACTTCAAGATGGTCGTAAAAAACACCAAAATAAATTAAACCATTTTCATTAATGTTTTGTCTAATGAATCATCCTAATAACATATAAATAAATTATATAGAAAAACATTTAAACTTATATAATTTCATTAATAACATATAATTTCAATTCTGGTGAATTATTCTCATTTTACATGAACTTTCATACTTGTATACAAGAGAACCAATCATGAAAACTAAGAAAATGAACACTCCCGGAATGATGGAA
This sequence comes from Viscum album, assembly GCA_963277665.1. NCBI lineage: Eukaryota > Viridiplantae > Streptophyta > Magnoliopsida > Santalales > Viscaceae > Viscum > Viscum album. Next base: position 718,808,746 of record OY728157.1, on the reverse strand, counting down.
TTGAACAATATAACTCATCATAATGGACATAAATGAACTTTAAAAAATATAATAAATCATATACATGTAGAATAAATTATAAATTAATTAATTAATGGATTTAATTTTATTATCCAGGATATTAAGTGCAAGCGAAGAACACTTTCGAACATAAGGTAAGAGATTTTTTTCTGAATCTCCATTTTTTTCCTCCAGGTTATGCTTTCTGTCTTTTTACACCAATATATTCTTAATTATTATTATTTACTCCTCCAAAATTATGTTTTTATGTTAAAAAAAATATTTACCTAGTTCATTTATTATTTCTTTAATGGGAAAATACATGTCTTATAATTATCCATTCTCGATTCTTCTAGATAAACTAGCCCGATTAATGGGAACTTCCCAATTTTTTTCCCATTTTTAAGTACACTATATAATCTATTTTAATCCACCTATATTTTTATATAATAAATATTTCTATCATGAAAATTTTTATTATTTCATTTTTGGTTTTATGAAAACAATTATGACTTTTTTCACTTTAAAGACTCTTTTATATTTTCCCTTAAAACGCACAAATGTGGCTCATTTCTAAAGTTTCTTAAATGCTATTTTTACATATTTTCAATTAATTCAGACATCACATATCATGATATATGATTATTTTTAATTATCAATGTCCATTTATGATTTAAATCAGTTCTTTCATGGACACCTTTATGATACCCCAATTTGTTATTCTTTATAACATGATTATGATACCCATTTCATTACATGGATAACCATTATGTTTATTCCTTATGTATGGTTATTCATGTGGATGAAATATTCCTGAACATGTTATAATGCGTGATTCAAAATAGCTTTCTAATTAATTTGGTAATGTATTATCTCATGAGGTATCACATTGGGAAAGGGAGTGAACCTGATTCTATTATAAGACTTTGTCCGCCATGTGTAATAGAGTCTCAGAAGTTAGCCTTGAATCATGCTTATGTCAGGTTGTATATTGTGGTCACATTCCTATGTTTTCATGATTACATGTTCCCATGTTTTATATGTTATTCTTCCATAATTTTATTCATGTTTCATGCCTTTTTATGTCATCATTTTATGCCTTTTAACCCTTGTTATATGCTTTATTTAAATGTTTATTATTTTATTGGGATTTTTATCTCATCTTTTTTGTTCAATTATTCCCCAATTTATTCTATATAGATGTAAGAGAAAAAATAAAGTTAGGATATCTTATAGAGATTAGATAAAAATATTTTATTTATTTTATTTTCATACTTTCAAATTATGTACCTAATCCTTCAAAGAAACCAGTCTTTACGATACTTGGTTTGTATTTCATGGTTAATTTTGCTTAAAATCATGTAATAATATGTGTAAAATCCTAGGGATGTTATATTTTTACATACACAAATAATTTTTTATATTTCCTCTTCAATATATTTACCTATAAAAATGAATAAAGAGACTAAAAAGCTCAATATGGGTATTTCTCTTGGGTGTATATAGAAGTGGATCTTTGTGTGACTTTAACTGATAAAGTGATTTTGTCATCTGATTCTAATGAATTGGGTCTATAAATTATATATGAAAAATTTCCATCATTCTTCCCTGAGTGAAAAATTATAGGTCATTCCAAATAATCCTACCAAAGGGATATGGTATGTTCCTTTTACTTAGAAAAACAACATAACTTGGATACTTGCAAGATAAATAAGAAGAAGGAAAATAATCAAGGTCCTGGAGGGTAGGAAGGGATAGAAATACATCACTAGAATAACCTAACCTTTGAATATACTAACTAGAACCAAGTTGAAAGTGGTTATTCAAGTCTAAAAGAAGGTAAATATGTGAAAGATAAAGAAGGATGCATCACTGCTGATGTTGATCAGACTAGACATGTGAGAAATGATATAATTCTAGGGGACCATAAACTTAGACCTGAATTAATGGAGAATTAGCAGCATGGTGTGGCATAATGCAATGTCGTGGATCCTACAGTTAGAGTTGGTTTTTCTTTTAGAGATGCTCTGGTTAACTTTATGAACCTATAATATTATCAAGGGATGGAGGGTGGACCTTTTAAAGACTCAACAAATGAACATTTTTTTGATGAAACAAAACTGTAAGATCTTTCTAACCAGCAAGTTGGGTAGGAGAAACTGATTTCTTTAAAGGTTCATAAGGTAAAATAGAAAATTGTTGTTGAAAATATTGTGAAGAAGGACATTAAGGCATGTCATGAAAAGTAGGGCTCCCATGCTAAACAAGATGATGATTCAGTAATATGGGCACATGATGAGGTGAAAGATGGGCCCAGTTCTAGAGGCATAATATTATTGGGTGTGGGTGTTTTTATATCTCAAATTCAATCACCAATCACACAGTAGATTTTACCCAACTCTTATGAAGCACCCAGTTTGTTTGAAGAGCGAGCAAATAAGGAAGACAAAGGCAGCATGGATGGCTTTATTGGTTTCTCTCAGGTAAGGGAGCACTCAATAAGCTTTTTTGACCTCTTGAACAGGTCCAATGGTAAGGAGATGTTCCTTGATAAATTTAGCAATGCTCTCTGAGTTGAAGAACAATCCCCAAGCCCAGATACTTTCAATGAAAATTATGACAACTTCAACAATTTAGATGATGGAAAGACTTGGAAAAAACACAAAAACTCTTAGAGGGTTCTTAAAGGCGGGGATAATGGATATTATTAGGCCACATGATGAAATTTATTCTCTTGATTTTTGAGTAGTTATATATCTTGATTTGTGGAAGTGGTCCATCACTATTTTCCACATGTCAACCCCCTTTGTATCTTTTTATTTTTATTTTTCAAATAAATTTTTGGATCATGGGATAAAACCCATGGTTTGTGTTCACTATATATACTATAATATATATATATTAATATGTATAATTATAAATATAATAAATATATTTATTATGTGGGCTTTATTTGGGTCATTTATTTTCATGTCATGATGTGTGGGTCTTTGGGATACAAATGTTATTCTTTTCAATGACGTTGTTTTTTCACTCTATTGCTTTGGTGGTGCTTCATGTTCCAAACATGTTCATGTTTATGTATTTCATTATATTTTAATTAAAAAAAAATTAGGACCAAATACACTCACTACCTGAACCTTCCTAGTTATATATTAGGTTTGAGGTGTATAATTACAATAAAACATGCGAACATACAGTCCCAATGTCAAATCCTATCCATAACCCACCAAGGATATTCCAGATTTAGACCCTACTCTTATTTATATTCTATATTATTAGACTGTAGGCCACCCCTATTTCGATCACCACACAAGTTCCGTAGAGGCCTCACATGAGGCGGCCTCTACCATTGTCCCTACTGTTGGGGCCCCATCCTCATTGAGCAAGCATGCCCACACCTCCTTTAGCCAACCATTGCATCAGCCCAAGCTACAACCTTCATGAAGCCCTCTCCACCATCATCCACCATACCAAGCACTTATATCACTGCTACCTTCATCGAAGACCACACGTTTGTCACAATCCCCAATATGTAGGCTAAAAATTATTGTCTTGTGGGCCCCTTGACGCCACCGTCAGACGCCTACTCCGACAGTCTTTTTCATCCTGTTCCAGACTAGAGTTCATCCCCCAAAAAATTTCATCCTCAAATCATGGTCTATTTGAGAATTGATCTCTCACTGGTAAGATATAGAATATACGGTTGAACCAATCAACCACAATATAGGCTACTCACCCATATATTAACAATACATAATTTATATTTATATAATTGCTTGAATTATTAAAAAATATATTAATATATCAGATTTATATCAATTATATACCTTTATTTTGTAATTAATTTATATAAATAAACATTAATATTTGAATATAAAATGTTTATCAACGCTTATAAAGTTTCACTTTTACCAGTGCTCAAAAAAGTACTGATAAAGGGTACACTTTTATCAGTACTTTTTTTACCGCTGTTAAAATATGCATTTATCAACGCTTTTAGTTAACAATGATAAAATTTTCCATTTTATCAACTCTATATGTTTAGTGCTGATAAAACCCAGCACTGACTAAAGCACGATCTATGGTATTGATGTTAGACTTTTATAGGAGCCTCATCCCATCTCTATTTAATATCTACAAGTGTCTTTCAAAATCCTTTAAACTTCTCCCTTCTTAAACATATTTCATGCAGGAAATTATTATAATAAACATTACCTTCTTTAACATTCACAATTATAGATCGTGCGATATTCAACACTAAACAAAAAATGCTAATAAAGGGTGGACTTTTATCAACACTATCAAAAAAGGAAGATAAAAGGATTCCATTTGACATTATTTTTTATCATTGATAAATGAGACACTTTATTAGTGATTTTCTTAACTCTAATAAAATATATGTCTTTAATAGCATGAAAAAAGAGTTTTATGTGTACATGTATGTGTATGTGTTTGTATATTCATGTACGTGTATGTATATGTATGTATATGTGTATATATGTATATGTGTATGTATATATATGTATACATGTATGTGCATGTATGTATATATATATATATATATGTCAATGCATATGTATGTGTGTATGTGTATGTGTGTATGTTTATGTGTATGTGTATGTTTATGTGTATGTGTATGTGTATGTGTATGTGTATGTGTATGTGTATGTGTATGTGTATGTGTATGTGTATGTGTATGTGTATGTGTATGTGTATGTGTATGTGTATGTGTATGTGTATGTGTATGTGTATGTGTATGTGTATGTGTATGTGTATGTGTATGTGTATGTGTATGTGTATGTGTATGTGTATGTGTATGTGAATTTGTATGTGTATGTCTATGCGTATGCGTATGGGAATGTGTATGTGTGTGTGTGTGTGTGTTTATGTGTATGTATATGTGTATGTGTATGTGTATGTGTCAGTATATGTCTATATATGTATGTGTGTATATGTTTGTGTGCATGTATATTTATGTGGGTGTATGTGTGTATGTATATGTGTACGTGCATGTGTATGTGTATGTGTATGTATGTTCATGTATTATGTGCACATATGTATATGTATATATGTGTATGTATGTGCATGAATGTGTATGTAATTATATGTATATGTATTTATATACAAACGTGTATGTGTGTGTGTGTGTGAATTTGTGTATGTGTATGTGTATGTATACAGGTGTACGTGTATGTTCATGTATGTGTACATATGGCATGTATATGCATATGTGTGTGTGTGTACGTGTACGTGTACGTGTACGTGTACGTGTACGTGTATGTGTATGTGTATGTGTATGTGTATGTGTATGTGTATGTGTATGTGTATGTGTATGTGTATGTGTATGTGTATGTGTATGTGTATGTGTATGTGTATGTGTATGTGTATGTTTGTGTGTGTGTGTGTGTGTGTGTGTCTGTGTGTCTGTGTGTGTGTGTGTGTGTGTGTGTGTGTGTGCGTGTGTGTGTGTGTGTGTGTGTGTGTGTGTGTGTATCAGTGTATCTGTGTATGTGTGTATGTGTATGTGTGTGTGTATATGTATGTCTGTCTGTCTATTCGTTAGTGTGTATGTATATGTACATGTTTGTCTATGCATATGTATAAGTGTACGTGTATTAATATACCATGTGTATGTATGCATATGTATGTGTATATATATGCATGCACGTGTATGTAATTGTATGTAGGCGTATGTGTATGTGTATACATACATGTATGTGTATGTGTATACATACATGTATGTGTATGTATATGCATATGCATGCATACGTGAATATGTATGTGTATGTTTATGTGTATATGTGTATATGTATATGTGTATGTATGTGTATGTGTGTGTGTGTAGATATGTATATATATGTACGTGTATGTCTTTACATATGTATATGTGTACGTGTATGTCTGTTTATTGATTTAATTTTATTTATTTATTTTTAATATTTCTCCATTTTTTGTATTTTCTGTAATTTATTCACCTTTAATATATATTCATTTAATATTTGTATAATATATTCAATTTTGAAAGTTATTTATACATTTTTAAATATTTATACATTTAACTAAAAAATAATACTTTTAATTTTCATTAAAAATTCCAATGGCTAATAATTATTTACATTTCTTATATACAATCAATACAGTGCATACATCAATAATTAACGATAATATTATTATTTATTTATTATTTTTTAACATTTATTAATTTTTGATTTCTTTAGAATTTATTCATTTTTAATATTTATTTATACATATTTATTTATTAAGTTTTAATATTATAAATATGTTTGATATTTATATAATTAATTCATTTAAATTCATTTTCTAATATTGTTCTAATGTAAATAGTTAGTATTTTTTTGGTAATCTAATTATTTATATATTTTTTATTCATTTTTTATTTATTCTTATTCATTTTTTCACTTTTTTACTTTTATCAACTTTTTTAAGCGCTGATAAATGTTATTATTTACCGGTTCTAAGAAAGTGCTGATAAAAGAAGTAATTATATACGCTAGAACATAAGCGCGGACAACTACTAATTTTGTTAGTACTTTCTTAGCACTGACAAATCATAACTTTTATTAGTGCTAAAAAAGTGATGATAAAAGTAGTATTTATCAGTGCTTATGTTTTTTACGCTGATAAAATACACTTTTATCAGTGCTTTAAGGTAAGATCTGATAAAACTCTTCTCCCTCTTTATATAATAACCCTAACATTTCATTTTCCTCACATCGCACTCAAACTCTTATGGAACCGAAGTTTTGTTGCAGCCGAAGTTAATCTTTTTGGACACATCGAACCTCAAAATCAAATTTATGATATTCTGAACATGTTTTAAAAGTGCTAGTATCCTCTGCAACTACTCATCCCTATTTCCCTATTATTCTCATTTTTCTATTGTTTCTTTCCTAATGCCTATATACCAAGGCCTAATGGTGCCTAACACATTTTTTGGTTTTAAGTAGATAACACTTCATCACATATCAAAACATTAAGTTTCTAGGGTTACTCCTTTATTAGCATGGGCATGCACAACCACCACTCAATCTATACTTCCCCATACTATCTTTTGGTATCTTCCTCCTATGCATTCCTTTTCCCATGCATCTATGAGCAATTTCGATTGGTTTTAGCATGAATAATCTTTCTTTTCCCTAAATCCAAATTTTTTAATTCTTACAACAAAATGATGTCTCAATCTGAGAATCTTTAGAATTTGAATTTAGCTTCAAAACATATATATATCCCTCAAGCTCCTCCATCCTCAAATCCTTCTCATTCAGTTGACCATCTAAATTCTCTAGTTGATAAGTCTATTTTTTTTCTTGTGTACAATATTTACCTATTCTTTATAATACTCTTATAAGATAACCATTGAGGCTCCATGGAGTTTTCAATTTCCATTCCTAAATTCGTCTCATCAAAAAAAGTTATCCAATTATATCATATTGTTCCTTCACTTTCTTTTTCACTTTTGCAATGAAATCCTTTGAATCCATCCCTTCCTCCATCAAAATTATCTTATATTCTTCCAAATCTGCAACATATGTATAATTTATTCAACTTTTAGACTTTAATAATTTCACTTCACTTCTCAATACTTGAATCATATCATGTTTGTGACATAGACAAACTCCTTATTTTTGAAATGATGTGATTCCTTATTTTCTACCTTCTCCCTCCAACAATTCAAGTGAATATAATATATACCTTAATAATTCATTTGTTTTGATATATGTTTTGATGGTGAAATTGAATTATATATACCCCAATACTTATCCAGTTATAGAAATCCATAGTTTTATTGAGAAATTGATAGTGACAGGGAGTGAATTATCTCCCTTGATGAGTCTATTTAAAAAAATAATAATTTATGATATGTGACTTCTTATAATAAAAAAATAGGTGTATAATAATTTCAATTCATGTAATTCTTGGTCTTTATATGTTCTAACATGTTGTTGCTACAATAATAATTTATATCAAATAGGATGACTATATGTGTGTATAAGTAAAGAATATACTTTTAGGGTTATAATATCATACTTTCTATGTATTTATTTATTTTGTTAAATATGAATATTATTGAATAAAATATGATGGGTATGAATAAAAAATGGATGGATTTCAATCATCTTAAAAAAATAGAATGAGGATAGGGTGAAAGATTTCATCATGTTTTCAAAATATCATACATACGACCCTTATCAAATCTTTTTTATGTGCCTAAATTGTTATTTTTCAAGACTAATTACTCCAGAGGAGTTGGAAGAACACTTGATCTATCATAAAATAGATTAAATTTATAAATTTTGTACTAAACATGGGAAAAACTAAATGTAACGAGTGATTGGGATAAAAATATGTTTTATAGATCATATTATATGACTATAAGGGTGAACAATGGTAAAGACCATATCGAGGATATTATTATAGGTGTGAATGATGATAAAGATCATATTGAGGAAATGACAATAATATGTGAAGATGAACTTAAAGATTGCCCAAAACTATTTCATATGTTAAATTGTTGTTCAAATATGCCATTGTATACTATTTATACTAAATATACAACATTGTCATCCATACTGAAGTTGTATAATGTAAAGTTTTGAAATGTATGGAGTGACACTAGCTTTATTAAAGTACTTTGTCCCTTGAATGATATGTTACCAGAAGATAACGAGCTTCCTTGATGAATATATGATTCTAAAAGAATGTTATGTTCAATGGGTATGATCTATGAAAGAATTAATTCTTAGCCTAATGACTATAAACTATTTCATAAGTACCATTAATCACATAAAAATTCAAATTGTGTGGTGCGTCTATATACAAGAAAGATGAATCAAGTCCTTTGAAAGTTTTGTGGTACTCTTGTTGGATTTGGTCCCTTAAACCAACTTCTATATACTTTATGATAACCTGTATTCATTTTTTTGGATATTTATCAACTTCTTATCACATCATGATTGCTCTTATGTGTAACATAGGATGTGATAATATTCTAAGAGTAGTTATTGCCCTAAAGGTTCATAGCAGTTCCCCACTATGATGAGAACTCCGAAGTTCCATGATAGTATTCTTAAATATATGATCTATAGCTGCATGAAATCATTTTAGGGACATAAATGATAAAGGATATTAGGTATGGAGACTCATAGGACTTTGAGGCACCTTCTCATAGTGTACGCCCTTGGTAATATCTCGTGTAAGATATTATGAGAATGAGACTCGCCAGTAGAAAATCCACATTTATATGTATCGTTGGATGTTCCTATCTGTGGTCATTTATATTAATCTATAAACTTTAAGATTATTATTAAAGATTATTATAAGTCCTATACTTTGATGTATTGATGAAAACCATGATAACATATGTTCACGATGACATAGAATATGTTGGGTGCATCACGAGTAATATTTCATTAATTAATAACATGAGAATGTATTTATCCCTTATGTTCTTTAATAAAAGTTTATATATTAGGCCCTTTGATGGAAATGATATGGCCTAAATAAATCCAAAGCCATGGTGTTCTATAGGAAAGTTTTATTTCAAGAATTTCAAAGAAAGAGACATCAAGCACATAGATTGATGACACCACCATGCAACCTTATTGATTATAGATATCATGATAAAGGTATTATATTACACAGTAAGTGTCTGTATGAGGTATTATGTTATTGAAAAATTAAATTATTTTTATATGGGTGCCTTGGATTGTTGCTAGATGCAAACATTGGACTTTAGGTTGCTTCACCTAATGCCACTGAGAAAAAACCCTAGAGGGTCACACACTAAGTGTATACAGAACATCAATTAAATAATATATTATTATTTATTATTTAATAGGTTGAATAAATATTATTCCTTCAAATGGTTTAAAATTATTCATGTTTTTGTGATCACATATATTCTGTCACCAGTTATTTGAGAGAATATTATGTGGGTGGAGTATTTAATAAATATTTATTCAGTGAATATGATATTTATTTATTTATTAGGGAATAATGTAGTGATATCTATTTGTTAAATATACAGTCATTATTCAAGGCTCGGTAAATATTATGGAGGAATTATGGACTGAGTTTAATGGTCCGGTGAGAAATAATGTATTTTGAATATTATTTGAATAAATAATATTTAATTTTAATTCATGAGATTAGAGCATGTAAAGAAATAATAATAAAATTATTATTATTATTATCATTATAAACATGGAGTTATGTAGGGATTATAGAAATAATAAGGGTGCATGTTCAATTATTATTTTCTAACCATAACAGTATATAGACCCAATTATATTTTTTTAGAGAGACAATTCATCTTGTATTGTGTACAACGTGATCTGGAGATGATCCTCTCAAATACCTAGAGAACTCCCTCTCTAATAAATCTCTCAAGAACAGAGAGAGATCCTCCTCCACTAACACTTTCAAGTTAAGAGAGATCGAAGAGAACCCTTATTTGAAGTAGTTCTCAGGTCAAACAAAGATGAATGATACAAGAATTAATATTTTCCATGCTAGCACTCATATATTCCAATGGAGACATCCGGAGGTTCATGGAACACATGTAGATCATCACTGGAGGGAATCTATTCTTGATTCCTACAATGCAATGATGGTATGACATAGTGACATTGTTATATCCATTAATGAATAAATAATTTATCACAAGGTAATTCAATACATTCTTAAATTAATTATAAATAATATGTAATGGTCTTGTGCTTTGGTTCCACTATTTATCCATTTTCTATATTCTTTTATTCAATTTTATTGATCACAATGTTTATCATCATGTAAATATCAGATTAATCATTGATCAAGATAAAAGTATGAGTTGGGCATTCCCCATATAATTCTTGTGCTACACTCGGAACCTATAAGTGGTATCAGAGGGGTTGTATAACTATTTATAATTATTTAAATATCATTTTCTGATTTACAGATTTGTCATTAGTTTTCAATTCTATTTTAATCATTCTTTAATGTGAATTGTGATATTTTATTTATTCCTTGTTATTTCTAAAACATATAATAAAATCCATTAATTTTATGAACAAAATAAATTTCAAATTTCATATGGAGGTGCCAAGAAGTCTGGTCGGATAACACAAGAGTACACGCCATTTAACCCAGAGGTACACACCATGTAATAGTGTTTAATGCACCATGAATTAATTCATAATTAATTCAAGTAATGTTTATTTATTACATGTGGTGAATATAATTATACACCATGTGTTGATCAGGACAACCTGGAGCACGGTCCGGAGTACATGTCGTTTAACTTCCGTACACGATGTGCAGTCCCTTCGTCCCAGCCAGGTTGTGTGTCTCTTATACAACCTACATGACCGGTGACCATCTAACTCAAAGAAAGAATTCCATGTACCCATTTTACATGTCGTGTAATCTAATTTTTTTCATGCTACGATTACACATCGAGTCCTTAGGTGTGTTCCACAAATAGACGATGTGAATAATACATTCCATGTAGATTTAATGTACATGCCATTTAATTTTACCAAATTAAATAGAATTAAAAATAAATTTATTATACTATGAAAACCTTTTCAATATGTTTCATGTGTGGTCATTACGTTTATAGTACACACCATGTGATGGGATATATATATATATATAAGTCTAATTAATTTATTTATAATGTTAGGATCAACATATCATGTATAAGTTGTATTACAGTTATTACTCCATATGTATTGAAGCACAACATACTACGTAAATACCATGTGTTTTGTGTGGAAATTAATTTGATAGTACATTCCATGAAATTATGTGATATATCATGAATTACACATTTCTCAATATTAAATAGTATATTTATATAATACGCATTGGGCAGTTCAGATAGGTACTCACTGTGTTTCCACCAAGGTTCATTTTTGTATAGAATTAATTTTAAATAAGTTTATTTAATTTTTTTAAAATTATGTTGGATAAAAATATGAAGAAAATTCAAATGAGAATTGAGATAAAGGGATTTATTAATTAAATAAGATAATTAATTTATTCAATAGTGATTTATCTTAAATAATAATGATTAGAATTTAATTCTAATATTATTAAATTAATAAATTTTTTTCATGCATCTGAATGATCATGAGCCTAGATAAGACCATTTTATGTGATTGGTTTCATTTAATTCGTATTAAATTAAATTATTGTCATGTGTGTCATCTCTCCTCTTATTATGTAAGTGTCTGCATTCCCATGGTTTCTTCTATGTAAACCCCCTAAAAATATTTTGGTTCCCCTCATCAATGTGTGAGTAAAAGCATATTGTTGGTCAGAGTGGGTATATCAAGAAGGGGGTGAATTGAGTACCTAATAAAAATTTCTATGAAAAACCTGTTTAAATAAAATCCCTTGAATAATTAAAAAATCCCAGTTAATCAAAACATTATATCGATATAAGTTTTGGTCTTTTAAAATATTTCTCAAAGATTGATTAATTCTCAGTTAAAAAAATAATGAAAAACTACTTTAACTTTTGAAATCAATTTACTTAATCAAAACCTTATATAAACACTAATTAAGACTAAATATCAAAGTATTGGTTTTTTTTCGAGTTTAAAATGGATTTAGTTTAAATATTTGAAATAAAACAAAACATACAAAAGAATAAAAATAAGAGGTTCAGTCTCAAGAAGAGACTTAATCCTCTCCACATAGAAATCACCCGCTAACAAGAAGATTATATAACATAATCTATGATCCACAACCTAGATTGGGTATACAACAACAAAGTTTTCCAAACCATTAAAGACCACTTCCACAACAACTATGTGATCGAAACAAATGTAGGCCACTCAGGGACCTCTTCCACAACACCTAGGAAAAAACGTGTAAAGAAAGTTTGAGAACATATCGGGTATCTTCCAATTAAAGTGGAGGAGATAGTGTGTGTGTTTAAAATATAGAGTAATCTCAAACTGCTCGTAATGTAAAGATAATAAATAGAGAGAGAAAATAAATATGTAGAGATAATATAGTTTCTTAGTATAATGTGCTCTGAACCTTGTGACTCCTTGAATGTAGCTTGAGTAGAAGCTAGAGTCAAGGTTTTGAAAATCACTGTAGAATACAGTGTCGTGAAATGTTTTTTTCTGACTGTGGGAAGGAACTAAAAGTTTGATGAGCTTAAATATTCCATAGTTGGATGCTGGTAAGGATTCTTCATGTGAGGCACACTTCAAATCATTATCTTTTTTATTCTTGAAATATCGCTTCATCTCACTTCACATGTACATATATATCTCTCTCTATCATAAGGATATTTATTTTTATTTTTACAAGAAAGTATGGTAAATATTTTAACAAAAACATTTATGAAGAATCATATGTATCCTCTACTCCTTGTACTATATGAATACTACTAGAAAAAACATCTATACCAATATAAATATCCCAATGGATTTAAAAAATTGTTGGGATAGGTTCCATATACCAACGGTTCAATAAAACTGTTGGTATAGGTCTGTTAATAGATGGTTTTACCGATGGTTCAATACAAATGTTGGTATAGGGGTGGGATTGTGAAGTGTATACCAATGGTTTTAAAAAATCATTGGTATATCTTATCTATCCCAATGGTTTTAAAAAAATATTGGGATAGAAAACCCCAAAATACCCATGGTCCTCCTGCTTCCCGAATATCTGTCTGCATTTTTACCTAGCTGTGAGCCTCTATCCGCATTTTTCCCTATCCCTGAGCCTCATTATTCCAAAATCAGATCTATTTCTCTTAAATAAGATACCTCTTCCACTTCAAATTCATAAGGGGTAACTGAGTTATATCTTTTTACTCCATTTATTTTGTATTTTTTCATTCTATTTCGGTGCAATATGAATTCAATATTTTTACTTTGGGTGCACATCCTTGAAGGTGAAATGTTTTGAAAGGTTTTAATTCAATTTACACCTCTTTAAGGTGTGTGTTTCAATGAAATTATCTCATTTTGAATTAAATGTTTGTTATTTAATTGTAAATTTATTTTTATTGAGGGGGGTGGGCTGTCCAGGTGGGGTGGAGGCTGTACAGGTGGGGAGGGGGGTGCAGGTTGTAGGTTGGGAGGGGGCGTGTGGGTTGTCCAAGTGGGGTGGGGGCAGTGCTATGCAGTTGGGGAGGGGGTGTGCATTTTAGAAGGGGGTGTGGTTTGTACAAGGAGGGAGGGTGGGATGTCCAGGAGGGGTTGGGGGGGCTGTCGAGGTGGGGTGGGGGGTTGTCTAGTGGGGTGGGGGGATATTCAATGGGGTGGGTGCCTAGGGGGTGGGGGTGTCCAGCGGGTGGGGTGTCCAAGGGGTGGGGGAGGGATGTCCATGTGTGGGGATGTCTAGGGGTGGGGGTCTCCAGGGGTGGGGGTGTCCAGGGGGTGGGGGGATTTCAACAAGGTTGGGGGTGTCTAGGGGCATGTGAGGACTGACCAAGGGAGTGGGGGTGTCTGGGGGGGTGGGGTGTCTCGGGGGTGAGGGTGTCTTAGGGGGTGGGGGTGTCCAGGGGTGGGGGTATCCAGGGGGTGTTCAGAGGGTGGGGTTGTCCAAGGGGGTGGGGGTGTCCAGGGGGTGGGGTGTCAAGGAGGTGGGGGTGTCCAGGGGGTGGGGGTGTCCAGGGGGTGTGGGGGATGTCCAAGGGGGTGGGGTGTCGAGGGGGTGGGGGTGTCCATGGGGGATGGGGGTTGTCCAAGGGGGTAGGGGGTGTCCAGGGGGTGAGGTGTGTCTAGGGGGTGGGGTTGTTTATGGGGTGGGGGATGTCCATGGGGGTGGGGGTGTCTAGGTAGGTGGGGGTGTCTAGGGGGTGGAGGGTCTTTCTAGGGGTGGGGGTGTCCAGTGGGTGGGGGGCTATCCAAGGGGGTGGGGGTATTTAGGGGGGTGGGGGTGTCTAGGGGGTTAGGGGGACTATCCATGAATCCCCCCATTTCCTTTAATATATTTTGTTTTTTGGGTTACACATTAGTTATCCTTTTCTAATTACTTCCATATTTGATTTAAAATGCAGGAAATGCAACCAATTGAAGAGAGGTGACGGAAAAAGATGATGGAAAACAATCATCGCATGGATGAGATGGGCGTTCCACCACTAGTTCCTGTAATGAGTATTTTATTTCAAATATATATTTAAATAATTTATAATGTCATGTGATTAAATTTGTTTTAAAAAAAATTTAGGATCCACCTCTTAAGCGATAATTATTTGATGAGCAGCCTAGTATTGGTCCCAGTACTCTGGGTTTTCGTATGAGTGGGGTGGTACGAGAGCTAGGGGATCTGGTCGACATACCCAATTAGACCATGCCCCTCCCACTAACATACCATCTATCCCACATTATGATCATGGTGTATCATTAGGGACACACAAGATATTTAGGTCTCTCATGTTTTTACCACCCTTTACATCTGAGTATCCTCACCCATCTTTACTATATCTGATGATGATTCCCTGTCATGACCCGCCTTCAAAAAGATGAGGGAAGGGACAGTAGATTTCCAAACCCTTCCTTCTTCAAGTTGAAATATTGATAATAACCCCTGAGACATGCCTTCAAAAGGTCCCCAAGTGGCGACTAGAACCAAGGATATGGAATTACACGCAAAATGGAAGGCATTACCCTTTTTATTTAGTAGGATCAAAAGATAATATAATAAGTCCTAAACAACACCAAAACTGGAAGTAAAAGTAAATCCCAAAAAATCCATTCCCATATGCATGTTTCAATAATAAGTGCTACAATAGAAGAAAAATCTAAAGGTAAATACTAAAAAAAATGAAAAACAGCAACAACAATTTTCCCAACGTCCCAACTAGTATGGTCCTACACGGTCCTCGAAGTCCTCCTAGAAACTTGAAAGAAGTTTTATATACATAGGGTGAGTATACAAGTATACTCAGTAGGGAAAACCAAAAGCTCTCGTGCACAAGTTGGGAGGTATTCTAATGCCCTGTGAGAAAAAGGATATAACCGAAGCACCTAGAAGGGAAACTATCCACCAAACCTCACCAAGGCACACTCCCCAAATAACACAAGTCAAGAAAATTAATAGTAATAGAACATCTATATTTGGGTACCCTACACCACTTTCCCACTAGTTATTTAATTCATCATATGTGTCAGACCTCTCCCACCATTCTCACTACAGTCCCACTACCATACCCTTCCCGCACACACCTGAGATACCATAACCACACATCCCACCAGAAAAATCTGGGGCCACAACCACCACATGTATCCACACCCATAAACATTGAGGCTATAACATCTACTGCCATGCCCGAAGACATCTGAGCCTCATCCTGAAGACACTTGGGAAACAACCTATCTGCACACACACCTGGGCCAACCACCACAACTACCCTACCTAAAGAATCTTGGGTTATAATGGATCTCAGGCCATCACAGCCTACACGAAGAATCTTGGGATACTCGGGAAAGGGAATAGAAAAGGATCTAATAACCATCCACTCATAGGAGTGTTGGGAAAAACACCCTCTCCCATTGAAATGGGGGTGTTCAGCATGAAGTTCTTGGGTGGGGAGTGATTAAGAAACATAAGAACTAAATTATACATATAGGTAAACAAGAACTCATCCCAACCTAGGGGTTCCAAAACCAGCCTATACACAAACACCATCATTATTATTCATTCAAAAAAAACACACCACCCACACCCAAGTCATAACTCATTCCCAGAAAACAATTCCCCATTGAACCCATTCTGGTTATCACATTCGAGTGGTTCTATTTTAAATAATTCTTCACTATTGGAAAACTAACAGGCATAGACACAAGATAAGGAAGGAAAACAACCAAGTAGTAGATTAAGCATTCACACCCAGTTCTCTTGTAAAGTCACAACAACAAAAGGGATCTGTGAGATCCCTCAAAGTATTGGAACCAAACTAAGACCCACCATATGGCCCCACACAGCCTTAGATCTAGAAACCAACAATTGCACCACAATAGGGGAATCCCATCCCCATCCATGTCACCCCATAAGAATCAAGCAGAACAACCTCACATATTACTAAGACAGAGTGTAGGGAAAGGCCACCAATGGCCATGATTTTTAGTGGACACAATCCCATACAGTTCACAACATATAAGAAAGGGTAAAAGAGTACATCAACATCATCAAACACACCCCTTCATCCTTTAAAGATTTGTTTATTATCATCATTAAGGCTTGGTTTCATCCATCCTCATATATAAATTATCATAACTACCCCGCATGATACACAGTAAAGAGATACAAATGAAGAACCCTACTTGGATGATCAACAATCGAAGTTTCTCTCTACGTGCCAAGAATTGGGGATGCGTGACTTGCAAGGGAGGAACTCTGAGGAGTCCAAGAGTGAGAAGAAAGCCTCCAGCACAAGTGAACCACTTGACTCGGGAAAGGGGACTCCAAATTAACCTAGGAAGGTAAAAGAGACCATCCAATAAGAAGAAGAAGAAGAAATTCCCATGCGATAAAAAGGTGAGACCATGGAGTTTACGGGATATGAATTTTGAACGACTAAAAAGGAGTATCGTGGTTTCACGACGCAGTTGGGTGGTTACACATGATGGAGTTAATTTTCATTTAATAATTATAATTAGAGAGGTGACCATAATAGTTGCGCTTTAAACTGTTTCCTTTAATCAAAGGAAAATGCGTAACAGGGGTGGAACTAGAAAGTACGGGAAAAGGTGTGTCACTGAGGAAAATCCACACGTTTTGCTAAGTCAAGGGTCACCCGTCTCTTGGGGACTTTTAGATATAATCTATGGGAAATAAATGACTTCGAAAATGGTATTAAAATGCCCTTAAGTCAAAAGATACATTGTAAGAGCGGAACTGAAAAAAAACAAGGGTGGGACACCGTTTGGTGAGACACTGTAAGTGGTGCCACGGTCATGGCGCCACCCTCACAGTGCCATCGTAAGTAGTGCCAACATTTTTTTGTGTGACCATGGCAGTTTGACCATTATGGTGACTCCATCATGGTGCCACCGTTTTGGTGTGATACTGTGAATGGTGCCACCATTTCGGTGGAACTTTTCGATGGAACTGATTTTTTTTTTGAAAACTACTTAATGAGTCATTGTCTTGGCCATTACATGAGATACCTCTCAAACTATTCTCAACCTCGAGAATCAAAATTATACTTGAAGAAAATATATGGGTCCAAACAACCACCTCAAAAGATACCTCTCAGGAGAAAACCTCCTCAACATCTAAGAACTGCTCTCCCTTAAGTGACCACACAACATATTAAGGTTCCACTGTCCAGACTTATGGATTAAGGAGTCCTTTACCCCATGTCAAGATACTATCTGCTTTGGGTGGCACTGACTTGACCGCATAAGTTTAATCACATCCACCTTTATGAGTCTTGATTAGAGATTGTGTCCTCCCTTCCCCATAGTCAGGACTCTTCACACACATTCAGAGAATTAAGAAAACACATTTCATAGTTAACATGGTTAAACACTACATCACAAACAAGTACGAAACAAAATAGGATAAACCTAAAAACAGATTTGGGTATTGGGCGCGCATATGTGCCTCTCATTCCTAGGTACTCTCCTCGAGGCCACCATGCATACATAACACATGAACCAAGGGAATGGTTTGTCCATTGAGCACCTTCTCCTAATGACCTTCGATCATCATTGGTCACTCTACAAATGTCACCTCATCCTCGATATCCAGTTTTCCCCAGTTGAGGATGTGTGAATCATCATGTAGATACTGATGGAGCTGAGACACATGGAAGACATTGTGAACTCTCAGTAGAGACGGTGGTAGTGCTAGCTGATAAGCCACTTCGCCCACCCACCGCAACACCTCGAAGGGTCCGAGGAACCTGGGATACATTTTACTCCCCCTACCGAACCTCCGTTGTTCACATCAAGGGGAGACCTTCTAGAACACATGGTCCCTGACCTCGAACGCCAAGGGTCTCCTCCTATTATCAGCATACAACTTCTACCAGTCCTGGGCTGCCTTCATCCTCTCTCATATAAGTTGAACCTTCTCTGTCATGCTTCGCACCACTTCTGGGCCAAGAACATGTGCTTTTTCGACCTCTGCCCAGCACATGGGTGAGTAACATAGACTCCTGTACAAAGCTTCGAACAGAGCCATGCCAATGGTAGAGTGATAGGTATTTTTGTGGGAAAACTCTATCGGAGGAAAGTGTTGTACCCACGATCCCCCAAAGTCCAAAACACATTATCGTAGCATATCCTCCAACGTCTGGATGGTGCACTCTGTATATCCATTTTTTCAGGGGTGGAAGGTAGTGTTGAGGCATATTTGGGTGCCAAAATCATTTTGAAAACACTTCTAGATCCATGAGGTAAACTGGGAATCCCGATCGGAGATTATGGACCTCAGAACTCCATGAAACCGCACCACTTTGTTCACATACCACTATGCAAGGGAATCCACCGCACTTGATTACTTGATTTCTAGGAAGTGAGTTTATTTCATCATTCAGTCCACT
Source organism: Viscum album (assembly GCA_963277665.1). Classification (NCBI taxonomy): domain Eukaryota; kingdom Viridiplantae; phylum Streptophyta; class Magnoliopsida; order Santalales; family Viscaceae; genus Viscum; species Viscum album. Next base: position 718,789,218 of record OY728157.1, on the reverse strand, counting down.
ACTACCTAGATAGAATCATATCCCCTTGAACTCTGGCTAGTCCTATGATGAAATCCATCAAGATTTCATCCCACTTCCACTCGGGGACATCTAAAGGTTGCAACAGACCCCCTGGGAAGCGGTGTTCAGCCTTCACCTACTGACATATGAGGCACTTCGCCACAAACTCTGCCACTTCCCACTTCACCTCGGGCCACCAAAACTGGCCCCTCAATCCTCGTTACATTTTGGAAACTCTTGGGTGCACTGCCAGGGGTGAGTTGTAAAACTCACCAAGAACTCTACTGTGCATTTCCATCGGGACAAACAACTTCCCATGAAACATCAACTGATTCTTCCCATCTTCCGACCATCCTCCTAGAGCATCACCCTGGATAACAAGATCGTGCATCACTTCAGCCTCTAAGTCCCCCCACTGAGACTCCCCTACCTACTACAATAGAGAGGACTGCACTGTCATCTGGAACAGACAACCTCTTCCATCCTCCACCCTTGCATCCAGGTGTTGGGCAGCCAACTCCTTCATCGCCTTCCAAGCATCTACTGACTCTCGAACCACATCCTTCTACGACTTCCTGCTCAAGGCATTAGCCACCACATTTCCTTTACCTTCACTGTGATAGATTTAGAAGTCGTAGTCCTGAAGAAAATCCATCGACCTCCGCTGCCGCAGGTTCAAGTCTCGCTGTGATAAGATATACCTCAATCTCTTATGATCTGTGAAGACCACGAAGCGCTCCCCAATGAGGTAATGCCTCCACAACTTTAGTGTGAACACAAACGCTATAAGCTTCATATCGTGGGTGGAATAGTTACGCTCATGGGGACATAACTACCTAGACCCATAAGAGATCACCCCTAATGTTGCATCAGCACACACCCCAAGCCTTGTCCTGAAGCATCATAGAATACCTCAAATGTCACTCCTTCTTTTGGAATCCTCATAACTGGGGAACTAACCAAATTACCCTTCAGATAAATGAAGATTTCTTTGCACTGTCCATTCCATACAAAATCATATTCCTTCTTGGTCAAGTTTATCAATGATGCTACAACTGGGGAGAAGTTGGGCACGAATCTCTGATAGTAACCTACTAGGACCAAGAAACTATGAACCTCCGTCACATTCTTGGGTTCCACCCAAGAAACAATCACATAAACCATTGATAGGTCAACTGATATTCCCTACTCGAACACCACGTGTCCAAGGAAGTGTACTTATCTCATCCAGAACTTGCTTTTGGAAAATTTCTCGTAGAGCTAGTGCTGTCAAAGGACCTCTAAAACCATCCTCAGGTGATCAGTGTGATCCTTATCTAACCTTGAGTTGATCATGATTTCTTCAGTAAACACAACTATGAACCGGTCCAGATATTCCCGGAAGACAGAGTTCATGAGCCCCATGGACACAGCCAGAGCATTCATAACGCCGAACGACATGACTATGAACTCAAAGTGCCCATATCTACACCAGAAGGTAGTATTGGAGAGTTCACCCTCATTAAACCTCAAATGGGGATATCCTGACCATAGGTTTATCATGGAGAACTATACTTCCCACTTTAATTGGTCAAATAGGTCATCTATCCTCATGAGGGGGTAACAGTTCTTGGTCATTACCTGATTTTGTCTCTGGTAGTCTATGCACAGCCTGAGACAACGATCTTACTTCTTCACGAACAAGACCGAAGCACACCATGGTTATGCTCTTGGTCAAAAAAAACCCTTCTTCATCAGATCATCAATATGAATCCGTAACTCCCGCAGCTCAGAAGGAACCATCCAATAGGGAGCCATCGAAATCGGATGGGTACCAGGTTGCAAGTCTATCCCGAACTCAATGTCACGTCGGGGGGTAGAGTCCCCAACTCCTTAGGGAATACATCCATGAACTCACTAACAATCCACAATACATCCAACATATTTGTATCCACTGACTCTACTGACAACTTTCCTGACAAGGAATGAAGGGTCTCCACTCGCCGGCTGCCCTCCTGGAAACCCCACTCACCAATGAAGGTCACATGTTGTCCGCCCACATCTGAAAACATGATCCTTCTTTGGAAGAAGTAGATAACATAACCTATAGAGAAAAGTTAGTTGATTCCTATAATGACATCATACAGCTTCATCTGCAGCAAAAGAATGCCCCCACTGGACTAATGTGGTCCCAACATCAGTCTACATTCTCGGAAAACACGAGAAAAACTGGTCTGACCTCCGGCTGGAATACTAAGAACGAGGGGTATAGAAAGTATCTTTATGTCTAGACTTAAATAATGGGATATAATGGGTGCAAAAAAGGAGTGTGAAACTCCTGAATCAAACAAGGAGCATGCAAGAGTACTAAACAAGTTGATCATACTTTAGACAACTTTTGTCCCTACTGGAATGGCTGCCTCTACTGCGTGAAACTGCCCACGCCCAGCTCCCCTAACCCTAGGATGTCGAATGCCTCCCCAACCATGCCATAGTAGAGGTACCTAAGGAGTGCCCTGAGGTTGTCCTCCTACTATAACATCTGATCTCAGAGGAGTGGGAGCTTGCTGTCCCTTCTGCTTCTGCTGAAAGGGACCGGCTAGAAACTGCTGCTGATGAGGTGCTCACTAAACTGGCCCACCCCCACTATACTAAAATCGGTCTGGGCACTAATTATAAAGGTTATCATAGATGCCACATATGAAGCATCTCATCCCTGGTCCCGAAAGGAAATGGAGAGGACCAGGAGATCGAAATCGGAACTATTGGGGCCTTCTCCCCACAGCCAAAACCCAGAAGGCCCGGATGCTGGAGGCCTGCTACTGATGGCCTTCCCCTTTGACAATCCCAACTAGATCCCCTCTCATGGCACACCTCCCAGTGTGTGCATACTCTCTACCACTTTAGCCTACTTCTGGACCTCCAAGTATGTCGGTAGAGTGAAGGGAGTAACAATATACTGAAGAGAAGGTTGGAGTGCCTCCTCTAAACATCTCACCCAAGACTCCTCATCTGGAAAGAGGTACAAAGTAAAGTGAAGGAGATCCTTGAACTTGATCCCCAACTCTCTCACTAACATACCCCCTATTTAAGGGAGAGTAGCTCCTGCCTCTTCTCAGTCTTCATCGTGGAAGAGAGGAATTCCACCCAAAAATCCCTCCTGAAGTCAGACCACGTAACCTCATTCTCCATTTTCTCCCCAGGATAGAGCATCCACCACTAACGCGATGTTCCTCGCATCTAGATTTAGCCATAGGAACCCAATACTCTGTCGGAGCATGTACCAAGCTGAAATCTATCACCAACTCCTTGAGCCATCTCTCTGTCTCCATATCCGAGACGCTGCCCTCATACTTCCCAACGGTCTGACAATGAAATCCACAAAGCATCCTCTACCACTGATCGTCATTTTCCTCTCTATCAGGCCTCCGCTGATCAGTCATATCATCCACCTGGGTCTCAATCGTGTGCACTACTCATGGTCGTCATCCAGGTGTCATAGCTGCAAGGTAAACAAGGAATGCCAATGCCTAAGTAGTGCAGGAGATTGCTTTTAATTTTTCTTAAACTTCTTTTTCATTTTAAATCCCAAAAATACCCAAGAAACGGAAGAATACAAGTCATTATGATTCATGTACCTTTCCTAGGGTCTCTACCCTGCAATTGGTGTAGCCTCACTTGGTCGTTCGGTAGGCCCAGAGTCCTTGCATCGAATCACGGGGGGGCCTAAAATCAGATGTCCTATCTAGTATTCCCTTTCCTATTTTACGTAACAAGATTTCCTAACATTGTTTCCCTACCATCCCATGAAATCCTCACTGTGCCTAACCTTTATCTCCATCCTATCTCTCAACCTTCCTTTGACACCATTCTGTCATAACCCTCCTTCACCAAGATGAGGGAAGGTACAACAGATTTCCAGAACCTTCCTTCTTCAAGTTGAAGGAGGGATAATGACCACTGATACCCACCTTCAATAGGTCCCGGAGTGGATACTAGAACCAAGGGTATAGAATTATGCGCAAAATAGAAGGCATTACCCTTTTTATTTAGTAGGATTGGGAGATAAGATAGTAATTCAAAAACAACACCAAAATTGGAAGTAAAAGTAAAGTTTAAACAATCTATTCCCATATGAATGTTTTAATAATAAGTGCTACAATATAAGAAAACTCCAAAGGTAAATACCAAAGCAAGTAAAAAAACATTAACAACTGTCCCAACGTCCCAACTAGTACGGTTCCACATGGTCCTCAAATTCCTCCTCGAAACCTGAAATAATTTTTATATACATAGGGTGAGTATACATGTATACTCATTAGGGAAAACCAAAATCTCTCGTGCATAAGTGGGGAGGCATTCTAATTCCCTGTGAGAAAAATGAGATAACCAAAGCACCTAGCAAGGAAACTATCCACCCAAGCTTACCAAGGCACACTCCCCAAATAACACATGTCAAGTAAAGTAATAGTAATATAATATCGATATTTGGGTACCCTGAACCACTTTCCCACTAGTTATTGAAGTCATCCTACGCGTTAGACCTCTCCCACCATTATCACCACAGTCCCACTTCCATACCCCGCCCGTACACACTTTGGCTATGATAAAAACACATTCCGCCTGCAAACACCTAGGCCACAACCACCACACATAACCACACCCGTAGACACCTGGGCCAAAACAACTACTGTCATGCCCGAAGACACCTAGACCTCATCCCGAAGACACTTGGGAAACAACCTTCCCCAACACACACCTGGGCCAACCACCAGAACTACCCTTCCCGAAGAAAACACACCACCCACAGCCATGTCACAACTCATTCCCAAAAAAAAATTCCCCATTGAACTCGTTCTTGTTATCACATTTGAGTGGTTATATTTTAAATAATTCTTCACTACTATGAAAATAACTGGCATAGCCACAAGCCAAGGAAGGAAAAATAACCAAGCAGTAGATTAAGCATTCACACCCGATTCTCTTGTAAAGTCACAACAACAAAAGGGATCTGTGAGATCCCTAAAAGTACTAGAACCAAATTAACCCCCCCCCCCATACGGACCCACATGGCCTTAGATCCACAAACCAACAACTGCACCATAATAGGGGAATCCCATTCCCATTCATGTCACCCCACAAGAATCAAGCAGAACAACCCCACATATTACCAAGACAGAGCAAGGGAGTCTCCAGATTCTATCACACCATTAATTGAGTTTCTTGTTTTTTTTAGTTAACCTGGGTGTTCACATAAGGATTCTTGTTCACTGGACATTTATTTAATCAATCGAGTTTATGTGATTAACCAATTTCCATGTTACATCCATTTAATCATCATAGAAGATAGGGGTCCATTAGCGCACAAGGAAAGACCACCAACAACCATGATTTTTAGTGGACACAATCCCATACAGTTCAAAACATATAAGAAAAGGTTAAAAGATTAAAACATCATCATCAAACACACCCCTTCATTCTTTAAAGGTCCATTTATTATCTTCATTAAGGCTTGGTTTCATCCATCCCGGTCTAAACATTAGTATACCTACCCATCATGATACATAGTAAAGATAGACGAAGGAAGAACCCTAATAGGATGATCTATGATTGAAGTTTCTCTCTATGCGCCAAGAATTGGGGATGCACGACTTGCAGGGGAGGAACTCTGAGGACTCCAAGAGTGATCAGAAAAGCTCCAACATAGGTGCACTACTTTCCTCGGGAAGGGGGACTCCAAATGAACCTAGAAAGGGAAAAGAGACCATCCATGAAGAAGAAGAAGAAGAAGAATAAATTACCATGTGATAAAAATGTGAGATCATGGAGTTTATGGGATATGAATTTTGAACGACTAAAATGGTGGATCGTGGTTTCACCATGCGGTTGGGCATTTACACACGATGGAATTAATTTTCATTTAATAATTCTCATCGGAGAGGTGGCTTAAACAGATGTGAATTAAACTTATTCCTTTAATTTAAGTAAAACACATAACAGGTGTGGAACTAGAAATTGCGGGAAAAGGTGTGACACTGTGGAAAATCCACATGTTTTGGTAAGTCAAGGGTCTCCCAGCTGTTGGGGGATTTCAGATATCATCTATGGGATTTAAATGGATTTTAAAGGGGTATTAAAATGCTCTTACGTCAAAATATATTTTGTGGCAGTGGAACTAGAAAAAGAAACAAGGGTGGGACACCATTTGGTGAGACACTGTAAGTGGTGCCATGGTCATGGAGCCACCCTCATAGTGCCACCATAAACAGTGCCACCATTTTGGTGTGCGACCATGATGGTGCGACCGTAACGGTGCCATTGTCACGGTGCCACCCTCACGGTGCCACCATCACGGTGCCACCATGAGTGGTGCCACTATTTAGTGTGAGACTGTGACCAGTGCCACCATTTCAGTGGAACTATTTGATGGAACCTAGTTTTTTTGGAAAAATTCTTAATGGGTAATTATCTGGGCCATTACATTCCCACTTCCCATCCAGCGTTCGGCCATCCATCCATGCTATATTCTTTTAATTATAATTCCTTCTCTCCGAGATTCTATAGTAAATCTTCTTTGACTTCTGCTCTGCCAGAGTTTGTCCCCACAGAGCATACACTGGGACACACTCCACCTACACAAGTTGTTCCTTCAGTTTCTGTAGATCCAGTGGTGCCCATTGATCAGATTGTTGTAGGTATATTTATATAACCCTAATAAATGTTTATACCATTTTTTATTTTCATTATAAAATGTATTGATAAAATATTTGTTTTTATTTCATAACAGATACATCTACTGATTGGAGGTAGAGGCGGGGGCATAAATGCATACATGTGTAGAACCACCACATGCAGTTAATGGTGGGATATAATGAAGACAGTCAGATGATTGAAAAAATAGGGCAACAATGTCATAGTTTTTTTACGCTTTCCAAATACTTCGACATCATTCCTATTAGACCGCTCTCATGGAGATAGTTTCCAAATGAAGTCAAGGATAATGTTTGGACAAAGATATGGGTAAATAAATATGTTCTATTTAATGCAATATATTATTTTTTGTATTTATATGAATTAATATTTTGGTTCCATCTTCAGTTTAATTTCCCCTATGGTGAGGGTGTATGGCCAACACATATAAAGGATTTATGTGATCTTTGAAGAGCCTATAAGCATGAGTTGTATATTGGATGGTGTGATAGAGTTAGCAAAAATTTAGAGGTGGTACCCATCATGGATGATTTTCCGATAGAACAGTATCGGCAGATAATTACTCATTGGACGACTAACCTGTTTAAGTTATTAATCACATTTTAGATATTTAAATGAAAATTTTCATGTTTTTAATTAATAATATATGTTTTATTATTTAATTTTATTTAGGACTTTTATAGAAGAAATAAAAAACATTGATACTAAAAAATACCTCCACGCATTGGGACGTACTATGATGCCAGATCATGTGAGGAAGTAGGTATGATAGTTGTTTATAATTTTTATTTACGACTTTCACTTTCTATTGTTTCCTCCATAATTTATTCGATTTCTAAAGTTGTTATATAATTTTAGTTATGAAATTAATTATTGGTAACCTATATTTAATTATGGTTTCCTACATTCAATGTCATTGTAGAGGTAAAATTTGAATATTGACTGACGTGTTCCTCAAGAAAAACTGTTTTTCTCGAGTCGAAGGAAGAAAGATGGAAGTGCGGTTAATGAACCGACTCAACAGTAGATTGTAAGTTTTACTTTGTTGATTTAAAATTTTAATTTCTATTTTTTAACTTAATAATCTATTTATATTTTTAACATACTTCTTTAAAGGCCCTTGATTCCTAGGAACCTAATAATTTTGGCTCAAACAATCACTTACATCCGGGGTTGGGAGATGAGCACCTTGTGAGAGTACGCTGTCGACCTGGGAAGAGTGTAGTTCTAAAGAGGTATTGGACCTCCTCAGGTATGATTTGTAGTGACACTGAGTTACAATAGGTTAGGACACAGGCAAAATAGGATAAAAAAGGGCCACAGAGACAACAGAACAGTCTACTAGGACAAAGACTACATTTATGAAACTGATGAAAGTCTTACGTCCAAAACTTCCACCAGAGGATGACACAACTTCTGATAAATATATGTTGTCAATGCATTCTATATATGGTGCACTAGGTGGAAGTTATATTTTTGGTTGATATTATATAAAGGAGGAGGCCAAGGAGGAGGAGGAGGGAGAGGAGGAGGTTGAGGCGAAGTACGAGGGTGAGGAGGAGGGCGGGGAAGATGATGGGGACGACGATGAGGATAGGGGTGAGGGTGATGACAACGGTGATGATAGTGATGGGGATGATGGATAGATTGATCTATTACATTTTTTTACTAATATTACTGACAATTTATGTCTAATTATTTTTTGTGCCTGAATATATGTGTGATTATGTAGGTCACATTATATTTATTTCTTTATCTATAAATAATAAAACTTGACTGGATGATTTGTTGTGACTGATTTACTACTCCCCTGGACCCCCCCCCCACCCCTTGGACACCCCCAAGCCCCTAGACATCCCCACCCCCTTGATATCCCCCACACCCCCTAGACAGCCCCCCCACCCCCTAGAAACGACCCCACCCCCTAGACACCCCCTACCCCCTTAGACAACCCCCCAAACCCCCTAGACTGCCCCCCCCCCACCCCAGGACACCACCCCACCCCCTAGACACCCCACCCCCACCCCCTAGACACCCCCACCCCCATGGACAAACCCCCACCCCCTGGACAACCCCCACCCCCTGGACACCCCCTAGAAACCCCCCACCCCCTAGACACCTCCTACCCCCTTGGACAGTCCCCCTAGACACCCCTACCCCCCTTGGACAGCCCCCAACCCCTAGACATCCCCCTACCCCCTAGACACCACACCCCTCTGGACACTCCACCCCCATGGACAACCTCCCACCCCCCTGGACAGCACCCCCCAGCCCCCCACCCCACCTGGACACCCACCCATCCCCCTGGACACCCCTGTCCCCTTGGACAGCCCCCCCCCCCCACAACTAAACCCCCTGTACACCCCCCCCCCAACCCCCTGGACACCACCCCACCACCTAGAAACCCCCACCCTACTGGACACCCCCAACACCCTAGACACCCCCACCCCCTAGACACCCCTACCCCCTTGGACAGCCCCCAACCCCCTAGACAACCCCCCTGGACACCCCCACCCCCATGGATAGCCCCCCCCCCCACCTGGACAGCCCCCCCTAGACACCCCAACCCCCTTAGGCACCACCCCCAACCCCTAGAAAACCTCCACCCCCTGCACACCACCCCACCTCCATGACACCCACCATCCCATGCACATGCCCTACCCCCTTGGACAGCCCCCACCCCCTGGACAGCCCCCCCCCCTCATGGACACCACCCCACCCCTTGGACAACCCCCACACCCTCAAACCCCCCCTGGACACCCCCTACCTCCTTGGAAAGCCCCCCATGGACACCCCCACCCCCTGAACACCCCACCCCCATGGACATCCCCCAACCCCCTAGATAGCCCCCCCACCCCCTAGACACCCCCACCCCCTAGACACCTCGTACCCCCTTGGAAAACCCCCCAACCCCTTGGACAGCCACCCCACCACCACCACCCCCCAGACACCCCCACCCAATGGACAACCCCCCCCCCCTGCCACACACCCTAGACACCCCCCAAACCCCTAGACACCCCCCAAACCCTCTAGAAACCCCCCCCCCCACCCCCTGGACACCCCCACCCCCATCGAAATCCTTCCCCCCACACACACACCTCTAGGAAGCCCCCCCCCCCACCCCCTGGACACCCCTAGCCATTGGACAGCACCCCCAACCCCCTGGACACCCCCCCCCCCGACCCCCTAGATATCCCCCCACCCCCACCCCCGAGACTCCCCCACCCCCATGGACATCCCCCCACCCATCCACCCCCACCCCCTAACACCCACAACCCCACTAGACACCCCCTACCCCCTTAGATATCCCCCACCCCCTGGACACCACCCCACCACCCGGACACCCCCTTATACACCCCACCCCTGGAAACCCCCTACCCTCTTGGACAACACCCCCAACCACCTAGACATCCCCCACCCCCCTCAACACCACCCCACCTCCTGGACACCCCCCCCGGATACCCATACCCCCCCCCAAACCACTAGACAGTCCCCCTGGAGACCACCCCACCTCCTAGACACCCCCCCCCACCCACCCCCTAGACACCCCCACCCCCATGGACAACGCCCACCCCTGGACACCACCCCTCCCCCAAACCCCTGGACACACCCCACCCCCTGGACACCCCCTACCCCCTTGGACAGCCCCCCTGGACACCCCTACCCCCTTGGATAGCCCGCCTGCCCCCTAGACGTCCTCTACCCCCCTACACACCCCCTACCCCTTATACAACACCCCCATTCCCAAGGACAGCACCCCCCCCCCACACCCCCTGGACACCACCCCACCACTTGGACACCCCCAAACCCTAGACACCCCCACTCCCATGGACAGACCCACCCCACCTCCCCCCCCCCCACCCCACCCCCTGGACACCCCTACCCCCTAGGACAACACCCCCAACCCCTTGTACATCACACTCCCCCTGAACACAACCCCACCACCCTGACCCCCCCCCCCTTACACCCCACCTCGACACCCCCACCCCCACAGACATCCCCCCACCCCCCCCTGTACACCACCCCACCTCCTGGACACCCCCACCCCCTGGACACCCCCACCCCCTGGACACCCCATAACCCCTTGGATAGCCCCCCCTCCCAACCCCTTATACAACCCCACCCTCTGGATACCCCTACCCCCTTGGACACCCCTTCCCCCACCCCCTGAACACCCCCACCCCTGAACACCCCCATCCCCCCGAACACCCCCACCCCATGGGCACCCCCTAGGCACCCCCTACCCCCTTGGATAGCCAAACCACCCTGGACACCCCCACCCCCTAGAAAGCCCCCCATCCCCTGGATCCCCCCTACCCCCAAGACACCCATGGCCCCCTTAGACAGCCCCCCCCCCCAACCCACTAGACACCCCCGCCCCCACCCCCGTGGACACCTCCCACCACCACCACTACCTGGACACCCCCCACCCCCTGGACACCCCCAACCCCCTGGACAACCCCCACCCCCTTGATAGCCCCCACCCCCCATGGACACCCACACCCCTGGACACCCCCTACTCCCTTGGATAGACATAAACCATTAGAGCCTCGAACCCATGTCACATTACCCCTTACAATAGCATGTCTTACCACATTATCCAAAAATTCAAATCTCATATGAATTCACCCATGCCTATGAACAACAATGCCATATTCAAAACCAAAAACATGATTTTCTTATATAGGGGTTATTACCTTCTAAATTCTGAATTCAATTCTGTATGTGTTATAGATAATTAAATATTCTATGTATTCAATTCATAATTCTGTATTTCATATGGTAATTTCTCTAAATTCTGAATTGAATTCTTTATTTACTTAATTAACTTATGAATTATGTGTTAATTATGTATGGGTATACTTGTTGTATGTCTATACTTACTATAATTACCTTATGAATTATTTTTTAATTCTGTATATGTGTACCAGGTAATTAAATACAGAACTGCAAGCATGTGTGTTTTGAGAACTGGTGGAAATGCATTGTTGTAGGTGCACAGGGGGTAGGCAGGCCTACTGCTGCTACAGGTGCATAAAGGTTATGCGAATGGTTTACAACCGTTGGCATATGTTTTAAAAGAAAACATATACCAACAGTTTACATGAAACCGATGGTATATGTATATACCAATGATTTACAAACCATTGGTATAGATTCTATACCTGACTTTTCCCAACTGTTATTGAAGAACCATTGGTAAAATTATATGCCAACGGTTTGGAAACCATTGGTATAAACATGGATTTTGATATTTATAACATTTTTAAACCGTTGGTAAAAATTTATACCAACATTTTCTTGTAACTGTTGGTATATATTCCATTAATCACCCATATCCCCACGGCTCCATAGCCAATGGTTTAGACAACTGTTGGTATATTTTATACCAATGGTTGTCTAGCATTTACGAATGGTTTGAAACTATTGGTAAAGGCTAAGATTTCATTAGTCGAATGACACAAAATTTAATGAATCTCCACAACAGTTTAAGAAAAACCATTAAAATAATTCTTAGAATTAAATTTGATAACATATCAATTAGAAATATTTAATTCAAAATAAACAAAAATATTTTTGGTGAATCCTTTGAACAGTGATACAACACTGATGGTGACTTAGGCTAGCGGTGAGTTAGGCTTACAGTGACTCATTGAAACGGTGAATAATCTGAGCGGTGATTCTTCTAAGAATTAAATCATCTCAACACTTTTTCAAATTTTCATTCTGATGGAAGGTCATATTCAATGGTGACTTAGATTTAGTGGTAAGTATTTTTGACACTTAGTTGAATTTTTATCCTGGTGGTGACTCGTCTCTAACATTAGGTGTTTCCAACACTTAGCCAAATTTATTATTTCAATGTTGAGTCGTTTCCTGAAAGTGATTATTTCTCATAATTATCCAAAATTCCATCTTGGTGGTGACTTATTGCTAACTGTAGGTCTTTCCTTACTTTTCTATATTTTCATCTTGATGGTGATTCATCCCTGGTGATGACTCATATTCAATGGCGAGTCATGTATGGCAGTGAGTGTTTTCAATAATTGGCCAAATTTCGTATAAATCTTCCCTATATTATAAAATTATTTCATAAAAAATAAAACAATTAATAGGACAAGAAACATGATTTGGTAATCATTAAATCTATGGCACCAACAATATCCCGCTTTTTGATAATCAAAAATCATGACTTTTTATAATACATAAATAGAACAAACTGAGTTTTGTAAATAGTTAAACATTAAAACAATATTATTACCAAAGATAGCAAGAAGTAAATACTATTAGATATTGGTAAAATTAAATACATATGGTATCAAAGATAGAAAAAAATAATGGTAGAAAATGAACATTACTATAAAATTAAATAAAATAAATTCCATAGATTCACTCTAACCCTTTTGGGATTATCAAAAATTGAGAATAAAATAGTAAATTCATAGAAATAGAATAATAGTAAAATAGAATTTCCATTGAAAAATAGTTGAAGTACATCATAAAGAAACAATAAAAATTTATACAAGAAAGATCCCTATAAAAGACTAAAAATACTAATGTCAATGATTTTTGGGATAATTTTAAGGATCAAGAGTTTTTATACCCTTCCATTTGTCCAAAGTATAAGGATCGGTAGGTGAGGCTGAGGGAACTCTAGGGATAATAGTAGGAACATCAATGAGAGAAGGATCTCTCTTATGATAATTGGACTGAGATGTTGAACTGATTCTCTGGGAGAGAGGCTGAAAGGCTAGGAATGATCTGAAAGGGGTTCATTAGGATCTCAAGTTACCCTGGGCCTGAAGAAATCTAGAACAGACTGGAGGAGTCAAATGAGCTGTAACTGGTATGGAATCCTAAGCCATCATTGTAGTTCTAGATATCTGAAGAAAAAGTTTCATCAAATTTATGAAGTCCATAATTATTTTTCCACTCCTTTCCATAGCACTAAAAAAATCCTTCTTAACTTCTATAGAAATATTAAGCACTGAAGACATCACTTTCAACTGATTCACTTTCTCTTTAAATTCCTAATTAATTAGAGGCATTCTTAGATTTTCATCCAGGAACTTGAAATGAGCATTCAAATCATGCTTAGAATAGATTAGATAGAGATAATACTTTATATCCTTTATGATAGAATCTATATAATATTTTATATCCTTCATGTACTCTCTATCCATCATATTAACATGGTCACTATTATGTATGCTTTTTCTCAAATTTTTTTAAGGAAGCTCGAGTTCATTTCCTGAAATACCATGAAGATCCTCCCTGAAAAATATCTTGATAAAGTCAACATCGAAATTAGGAGGTGTAGTACTAGAAGAATTATCCATAGAAGTAAGGTACTCCAACCTCTATAACAAAACTTCCATGGAATCTTCAAACAAAGAACTCATCTCATCCACTGTGGATATTAAGGATTCCAATTCATTTTCCAACCTTCTGTTCACTTTTACAACTTCATGGATATGATGCATCATTTTTGGCTAAATATGATGTATCAAAAGATCAAAAAAATACCTTTCATACCTTTCACTTAACTTGGGGACTTGAGGGGCTTGATTTCTTAACAATAAACTAAAATCATAAAGCATTTTTTCTATAAAGGATTCCAAGTAACCTCTAGTGACAATATGCATCGTCATAGATGAAATAGTAGGTGTGGAAACTCTCTTAACAGTAGGAGTAGGAGCATTAGAAGGAAACAAGTGAAATTCCCATGTATCATTAATCTGGTCTACCAAATATCACTTAGTATCTATCACTTCTTGACTAGCTGGTCTCTCGTCATCAGAGTCTAATTATTCCAAACCAAGTGTAATATACCCTTGAAACCTATCCCATTCCTTAAGAATATATTCCTTCAATATCATGTAAGTATTGGCATAGGTCTTAATAATTGGATTCTCTTTAGTTGTAGGATCAACAATGGTAGGTAACTACTCATCATATCTATGCACAACTATTGTCTTCTCAGTAATAGTAGGTTCAACCTCCATCTCCTCATCAACTAACTGTTCAACAATAGTCTACTCAGCAACTATCTTTACATCAGTTGTATGCTCACTATGAACACCATCAATAGTAGGATCAACTTGGTGGCTTCCCAAACATGGGGATCTCTCCCCTTAAATTGATTCTCCCTTATCATCTATGGTTTTTCTAACAACATCTTTAACCAGGATGGGTATATATTTTGATCTATAGATAATTGAATAAGACATAACTGCTTGAGAAATATCAACATCCTCAATCCTAATGTAGACACTAGGACCATCATGTTCAGAACCACCATCATTTTCATCTTCATCTCTATCTCCATATTCATTTCCATTTCTATTTTCCACATCTTCTCTACCTCCTTCTTCTTCTTTATTTTCATCACCATTCACATCATTTCCATTTTCTTCTGAGAACATATATGTGATTTTGAATTGGTCTTCATGTCACGAACCAACCCAGGTCGACCCTGAACTGGTCACCCGGCCGGCCCGCGGCAAGGCCCGAGGGGAATTACCAATCCCCATGGGCTGGCAACTAGTGTCGGACATCAAAACTAAACAAGAGGGAACGATTTGGCACAATGAAAATAAATAAAGCAGCAGAAAAAAGGTAGAATAATGCAAGGGAAAAAAAGACACGAAAAAGGAAGAACAACCAACAATAGAAAACTAACCTGACCACAACCAAAACTCCTCATTAATCTGAGAGTCTCTCACCAGTCCACAACCAACTCTCGCCCATAGCGAGAGAGCTCAAGTCAAACCAGCAACAAAACTAAAAACAGGAAAACACTATAGGCATGAGTATTAAAACTCAGTAGTCATTCCCAACAAACTATTCTCAATTCACTGCCTTTAAATAAAGAAATTTACTAATTCTAGGTTTGAACTAAATTATACAAAATATGGGTTTCCAAACACACACTTTCATTTCTAAAACAAGTAATGGTCCATTTCCCTTTTTAATTTAAAAAAATTAATGTTTGAAAGGAATAGGTGCATTTTGTTTTTAAAACATTTTTTTGCAAACAATTTAGAAATCCAAATTTTAGTTGTTAGTCAAAGGGAAAACCACACACAACACACAACACACACTAAGGGCAACGGAAAAGAAGTGGAACATAGGGGCCAACAACCAAACTAGACCTCTCAATAATCTTCCACATAAAAATAAACACTAAAGAAAACATGGGTTGAACCTAGGAGCTTGTGAACAATCCAAAACATACTATACATGTGACTCATCCTGAAGGCATGCCTACTCTCGATGACATCATAACGCCCTAACTCCCTGTGTTTCCCTACATGGCCTAACTGAGGGTCCCAATCCACTAGCAGAGTGTCATCTGTACTAGGGGCCACTAGCCAGTGCGTAATCTAAACTAGTGCAGTAATCACTCTCAGAAGATTCACTTACTATGCCAAGTTCCCATGTCAAAACGTATAACAAACATGAAAGTGGTGAGTCAAAAAAGTCAATAAAGTAGTACAAACATCACACACAAATCATGTAGTCAACATACACCAAATATCACCTCTGAGTCACCCCAAAGAGAGTTTTCCAAAATAATTTATTTTATTAAAGTTCCAAACAGGCCTTCACTAATTTTAAAGAAAATCCACATTTCTCAAGAGAACCAAAACGCTTGCTCACGCTTCAAAAGAAATCATTTATCAATAAAACAGAACTACATTTGAAATTCCGTGAGTTATGTTTAAAATCGAAACGGGCATTCTTTCACTACTGGGTGTCCTCTCATTAATAAAATATTTCAAGTTTCATGTATAAAATAAACGGATCTTTTTACACCAAATAATCATTTTAAAATTAATTACCTTATATTATTTCTAATTTATTAAAATTAATAAAATATAAAGCAATTAATAAATTATGAAATTAAAGGCGAGTGTAGTGGGGGACCTACCTCAACATGCAGTTCAAGCATGATGGTGCGACATGCCTCGAGTGGGCAGGCAAGCACATGCAAGCTGACGATCACAGGGCCGTGGAAATAAAATCTTGCCAATGTGCTGCAACCAAAAAGATAACTAAAATACATAAATGCTGAATTAAAATGATCCAAACGAACAAACAATGCAAAAATAACTAGCTCGACATGTTTTCAAAACATAGTTTGCATCACCTGCATTATTACTAAACCACTTTATGATTTATGAAACAAAATCTAAAGGGTAACCACAGCTTTACACACCCAAAACCTTTTCAAAACCACCTTTTATAATTAAAAGCGCACTCCTAACACACCGTATCAGAATGTGCAGCACTTGCATAGTTAAAATGACAACTGCATAATTTAATAAAAACTATTAAACAGTACACAACTCTCTTCAATTAAAATGAACCTTAATTCACAAGATAAGGATACAAAATATAAAATGAAAACTAAGTTCCTTTAAAAGATAAACTTCGCACCAGAATTATAAATCAAAAAACATGTCAAACCACATAAACAGGTAAAATAATTATCCAAACAAGGTTTTCATACTAGAACAAAATAACTCCTCCCAGAAAAATTATTCTAGAAATAAAAAATAATAATTAATACCAATAAAATTGAAAATAATCATAATCATAATAATCATAATACAAGAAATTAAAGTGCTTCTAAATTTAAAGGGTCAAAGTGACGGATCCTGCCTCGACCGCAGATGGCCCTCCTGAAGCCGGTGCAAAACCTTGTTCACACCGCAACCGCACCTACAGGAAGCCAATCAAACCTAAAACATCGACATTTGACCACCAATTGTAGTATCAACAATAAAAAATATAGAAACCCTATCACCTAGGGTTTGGGAAAACCAAAAACCTTATATCAAAAAGAAATTACCAATAAAAGAAAGAAAACGTCACCGGAAGGGGAAAAGGGGAGGTCGGCCACCGGAGATAGATGCGCCGGTGACATCGCGGCCGAAGGAGGGTGCGCCGGCCAAGGGGGGTCACATGGAGGGGCTGTCTGAAAAGAGGAGAGGTTGCTCGGAAGAGTCGCGCGCAGCAGGGGGCTCGCCGCAGGTCTAGTCATCCAGAGGGAAATGTGCCGGCAAGGTTGTTGAATGGGGTTCGGGTCATCGGAGTTGCCCAGGAGGAGGAAGAGTCGCTGTCATCAGAGCATGGGGTTGCACGCTGGAGAGGGAGAGAGAAAGGGCCTCTCGGGAGAGGTAGGGAAGGCGGCGGCTCACCCTGGTGAGGAAGGAGAGGGCATGTGCAGCTTGGGAGAGCGGTCCTGCAAGGCGAACATTAGGGCGAGACTGGCAACCGGGAGCCGAGGCATGGCCAGAGTGAGAGAGGGTCGGCTGGGCAAGGGGAGGACTGGGGAGAGTAGGGGTGGAAGTGGCTAGGTGCACCGCGGAATAGACTGAGTGGAAGGGAGGATGGAGGGCGGCTTGCGGACAGGGGAGGCAGATCGCAGGTAAGGGGAAGAAGAAGGGGGAAAGGGGGGCGTCGTGCGGGTAGACTAGGGTTAACATTTTTTCATTCAATTATTATAGGAATAACAACAACAACAACAACAACAACAATAATAATAATAATAATACTAGAAATTAATACTAATAAAAATTACAATAATTAGGATAATAATAATAATAATAATTAATAACAATAAAAATAATAAATATTACAATAATAATTAAAATAATGATAATAAAGATAATAATAATAATAGCTACAATAATTATAATAATAATTAAAAATAATAATAATAATGATAATAATAATAAACATAATATTAATAATAACATCTCTTTAATAATATTATTATTAATCACATAATAACATTATTATTATTACAAATTAGATATTCACCTCACTTTATTTACATAAAAATTTATTTATTTCAGTCGTTAGACATTTGTGAGGGAAACTGGGCTAACAATGCGGCTACCGCCCATGGTGCGGTGAACACGCACGATTCCAAAACCCACTAAAAACATTAAACGTCATCGATTTTTGATCTGGGACCCAGTTCAAACCTTGGCGACAGAACCCAGGCCAAGAATTAATAAAATAAAAATTAATTTAAGCTGGCAGGTGTGACAATTCTCCCCACCACAGACACTTTCTACCCTCATAAAGTCACCCAGCTAAACAATGGTCAAAGGAAGAATCCTTACCCAACTGAAACTGAAAGAAACTACACCACAAGAGAATGGGAGAACACAAGAGGGTTCTCCCCACCATAAGAATTCAACTAGTGTGGAAATTTAACACCTAAACATACCACCCCAAAAAGAGGGTGGGTGACACGAGAACTCCCAACTGATCCAAACCAACTTTTATAGCACACCTCCGCTAAAGATTGAAACTCTCGACCTAGACCAAAGAAAGCCCAAAAAATAGAGAAAAACCTCCGAGAAGAACTTAATACAAGCAATAAACCTGAGCATAACTAAAAACCTTGACACCTCCATAGGCACTTACACCTCCAAATGAACACAGCCAAACTAAGACTAACTCACACAAGGGCCAAAACCACTTCTAAGGAAAGTGTATGATTCAGAAAACCATGATCAGACAAACAAAACATGTTTGGATTATAATAGAACATGTACATCATAACTCCACGATAAAATGATGAACTTACAACAACCTCAAAAGTTTAACAACAAAAAAACACAAACAAAAAGACTTTAAATGTTCCACTGCCAACACGGAACAAAGACCCGAACCAAGGCATCACACCCCAGCAACTCCTGACTATGCATGAGCTTCACCCCAAGACCTTTGGTAAGGGTTCTGATGGCTGAAGCATCTCCTGACTCATAGTCAGACACTAGAATCCTCCAGTCACAGTGTCTTCTTCAGGTGACACTTCCTGCAGAACTTTTATAGATGACCCAGACATCCGCAATGATGACACGTCTTCGGAGGGATGCGACGTGATGGATTCATGTACACGAACCAACCACACTTGTGGCACACCACTGAATGGTCCGATAAACTAGAATTCAAACCACTGCAGAGGACTCTTTAGGAATAGGTCCATCTGGCATACCCTACTCGCCAGATGGGGAACCTTGACGAGCAACTGGATACACTGGATTGCCAACCATCTCCGCTCCGAAGACCAACTCAGCTAAGAACGCCTCATCCACCATCTTCTCAAAATAATGGTCCTTAGAAAGGAGGACCCGCTCCATGATCTCTCGATGAAGACCCCCAGATGAAGAGAGAAGTCTTCATCAAATCCTGTGACGTTGCCTCTAGAGAAAAGAACACAAGCTCTTTCAAATGGTCAACATATTCCTTTACCATATGTTTTCCTTATTGAATACGCATGAGTTCTTCCCTTTTCTTCATCTTCACTTATTCAGGTATAAAACATTGGATGATGATAGATTTAAATACATACCACATCATCCCAACTTGTAGTGATGGTGGGGCGAACAACTCCCATTCATCCAAGGATGGACCTTCAAACATGCCCAAAACAGCACACACTCTGACAGCTCCAGGAGTTCCCAACATCCTAAAATCACACTCGACCTCTTCAAACCACATAACTACCTTTAACGGACCCTGATCACCGTTAAGTACATACAATGTCCAAGAAGGACCAAAAATTGGGCATGACTTATCAGAAACTTTGGGGACCTTTCTGGGATGCATTTTCTGAACAACATGTAAAACACAGAACCAAAACCAATATCAAGCCAAAGCAATATCATCGAAAGGGTTTTCATCCAAAAACATCCAACTCAAAAACCAAACAAAAACCAACACTACACAAAAATACATTTTTATTTTATATTTCAAAATCTATTTATTTGAAGGCCATTTTACAAATACCCAAACCCACTTTTCAAACCAAATTCAATTTTTCAAAAAACATTTCCCTTAATTAAAATCGCTTTAGAATGAAAAGGTGAAGCCTTTAATTCCAAGTGCACACCCAATAATCCCATGAACTGTTGCACATGTCTTCATCCACTTTCATCCATATGCACCAACACAAACTTCTCATGTATTCCCTCGCTTGTGAAAATGTTCATAAAGAGTACCCGAGGTTGCACCCAAACCATATCTCTACTAGTTCCAAGCAACCACCAGATTTTTTGTCTAAGAGCTTTTAGTTTTAAAAATCCCTTTCACAAATTTAAATCCATTTAAAATAAAATGTTCTCATTTCAAAACCCCTTTTTCATTTCTAAAAGTGCACTTACACCCACAAGAACAAAGAAAATACACAACTTGCATCAAATTACCGAAGACAGGGACTAGTAGTCATGCTTAACCTAGCGACATGGTAGTGGGTCGTGCCCCAAGTAAGCGTCAATGACTAGGAAAAACTTAAACTGTGTACGCGGACTCCACATGGGTCACTAATCCATGTAAAATCACAATGTAACATCTTTTTTCCTCCATTGTCATCCCTCAATTACAAAACAAATCAGAACGAGACAAGAACTCAATTCCCAGACTACCCCTGGCGACTTAATGTTCGGAATGGGAGAGGGTTCATTACATCCTTCTCATACCTACCTCTCGAATCCCAAAAATCCTAATCTCCATCTACCAGACACCCCAAATAACAAGGGCCCCCTCTGATACCATTTTTTCACGAACCAACCCGGGTTGACCCTGAACTGGTCACCCGGCTGGCCCGCGTCAAGGCCCGAGGGGAGTTCCTGATCCCCACAGGCTGGCAACTAGTGTCGGGCATCAAAACTAAACAAGAGGGAATGATTTGGCCCAATGAAAATAAATAAATCAGTAGAAAAAAATTATAAAAATGCATGGCAAAAAAAAGACACAAAAAAGGAAGAGCAACCAACAACAGCAAACTAACCTAACCACAACCAAAACTCCTCGTGACTCCAAGAGTCACTCACCAGTCCACAACCAACTCTTTCCCACAGCGAGACAGCTCAATTCAAACCTACAACAAAACTAAAAACAAGAAAACACAATATGTGTGAGTATTAAAACTCAGTAGTAACAAACTATTCCCAATGCACTACCTTTATACAAAGAAATTTACTAATTCCAGTTTTGAACTAAATTATACAAAATATGGGTTTCCACACACACACTTTCATTTCTAAAACAAGTAACAGTCAATTTCCCTTTTTAATTTAAAAACAAGTTTAATGTTTGAAAGTAATAGGTGCATTTATTTTTAAAACATTATTTTGAGAACAATTTATAAATATAAATTTTAGTTGTTAGTCAAAGGAAAAACCACACACAACACACACTAAGGGCAACAGAAAAGAATTGGCACATAGGGGCCAGCAACAAAACTAGACCTCTCAATCATCCACTGTAAAGACTTGTAAATTTCAATGAAATTTTTTTTCTTAAATTCTTTGGGATTTTATGAGTATGCAATTTCTGATGGCACCTGATTCTGAGGCTCGGTGTTCCCGGAATCAATTTCCAAAGTTTAACTCGGGTACGTTCAATAAACGAACGAGCGGGTTTTTCTAACTTTTGAACCGGTGCTCGAAATCGAAATCTGAGGGCAATGATGAAACAACAGTGGCGGTATTTTCTTAAGAGGACCTTTCCTAAAGGTGCGTTTGCTCGGGAGGAGTTGTTTGAAATTGTGGATTAAATGTAAAGTAAAATAAAATT